>CM033469.1:170958988-171686488 GCA_019447015.1 Hymenochirus boettgeri | reverse complement strand
TCAAGACCCGTGAGTGCGTCCCTCTATACTGCTATTATATATATTCCCGTGGACTGCACCAGGGCATTTAAGCTGAGAGGAGTGGCTGCCGCGATACCCAGTGCAAAAAAAAATATTATATCTAGTATGCTGCAAGGTTTGATGTTAATGTTGTGGTATTATTTATTTAATATTTATAAGACAGACTTCTCTTGTTCGCAGGCACTTGAAAAAAAAGGAATCGGCCACTTGCAGAGAAAGATTTAAAGGAAAGAAATAAACAATCCAAGAGGACAACCGCATGGAGCTACAGAAGGTATCTGTGAAATTATAGTAATTAATGTTTAATAATGCAATTCTTGATTCTATCATAGTGTTGCACTTATTTATAGTTTGCATGAATAATTATTATTTTAAAGGGCATGTCCACCCCCAAAACTAAAATTTAACCCACCACTGGCCCCACTGTGTAGTGTTTAAAAATCCTTACCTTACAGTGCGCTCCAAATGGTTTTATTACAAGTTTGTTTCAAAGTCCCAGAAAGTGTAGTGTGGAGGCTGTTGCAGTCATCAAGTCCCTGCTGCTTTCTTGTCTTTGTTGAGGTGTGTGACATGTGCAGGGGATCCCTCTACCTTCTTCCCCGTCCAATCTATCTTTTTAGAATGGTGCCCTAGCTTTAAATCATTTTGCTGTAGTGTAGTGCTCACTATCCCACCCCAACCGAGGTTTGATTGTTTAAAAAAAAAAGATCCGAACTGTACTGCGTGCTTCCCAAAGCCGGCAGCCGTGTCTGTGATTGGCTGTCACTCAGCCAATCACAGACGCAGCTGCGGTCCGGCCCCTGCTTGCTTAGTTCAGGCAAGCAGAGGCCGAGATCTGTGCTTTGGGGGAACAAAGGCATGTAGTATATTTCGGATAAAACCTGGCGGTTGGGGGTGGGATAGGGAGCCCTTTTTTAATGGTGGAGATACCCTTTAAAGGAATAGTCCATCAAAAGTGAACTAATGTGAACTATTCCTTATGCATTAATTGAAGAATGGGAGGTAAAGGAGCTATGCCTCACCTCCCATCTTTAATTAATTTAAGAGAGCCAGGATTGAAGAGAGGAATTTATCTTGAGCATGATCCCTGCCGGCTTCACTGACAGGTCCGTACCACTTCCGGCTTCACTTTAATATATCGGTGCATACTAGCAAAGGGGTGGAGCGTCAGCTGTACCAGGGTAAGCCACCATGCATATGTAAAAAAAATGTAAATTGTTTTTTGTAAAATGTATTAATACCCCTGTTCAGCTTTAAATTGATCAAGTTTGCGATGAAAGATGTGGAAAGGGGTTGTCTCATTTACAAACCAGTAATATAATTCAACACAAGCATTTCACTACAAATTCATGTGAACGCATTGTGTTCACATGAATTTTTTGTAAATGCTGTGTTGAATATATTAACCAGTCCTGTTCTTTGGCCATGGAAGTGATGATGTAAAAGTTTGCCTATTTTATTACTTGAAGCAACCGGTCAGCTCTTTACTGTGCTGCTGCAGTTAGATAACATCTGATTGCTGCAGATTATTAGCCAATGATTGTAGAATCCAAGAAGAAACAATTCAGAGAGCACTCTTTAATGGTCAAATAAATTTATTAAACACGTGACGTTTCGGTGTCCGTGCGACACCTTCCTCAGACGTATCGACGTCTAAGGAAGGTGTCACAAAGTCCTGTGTGTTGGTTGTTGGCGTCATTGACAAATGATGCCCGACCAAATGCATACACGCAAGGCTGTCAGACGAAACGTTGTGTGTGCGCGGTAGGGCCTTAAGGCTTATATCTTCCACTGAATCTTTTCACAGATTGTGTGCTGTTACAATTAACATTGATAACCTTTTTTAATATGTTTTTTGAAACTCAAGGTAAACAGCTACGTTTGGAGCGGGAACGGAGAGAAGGCTATGAAGAGAGCAAGAGTTAGAGATGCTGCAAAGGGAGGAAGGAGGCAGAACATTCAAAACATGGAGGAGCAGGAAGACAAATTTCACCTGCAGCAAGCCCACTGAGGTGTGTGTTATTGTAAGCTACCAGAATCTTAATTTTTTCTAGAAGAAAGTAATTTTGTTCCTTCACTGAAAATGGGATTTACCAACTTGTTTTATTCTATTTTATAATCATTGGAAGTGGTATCTGCAAGGTTTCTGTGTTTGCTGACGACACAACTTTGTCGACCATTAAAAACTTCAGAGGATGTGCAATCGTTGCAGGAGAACTAGATAGATGTCACATTGGGCTGCTAAGTGGCAGATGAGATTTAATGTTGATAAATGTAAGGTATAAGCAGCATCCTTGTGTGCTTATACTATAAGTGTGAATCCCTGTTGGAAGGGATCTTGGAGTTTTGGTGGATAACAAACTTAAAGGAAGCAAGCAGTGCCAGGCGGCAACAGCCAGAGCCAGCATGGTATTGTCTTGTATAATAGAGTATGGATTCAAGGGAGGAAAATGTTATTCTCCCTCTTTACAAAGCATTGGTAAGGCCTCATTGGAATATGCAGGTGCAATTTGGAATCCTGTGTACAAAAAGGACATCTTTGAAATGGAAAGGGTTCAGAGAAGGGCAACTAAATTAATAGGGGATGGGGGAGCTGAATATGAATAGAGACTGGAAAGTTACCATCATGTATGTGGAGAAAAGGCGCTTGCATGGGGATATGATTACTGTGTTAATACATTAAAGGTAAACTAGAAAAAATACATATTGGGCATGTGCCAAACTTATACTAAGCCATGTAACACTGCACTTCAGTGGTGCACAATAGGGATACAGACTATCGTGTATAATAAATATAATGGGAAAAGAGATTCCCTATAGAAAAAAGATCCCTAATATACGGCACATATATACGTATAGCTATAAATATACGAAAAAAAGCGTTTATGGTGATCACAACACAAGTAAAACAATTACTTAACTATCCCCTCTACCTCCACATGGATCAAAAAGATAGCATCCTAATACAAAAATCTAAAAAACACCACCAAACAACCATACCACTGCCAGGCGTCCTGGCTATCTCTGTGGGGAGAAGGGAACATGCATAGAACGTTAAAGTTCCTTTCAAGTGCTCAATGTACTTGTCCAGCTCTATGCCCAACTCCAATGTTGGCCTAGAAAAAGATGTTAATATAAAGCGCCTCCAGTTATTCAACAGTACTCACATAATACGGGACTTAGCGTGAGAAGCCAAGACTGAGGTCAGGGGACATCCTCTGTCCCTCAGACGGACCACACTCTTCACCCGCTCCCCCGAAGAACAACAGCTTCCAGGTGGATAACTGGAGGATAAGTTGAGTTGATCCGGGTAAATTTCCGATTGCCAGAAAGGAATTTTTTACCCTTCATAAATTTGGTTGTTTTTTTGCCTTCCTCTGGATCAACAGTTAGGCCAGAAATAAGGATATTGCTAGATGGGTTGGACTGGATGGACATATGTCTTATTCAACCTAAATACTATAACTACGGTAAATTTAAGATGTGAATTGCTTTTTACCATAGATACATGCTTAGGCCCCATTCCCTCACCATCTGAAGGGAATTAACACATCAGAAAGGGTAAAGAAACTTACTTAAAATGCCATTCAGCTAATTAAAAAAAATGGTTCTTAGCTGTAACAGTATTTTAAAAAAAAAATCTGAAAGCATATAAATGTTATGTGGAAGAGGTTTTTTTTTAAAAAGTTTATTTTAATAAAACAATTATGGTAACAACTAGTCTGTCATTATTTATACATATGGTAAGATTTTTACATATGGGAATATGTAACATGTTAACTCTAATTGTATATAAAAACTACAGTTCGTTAAACATGCAATCAACATCTCTTTTGCTTTCAGATGAACATTGTTGAAGTTATATCTTCCTAACAGGCCTATGGGATATGGGTTAGGATAGGAGGGAAAAGGGTATATGCTCCGTCACCACCCGGAGGGACCCCACGGCCCACACCACGTCTAGTTATTTCAGGTCTCATTCTTTTTTCAGATAAAGTGAGATTCGGTCCACACAGACCATATTTTTTGGAATTCCCAGGGCATTGTCGTGTTTAATATTAAATTATGATATGGAGCATGTTATTGATTAGTTCTCTTCCAGGTTTTAAGTTTGAATTACTGGAGCCATCCATTTCAGAATACTGTTTTTTCGGGCCAATAAATAGAGTTTCCGAAGGAAAGTAACTTCTAATATCTTCCAGCTCTAGAGTATTGATACTAGTATACATAATTTAGGATCCAAGTTACGGGCCATGGGAGTATAGAGTTGGAATTTAGTTACTTTAGTCCAGAAGTGGTTATGTGGGCATCCCCATAAGAGGTGCCCGAAACGCAGATCTCGCCTGACATTTAGATCATCTTTCCGAGTGTTATTGAAATTTATGTAATCTTGCTGGGGATGTATCAATCTATTATTAGCCAATGGTGAGGCCATACAATGCGACAATCCGAGGTCTTTCCAATCATCTTTTGAGAGATCAGGTGTATTTATTACGTCATTGCTCTTAATTAATGTGTCTTTGTATATCGGTCTGAGTGTTGAAAAGGTGTGTATGTGTTGAGAAATGAGTCCCTGCTTTGAAGAATTCTATAATCGGATGCTTTGTTAATATTATTTTCTGTCCGGGAATTCGTGTGTATACAGTGACATAGTTGCAGATGTTCAATTCCTTAAAGTGTTTTGGGGTCTTGATATCCATACACCGAGATATTTGAATTTAGTCACAATTGGAATCTACCATGGAGGAACCTGCTGGATGTTATTTTGTCTGAGTCCAAGGGGCATAGAACCGATTTTTGCCATTTAATATAGAGTCCTGAATAGTGCTGTATTGTCTGTTACTTTGGCTGTACGGTCTAGAGATGGACCAGGGTCTGATAGAATAGGATCATATCGTCTGCATATAATCCAACAGGTCAGTATTTGCCCCTTGCTTATCCCTTGATTGCTTGATCAGTTCTGAGTTGTATGCCAAGGCCTCTATGGCTATAGAGAAAAGGTAAGGGGAGAGGGGACAGCCTTGTCTTGTTTCCCATGGAGAAGTGAAAATGGACCCGATGGATTTCCATTATAAAGATGTGGCATGGGGGGACTTGTATAGCATTTGGATCCAAAAAATCTGAATGTAGTTGGACCAAATCCAAATTTCATCATACAGGTCCAGAGGAAATTCCACTCGACAATGCCAAAAAGCCCTAATGTCAAAATCCCTACATGCATCAATGTTAATATACACATCTCCCATTTCATCATGAGGTATTTGGGTATGTCTAATATTGTGGGAGGTACTCTTTCCAGGCATAAATCCTGTTTGGTCAGGGTGGATAATCTTGGATATAACTTTTGTAGACCATTAGCCAGTATTTTAGTGAGGATTTTGTAGTCACTGTGTAAGTAGTGATGTTGATACTGTATGCATTGTGTTCGAGTGGATTTTTGTCTGGTTTATGGAGCCTTTGGTTCTCAATGGTTGATTGATTAGCAGTTGTTCTATAAGGGTTTCTTTATATTTTTTTATAAAATCAGGGAGGCCATCTGGGCCGGATGCTTTCCAGATGTCAGTTCCGATATGCCTTGATATTCTTTGAAGGCTATTTCAGTATCCAGTTGTTGTTTTGGCAGTGTCTTGTGTTGCGTTTGTTACTGAAGTATCTTACAAAGTAGTCCGTTATAGCCTTCGTTGTGGAGGTGTCTCTCTATTGGGTCCTGGATAGCCAGTATGGTTTGTTGCATATTGTTGGTTTTAGTCAGTCGGGCTAGAGTTTATTGCCTGCTCATAGTATTGTGCTTTTGAAAAAATAGTTTGCATTGTGTTTTTAGAGTATAACATATTGTCATTGTTTTGACACCAATTGTCTTTTAGAATGTCTGATGGGTATTGCAGATGCGTTCAGCATTCGTACTCACATTCAGGGTATGTTCCAATTCATGATTGTTTTTGGTTATATTTAAGTAGTGTTTAATAGTCCTTGGGCAATGATTTAAGTGACCCAATTATGTCCCTTGGAATAGACTCGTGGTTAAGTTCAAAATATAGTTGAAGGTCATTTTCTAGTGTCTTCTTCCAGTATGAGGGTGAGCCAAATGGAGTGTATCTCATTGAGCGGGTATTCATGTAGCTATTTAGTATTTTAGTTCTAGAAGGACTGGGAGAGTGGTCTGATACTCCTCTAGGTCACTTGCCTCACTCGGGGAGCAAGGATTTATAACAAGAGAAGTAGCCGAGTCTGGAGAGCACATTATGTAGGTGGAGTAACAGGAGTATACAATGATGATGATTGTGTATCCGCCATAATCTAACCACCCCAGTTCTGCCATTGTTCAAAATAAGTATTTCCAGTTCTCCCGTGGAGGTTTGAACACCGGTAGTCTATCTTCCATATTTGACATGAGCATGTTAAAATCACCCATACGTATACTAAAGCATTGGGGGTATCCCAATGCGAATGAAATCTTTTTTGTTAATGGTAAAGGGTTTGGGGGGATTATATACTCTAAATAAACATAGTGTATTCTTATTCCCAGAGCGACACACACGTATCTTCCTTTACCGTCTTTTGCATCTTTAGTACGTTAAACTGCAGCAGAGAGAGCGGATTAGCAGGGGAGCCCCCCTTGAGAATGTGTGTGGGTACTATGAGTACCCAGGCTACCCATGGCTCTTTAAGCCATCTTTGGGTAATTTGTATAAGATGCATCTCCTGGAGACAAACAATCTGGCGGAGGGTATTCATTTCTCAAAACCTGAAGTCATTTAAGTTGTTTTTTCAGTCCTCAGACATTTCAGGTTAGCAGTTAATTGTGTGGGTTTGTCCATATGGGTCTAATTGGTAATAAAAAGTTTTATGTCCTGTATAGGCGAGGGGTCCCCATGAAGGACAAAGCGCAGGGGGGAAAGAAGGGAAAGAAATGTAGGCCATTAAAGTTACGTAAGAAAAATCTAATTTTCTCATTTGAAGTATACACATTAACATTACACAATATACATATAACCCTTAATACAGGGCAGCATGTTTCCAGTGCATATATAAGCCATTGATGAGCTCAACGTCCATTTTGAAACATTAAGGTTTGGAAGTCCAGATAGGAATTTATTTGGGTGGGATAGGGGTGTAGGTGGGGTATGCTTAGTTTACTAGGTGTGGAGCAGAAGAGGGAGAGTGCCTTAAATTGGGGGTTAGGGAGGTATTACCTGTTTCTCTATTAGTATAGTATTGAGGTTGTAAAGACTAGTCCATCCGTCCAACCCATCTAGCAAATCCTCATTTCTGCCTAACTGTTGATCCAGAGGATGGCAAAAAAACCCACCAAATTTATGAAGGGGGAAAAATTCCTTCCTGACTCCAAATGGCAATCGAAATTTCCCTGGATCAACTCTACTTTATCTTTATTTATGAACTGTTGTAACGTGATGTGAGGAGATGTTAGTTAGGCTTAATATAGTATGTTTATTAAATTACAGCATATCTGGTCGGGTCTTGTGCCGTTTGGGGATCTACTTTGGATAGAAATATGAGGTATAAGGGCATAACATTTGACATTTATTTCAGTATTATTTATTTCAAGTCAATTAAGTTTCACGTAATTGGATATTACTACTAAATCATTTCTTTTTTTTTTTTTTTTTCATCCTTCCCTTTATAGCTAATCTAACTTTTAACAGGTAGATTTTTTCTTGATATATTTCCCTCAGTTAGTTTGTAAAATAAATAGTTCAAAGTTTATTCACCAAGCAGCGGTACCGCCTACCAGCGACACCAGGCACTCAGCTTAGCGACTGCCTAACGCCAATCGCCGTTGATTCACAGTAACAACTGAAATTCTGGACACCGATGGCAAATCCATGAGAACGAAATCACAGACCCCCAATCCCAAAGAACACTACTGCAGTAGTTTATTTCACATGCTATCCTGTGACCGATGAACAACGCCGATCAACAAGGGGGTACATTGAGGGATATTATAAAGTATCTGTATAGGTCACATCTCGATCATGGATGTTATATAGATGTACATTGAATACATTTTCATTGGTTAGTATCATGGGCATGTTATATCCATTATGACCTGTAGACCTCGTTTTATCAACTCTATCATTCAATAATATATAATCTAGAACAACATTCATTAATTAGCACATTTACAACAGAGATTATTTATGAAAACCAAGTTATCAGTTATTCTGGAGCTTAATTAGATTATTAGCATTATTTCTATTTAGTACTGACATGTTATATTTAATCGAATAATAATACCAGTTATCTCGTATTTCAAGTTTTAGGATGTTAAGGCAGAATAGAAAGAAGGGAGAAGGAGGTTGGGGGAGAGAGAGATAGTTAGGGATGAGAAGAAACACAACATTCTTTGCCCTTTCTTATCATCATAATATATAACCTTGTTTAACATTGAAGTGTAGCTGTTCCTCTGTGTATTTACCAGGCAGACCAAAACTATATGCAGTGGTAAAGTAAGTGTCCATATGTGAGTCGGGTATATAGTTCAGTTTTTTTTTTTTTTTTTAAAGTAATAACTCGAAGTCTATAGAGTAGTCCATGGAATTATTTTGCTTCTGTTTTACTGTGATCCAGATGGGTAAGGGAAATTGAGAGGGAATTAAGTGGACATATAGGTGTAAATAGTAACGTAAAAGTTCATAAAACCGTCCGGTATTTAACAATCCTTTTAACTACCGATTACAGTAGGGGGATTTCAATTGAGTTCGACGATGGTTTCAAATCCTAATTTGGGTAACACAAGTAGGGAGAGTAGAGTTAAACAGGCAACTTCCCATTTGAGCTGGCAGAGAATACATTTTGTATATTAACTCCGTTGGAAAAGCATATAGCAGGGTGGGGGGGATAAGCATTCTTCAGGGGTTCAGTGATCCTTGTCTCAATCTCAGTCCACTTCCTTAAAGGGCAACTCCAACCTCATAAGAACATCTTTTAGAAAGAATGGCCTCTTTAAATATGTTGATAATCCTAATTTGTCCTATGAATTCATTTCTGTATGCCTGCTAGGCTGTGATGCCTCATGGAAACTGAGCCATTTAGAAACCTGTACTGAGCCTTTACTGAGCCTGGGCATGCTCAGAACAGACAGACAGGGGATTCACATTCACTCCTTGGCTGTGATGTCAACTGTCAAATCCATAACTGACAGTTACTAACTGGAAGAACCAGATAGCAAGAAACAGGGGAAACAGGCATTGTGCAGGATTTCAGGTTAGACTTATTATTTCACATTTCAAACTATTACCCTTTAGGGTTTGGGGGTTGATTTACCTGTATTTAAGTTTCATTTTGGGGCGGACTTGCCCTTAAGGTTATGTGTCTAGCCAGGTCTTACACTCCTGTTACGATGTGCTCGCTTATGGAGAAAGTAGGGGAGAGCCTGCATTGGGAATTGTTGTAAGATCCGCGTTCCACAAATTCCTCTGTAGCATTACCCTGTTCTTTCAGGTATTCACACTAACCGGAGGTTATGCCACCTCATTCTATTCTCTAGATCCTCTGTCTTGAGGTAATACATATCAAGTTGTTGCTGGATGCGAGTAAACATCAGGGGCCAATGGGGCCACTGTGTCCTCCAGGGTGGAGACTCTGCTTTATTCTCAGTGCACCTTCGCCTCATCGTTTGTAGGTCTTGCGCAGTAGAGGCTAATATCTACCTTCACTTCCTCCATCATACCTGTCAATGACGTTTAGTGCCTTGTATTGCAGCCAGTAACGGGTTTTGAGTTCAGGTGAGATATCTGGGATCTGATTCTCCCCGGTTGTTGGCGTCTTGGGCTGGGCCTCAGCCATGTGTATGGAAAAGATGGCGGGCCGCATGGGTTGTATCAGAGTTTCTTTCATTGTGTGCCGTTTTTTTAGTTTAGCTGCTGCTGCCGTGGCTTTTTGTCCCGATTTCGAGTCCTGCGTCCTACTACATAGTCGTCAAAGTACGCCCATATTTGGAAGAGGTTTAATGACAACAGTCCATAAGGGTGAAGGTGAGGTTAAAGGAAACAATATAAAAAAAAAACATCATCACCCCATTACATGTCCACACTTCCAGCAGCTGAAAATTGCTACTCACATTTACAGGTACTGCCTCTCTTAGGTATCACACAGCAAAGATGAGAGCTTAAAAGCCCGCCTCCTAGACCGCCCAGGGCCATGATTAACATAACACGTCTCATTGGCTGGTGGGAATGTCTGTTACAACCTCTCTCCTCTGCTAGGTAAAACAAACTTGAAATGCCCGTTGTGCTAGGATACAGCCTACATAATCAAGCTGACAAGGGTGGGTGGGGAGTGTTTTCTCGCGTGCTAGATTTGAATGACAGTTACAGGCAGACAGAATAGTTACGCCCCCCTTCACAGCATAGATAATTAAGGCAGAGAGAAAATAAATGTATGGGAGAGGGGGCTGCATACCTTTACTCTTTATAAAGAAATTATAAAAAAAATGCATTAAGGCAATACAGTTATCCTTTAAACTTTATGTACTGTTACCAATTAGGGTTGTCTGGTTAGGGATGGGAAGGTGTATGTAAACTCCACTTAAGCTCCATGTAGTAGTGTTTCTCAATGTTATGGAATAGGCCACTGATGGGCAAACTGCAGCTCTCGATGTTTGAAAACACACTCCCAGCATTCCTATGCTTCCCTCTGTAGTTGAGGAATGCTGGAGTTGTAGTTTCAAACATCTGGAGAGCCGCAGTTTGAGGATCACCGGAATAGGCCATTAATTGCTCCTTTTGTTATACAGGGTTTAAGAGGCCTAGTAGGTCTGGTCACAGATCTCTGTACTAAACTTCTAAAAAAGTCTGTAATTGACATTAATTTAAGTCTGTTTCGTTTGTAGTTTAAAAGGGTTAAACTTTTTCTATACCGGAGACCCCCCAAACTCAACCAGCACTTCCAATAATATTATACCAAATTGAAATGTAGAACCTCTTCTGACCGTTAAAGGATAACTACTCAAATACAAAGCAGCTCCACAGACTCTATAATGCACTATAAATTAAACCATTGTCTCTCACCTCTGTATTCAGATCTTTAGTGTAGAAATCATGTATAAGACATTTCAGAGTACTGGCGTCTAGTCTAGATATCATAGCTGGCTTAACTGCTCACCTCACCTCACCTGCCAGTGTCTCCCAGCCAATCATCAGAGATCGCAGTAAATATTATTAGCTGATTTTCCTGCTCAAGCAGAGTGGGGGAAGGTGTTAACCCTTTGCATGTGTATTAGAAGCAACATGTAACCATTTATATTTGTTAGCATTCTGTAAGAGACTGTCTTTGTGTTTAGATCTGTAATGCAAGCTGCATTGAGTGTAGCCTTACAGCATGTATTTAATACAATGGAAGCCAGGTCAATTTCATGAGGCTGTGGCCCCATTGAGGCATGGAAGAACAGAAGCACAATTCTCAATGAGCGCTTCGTGCGGGGACCATTGCGCCTTCAGAATTGGACTTTATCTAAGCGCATGCGATGCAAATCCAAAAAAATGGTGATCGCATGTGCTCCAATAGCACCAGAAAGCGCGCGCATGTAGTTGGTCTTCTATAAGTGATTACATGCAAATCCTGATCTAATACGTACTAGTAGGGCCAAACCCTAAGAGTTAAGTCTTAAAGGGAAGGTGGAACCAGTAGAATGTACTGATCACTTTAAAGGTACACTTAGGCTGAGACTATCTAGAGCATATCCAAGTGCTCCAGAAACGTGTGCACAGCAGCGCACTAGTATGGCCATTATCCAATTGGGCCCACACTAGTGTGCACTTTTAAGGGAAAAAAGGCTTAGTGTGGCCTATCCCTCATAAAAAAAACAGCCCAGAGCTGCAGGTGCTGCATATTGAAGTGAACTTTGGAACAGCTTTGGTGCAATGCATATTAAGGGCAATGTTGTCAGAAATTGCCAGATCAGTTAAACATGTAGGGACACCATAAAAATATGTCGCATGGGTGAGTTAGAATTAATATTGTTTATTGCAGTCACTGCAGCCCTGCTAATTACTTGTATTAAGTGTGTCCCTACTAAACCAAATGATCGGCAACTGGGGTAAGCAGTGTAAATGACAAAGGCCACCTTTGCCTTTAAGACCCAAACTGATATGAAATCTGTAAGACAAATGGGTGGTTATAATTTTCTACAAAAAACATGATGCAGGTACATTAATTTGTTTAGTATTATTAAAGCATGGCACTTAGCACCACTGCATCTAGATTTCATATGTGTTCTAGTCTTAAAGGCAAGGTGGCAAACCCTAGGCTTGCACTGTATCGTATGAGTATAGAAGTTAACTTGGACATACTTCAAGTGTTTTTAATAGGTTGCCCTACATGTTTCAATATCAGGGAAACCCTGACCCTTTAAAAAGGTCCACTACTAAGAAATGCATGCACGGAGCTGTGCTAAGATCAGGTTCACTTCATATCCTCCTCCTTCAGCTCTTTGTACTTACCGTATATACTCGAGTATAAGTCGACCCGAGATAAGTCGAGCGGGTACCTATTTTACCTGAAAAATTAGTAGAACTGATTGACTCGAGTATAAGTTGAGGGGTAGATACTTAGACCACTACTGCAAACCTCTAATTGGCTAAAGTTATAGAAAATGATCGAATAAATAGAGGAAGTCCATGTTTTTTTTTTTAAAGTATTATTTTCAAAAAAAAAACCAGTTTTGTAGCCAATCAGGTACACCACAAGCACAACATCAGGTAGCACATCCGATACCCAAAAACTAGTAGGAACATATACCAATACCTTCTACCGTACTTTAAACTAGCACTATAATTGGGTGATGGGCTTAGCAAAAAAAAAAACAGCAAATATTTAACTGGGAAACTTTTTACTGAATCAAAGTTCAATGGCTTGAACAGGCAATATAAAACATAATTTTTAAAATCCTTCAAAGTCAGATTCCTCATCATCAGTTTGTGCAAATGTGCCTCAAATTCAGCTGGTGTATGTCATCTGCATAGGACATTATATCACCATCATCAATATTTCACACATCTTCATCACCGCTGCTGTGCCTGAAACTAAATATCGTCTTCTGCTACCATCCATGGCATACTTATACCGCCATTCTGAAAAGCTCGTGGATTATATCTTCTGGAATGTCTCCCATGCATCTCGTACCACCTGCTACAATTCTATGTCAGGCTATCATAAATTTCCACACTTTTGTCAATTGGCTTGACAGATGACATCCATTCGTGAACATTTTTTCGAAACCGGTCCTTAAGGGTTTGTTTATAGACACATCCCAGAGGCTGTAAAACAGAGTTAGCCCACCTGGATAACAGCCAAGATGTTGAAATGACTGAGCCATTTTTTTGGACATCCTCACAATATGGTGCCAAACATATCCACAAACCAGGCGTGAGGGTTTTTGCTTTAAGGCTACTCCTGGCGTGCATTCAAATCTCTACAAGCCATTTTTTGTTCTGTTCATCATCCAGCCTTTAAACATGTGGACGGACCGGATTCGCGGGGGATTTGGGCATTTTTAGGCAAGGTCTTTCCTTTGTAAAATATAACAGGGCCGCAGTTGGCTCATTGGCCAAACATGCAAGAACCACTGTGAAATGATTTTTTTTCATTCCTGTCGTTCTAGAAGGAAACCAGTTTTCTCTACCAAGGAGCCACGGTCCTGTGATGGAAGATCAAAGTCATTGGCGTCTCATCATATTCCCAATTACTTCCAAGGTACTAATATGACAACTGTTCTTGTTTTATATAAATTGATGGACATGACATGACCTTTTCTTCCAGATTTTGTGGTAACTTTTGTGAAATTTTTGTTTCTCTGTGCAAGCAAAAGGCGGTTTTTTCCACAAACCGATCATGAAGTTTGGTACACCATCAATGATGCAATGAAGTTCTCAATACCTCTGTTTTATGTTCTCGTCTTAACCATTGGAAGGGAAGTAACGGATTCCCAGCGTGTTACACAGTATCCATTTAGACGGACATTCCATAACCCATTTAGCAGTCAGTGTTCTAGAGCAAAATTGGTGAGGTGTTAAACACCGGACAAGCCTTTTTTGATCGGCATCTTCTCCAATCAGTCTTCATTTTTTGCCAGGTCTTCGGCACCTGGTTTTTCATAAAGCCAAAATCCGGCCTGCAAGCATGGAATTATTACTTTCCTCTGCTCTTTGCCACACACCTTCAGTTTTAAATCAGCGTCGTATTGCATCTGCATTTGCTTTCTTCGACAACGACTTCTAAGAAATTAAAAAAAAACAGAACTCAGCCAAACCACTTTAAAAAACCACTCCAGTTCATGACACTCCAGATTGTTAGAAACAATAACCTCCAGCATGCTTTTTGCTGGGAGTTGTAGTTTTCAAATCTGGAGTGGAAGATTCATCACTAGTAATAATGATGGTGTAGCCCTACAAGCAACCACAAAATTTGCTCCTGCGCCCCACTATAAAAAACCATAGTAACAACCCCAATTCCTTGCCCCACTCCAGGTTTGGAAAACTACAAAACCCAGAGCTTTGATTGCTGGAGTTGGTAGTTTCTATACATCTGGAATGGCAAGGGTTAAGCATCATTTAAAATACACATTACACCCCCAGGGTTCTATGTGTATGTACAGAAGATATCCCACCTCTAGTTATAGTTCAGCACTGCCTGTAGGCTCCTCTTTCTCCTGTAGGCTCATCCATTCTTGAAGGTGCGGTGCTCGTCAGCAACGTTGTGCGTGCACATACGCAGCGGGCGACGGAGCACGCACAGCATCAAACTTTGCGCGCCCGTCTTTAATGATCCCCTCATGGCCTATCCGGGTCGGCTGTGTCTGGCGGTTGCGCACTGGAGTAAACTCTCTTCTCTGCTCTCTTCTCGGTGTCGCGGCTGTGTCCTGCCGGCAGGTAACTAGGTAACGTGCATTTGGCTTCCTTCCAAACCAATTTTTTGATTGACTCGAGTATAAGTCGAGGATGGTTTTTGTAAGGCCATTTTAAAAACCAAAAACCTCGGGCTTATACTCGAGTACTATCCGGTGTATGTGTTTTATATAAACAAGCATTGTGTATGGCATGCAGTGTTGGGCAATAATCTGTTGGGTATGGGCACTAGGTCCAGAAGTTCGGTCAGGAATTGTTGAAGATCCGCCTGGCGGATCAGGCAACAAGCCCGTTCTGAATGCCCCTTTTGGTGGAAAAGTGCCATACACAGGGACAATGTATCGTCCGAAATGGCCATGCGCATACACAGTATGCGTTGCAGGTCAGCCCCGCGATCAACGTGTTGTATGAAGAAATGGTAACCATGATATGAGAAATGCCATGCACAGAGTGTGTAAGATAGGTTCACGTTATTACTCTACTGTTACCATGTTGCATTATGATACAGCACAAATAAAACAAAACACCCTTTCCACCCCAACATTCCCTTTAATAGGTAGACGTGAATGAGACAAAATGACATGCACAGAGTTGGGCTTAAAATCTACTAATTTGCTGCAGCTGACAGGAATGAGTAGAGAGACACTTCACACTGAACACCTTAAAACAATATATTGCAGGTGAAGTACATCGACACAGATCTTTTGAATCTAAGAAACAGGCAGATTGAGGGACACTCAGACAGGACGTGCTGTCTGTAAAGGCTTTACGAATCGACGCAAAGTGGCAATGGAAGTTTCTGGATCAACCTTTATTATATAAATACAGTTACTTGCAACATTTTCCTTGTTTGCAGCAAATCTCATCCTGCTTTTTTTTAAACTGACCAATGAACCTGACCATTCACATCACTGGAAGACCGTGCCATAGCTTTACCGTTTCTCACGTGAAAAACCCTTAAAGCTAAACCTTTTTTCTTCAAGTTCTTTAGGATGTCACATGTCCTGTTGAACCATGCTCTATTGGTGAACATTACCCAGTACGATTTGTATGTATGGCCTGTTAAGGTATTTATCTACACCAGTAAAATGCATGGCAAGTCCTTTTCATCAGCTAAATAATTGCACTTCTTATAGTCTGTCTCTATTGAAGTCCTCCAGTCCCTCTATTAATTTAGTTGCCCTTCTCTGAAAACCTTTGCATTTCAAAGATGTCCTTCTTTGTAACACAGGATTCCAAAATGCACTGCTATTCCATATGATGCCTTTACCAAGCTTGGTTAAGCGGGGAGGGAGATTAAATTTTCCATACTCTCTTATACAAGACAATACCATGCTGGCTTGGGCTGTGGACGCCGTGCAATGTTGCTACTAGTATCCACCAAAAACTCCAAGACCTTTCCAAATGGATTCACTTAAACATCAGAGCTCTATTTTATATAAGGCCGCACAAGGATGTTTACGTCTTAAATGCATAAACTTACATATTATCAACCTTGAATCTCATTCTGCAACTAAGCATCCCCCAAATGTGCAAATTATCTAGATCCCCTGCAAACGATTGGGCAATTTATATCTGAGTTTTAATGGTCGACCAAGTATTTGTGTCTCAGCAAAACAGAAACCTACATACACCAATTCCCCAAAATTATTATAAAGAGGTTAAATAGAAGCGGCCCAACACAGACACTTGTGTCACCAACACTTAGAATTAGTTCCAGAATGATGACGCCCTACCCTCCATAACACCAACTACTCTATGCACACTATCATTAACCAATTTCTATCACGTACAATGTGCCTCCGCAAACCAACAGACTTATGATTATTACATTAGTAGCCTGTGGAGGACTGTATTAAAAGGCTCTTTGGAAAATCCAGTATACTACATCGACTGCTAATGCTGGTTAAATTTCTACTGTACTTCCGCATAAAACCAAGCAAGTTAGTGTTTGACAAGATCTTCCTCCTAAATGCCATGTGGTTACTACTTATAATGTCAGTCCTTTGCAAACCTACTCGCTAGAATATTGTTCCTTATAAACTGTTCCAGTATTCCCCACCACTGAAGTTAACTTACAGGCCTTGTGAATTGCACTACCTTTTGAAATATTGGAATAACATCAGCCTTTTTCCAATCATTATTTGTGTTTCAGTACCATATCCTCGGTTGTGTAAACAAAGTTGCATTGACATCTTCTAATCACATTTGCTCTATACTCTATGATAGCATGTACTTGGATCTTTATAGGTGTATACAGAGGGACTCAATATTAAAGACATGTGCTTCTGTCGCCATCCTGCTGTAACTAACTTATCCCATTATAATGGTTGCCCACATTTCAGGTCCTTCATTCCTCTTCTATTATATACTTAAAAAAGTTTAGGATGCGTGATGCTTTGTTCAGCTATCCTACTTATTATTGAGTTTAGCATTTTGATGCTTAACTCCTTGTTACCAGTTTTTATTAATCCCTAAAGGCCCTTTCCATTCCCTCGACTTAAAGGTTTTAAAGACTTTTCATTCCTTTCCATTGTGCCTATTTACTCAGAATTCAGCCACATGGCCAGCCTAGGACCGTGTGTCTTGTATGTTCACCTGCAGTATGTTATTTTTGTTGGATTGTGGAGGGGAAGCTGTGTAAGTGAAACCATAATTATTTCAGATCGGACACCATATGATTCCCAGACCTATAATTATATACATCACAACTAAAACACTTGCAATAGGAAAGGGTTAATCAGTGACCATCTTTATGTGCCATCCAGGAAACGTCTGCACTTTTGATATTGATGATTAATTCTATTCGTAATTAATAGGGTTAAGAGGTGGGAGGGTAAATGAAATACGAGGTGCAGAAATGTAATGAAGGGTTAAAGTTACGGATTTGTTTGCAGAGGGAAAATGTCAGCCTCAGCTTTGGGGAAAAAACAGAACTGAAAAGAGATAGACAGGAAAAGAATGCCTTGATGGGATTCTTGCATGTCGAGAAGGATGAGAGGCAACCCAAACATTAAAGGTCCGTGATGCAAATGTCAGTACGGGCTTAAAGGGTATGTCTATTCACCAAAATCAAAAAATTTTTTTTTTCATTATAAGGTAGTACCCATCCCCAGAAGCCTTTTCCTACCTTTCTTTTGAAAAAATTCCATTCCCTACCTTTGCAGCAGTCTTTAGAAGTTCTATTCGTTTTGGGGGGTGTGGCCTTAGCTGTGCTGGATAAGGAAGTGAGCTGATTACTAAATGAGGCTATTACCATGCGTTTTGGTCCCGCCCACTTGACCCTGTGCTTTTATGTAAACAGATCCTCTCCTGCATTGTCAGAACTGTAGTAAAACAGACAATGCTGACAGAGACAAAGGAGAGAGTTCATACATAAAGTGTGCCATTTCTGTGGCTGGGGGAAGCAGGGAGAGTGTGTGTAGATAGACCCAAGATCTAAATATCCAATCCAGACGTAAGAGCCATTTCTGTGGCTGGGGGAAGCAGGGAGAGTGTGTGTAGATAGACCCAAGATCTAAATATCCAATCCAGACGTAAGAGCCATTTCTGTGGCTGGGGGAAGCAGGGAGAGTGTGTGTAGATAGACCCAAGATCTAAATATCCAATCCAGACGTAAGAGCCATTTCTGTGGCTGGGGGAAGCAGGGAGAGTGTGTGTATATAGACCCGAGAGAGAGAGAGATAGAGAGAGAGATAGATAGATAGATAGATATAGAGAGATAGATAGATAGAGAGAGAGAAATAGATAGATAGATATAGAGAGAGAGAGATAGATAGATAGATATAGAGAGAGATAGAGAGAGAGAGATAGAAGAGAGAGAAGAGAGAGAGAGGAGAGAGATGGACGATACGCGCGGTCGCCGCTCGACTCGCGCGCGCGCTCGCGCGCGCGCTTCGGCGCGCGCGCTGCGCGCTCGCCGCGAGCGCGCGCGCGAGCGCGCGCGCGCTTCGACTGAGCGCCGCTCGATCGCGCTCGCTCGCGCGCGCTCGCGCTCTCGCGCGCAGCTCGCGCGCGCGCTCGCGCGCCGCTCGCGCTCGCGCGCGCCTCGCCGCTCGCGCGGCGCGCGCGCGCGCGCCGCGCGCGCGCGCGCGCGCCGCGCGCGCCGCGCGCGCGCGCGCGCGCGCGCGCGCGCGGCGCGCGCGCGCGCGCGCGCGCGCGCGCGCGCGCGATAGGCAGCTGCTCGCTCGCTCGTGCTGCTGTTGCTGTCGCGCCTCGCGGTGTGTGTGTTTGTGTGGTGTGTGTGGTGTTGTGTGTTGTGTGTCCGTCGTCGTCCGTCCGTCGCCTCCAAGACCTACGAATCCATTCCGGAACGGATGTTCCATTTAATCCCTCGGGCGGGCAGGGTCGGCGAGTCCGACGCAGCATGGGTGGATCTGCGCATGTGCGGGATGGCAAGCACGTCGGACACCTGCTATTGGGAAGGCAGCAACATGAATATTCAAGGTGCCAAGCGGATCTTACAGCACATACATCGGACAAACTAGGGCACACAGACAAAATCCATAAAAGGTATCATGCATATTTAAATGGGCTCTTTTACTTTAGGCAATGTTAATTTTTCAGGTGGACATACCCTTTAATGGTCAACGAAGACCGTTGTCTAAGACTTATTAACACTTCTCTCTCCTTAGTGGTAAGATTGTGTTTGATTTTACTCTCGGCAAAATTCAAAAGTTAATTGTGTACTTCCCCTTTAACCTAATTAATGTAAGTCTCAATAGGAGCATATGTTGAAGGAGGCACATATTTACTTTTTCTAAACAAATTAAAGTCCTTTAAAGTCAATGAAGAAATGTGGGTAATTAGACGTAACCTGCGAAAGAAAGCATAAAGATCAGTGTCTACATCAAAGGAATCGATCCTATTTGTAGGGCAGAAGCCGAGTGCAATATATATATATGTAGCACTTATCCATCTTTCATTTGGGTGTTTCCCGTTTGGATGTTACCATCTATAGCGGCTCGCTTGTTCTCAATGCACTGGGCACTTTATATTTAGAAGCACTTTAAAGGTTTTTTATTCTTTTTAGCCATGAACTGGTACTACGCTATGCACTTTATATAGCTTTATAATTGCACCTGCCTGTCTACACCAGTGACACCAGTGGGAGGTTCCTTACCTCTTATGAGTGTTTCCTTTTCTTCCGGAGGAGTTCCTCCGGTCTTCTACTTCACGCCCACCATTTACGTCACTGGGGGTAGTGTACGGGTTTCCCATTTAAGGATGTTTTGTACACTTACTCAGATGTTCTGACGATGACCTGCGTGTCGGGCGGAAACATGTAAACCTCCATTAAAGATCACGCTTATCAAGACCCGTGAGTGCGTCCCTCTATACTGCTATTATATATATTCCCGTGGACTGCACCAGGGCATTTAACTGAGAGGAGTGGTGCCGCGATACCCAGTGCAAAAAAAAATAATATATCTAGTATGCTGCATAGGTTTGATGTTATGTTGTGGTATTATTTATTTTATATTTATAAGACAGACTTCTCTTGTTCGCAGGCACTTGAAAAAAAAGGAATCGGCCACCTTGCAGAGAAAGATTTAAAGGAAAGAAATAAACATATCCAAGAGGACAACCGCATGGAGCTACAGAAGGTAATCTGTGAAATTATAGTAATTAATGTTTAATAATGCAATTCTTGATTCTATCATAGTGGTTGCACTATTTATAGTTGCATGAATATTATTATTTTAAAGGGCATGTCCACCCCAAAACTAAAATTTAACCCACCACTGGCCCCACTGTGTAGTGTTTAAAAATCCTTACCTTACATGTCTGCTCCAAATGGTTTTATTACAATGTTTGTTCAAAGTCCCAGAAAGTGTAGTGTAGGAGCTGTCAGTCATCAAGTCCCTGCTGCTTTCTTGTCTTTGTTGAGGTGTGTGACATGTGCAGGGGGCCCTCTACCTTCTCCCCGTCCCCATCTATCTTTTTAGAATGGTGCCTAGCTTTAAATCATTTTGCTGTAGTGTAGTGCTCACTATCCCACCCCCAACCGCCAGGTTTGATTGTTTTAAAAAAAAAAAGATCCGAACTGTACTTGCGTGCCTTCAGCAAAGCCGGCAGCCGTGTCTGTGATTGGCTGTCACTCAGCCAATCACAGACGCAGCTGCTGGTCCGGCCCCCTGCTTGCAGTTCAGGCAAGCAGAGGGCCGAGATCTGTGCTTTGGGGGAACAAAGGCATGTATGTATATTTCGGATAAAACCTGGCGGTTGGGGGTGGGATAGGGAGCCCTTTTTTAATGGTGGAGATACCCTTTAAAGGAATAGTCCACTCATAAAGTGAACTAATGTGAACTATTCCTTTACTGCATTAATTGAAGAATGGGAGGTAAAGGAGCTATGCCTCACCTCCCATTCTTTAATTAATTTAGAAGGAGCCAGGATTGAAGAGAGGAAATTTATCTTGAGCATGATCCACTGCCGGCTTCACTGACAGGTCCGTACCACTTCCGGCTTCACTTTAACTATATCGTGCATACTAGCAAAGGGGTGGAGCTGTCAGCTGTACCAGGGTAAGCCACCACTGCATATGTAAAAAAAATGTAAATTTGTTTCTGTAAAATGTATTAATACCCCCTGTTCAGCTTTAAATTGATCAAGTTTGCAGTGAAAGATGTGGAAAGGGGTGTCTCATTTACAAACCAGTAATATAATTCAACACAAGCATTTCACTACAAATTCATGTGAACGCATTGTGTTCACATGAATTTTTTGTGAAATGCTTGTGTTGAATTATATTAACCAGTCCTGTTCTTTGGCCATGGAAAGTGACTGATGTAAAAGTTTGCCTATTTTATTACTTTGAAGCAACCGGTCAGCTCTTTACTGTGCTGCTGCAGTTAGATAACATCTGATTGCTGCAGATTATTAGCCAATGATTGTAGAATCCAAGAAGAAACAATTCAGAGAGCACTCTTTAATGGTCAAATAAATTTATTAAACACGTGACGTTTCGGTGTCCGTGCGACACCTTCCTCAGACGTATCCGACGTCTAAGGAAGGTGTCACAAAGTCCTGTGTGTTTGGTTGGGCGTCATTGACAAATGATGCCCGACCAAATGCATACACGCAAGGCTGTCAGACGAAACGTTGTGTTGCGCGGTAGGGCCTTAAGGCTTATATCTTCCACTGAATCTTTTCACAGATTGTGTGCTGTTACAATTAACATTGATAACCTTTTTTAATATGTTTTTTGAAACTCAAGGTAAAACAGCTACGTTTGGAGCGGGAACGAGAGAAGGCTATGAGAGAGCAAGAGTTAGAGATGCTGCAAAGGGAGAAGGAGGCAGAACATTTCAAAACATGGGAGGAGCAGGAAGACAACTTTCACCTGCAGCAAGCCAAACTGAGGTGTGTGTTTATTTGTAAGCTACCAGAATCTTAATTTTTTCTAGAAAGTAATTTTTGTTCCATTTCACTGAAAATGGATTTACCAAATCTGTTATTTATTCTATTTATTAATCATTTGGAAGTGGGTATTATCTGCAAGGTTTCTGTGTTTGCTGACGACACAACTTTGTCGACCATTAAAAACTTCAGAGGATGTGCAATCGTTGCAGGGAGATCTAGATAGATTGTCACATTGGGCTGCTAAGTGGCAGATGAGATTTAATGTTGATAAATGTAAGGTATAAGCAGCATCCTTGTGCTGCTTATACTATAAGTGAATCCCTGTTGGAAAGGGATCTTGGAGTTTTGGTGGATAACAAACTTAAAGGAAGCAAGCAGTGCCAGGCGGCAACAGCCAGAGCCAGCATGGTATTGTCTTGTATAAATAGAGGTATGGATTCAAGGGAGGAAAATGTTATTCTCCCTCTTTACAAAGCATTGGTAAGGCCTCATTTGGAATATGCAGTGCAATTTTGGAATCCTGTGTACAAAAAGGACATCTTTGAAATGGAAAGGGTTCAGAGAAGGGCAACTAAATTAATAAGGGGATTGGGGGAGCTTGAATATGAATAGAGACTGGAAAAGTTACCATCATGTATGCTGGAGAAAAGGCGCTTGCATGGGGATATGATTACTGTGTATAAATACATTAAAGGTAAACTAGAAAAAATACATATATGGGCATGTGCACAACTTCATACTAAGCCATGTAACACTGCACTTCAGTGGTGCACAATAGGGATACAGTATCGTATAATAAATATAATGGGAAAAGAGATTCCCTATAGAAAAAAGATCCCTAATATACGGCACATATATACGTATAGCTATAAATATATCGAAAAAAAAGCGTTTATTGGTGATCACAACACAAGTAAAACAATTACTTAACTATCCCCTCTACCCTCCACATGGATCAAAAAGATAGCATCCTAATACAAAAATCTAAAAACACCACCAAACAACCATACCACTGCCAGGCGTCCCTGGCTATCTCTTGTGGGGAGAAGGGAACATGCATAGAACGTTAAAGTTCCTTTCAAGTGCTCAATGCTACTTGTCCAGCTCTATGCCCAACTCCAATGTTGGCCTAGAAAAAAGATGTTTAATATAAAGCGCCTCCAGTTATTCAACAGTACTCACATAATACGGGACTTAGCGTGAGAAGCCAAGACTGAGGTCAGGGGACATCCTCTTGTCCCTCAGACGGACCACACTCTTCACCCGCTCCCCGAAGAACAACAGCTTCCAGCGTGGATAACTGGAGGATAATGTTGAGTTGATCCGGGTAAATTTCCGATTGCCAGAAAGGAATTTTTTTACCCCTTCATAAATTTGGTGTTTTTTTTTTGCCTTCCTCTGGATCAACAGTTAGGCCAGAAATAAGGATATTGCTAGATGGGTTGGACTGGATGGACATATGTCTTTATTCAACCTCAAATACTATAACTACGGTAAATTTAAGATGTGAATTGCATGTTTATACCATAGATACCATGCTTAGGCCCCATTCCCTCCCACCATCTGAAGGGAATATTAACACATCAGAAAGGGTACAAGCAACTATACTTAAAATGCCATTTCAGCTAATTAAAAAAAATGGTTCTTAGCTGTAACAGTATTTTTAAAAAAAAATCTGAATGCATATAAATGTTATGTGGAAGAGGTTTTTTTTTTAAAAAGTTTATTTTAATAAAACAATTATGGTAACAACTAGTCTGTCATTATTTATCATATGTTAAGATTTTTACATATGGGAATATGTAACATGTTAACTATAATTGTATATAAAACTACAGTTCGTTAAACATGCAATCAACATCTCTTTTGCTTTCAGAATTGAACATTGTTGAAGTTATATCTTCCTAACTAGGCCTATGGGGATATGGGTTAGGATAGGAGGGAAAAGGGTATATGCTCCGTCACCACCCCGGAGGGACCCACCGGCCAACACCACGTCTAGTTATTCTCAGGTCTCATTTCTTTTTTCAGATAAAGTGAGATTCGGTCCACACAGACCATATTTTTTGGAACTTCCCAGGGCATTGTCTGTGTTTACATATTAAATTATGATATGGGAGCATGTTATTGATTAGTTCTTTCCAGGTTTTAAGTTTAGGAATATCTGGAGCCATCCATTTCAGAATTACTGTTTTTTCGGGCCATAAATAGAGTTTCCGAAGGAAAGTTAACTTCTATATATCTTCCAGCTCTAGAGTATTGATACCTAGTATACATAATTTAGGATCCATAGTTACGGGCCATGGGAGTATAGATGTTAGGAATTTAGTTACTTTAGTCCAGAAGTGGTTATGTGGGCATCCCCATAAGAGGTGCCAGAAATCTGCAGATCTCGCCTGACATTTAGATCATCTTTCCGAGTATGTTATTGAAATATTATGTAATCTTGCTGGGGATGTATCAATCTATTATTAGCCAATGGTGAGGCATACACATGCGACAATCCGAGGTCTTTCCAATCATCTTTTGAGAGATCAGGTGTATTTATACGTCATTGGCTCTTAATTAATGTGCTTTGTATATCGGTCTGAGTGTTGAAAAGGTGTGTATGTAGTTGAGAAATGAGTCCCTGCATTTGAAGAATTCCTATAATCGGATGCTTTGTTAATATTATTTTCCTGTCCGGGAATTCGGTGTGTATACAGTGACATAGTTGCAGAATGTTCAATTCCTTAAAGTGTTTTGGGGTCTTAGATATCCATACACCGAGATATTTGAATTTAGTCACAATTGGAATCTACCATGGAAACCTGCTGGATGTTATTTTGTCTGAGTCCAAGGGGCATAGAACCGATTTTTGCCATTTAATATAGAGTCCTGAATAGGTGCTGTATTTGTCTGTTACTTTGGCTGTACGGTCTAGAGATGGACCAGGGTCTGATAGAATAGGATCATATCGTCTGCATATAATCCAATCAGGTCAGTATTTGCCCCTCTGCTTAATCCCTTGATTGCTTGATCAGTTCTGAGTTGTATTGCCAAGGCCTCTATGGCTATAGAGAAAAGGTAAGGGGAGAGGGGACAGCCTTGTCTTGTTCCCATGGAGAAGTGAAAATGGACCCGATGGATTTCCATTTATAAAGATTGTGGCATGGGGGGACTTGTATAGCATTTGGATCCAAAAATCTGAATGTAGTTTGGACCAAATCCAAATTTCATCATACAGGTCCAGAGGAAATTCCACTCGACAATGCCAAAAAAGCCCTAATGTCAAAATCCCTACATGCATCCAATTTAATTATAGCACAATCTCCCATTTCATCATGAGGTATTTGGGTATGTCTAATATTTGTGGAGGTACTCTTTCCAGGCATAAATCCTGTTTGGTCAGGGTGGATAATCTTGGATATAACTTTTTGTAGACGATTAGCCAGTATTTTAGTGAGGATTTTGTAGTCACTGTTAAGTAGTGATGTTGATCTGTATGCATTGTGTTCGAGTGGATTTTTGTCTGGTTTTAGGAGCCTTTGGTTCTCAATGGTTGAATTTGATTAGCAGTTGTTCTATAAGGGTTTCTTTATATTTTTTTTATAAAATTCATCAGGGAGGCCATCTGGGCCGGATGCTTTTCCAGATGTCAGTTCCGATATTGCCTCTGATATTTCTTTGAAGGCTATTTCAGTATCCAGTTGTTGTTTTTGGCATGTGTCTTGTGTTGCGTATTGTTACTGAAAGTATCTTACAAAGTAGTCCATTATAGCCTTCGTTGTTGAGGTGTCTCTCTATTGGGTCCTGGATAGCCAGTATGGTTTGTTGCATATTGTTGGTTTTAGTCAGTCGGGCTAAGAGTTTATTGCCATGCTCATAGTATTGTTGCTTTTGAAAAAATAGTTTGCATTGTGTTTTTAGTAGTATAACATATTGTCATTGTATTTGACACCAATTGTCTTTTAGAATGTCTGATGGGTTATTGCAGTATGCCTGTTCAGCATTTCGTAACTCCACATTCAGGGTATGTTCCTCAATTCATGATTGTTTTTTGGTTATATTTACTGTAGTGTTTAATAGTCCTTGGGCAAATGATTTAAATGTGACCCATATTATGTCCCTTGGAATAGACTCGTGGTTAAGTTCAAAATATAGTTGAAGGTCATTTTCTAGTGTCTTCTTCCAGTATGAGGGTGAGCCAAATGGAGTGTATTCTCATTGAGCGGGTATTCATGTAGCTATTTAGTATTTTAAGTTCTAGAAGGACTGGAGAGTGGTCTGATACTCCTCTAGGTCACTTGCCTCACTCGGGGAGCAAGGATTTCATTAACAAAGAAGTAGCCGAGTCTGGAGAGCACATTATGTAGGTGAGTAACAGGAGTATACAGATGATTGATTGTGTATCCGCCATATATCTAACCACCCCAGTTCTGCCATTGTTCCATAATAAGTATTATCCAGTTCTCCAGTGGAGGTTTGAACGACCGGTAGTCTATCTTCCATATTTGACATGAGCATGTTAAAATCACCCATACGTATTACTAAAGCATTGGGGTATCCCAATGCGAATGAAATCTTTTTTTGTAATGGTAAAGGGTTTGCTGGGGGGATTATATACTCTAAATAATACATAGTGTATTCTCTATTCCCAGAGCGACACACACGTATCTTCCTTTACCGTCTTTTTGCATCTTTAGTACGTTAAACTGCAGAGTAGAGCGGATTAGCAGGAAGCCCCCCCTTGAGAATGTAGTGTGGGTACTATGAGATACCCAGGCTACCCATGGCTCTTTAAGCCATCTTTGGGTAATTTGTATAAGATGCATCTCCTGGAGACAAACAATATCTGGTCGGAGGGTATTCATTTTCTCAAACACCTGAAGTCATTTAAGTTGTTTTTTTCAGTCCTCAGACATTTCAGGTTAGCAGTTTAATCTGTGTGGGTTTGTCCATATGGGTCTAATTGGTAATAAAAAGTTTTATGTCCTGTATAGGCCGAGGGTCCCCCATGGAAGGACAAAGCGCAGGGGGGAAAGAAAGGGAAAGAAATTGTAGGCCATTAAAGTTACGTAAGAAAAATCTAATTTTCTCATTTGAAGTATACACATTAACATTACACATATATACATATAACCCTTAATACAGGGCAGCATGTTTCCAGTGCATATATAAGCCATTGATGAGCTCAACGTCCATTTTGAAACATTAAGGTTTGGAAGTCCAGATAGGAATTTATTCTGGGGTGGGATAGGGGTGTAGGTGGGAGCAGAAGAGGGAGAGTGGCCTTAAATTGGGGGTTAGGAGGGTATTACCTGTTTCTCTATTTAGTATAGTATTTGAGGTTGAATAAAGACATATGTCCATCCAGTCCAACCCATCTAGCAATATCCTCATTTCCTGCCTAACTGTTGATCCAGAGGATGGCAAAAAAACCCCACCAAATTTATGAAGGGGGGAAAAATTCCTTCCTGACTCCAAATGGCAATCGAAATTTCCCTGGATCAACTCTACTTTATCTTTATTTATGAACTGTTGTAGTAGGAGATGTTAGTTAGGCTTAATATAGTATGTTTTATTAAATTACAGCATATCTGGTCGGGTCTTGTGCCGTTTGGGGATCTACTTTGGATAGAACTCATTTGAGGTATAAGGGCATAACATTTGACATTTATTTCACGTATTAATTTATTTCAAGTCAATTAAGTTTCACGTAATTGGATATTACTACTAAATATCCATTTCTTTTTTTTTTTTTTTTTTCACTCCTTCCCTTTATAGCTAATCTAACTTTTAACAGGTAGATTTTTTCCTTGAATATATTTCCCTCAGTTAGTTTGTAAAATAAATAGTTCAAAGTTTTATTCACCAAGCAGCGGTACCGCCTACCAGCGACACCATGCCTCAGCTTAGCGACTGCCTAACGCCAATCGCCGTTGATTCACAGTAACAACTGCAAATTCTGGACACCGATGGCAAATCCATGAGAACGAAATCACAGACCCACAATCTCCACAGAACACTACTGCAGTAGTTTACTTCACATGCTATCCTGTGACCGATGAACACCCGCCGATCAACAAAGGGGGTACATTGAGGGATATCTATTATAAAGTATCTGTTATAGGTCACATCTCGATCATGGATGTTATATAGATGTACATTAGAATACATTTTCTATTGGTTAGTATCATGGGCATGTATATATATCCATTATGACCTGTAGACCTCGTCTTTATCACTCTATCATTCAATAATATATATCTAGACAACATTCATTAATTAGCACATTTACAACAGAGATTATTTATGAAACCAAGTTATCAGTTATTTCTGGAGCTTATATTCAGATTATTAGCATTATTTCTATTTAGTACTGACATTGTTATATTTAATCGAATAATAATACCAGTTATCTCGTATTTCAAGTTTTAGGATGTTAAGGCAGAGTAGAAAGAAGGGGAGAAGGAGGTTGGGAAGGAGAGAGAGATAGTTAGGGATGAGAAGAAACACAACATTCTTGCCCTTTCTTAATCATCATAATCTATATAACCTTGTTTCACATTGAAGTGTAGCTGTTCCTCTGTGTATTTACCAGGCAGACCAAAACTATATGCAGTGGTAAAGGTAAGTGTCCATATGTGAGTCTGGGTATATAGTTCAGTTTTTTTTTTTTTTTTTAAAGTAATAACTCGAAGTCTATAGAGTAGTCCATGGAAATTTATTTTGCTTCTGTTTTACTGTGATCCAGATGGGTAAGGGAAATTGAGAGGGAATTAAGTGCAATATAGGTGTAAATAGTTAACGTAAAAGTTCATACATACCGTCCGGTATTTAACAATCCTTTTAACTACCGATTACAGTAAGGGGGATTTCAATTGAGTTCAGACGATGGTTCAAATCCTAATTTGGGTAACACAAGTAGGGAGAGTAGAGTTCAAGGCAACTTCCCATTTGAGCTGGCAGAGAATACATTTTTGTATATTAACTCCGTTGGAAAAAGCATATAGCAGGGTGGGGGGGATAAGCATTCTTCAGGGGTTCAGTGATCCTTGTCTCAATCTCAGTCCACTTCCTTAAAGGGCAACTCCAACCTCATAAGAACATCTTTTAGAAAGAATGGCCTCTTTAAAATATGTTGATATATCCTAATTTGTCCTATGAATTCATTTCTGTATGCCTGCTAGGCTTCTGGATGCCTCATGGAAACTGAGCCATTTAGAAACCTGTACTGAGCCTTTACTGAGCCTGGGCATGCTCAGAACAGACAGACAGGGGATTCACATTCACTCCTTGGCTGTGATGTCAACTGTCAAATCCATAACTGACAGTTACTAACTGGAAGAACCAGATAGCAGAAACAGGGAAACAGGACATTGTGCAGGATTTCAGGTTAGACTTATATATTTCACATTTCAAACTATTACCCTTTAGGGTTTTGGGGGTTGATTTACCTGTATTTAAGTTTTCATTTTGGGGCTGGACTTGCCCTTTAAGGTTATGTGTCTAGCCAGGTCTTACACTCCTGTACGATGTGCTCGCTCTATGGAGAAAGTAGGGGAGAGGCCTGCATTTGGGAATGTTGTAAGATCCAGCGTTCCACAAATTCCTCTGTAGCATTACCCTGTTCTTTCAGGTATTCCCACTAACCGGAGGTTATGCCACCTCATTCTATTCTCTAGATCCTCTGTCTTGAGGTAATACATATCAAGTTGTTGCTGGATGCGAGTAACATCAGGGGCCAATGGGGCCACTGTGTCCTCCAGGGTGGAGACTCTGCTTTCATTCTCAGTGCACCTTCGCCTCATCGTTTGTAGGTCTTGTCGCAGTAGGCTAATATCTACCTTCACTTCCTCCATCATACCTGTCAATGACGATTTAGTGCCTTGTATTGCAGCCAGTAGACGGGTTTTGAGTTCAGGTGAGATATCTGGAGGATCTGATTCTCCCACGGTTGTTGGCGTCTTGGGCTGGGCCTCAGCCATGTGTATGGGAAAAGATGGCGGTGCCGCATGGGTTGTATCAGAGTTTCTTTCATTGTGTGCAGATTTTTTTAGTTTAGCTGCTGCTGCCGTGGCTTTTTTGTCCCGATTTCGAGTCCTGCGTCCTACTACATAGTCGTCAAAGCTACGCCCATATTTGGAAGAGGTTTAATGACAACAGTCCATAAGGGTGAAGGTGACTGGTTAAAGGACAACAATATAAAAAAAAACATCACCCCCATTACATGTCCACACTTCCAGCAGCTGAAATTGCTTACTCACATTTACAGCTGTACTGCCCTCTCTTAGGTATCACACAGCAAAGATGAGCGCTAAAAGCCCGCCTCCTAGACAGCCCAGGGCCATGATTAACATAACACGTCTCATTGGCTGGTGGGAATGTCTGTTACAACCTCTCCTCCTCTGCTAGTTAAACAAACTTGAAATGCCCGGTTGCTAGGATACAGCCTACATAATCAAGCTGATCAAGGGTGGGTGGAGGAGTGTTTTCTCGCGTGCTAGATTTGAATGACAGTTACAGGCAGACAGAATAGTTACGCCCCCCTTCACAGCATAGATAATTTAAGGCAGAGAGAAAATAAATGTATGGGGAGGGCTGCATACCTTTACTCTTTATAAAGAAATTATAAAAAAAAATGCATTAAGGCAATACAGTTATCCTTTAAACTTTATGTACTGTTATCCAATTAGGGTTGTCTGGTTAGAGGATGGGAAGGTGTATGTAAACTCCACTTAAGCTCCATGTAGTAGTGTTTCTCAATGTTATGGAATAGGCCACTGATGGGCAAACTGCAGCTCTCCAGATGTTTGAAAACTACAACTCCCAGCATTCCTATGCTTCCCTCTGTAGTTGAGGAATGCTGGGAGTTGTAGTTTTCAAACATCTGGAGAGCCGCAGTTTGAGGATCACCGGAATAGGCCATTAATTGCTCCTTTTGTTATACAGGGTTTAAGAGGCCTAGTAGGTCTGGTCACAGATCTCTGTACTAAACTTCCTAAAAAAGTCTGTAATTGACATTAATTTAAGTCTGTTTCGTTTGTAGTTTTAAAAGGGTTAAACTTTTTCTATACCGGAGACCCCCCAAACTCAAACAGCACTTCCAATAATATTATACCAAATTGAAATGTAGAACCTCTTCTGACCGTTAAAGGATAACTTAACTCAAATACAAAGGCAGCTCCACAGACTCTATAATCACATAAAATTAAAACCATTTGTCTCTCACCTCTGTATTCAGACTCTTAGTGTAGAAATCGTGTATAGAACATTTCAGAGTACTGGCAGTCTATGATATCATAGCTGGCTTAAGCTGCTCACCTCACCTCACCTGCCAGTGTCTCCCAGCCAATCATCAGAGATAGCAGTAAATATTATTAGCTGATTTTCCTGCTCAAGCAGAGTGGGGGAAAGGTGTTAACCCTTTGCATGTGTATTTATGAAGCAACATGTTAACCATTTATATTTGTTAGCATTTCTGTAAGAGACTGTCTTTGTGTTTAGATCTGTAATGCAAGCTGCATTGAGTGTAGCCTTACAGCATGTATTTAATACAATGGAAGCAGGTCAATTTCATGAGGCTGTGGCCCCACTTGAGCGCATGGAAGAACGCACAATCTCAATGATGCGCTTCCGTGCGGGGACATTGCGCCTTCAGAATTGGACTTTATCTAAGCGCATGCGATGCAATCCAAAAATGGTGATCGCATGTGCTCCAATAGCACACAGAAGCGCAGCGCATGTAGTTGGTCCTGTTCTATAAGTGATTACATGCAAATCCTGATCTAATACGTACTAGTAGGGCCAACCCTAAGAGTTTAAGTCTTAAAGGGAAAGGTGGCAAACCCAGTAGAATTGTACTGATCACTTTACAAGGTACACTTAGGCTGAGACTATACTAGAGCATATCCAAGTGCTCCAGAAACGTGTGCACAGCAGCGCACTAGTATGGCCATATCAATTGGGCCACACTAGTGTGCACTTTTAAGGGAAAAAAGTGCATTAGTGTGGCCTATCCCTCATAAAAACAAAACAGCCCAGAGCTGCAGGTGCTGCATATTGAAGTGAACTTTGGAACAGCTTTGTGCAATGCATATTAAAGGGCAATGTTGTCAGAATTGCCAGATCAGTTAAACATGTAGGGACACCCAATAAAAATATGTAGCATGGGTGAGTTAGAATTACTATTGTTTTATTGCAGTCACTGCAGCCCTGCTAATTACTTGTATTAAGTGTGTCCCTACTAAACCAAATGATCCGGCAACTCGGGTAGAAGCAGTGTAATGACAAAGGCCACCTTTGCCTTTAAGACCCAAACTGATATGAAATCTGTAAGACAAATGGCTGGTTATAATTTCTACAAAAAACATGATGCAGGCTACATTAATTTGTTTAGTATGTATTTAAAGCAATGGCACTTAGCACCACTGCATCTAGATTTCATATGTGTTCTAGTCTTAAAGGCAAAGGTGGCAACCCTAGGCTTGCACTGTATCGTATGAGTATTAGAAGCTTAACTTAGACATACTTCAAGTGTTTTTAATAGGTGCCTCTACATGTTTCACTGATCAGGAAACCCTGACCCTTTAAATAGGTACACTACTAAGAAATGCATTGCACGGAGCTGTGCTAAGATCAGGTTCACTTCATTATCCTCCTCCTTCAGCTCTGTACTACCGTATATACTCGAGTATAAGTCGACCTGAGTATAAGTCGAGGTACCTATTTTTACCTGAAAAATTAGTAAGAACTGATTGACTCGAGTATGAGTTGAGGGTAGAACTTATGACCACTACTGCAAACCTCTAATTGGCTAAAGTTATTAGAAAATGATCATGAATAAAGAGGAAGTCCATGTTTTTTTTTTAAAGTATTTATTTTCAAATAAAAACCAGTTTTGTAGCCACATCAGGTACCACACTAAAGCAACATCAGGTAGCACATCCGATACCCATAAAACTATGTAGGAACATATACCACATACCATTACTACCGTACTTTAAACTAGCACTGTAATTGGGTGATGGGCTTAGCAAAAAAAAAAACATGCTAAATATTTTAACTGGGAAACCTTTTTACTGAATCAAAGTTCAATGGCTTGAACAGCAATATAAAACATTTTTAAAATCCTTCAAAGTCAGATTCCTCATCATCAGTTTGTGCAAATAGTGCCTCAAATTCAGCTGGTGTAATGTCATCTGCATAGACATTATCATCACCATCATCAATATTTACACCATCTTCATCACCGCTGCTGTGCTGAAACAAAATATCGTCTTCTGTACCATCCATGGCATTACTTATACCGCATTTCTGAAAAGCTCGTTGGATTATATCTTCTGGAATGTCCTCCCATGCATCTCGTACCCACTTTGCTACTAATTCTATGTCAGGCTTCATAAGATTTCCACTTTTTGTCAATTTGGCTTGACCAGATGACATCCATTCGTGCCACATTTTTCGCACACGGTCCTTAAAGGGTTTGTTTATAGACACATCCAGAGGCTGTAAAACAGATGTTAGCCCACCTGGAATAACAGCCAAGATTGTTTGAAATGACTGAGCCATTTTTTTGACATCCTCACATATATGTGCTCTAAACATATCCCAAACCAGCAGTGAGGGTTTTTTCTTTAAGGCTACTCCTGGTCGTGCATTCCAAATCTCTTCAAGCCATTTTTTTGTTCCTTGTTCATCCATCCAGCCTTTAACATGTGGACGAACCGTGATTCGCGGGGGGAATTTGGCATTTTTAGGCAAGGTCTTCCTTTTAAATATAACAGGCCGCAGCTTGACTCCATTGGCCAAACATGCCAGAACCACTGTGAAATGATTTTTTTCATTCCCTGTCGTTCTAAGGAAAACAGTTTTTTCTCCCAAGGATGCCACGGTCCTGTTGCTTGGAAGATCAAAAGTCATTGCTGTCTCATCCATATTCCCAATACTTCCAAGGTCATAATTATACAACTTTCTTTGTTTTATAATAAATTGATGGAATGACATGACCTTTTCTTCCAGATTTTGTGGTAACTTTTGTGAAATTTTTGTTCTCTGTTGCAAGCAAAGTCCAAACCGATTCATGAAGTTGGTACACCATCCAGCTGATGCAATGAAGTTCTCAATACCCTCTGTTTTATATTTCTCGTCTTTAACCATTTGAAGGGCACGTAATCGGATTCCCATGCGTGTTACACAGTATCCATTTAGACGACATTCCATAACCCATTTATGCAAGTCAGTTTCTAGAGCCACATGTGAGGTTGTTAAACCACGACAAGCCTTTTTTGACTTCGGCATCTTCTCCAATTCAGTCTTCATTTTTTGCCAGTCTCGCACCTGTTTTTCATCAACGCCAAATTCCCGGCCTGCAATGGAATTATTACTTTCCTCTGCTCTTGCCACAACCTTCAGTTTAAATCCAGCGTCGTATGATCTGCGTTTTTGCTTTCTTCGACCAACCGCTTCTAAGAAATTAAAAAAAAACAGAACTCAGCAACCACATTAAAATACCCATCCAGTTCCTTGACACTCCAGATGTTTAGAAACAACAACTCCCAGCATGCTTTATTTGCTGGGAGTTGTAGTTTCTAAACATCTGGAGTGGCAAGATTCATCAAGTAATCAATGATTGTAGCCCTACAAGCAACCACAATAAAATTGCTCCTGCCCACCACTAAAAATCCAGTAACACCCCAATTCCTTGCCACTCCAGATGTTTGGAAACTACAACTCCCAGCATGCTTTGATTGCTGGGAGTTGTAGTTTCTATACATCTGGAATGGCAAGGTTCAAGCATCATTTAAAATTACACATTTACACAGGTCATATTGTAATGTACAGAAGATATCCCACCTCTAGTTCTAGTTTCAGCACTGCCTGTAGGCTCCTCTATTCTCCCTGTAGGCTCCTCCATTCTTGAAGTGCCGGTGCTGTCAGCCAAGTCCGTGCGTGCACACTTACGTCGCGTGCGCGAGCGCACGCACAGCCTCACTTTGCCGCTCCCGTCTTTACTGCTCCCCCTCTGCCTCTCCGGTGTCCGGCTGTGTCCTGCGGCGCAATGGAGTAACTTCTCTTCCTCTGCCTCTCTTCCTCCGGTGTCCGGCTGTGTCCTGCGGCGGTAACGGTAACGTGCATTTATGGCTTCCTCCAACCAATTTTTTGCATTGACTCGAGTATAAGTCGAGGATGGTTTTTAAGGCCTATTTTAAAAACCAAAAACCTCGGCTTATACTCGAGTATATACGGTATGTTGTTTTTATATATACAGCATATGTGTATGCATGGCTGTTTTGGGCAATAATCTTGTTGTGTATGGGCACTATGTCAGAAGTTCGGTCAGGAATTGTTGAAGATCCGCCTGGCGGATCAGGCAACAAGCCCCGTCTGAATGCCCCTTTTGGCTGGAAAAGTGCCCATACACAGGACAATGTTATCGTCCGAAATGGCCATGCATACACAGTATGCGTTGCAGGTCAGCCCCCGCGATCACACGTGTTGTATGAAGCTAAAGGTACACTGATGAGAAATGCATTGCACAGAGCTGTGCTAAGATCAGGTTCACGTTATTATCCTCTCTGTACCATGTTGTCATTATGTATACAGCATAAACAAAAACACACTCTTCCCACCCTCCAACATTCCCTTTAATAAGGTAGACTGATGAGAAATACATTGCACAGAGTTGTGCTAAAATCTACTAATTCTGCTGCAGCTGACAGGAAGAGCTAGAGACCTTCACACTAGAACACTTAAACAATATATTGCAGGTGAAACGTACATAGACACAGATCTTTTGAATTAAAGAACAGGCAGATTGAGACACTTCAGACAGGCTGTGCTGTAAAGGCTTTAATCGACTCCAAGTGGCAATTGGAAGTTTCCCTGGATCAACTCTTTATATATAAATACCAGTTACTTGCAACATTCCTTGTTTGCAGAATCTCATCCTGCCTTTTTTTTTTAAACTGACCAATGAACCTGCCATAACATCCACTGGAAGACCGTGCCATAGCTTTACCGTTCTCACAGTGAAAAACCTTAAAGCCTAAACCTTTTTTCTTCAAGTCTTTATGGATGTCCACATGTCCTTTGACATGCTCTATTGGTGAACAATACCCCAGATAGATTATTGTATGGCCTGTTAATGTATTTATACACAGTAAATGCATGCAAGCTCCTTTTCTCCAGCATACATAATTGCAACTTTTCTAGTCTGTCTTCATATTTAAGCTCCTCCAGTCCCCTTATTAATTTAGTTGCCCTTCTCTGAACCCTTTCCATTTCAAAGATGTCCTCTTTGTACACAGGATTCCAAAATTGCACTGCATATTCCATATGATGCCTTACCAATGCTTTGTAAAGCGGGAGATTAACATTTTCCATACCTCTCTTTATACAAGACAATACCATGCTGGCTCTGGCTGTTGACGCCTGGCACTGCTTGCTACCAGTATCCACCAAAACTCCAAGATCCCTTTCCAACATGGATTCACTTAACACAGAGCTATTTATAGTATAAGCAGCACAAGGATGTTTAAGTCTTAAATGCATAACCTTACATTTATCAACATTGAATCTCATCTGCCACTAAGCACCCCAATGTGACAATCTATCTAGATCCCCCTGCAACGATTGCATATATTCTGAAGTTTTTAATGGTCGACAAAGTTGTGTCGTCAGCAAACACAGAAACCTTACATAACCACTTCCAAATTATTAATAAATAGGTTAAATAGAAGCGGCCCCAACACAGAACCCTGTGGCACCCCACTTAGCACTTTAGTCCATAATGATGACGCCCCATTAACAACTACTCTCTGCATCCTATTCATTAACCAATTTTCTATCCACGTACAAATGTGCCTCCGCAAACCAACAGACCTTATCTTATACATTAGTCGCCTGTGGAGGACTGTATTAAAAGCCTTTGCGAAATCCAAGTATACTACATCTACTGCTATGCTTGGGTCTAAATTTCTACTTACTTCCTCATAAAAACCAAGCAAGTTAGTTTGACAAGATCTATTCCTCCTAAATCCATGCTGGTTACTACTTATAATGTCAGTCCTTGAAACTTACTCTAGAATATGTTCCCTTATTAAACTTTCCAGTATCTTCCCCACCACTGAAGTTAAACTTACAGGCCTGTGAATGACTACCCTTTTTGAATATTGGAATAACATCAGCCTTTTTCCAATCCTTATTTAGTTGTTTCAGTACCATATCCTCGGTTAAACAAAGTGCACTTGCATCTTTAATACCATTTTTGCTACTATACTCTATGATATCTGTACTTGGATCTTTTATAGTGTATACAGAGGGAACAATATTAAAGACATTTGCTTTATCGCCATCCTCTGTAACTAACTTATCCCCATTAATTAATGGTGCCACATTTTCAGTCCTCATCCTCTTACTATTAATATACTTTAAAAAATGTTTAGGCTGAGTGATGCTTTGTTCAGCTATCCTAACTTCATTATTGATTTTAGCTATTTTGATTGCTTTAACTCCTTGTTACAGTTTTTATAATCCCTAAAGGCCCTTTCCATTCCCTCTGACTTAAAGGTTTTAAATGCCTTTTTCTTCCTTTCCATTTGCCTATTTACATCAGAATTCAGCCACATGGTCGCCAGCCTAGACCTGTGTCTTTGTATGTTTCACCTGCAGTATTTATTTTTGTTTGGATTCGGTGGAGTGGAAGCTGTAAGTGAGACATACATTATTTCAGATCCGGACACCCTAGATTCCCAGACCTATATATACATCACACTAAAACACTGCAACTAGGAAAGTGTTAATCAGTGAATCTTTCTGTGCCATCCAGACACGTCTGCACTTTGAATATTGATGATTTAATATATTCTTACATAATAGGGGTTAAGAGGTGGGAGGGGAAATTACGCAGGTGCAGAAAATGTAATGAAGGTAAAAGTACTGGCAGGCAAGGGAAAATGTCAGCTTCAGCTTTGGGGAAAAAACAGAACTGAAAATGAGATAGAACAGGAAAAGAAATGGTCCTTGAGTGGATTCTTGCATGCTGAGAAGGATGATGAGGCAAGTACTTTCTAACTCAAACTTTTTTGGGGGTTTCATTCTCCTTTAAAATAGAACATCTACCAAATTAACTAAAATATCCCCACAATTCACATGTGGGGATATTTTTGTTAATTTGGTAGATATTCTATTTTATATTATATTTTTAAAAACTACACACCCTCAGGATTTTCTGAGTGTATGCATTACCATAAAACTAATGTTTTTTGATGACTGATTACAATTCAGTTTTTTTGACTATAGTTAAGGGTATATCTGCTACTGAAATTAAATGTAGGTCAGTAGGTGTAAAACTAACTTTTTTTCGATGATTGATCAAGATTTTGTTTTTTTGACAATAGTTACCCTTTAAGTATGGCTGTCATGGAAATGGAACAGTAGGTCAGTAGGGGTGTGTGTTTTTGCATTTATCACCATAAAACAAACTTTTTTGATTGAGCAAAATTAGTTTTGTATTGTTGCCCTTTAAGTATGACTGCCACGGGAATGGTAGGGGTGTGAACCTACATCTGTGTTAGGGGTTTTGTGTATATATTTGTTTTTGGGTTTTTTACCGTTTTGATTACATGAACCTAAAACCTCGAATTGTCCTCTTTTGAGAATTGTACCCATTATAGTCTATGGTAAAAAATGTCCCAAAATTTGCCGATAACATGGGAAAATTTTCTTCTAGCTTCGGCGAATTCCTTAGCTAGGTAATAACACACTTCTTCAATGAGTCCCGCATATCTCTACCGAATTTCATGTCTCTAGCTTGAAAACTGTGGGAGGGGATACAGTCCAAAAAAGCAGAAGAATAAAAAGGAAGAAGAAGACATTATTAACAAGCCAAATTAACTATGTTACAATTACTACTTTTTTGATTGTTGTTTAGATTAAAAGCCATACCATGTAGTTCTTAAGATGCACTTTATTTTTTGAACTTAGATCCAAAATCCGTATTCGGGATGGCCGAGCAAAACCAATAGATCTACTTGCAAAATATATCAGTGCAGAGGATGATGACCTTGCTGTGGAAATGCATGAACCCTATACATTTTTGACAGGGCTCACTGTATCTGATCTGGAAGACCTGCTGGAGGATATCCAAGTAGGTTTTGCTTTCTGTATTATGAGATAAATAGGGTGATTTAAATTATAATTGTAGCATTTAGTTGTCTTTCTGAAATTCATTTTTTGACCGTTTTTATTTTAGATATATATGGAGCTGGAACAGGGAAAGAATGTGGATTTTTGGCGAGATATGACTATTATCACCGAGGATGAAATCTCTAAACTACGAAAATTAGAGACTTCTTCAAAAGGACCAGGTAAGATGTAAAACAGGTTACCATAAATGCCATAAGCCCTATACAAAACTTTCTCCAAAACCTATATGGAGAAGAGACATCATTCCACTATTTATATTTATTGTAAAAAAAGTTCAGATTCCGGAGATATTTGAAAAGTGCACAACATGAAGTTTTTGTTATTCAGGTAATTCAAGTAACGTATACCAGTGTATCGACAATCTCAATTTTAAGAATGTCTGTATACAACGTAGGCCAAGGGGGGAAAGGGAAGAGGGAGTTTACCATGTGCACACACCCATGTACCAACCTAAGTCCACACAGGGATAGAGGATCTCTCCAATGTCCAGCGTTAATTCTGACATTTGATAGGGAGGTCATTCTAATATTTTCCTTGGCATAGTACGTTTTGGTACATTTGGGGGGAGATGCAATAACAGCCATTATCGGCCAATAAATGTAAAGCCAGCACTTCCCTTGTGGGCCCAATGCTGTTTTTCATTGTCGGTACCAATTTAAAATGGTAAGTGATACATTTTGCGCTACTATGTAACTTGTCCTTAAAGGGTATGTCAAAAAGTATCCCTGGATCAACCAAAACTACAGTTAATGTACTAATACCAGTAATTCCCAATTTTTGTTTTAGAAACTTATCAATTCCACTTTTAAAGATAGTCAATGCACTTAGTGTGATAGATAAAAGATAAAGAATAAAAATATATAGTATTAAAAAGTGTTCAATATCAGTTTAAAATTGTGATATATCAATAATAAAAAAAACATATATTAAAAGACTAAAACTCAATAATAAAAGCACTTACACCACAGTCTGGGATTTGGCCATCCAGAAAAACTTGCAACTACTTTCTGGTATAAATGAGTGCAGGTGTCTTTATTCAGTGCAAATAAAATGAGATCATTTTAAAAACATATAGAATCATATAAAGTGCATCTGTAGCTGTGATAAGCTGTTCATAATTAGCCATATAAGCTAGAAGGCATCCACAACTCTCCCCAAACTAATAGCACCTCTGTTTTTGAAAGAATGTTTATTTTTGAGCTTTCAATTCATGTATGTTATCCGTTAGTCTCTAGATTGTACCTTTTGAGTGCTTCTGTAGTCTCTTGGTTGGAGTTTATCTGTTGTATTCTGTTAGAACAACTGGACTTAAAATTTAGTTCTTGAAGACATTTTGCTAGTCATCCGACTGGGTCTGTAAAGTCACAATTAGCATATCACATCCAGGTGTTTGGGACCTTCTATAATGCAAGGCGTGATTGCTTTGTGGCTAAGAGGTGTTATTATACTGCCCAGGGAAAGGTGTCAAAACCACATTGTACATGGCAGACAGTTGATGTCTGAACCCCCCCACACACACACACACACACACACACACTCTATTCAGGCTTGGTTTCTTTATTTTCACATAAATGGCCTCCTTGACATCTCTCTTGAACCAGTCATGTTTCTTTGCCAATATGTTAACATTACAATCTTCAGGGCGGAGCCTGGAGCTTGATGGAGTAGCACGCATCTTGGAGTACCTCCGGTGCCAGCAAATCAGAGGCTAATCCCAACTGACATAGTCTGTATAAAGCCGACTATAACCACCCAAAAGATCACTGATCACCTAAATGACCAAACCGAAGGGACCAAAATCGGTAGGAGCTGCAAAAAAGCTGGAGCAGTTTGCTTGGTGCGGACTGGAGACCAAGCCAGAATGCCACCTCCCCCTCATAAGAGCACAAAAACTACTGAGCCACCGCTGAGCGGGAATCCCACGGATACTAACGGGAAGGAACCCACACTTGCAGAGGTACAACTGCAACTACTGGGCGCAATCCAAGACTCCCATTGCTCCCTGGCAACAAAGATGGAAGAGACACGTGCCGACATCTCCCTACTCAGACAGGACCTACAAAAGATCCGACACCGAGTAGGAAGCTGAGACCAAAATCTCAACCCTGGAGGATGAGATGCAGCCCATATATGCCACAATTGTAAACCTGCAGAAAGAACTAATAGCCACAAAGGGTAAATTGGACGATCTGGAGAATAGATCCCGCAGACAGAATCTGTGGTTTCTAGGATTTGTGGAGGGATCAGAGGGACAACTTCCAACTCAGTTCCTAGAGTCTTGGATTTAAAACCAAGTTTGGAATTGAGGGACTCTACCCAGTTCACTATCGAGTGCGCCCATCGAATCCCAGCCAAGGCCCCAATACCCGGAGCACCACCAAGACCACTTATAGCAAGGCTCCTCAATGCCAGGGATAGAGACTGGATCCTCAAACAAGCACGCACCGCAGTAGACCTATCCCATGACAACACCACGATCAAAATCTTCCCAGACTACTCTCTGGAATTACAGCGTAGACGGGCTACATTCCTAGAGGTTAAAAGGCACCTGGCAGCACTGGGTATTGTATACTCCATGGCGTATCCTGCACGCCTCAGTGTAACTGAGGATCGAACCAGGTTCTTCAAAACTGCGGCAGAAGCAAGTGCGTGGCTGGATTCTTGTTAACACCCAAGGATTCCCCTTTATCAGACTCACCCACACTGATACACCATCCGACAACCCCCACTATTGAAAGGGGTACAAGACCAGAGGCATAAAACTGAAAATGCGTAAAACTGTGAGTACCCCTAACCCCAATCACCAAACCACCACCCTTTCCCCTCTATCCTGGATGGATGGCAATAACCCAAGTGGCACTAAGAGCACGACGGTTGAATCAACAACCACAAGATGTGTCCCGTTAATTCAAATGTGAGTACCAAGCAAATAATCACCCACACCCTTCCCATCTTAGCCTGAACCACAAAACAGGCTAACCCGTGCTGATACATAAAGAGCCTGAGCAAACTATAACCTAGGAGGGAAGGGGCACTAAAACAGAGGCATAACTCCCACAGTTCGTAAAACTGTAAGTACCCCTACCTCCACATCCTCATTCACCCCCTGGGAACTTATTGGCTGAAAAGTATCCTCACCACTCGTTAAAGGGAGATAGACTGGAAAGCCTATATGCAACGCCCCACTGGTTATAAAACTTATAAACCATAACTGAAGTGCTACTACTTACATGGCACATGCGAGATCTTCATACCTATGAACTCCTAAACCAAGAGGGGTGATGATTGCTTTCTTTTCTGCTATATAACACCACAGAACGAGCAAATAATCTATAAAATTTATGGTTTAAATGGTATAATATATGTTAAGTTCCATAAATATCAGGATACAATGCCTTTATAAACTATGTGGACTTAATCCTTTATTCCTATGTTTATTGTTATATAATGGAAACCACCATAAATACCAATGGTAAACAATTTACCCTACTCTTACATATAATGTAATAAGTATTTAAGCTATACTGAATATAAGACCTCACTCTAAAGAGACACTATATTAAATATCAAGTATCAGGTAATGAAACAACAAATATTACTAGGTGGGATAGCCAGTTTAAAGACCCAGTACAAAGACCCCATTCATACCTTTGTTTGGGTCCCTTTAATGTTAAACAAATTTGTTATACTCAACTAGCAAATATGCGGGGAAACGGCAAATATGTTGCCTTACCACCCCCAAATAAAGAAATAACAGACGATGACAGTCTACTAATAAATGGCGCCGGGGACCTCCGGGCTTGCATCTGGCTGCTGTCTCTGCAGAAATGGCAGTAACTGCAACCCCTAAGGACCCCAGGCAACTGGTTGTTAAGTTCCCTGGTGAGAACCAACCAGGGATCTTATGGTTCATAGTTTAGTTATGTATTTAATTTGTATATTAAGTTAATAAATATGTTTTTCTTTTGTTCTACCTATCAATCCCTTCCTTCCTTCCATAGTCAATTCAACTGGAATGTATATGTACACATACTAATGTACCTTGCTACTTGTAACAATTGGGTCAACCAATATCTACAATTGAAATATGAATATAGGGCTAATATAGATTACTTATCAAATAAGAAACCATCCCATACTAATTTTTTTTTTTTTTTAAAGCATCTCAATGTCTACTAAACCCTTGACGATCCTTTCCTGGAACGTACGTGGCCTCAACAACCCCAAAAAACGAATAGCAGTAACAACCTTAATCCGGAACTCACTGGCAGATGTGGTCTGTTTACAAGAGACACATCTCACGGCTAACACCACTCATTACTTACAAAAGCCCTGGGTTAAATGGGCAGCACATAGTACCCACTCTGTATATTTAAGAGGAGTATCAATTTATGATAAACAAGAATGTACGTTTCAGGATACATGAACTTAAACGGACCCTAAGGGACGGTTCGTGAGTCTGGCATTAGATATAGAGAATAACCAATATGTAATTGCAGGGTTGTCCGACTTAACCCGCTCCTGTAAAATACACCCTTTTTGGCTAACCCTATTTCCTTCCCCTGACCCAATACCAGATCTGATAGAACTGTATTTTTCATTAGATCACACCCCGGTATCCCCTCTCATACAATGGGACACTTTTAAAGCATACCTAAGAGGCCACCTAAACAGCAATATCAAATATATTAAATCTCAAAAAACCCAGCTATAAACTGACATATCTAACCGGTTACTAAAGGCAGAAAGCGATTACATAACCAACCCAACAAATCAAACTAAAACTGAATGGACTATTGCACAAACTCTATACAACAATAACCCTAAATGAAAAAGTGAATAAGAAAATGTTCTTTACCAAAAAGAAGTATTTCAAACATGGGAATCAATCAGCCAAATTATTGGCACAATTAGCACATGGACCACATGATTCTAACACCATCTTGGCAGTAAAAGACCCAGTAAAGGGAACAGTCACTACTACCTCAGACATCCTAAGCACCTTCACACAGTACTACCAAAATCTTTATTCATCACAACTCACCGTAACATTGCAGCAAATCAAGAACTATTTAAACCAAATAACTTTCCCCACACTCACCGCTAATGAAAGAGCCCAACTAGAAAAAGACTTCACAATGACAGAAATAATGACAGCAAAAGGCGAGCTTAACAACAACAAATCACCCGGGCCCGATGGCCTACCAATAGAACTCTATAAAAAGTACAGCGAACAGCTAATACCACAGCTACACTTATTAATATCACATATAACAAATCACCAGTCTCTTACACCCTCCATGTACAATGCCCATATCACATTAATCTCAAAACCTGGAAAAGATACACTAGACTGTAGTTCATACAGACCAATCTCACTACTAAATATAGACTACAAAATAATTACCAAAATACTGGCAAACAGGCTAAAAAATGGAATCACAACACTTATACATCCAGATCAGACTGGTTTTATGCCAGGAAAATCCACCTCTATAAATATAAGGAAAACACAAATACATTGCCAGGTAGATCATGATAATGCAGGCAGTCGTGTAATACTAACGCTAGATGCACAAAAAACTTTCGACTCGGTAGAATGGTCCTACCTATGGCAATGTATGCATCAATACGGATTTGGTCCTAGATTTATCAACTGGACTAAACTTCTATATAGTCAACCTAAAGCCGCTATCTCACTTAACGTAATCTGTACTAAATATTTCAATTTAAATAGAGGAACTAGGCAAGGCTGCCCGCTATCCCCTTACCTTTTTGCACTTGCCATGGAACCCTTAGCGATACAACTAAGATCAAGCCAATCTTAGTGTTGGGGGCGAAAACTTCGCTCCTCGATATATATGCGGATCATCTACCTAGCAGACCCGCACCAATCCCTCATAACTACATACAATATAATTTCCCACTTTAGCCCAGTGTCTGGCCTCTATATCAACTGGAACAAGTCCTCCCTATTTCCTCTAGATCCCAACATTACACCCCCACCACAAATCCGAAACCTAATCCCAATAGTTAAGAGATTCAAATACCTAGGTATCACTATAACCAAAAGCCAGAAGAATTCCTAACATATAATATCACACCATTGTTAAACTGGGTAAAGGACAAAGTGAAAACATGGAAACAATTCCCAATTAATTTAATTGGGCATATAAATTTAGTTAAGATAATCCTACTGCCCAAAATTCTCTATTTCCTTCAACACTCAGCTACAATAATACCAAAGACCTTTTTCACAAATATGCAGACTACAATTCTGTCACTTCTCTGGGGCCCAGGCAGAGCAAGAATCAAACTCAAAACCCTTCAACTACCCAAAACCTCAGCTGGCCTAGCTATGCCAAACTTATATATTATTTGGCTAGTCAACTCAAATATTTCACAGAATGGGTGATCCCACCACCACCAGAACCTCAAGACACGCCACCTCCATCCATATGTGACATGGAAGGTATGCTCTACCCATTGTTTTCCTAGAAAAAAACACACTACACCGCCAAATGCACAAAATATGGCAAGAAACATCCAAATACTGGGGCGTGCTGGGAGATCATCCCATATGGCACAACAATAGATACCAAACCCTAGCAACATTTGGTGCATCAGAGTTCTGGGAAAATAAAGGGATTAAATACTTTCACCAGATAATTCATAACGACTCCTTTATTTCATTTAATGACTTGCAAAAACACCTGGCCCTACCAAATTCCTCACTGTTCCAATACCTTCAATTAAGATACTGTTTAATATCAGAATTTCAAACATTGAATATCCAATTAGCCTATCACCCGATTCTTGAAATTCTGAAAAATCTCACAGAAAGACACTTGGTTTCAAGACTGTATACATGTTTGATAGCCAATGGTTGCACTGATCTTCAGACCACACTGGTACAGAGGTGGAAAAAATGTATACCCACCTTAAACGAAGCAGACTGGGAAGAGATGGTGCATTCGCATACCCAAGTGTCATTATCAGCTAATCATAGAGTGATGCAGCTCTATATTATACACCAGGTCTATCTTACTCCATGCAGGATGTCAAGAATCTCCGCTACTAACTCATCAGATTGTCCAAAATGTTATGGACCCAAAGCGGATTTCTGGCATCTTATATGGACATGTCCAAGGGTTTCTGGATTCTGGAGTAGGGTAACGAATGTGTTAACACGGGTTCTCCAAATTCCAGTAAAGCTAGAACCTAAACTATGTATATTGGGAATAGGAGTATATGATGAATGGTCGAGCGCACACTTAACACTTCTCCGCAATACTTTATTCTATGCCAGACGTACCATTATATTAAATTGGATGTCTCAACGAGCCCCACAGTGTAAAGTATGGAAAACAATGATTACAAATGATCTCTCAACCATCAGACTTATACACCTAGATAGAGGGACAATAAATAAGTTTAACAAAATCTGGGCACCCTGGTATGCGCATATGGGCATAGACATAATGAACATGCATGGAACCAATGATACTAATAAGGTATAAAAATAAATTAAAATGAACACTCCAAAGCAAAACATTGGGAAGTCAATTTATTAGATAATACTCTAATCAGTATCAAACAAAGATTATATACAGCAAGTATATAAATATATATATACAACAAGAATCTATAACAGAATTTGGAAGACCCTCCCTTCCTTCCCATTTCCATTATTTTCTTTTTTATGTTAACTGTATATTATGTAAACTGAAAATGTAACTCAGGACTGAGACTGTACATGAGATATCTATGAATATCCAATTTATATGTATGCAAACACTAACTGTAATGTATGATCTTGTACTGTATTTTATAAATAAACTGTTTAAAAAAAACAAAAAAATACATTACAATTTTCAAAGGTGTGTTCTTTTTCCTTAAGATGCAGGTACATGGCTGAGTCCTGAACCAAGGAATTGACTCTTCTGTGCTTGACCATACATTGATGCAGTTGCTGTTTGGTCTCCACCACATACAAATCTGAGCACTGTTCACTGTATTTAAGTCTCCCAGCCAGACTAATGCAATACCTGGATATTCTGCCATGAACCATATACCAGCCTGCAGTGAGGACATTGGGAAGGGGGGTGGGACATAGTATGCAAGAAGGATAATTGACTTAAATTCTAGCATTTATAAAAACATACGTTCCCATACAGTCCAACCTTATATCCACAAGTTACAATTGAACTGATTTAGCTATTATAATTGCCACTACTGTATATATGTATATGTTTATTTATATAGTGCCACTTGGGGACGCAGCCCTGTACAATATAGAATACAAAAAGTCACACAAGGGGGACAATAAATAGATAAATATGTGCATCATGAAATATTGCAAGTGCTTGAAACATGCAACATGAGGAAAGAGGTCCCTGCCCCATAGAGCTAACAATCTACTAATGTGGGTAACATAAAATTACATAGGAACGGGTGGAAGTGCTAAAGTAATAACTGGTGCAGTGTCAACAGTCCTATACCTCTCTGTGCTCACAGAGATCAGATGAAAGATTAGATTTAAACTTGTTTATTGAGGTTTCTTGACAAAGAGATAGGGGAATAGAATTCCAGAGGATGGGTGCCACAAGGGGAAAAGATTTAAGGCGAGAGAAGGCAGTGAGAGTGGGGGGTCTGTATAAGAGATGGTTCTGTGATGAGCGGAGGGTATGGGCAGGGACATATGGGGACACAAGAAGAAATATAAAAAGGAGTAGCAGGGCAAAGGGATTTAAATGTTAAAAGAAGGATTTTGTAGATACAGTGGGATGCAAAAGTTTGGGCAACCTTGTTAATCGTCATGATTTTCCTGTATAAATCATTGGTTGTTACGATAAAAAAATGTCTGTTAAATATATCATATAGGAGACATGCACGGTGATATTTGAGAAGTGAAATGAAGTTTCTTGGATTTACAGAAAGTGTGCAATAATTGTTTAAACTAAATTAGGCAGGTGCATAAATTTGGACACTTGTCATTTTATTAATTCCAAAACCTTTAGAACTAATTATTGGAACTCAAATTGGCTTGGTAAGCTCAGTGACCCCTGACATACATACACAGGTGAATTTAATTATGATAGAGTATTTAAGGGGGTCAATTGTAAGTTTCCCTACTCTTTTAATTTTCTCTGAAGAGTAGCAACATGGGGGTCTCAAAACAACTCTCAAATGACCTGAAGACAAAATTGTGGTTTCATGGTTTAGGGGATGGATACAGAAAGCTGTCTCAGAGATTCCACCTGTCTATTTCCACAGTTAGGAACGTATTGAGGAAATGGAAGACCACAAGCTCAGTTCAAGTTAAGGCTCGAAGTGGCAGACCAAGAAAAATCTAGGCAGACAGATGCGTCAAATGGTGAGACCAATCAGAGACAACCCACATACCAGTACCAAAGACCTACAACATCCATCTTGCTGCAGATGGAGTCACTGTATCATTCAAGCATTCGGCGCACTTTACACAAGGAGATGCTGTATGTGAGAGTGATGCAGAGGAAGCCTTTTCTCCGCCCACAGCATAAACAGAGACGCTTAAGGTATGCGAACGCACATTTGGACAAGACGGCTTCATTTTGAAATAAGGTGCTGTGGACTGAGGAATCTAAAATTGAGTTATTTGGGCATAGCAAGGGGCGTTATGCAAGGAGGAAAAAGAACACAGCATTCCAAGAAAAACACCTGCTACCTACTAAAATATGGTGGTGGTTCCATCATGCAGTGTGGCCAGTGCAAGGAATGGGAATCTTGTCTATGTTGAGGCACACATAGATTCCACTCAGTATCAGCAGATCCTGGAGACCAATGTCCTGGAATCAGTGACAAAGCTGAAGCTGCGCCATAGCTTGATCTTTCAACAAGACGACGACCCTAAACACTGCTCAAAATCCACTAAGGCATTCATGCAGAAGAACAAGTACAACTTTCTGGAATAGCCATCTCAGTCCTCAGACCTGAATATAATTGAAAATCTGTGGTGTGAGTTAAAGAGAGCTGTCCATGCTTAGAAGCCATCAAACCTGAATGAACTAGTCCAAAATACCTTCAACCAGAATCCAGACTCTAAGTAGACCCTACAGGAAGCATTTAGAGGCTGTATTTTCTGCAAAAGGAGGATCTACTCAATATTGATTTAATTTCTTTTTTGTGGTGCCCAAATTTATGCACCTGCCTAATTTTGTTTAAACAATTATTGCACACTTTCTGTAAATCCAAGAAACTTCATTTCACTTCTCAAATATCACTGTGTGACTCCTATATGATATATTTAACTGACATTTTGTATCGTAACAGCCAACGATTTATACAGGAAAATCATGATGATTAACAAGGTTGCCCAAACTTTCGCATCCCACTGTAAATGCTACTTTTCCGTGTTGCTTTTTAATAATGATAAAATAGTCTTTAATTCCTGAAAACTATGATTTAGCTAGGGCAATAAAACTGAAACTGGGACAGGAGTTAAACTGGATACATAACTTTACATGAATTTAATGATGGACTGATGAGCCACTGTGACATATAGCACATATTAAACTAGACTCAGGCAGACTTTAGCCCAGTAACCAAATGGCATATACAAGCAGGGATGGCCAATCTGTGGCCCTTCAAATGTTTGCTACAATTCCCAGCATCTAGAAGGCCACAGGTTGGATATCATGATATACTGGCTAATACACTATTTAAAGGGAAAGTTCAGTGGAAAATATCATTATTTTTAAAATTCTTAGTTGATAGTATTGATACCAAGTTGAATTTATACCCTTTGCTATTCCCTGCTGTTGACAATATTGAGCTGACATTTTAGGTTCTGTAGAGGTCCTTCTTCACAGAATGCACACTACCTTGGAATGTTCCTAACAGTAATTTCTACTGATTGGCTGTTGGATGGGTTAAACATGCTCAGATCTCTATCAAGCAACTGAATCAACCCAGGCGCTGGGTCAAGAGCAAGACCATAACGGTCTCAATTAGGGGTCCTGAAAAAGGAAGTCAGTATTTCAGAAGCATTTATTTATACACCGGCAAAATGCCGAATGGGCAGGTTAAGGTCATTAGGATGGACAAATACAGCTCTTTTTTTCTTTAAAGTATATGTAGTAACACTAAACTTCCCCTTTAATTTAGGTAAGCATGGATAATAAATTCTTTACATTTAGCTTGAAACATGATTTGATAAAACTGTTTTAAAAAGAAATAAATAAATAAAAATAGCAATTTGTGTAATCCATGATGCAGCATAAAAATTTTCAGTGTGCACGGATGTAGGCAAGTTAAACTCAGGCCAACTTTCACCTGATTTTGTTTTTCCAGATATATCCGTTCATATCTGTCTGTAGACTAGAAAGGTGTACAGATGATATTTTAACCTGACCTCCAGATCCTGCCTATGAAAATAACTACTGACATTCTCAATATTTTTTCACCAATATGTTGAAAAATCTGATGCTAAATATCTCTTATGTCCATAGTCCCAGGCAATATTTTTGCCTGACCAATGAAATATTGCAGTTGATTGGTGGTCATTTTCCCAAAATATCTACCTATCACCTATCCTTAAAGGGACACTAAAGTGAAAAAAATTACTGTATATACTCGAGTATAAGTCGAATTTTTCAGGCTTTAAAATTAGCCTGAAAACCTAACCTCGACTTATACTCGCGTCAAGTCGAAATTTAGATCCAAATTCTGCAATTGCAGATAGTAACCAGTAAGTGGCGCTGTGTTAACCTGCATATAAAGTAACAGGAGCTGATCTGCCTTTACACTTCCTGCTTCCTGTAGTCTGGCTGCTGGACTCACTAAGCACTGTCACTGCTCATCTGGATGCTGTAAATCTGATGGGTCTTCTCAGTTTGGGGCAAAAAACAGCTGCTAGTAGGGTCAGAGGGCCCTTTACTATATGGGATTCAGAGTTCCCTTTACTATATGGGGGTCAGAGGGCCCTTTACTGTATGGGTGTCAGGAGAATTGTAAATGATGGGAAGTTTAATTAAAAGTTTACTGAACATTGCCACTCCACATCTTTAGAAACTGAAACTCCCAGCAACAAAGCATGCTGGGAGTTGTAGTTTCCAAACATCTGGAATGCCAAGGAATTGGAGGTTACTGGTACTGGATTTGGCTATTGCTGTATTGGACTCGTGTATGGGAATTCTGCTGTCCATTTAAAGGGCAACTAAAGCCTAAAAACAACACAGAATCAGAAGGCAGTAGTGGTCATAATTTCTACCCTCGACTTATACTCGAGTCAATCAGTTTTTACAAATTTTTCAGGTAAAAATAGATACCTCGACTTATACTCAGATCGACTTATACTCTAGTATATACGGTACTTGCCTTTATATTTTTCTATATTTTTAGTGCTGCCAGGAACTTTTTGCTCTTAGTGCTCCTTGCCACTAGATCTCTTCATGTCCTTTTCAGCTCACTGCATTTTTCCCCTCTTTGTGCCCAGCCCCTCCCACCATCTGAGGCACAGCTAGAGTGGGGAGCATGTGCTATGGAGATAACCTGTGCCTTTAAAGAGCCAATAGCATTCACCCAGTGGTTTTGTGTTATAGTGACAGTAAAACTGCTTTGCTATGGGAAGGTAAAGCAGCACTGGAAGCTGGTATCCCTGCTGGAATCAAATAAGATTTTTTTAGCCATAGGTGTTTGAAGGGGAGTGTGTGTCGGGTTGGGGAGGGGGTGCTTTGGAATTAATTTCTTTACGTGCAGTGCTACATTTGGACTTCGGTAACACAGACCGCACAAACAGATGCTAACTGCAGGATTTGGTGTGATAAATGTAAGATAACACATTTTGAGCTTACCCTTTTAGTACCAGCAGACTTTCAACATTGTTCAAGCCAAAAGCTTTTTTTTAGCACTCATTTGTTTTTAAAGTTTTACAGTAAGGAAACCCTCAGCAAATAAGAAACATTGTATATAAATGTTAAACAAACTGTAATTTAACAAGAAAACAGTTTATGCATAAATTCTTGTTTTACACCAATTTGAAATGTATAAGCCCTTCTTTATGTGGAATAACCTTTATGCGGGTTGGGTAGCAGAATTACAGTCTGTAATATGGCTGAAATAAATTCTGAGGGTGGGGATAGGGATCGGCTGGTTCACATTGGGAACCAATGAGGCTGATGGGCAGGGTGGTGAGGTGGTGGAATGCACATTTGCCTGGGTGGAATGTCTGGAACAAGATGCATAATCTTATTGGAAACTTTCTGACCATAATGATCTATTAGATGTGGAAGATTCTATTTAAGATAATACCAATCTACCCCTTGATGAGGTTCAGATTGTAAACCTACAGATTGAAATCTAAAACAGCAGATTTTAGACAGGAAGATGCTGGGAGATGTAGATTTCAAAAACACGTAGGGCTAATCTGTTATGCAGCAAAATAGTCTCCTAACATTGAGGAAGGAAGGAGATAAATTTACAAGTAAAACCTATAGAAAACAAGCAGCAACAAACTGTCTTCAGGACAAATAGTCTATATAGAAACAGAATAAAGGAGCACCACTGGAAATAATACATGGGTAATGAAATTCCACACTTATAATAACCGATTAAACAGACCCAAAACAGACCTGCTCACTCACATGGGAATTTGCAGTGTAAAATCCCTTTATTATACGGTAAATCAAAAATATGAACGGGAATATAAGCATAGTTAAAAACAATTTTAAAATGTATCTACGAACATGACAAAATCCCACAGGACCCTCAACCCCTCTAAAGTGTGTGTTTCCCAATCAAATGTCAGGCATAACATCGGTTTACTTATCAGTTATGTTATAAGTTTTGTCTGAGTCAGTCAATACACCAGTATGGCAAAGTAAGCAGAAATTCTCCCTACCAAAACACATTTCTATAAATACATTACTAAATCAATTGCTAAAATAAATAAGTGAAGTAGAGTCTTGCTTATTGATTAATATTAGTCTTACTCATGTACAGTTCCCTCAAATATAGGCTGTACATTTGTTCATCAGCTTTCCTTTGAGCCTTGAAAGTCCATATTGATTAAGTTGGATATAGCCCCCCCCCCCCCCCCACACACACTGATGCGGAGTATATAAGGGATAATGCGCCCTTACAGTGTAATATAAGGCTATTATGCCACCGAGGAGTTCCCTACCTTATAAAAGCACGAGGCCGTAGGCCGAGTGCTTTTATACAGGTGAGGGAACTCCGAGGTGTCATAATAGCCTTATATTACACTGTAAGGGGCGCATTATTTCTTATAATACACAAGTTTTTATTTTAAATAAGTACAGTGATAAAAGCTGGTGAAAAGAATTTATTTAACTTTTTTCCCCTAAGTTTGGAACATAACATTAAAAAAAACATGTTAAACATTTTAACTATTTAAAATCTTTATCTTAGATATATGTTTAACATTGATTGTTCAAATGTATATAGTAATTTAGTCAGAATCAGATGTGTTTTAAGGTTTATTTCACTTGTTTTAGTTTTATAGGCTTTATGTTTACCCGTTTGTTAATTTTGGTTTATTCCATTTTGTTCGCGCCTCTTTTTTGTTTGCATAATGCGTGTGCGCGCTCGGCTGCTCCGAGCGCGCCCGCCTATTACTTTCGTATTGATTTCCTCATGTGCCGTAATGGATGTTAATGCGCATGCGCGCCAGGCTGTTCTGTGCAGTGTATGCACGGCTGATCCGTTCCTGTCCAGCTCTTTGTGGACATTGATTTTGTGAAATGTTCGATTCCGGGGTGGTTGGATAAGAGGTAGTACACTGATTTTTATGTAGTATATAGTGATGGCCCAGTTTGTGGATCCACTAACCGGGCCTTATCCAACCACCCCGAATCGAACATTTCACAAAATCAATGTCCACAAAGAGTGTGACAGGAACGGATCAGCCGTGCATACACTGCACAGAACAGCCTGGCGCGCATGCGCATTAACATCCATTACGACGCACATGAGGAAATCAATACGAAGTAATAGGCGGCGGCTCGGAGCAGCCGAGCGCGCACACGCATTATGCAAACAAAAAAGAGGCGCGAACAAAATGGAATAAACCAAAATTAACAACGGGTAACATAAAGCCTATAAAACTAAAAACAGTGAAATAAACCTAAAACAAACATCTGATTCTGACTAAATTACTATTAACATTTGAACAATCAATGTTTAAACATATATCTAAGATAAAGATTTTAAATAGTTAAAATGTTTAACAATGTTTTTTTTAATGTTATGTTCCAAACTTTAGGGGAAAAAAGTTAAATAAATTCTTTTCACCAGCTTTATCACTGTACTTATTTAAAATAAAAACTTGTGTATTATAAGAAATAATGCGCCCCTTACAGTGTAATAATAGGCTTTATGCCACCTCGAGTTCCCTCACCTGTATAAAAGCACTCGGCCTACGGCCTCGTGCTTTTATAAGGTCAGGAACTCCTCGGTGGCATAATAGCCTTATATTACACTGTAAGGGGCGCATTATCCCTTATATACTCCGCATCAGTGTGTGTGGGGGGGGGGGGGCTATATCCACTTAATCAAATTGGACTTTCAAGGCTCAAAGGAAAGCTGATGAACAAATGTACAGCCTATATTTGAGGGAACTTGTACATTGATTAAGACTAATATTAATCAATAGCAAGACTCTACTTCACTTATTTATTTTAGCAATTGATTTAGTAATGTATTTATAGAAATGTGTTTTGGTAGGGAGAATTTCTGCTTACTTTGCCATACTGGTGTATTGACTGACTCAGACAAAACTTATAACATAACTGATAAGTAAACCGATGTTATGCCTGACATTTGATTGAAACACACACTTTAGAGGGGTTGAGGGTCCTGTGGGATTTTGTCATGTTCGTAGATACATTTTAAAATTGTTTTTAACTATGCTTATATTCCCGTTCATATTTTTGATTTACCGTATAATAAAGGGATTTTACACTGCAAATTCCCATGTGAGTGAGCAGGTCTGTTTTGGGTGTTTAATTAATCGGTTATATAAGTGGTGGAATTTCATTACCCATGTATTATTTCCAGTGGTGCTCCTTTATTTCTGTTTCTATATAGACTATTTGTCCTGAAGACAGTTTGTTTGCTGCTTGTTTTCTATAGGTTTTACTTGTAAATTTATCTCCTTCCTTCCTCCTCAATGTTAGGAGACTATTTGCTGCATAACAGATTAGCCCTACGTGTTTTTGAAATCTACATCTCCCAGCATCTTCCTGTCTAAAATCTGCTGTTTTAGATTCAATCTGTAGGTTTACAATCTGAACCTCATCAAGGGGTAGATTGGTATTATCTTAATAGAATCTTCCACATCTAATAGATCATTAGGTCAGAAGTTTCAATAAGATTATGCATCTTGTTCCAGACATTCCACCCAGGCAAATGTCATTCCACCACCACCTACCACCCTGCCCATCAGCCTCATTGGTTCCCAATGTGAACCAGCCGATCCCTATCCCCACCCTCAGAATTTATTCAGCCATATTCAGACTGTAATTCTGCTACCCAACCCGCATAAAGGTTATTCCACATAAAGAAGGGCTTATACATTTCAAATTGGTGTAAAACAAGAATTTATGCTAAACTGTTTTCTTGTTAAATTACAGTTTGTTTAACATTTATATACAATGTTTCTTATTTGCTGAGGTTTCCTACTGTAAAACTTTAAAAACAAATGAGTGCTAAAAAAAAGCTTTTGGCTTGAACAATGTTGAAAGTCTGCTGGTACTAAAAGGGTAAGCTCAAAATGTGTTATCTTACATTTATCACACCAATCCTGCAGTTAGCATCTGTTTGTGCGGTCTGTGTTACCGATCCAAATGTAGCACTGCACGTAAAGAAATTAATTCCAAAGCACCCCCTCCCCAACCCGACACACACTCCCCTTCAAACACCTATGGCTAAAAAAATCTTATTTTGATTCCAGCAGGGATACCAGCTTCCAGTGCTGCTTACCTTCCATAGCAAAGCAGTTTTACTGTCACTATAACACAAACCACTGGGTGAATGCTATTGGCTCTTTAAAGGCACAGGTTATCTCCATAGCACATGCTCCCCACTCTAGCTGTGCCTCAGATGGTGGGAGGGGCTGGCACAAAGAGGGGAAAAATGCTAATAACAGTGAGCTGAAAAGGACATGAAGAGATCTAGTGGCAAGGAGCACTAAGAGCAAAAAGTTCCTGGCAGCACTAAAAATATAGAAAAATATAAAGGCAAGTACCGTATATACTAGAGTATAAGTCGATCTGAGTATAAGTCGAGGTATCTATTTTTACCTGAAAAATTTGTAAAAACTGATTGACTCGAGTATAAGTCGAGGGTAGAAATTATGACCACTCTGCCTTCTGATTCTGTGTTGTTTTTAGGCTTAGTTGCCCTTTAAATGGACAGCAAATTCCCATACACGAGTCCAATACAGCAATAGCCAAATCCAGTACCAGTAACCTCCAATTCCTTGGCATTCCAGATGTTTGGAAACTACAACTCCCAGCATGCTTTGTTGCTGGGAGTTTCAGTTTCTAAAGATGTGGAGTGGCAATGTTCAGTAAACTTTTAATTAAACTTCCCATCATTTACAATTCTCCTGACACCCATCAGTTAAAGGGCCCTCTGACCCCCATATAGTAAAGGGAACTCTGAACCCCATATAGTAAAGGGCCCTCTGACCCCAATAGTTTAAAAATGTCACCTGAGAGTTGCAGTTTCAAGCGTCCTGTACTGTACTAGCAGCTGTTTTTTGCCCCAAACTGAGAAGACCCATCAGATTTACAGCATCCAGATGAGCAGTGACAGTGCTTAGTGAGTCCAGCACAGCAGACTACAGGAAGCAGGAAGTGTAAAGGCAGATCAGTCCTGTTACTTTATATGCAGGTTAACACAGCGCCACTTACTGTTACTATCTGCAATTGCAGAATTTGGATCTAAATTTCGACTTGACCGCGAGTATAAGTCGAGGTTAGGTTTTCGGGCTAATTTTAAAGCATAAATTTTATTACAGTAATTTTTTTCACTTTAGTGTCCCTTTAAGGATAGGTGATAGGTAGATATTTTGGGAAAATGACCACCAATCAACTGCAATATTTCATTGGTCAGCAAATTTGCCTGGGACTATGGACATAAGAGATTTTAGCATCAGATTTTTCAACATATTGGTGAAAAAATATTGAGAATGTCAGTAGTTATTTTCATAGGCAGGATCTGGAGGTCAGGGTTAAAATATCATCTGTACACCTTTCTAGTCTACAGACAGATATGAACGGATATATCTGGAAAACAAAATCAGTGTGAAAGTTGGCCTGAGTTTAACTTGCCTACATCCGTGCACACTGAAAATTTTATGCTGCATCATGGATTACACAAATTGCTATTTTTATTTATTTTATTTCTTTTAAAACAGTTTTATCAAATCATGTTCAAGCTAAATGTAAAGAATTTATTATCCATGCTTACCTAAATTAAAGGGGAAGTTAGTGTTACTACATATACTTTAAAGAAAAAAAGAGCTGTATTTGTCCATCCTAATGACCTTAACCTGCCCATTCGGCATTTTGCCGGTGTTAAATAAATGCTTCTGAAATACTGACTTCCTTTTCAGGACCCCTAATTGAGACCGTTATGGTCTTGCTCTTGACCCAGCGCCTGGGTTGATTCAGTTGCTTGATATGAGATCTGAGCATGTTTAACACCATCCAACAGCCAATCAGTAGAAATTACGTGTAGGAACATTCCAAGGTAGTGTGCATTCTGTGAAGAAGACCTCTACGAACCTAAAATGTCAGCTCAATATTGTCAACAGCAGGGAATAGCAAAGGGTATAAATTCAACTTGGTATCAATACTATCAACTAAGAATTTAAAAATAATGATTTTTCCACTGAACTTTCCTTTTTAAATAGTGTATTAGCCAGTATATCATGATATCCAACCTGTGGCCTTCTAGATGCTGGAATTGTAGCAAACATTTGAAGGGCCACAGATTGGCCATCCCTGCTTGTATATGCCATTTGGTTACTGGCTAAAGTCTGCCTGAGTCTAGTTTAATAGGTGCTATATGTCACAGTGGCTCTCAGTCCATCATTAAATTCATGTAAAGTTATGTACCAGTTTAACTCCTGTCCCAGTTTCAGTTTTATTGCCCTAGCTAAATCATAGTTTTCAGGAATTAAAGACTATTTATCATTATTAAAAACAACACGGAAAAGTAGCATTTACAGTGGGATGCGAAAGTTTGGGCAACCTTGTTAATCATCATTATTTCCTGTATAAATCGTTGGCTGTTACGATACAAAATGTCAGTTAATAATATCATATAGGAGTCACACAGTGATATTTTGAGAAGTGAAATGAAGTTTCTTGGATTTACAGAAAGTGTGCAATAATTGTTTAAACAATTAGGCAGGTGCATAAATTTGGGCACCACAAAAAGAAATAAATCAATATTGAGTGATCCTCCTTTTGCAGAAAATACAGCCTCTAAATGCTTCCTGTAGGGTCTACTGAAGTCTGGATTCTGGTTGAAGGTATTTTGGACTAGTTCATTCAGGTTTGATGGCTTCTAAGCATGGACAGCTCTCTTTAACTCACACCACAGATTTTCAATTATATTCAGGTCGGAGGACTGAGATGGCTATTCCAGAAAGTTGTACTTGTTCTTCTGCATGAATGCCTTAGTGGATTTTGAGCAGTGTTTAGGTCGTCGTCTTGTTGAAAGATCAAGCTATGGCGCAGCTTCAGCTTTGTCACTGATTCCAGGACATTGGTCTCCAGGATCTGCTGATACTGAGTGGAATCTATGTGTGCTCCAACATAGACAAGATTCCCATTCCTTGCACTGGCCACACTGCATGATGGAACCACCACCATATTTTAGTAGGTAGCAGGTGTTTTTTCTTGGAATGCTGTGTTTCTTTTCCTCCTTGCATAACGCCCCTTGCTATGCCTAAATAACTCAATTTTAGATTCCTCAGTCCACAGCACCTTATTTCAAAATGAAGCCGTCTTGTCCAAATGTGCGTTCGCATACCTTAAGCGTCTCTGTTTATGCTTGGGCGGAGAAAAGGCTTCCTCTGCATCACTCTCACATACAGCATCTCCTTGTGTAAAGTGCGCCGAATGCTTGATGATACAGTGACTCCATCTGCAGCAAGATGGATGTGTGTTTTGGTACTGGTATGTGGGTTGTCTCTGATTGGTCTCACCATTTGACGCATCTGTCTGCCTAGATTTTTCTTGGTCTGCACTTCGAGCCTTAACTTGAACTGGCTTGTGGTCTTCCATTTCCTAATACGTTTCCTAATGTGAAATAGACAGGTGGAATCTCTGAGACAGCTTTCTGTATCCATCCCCTAAACCATGAAACCACAATTTTGTCTTCAGGTCATTTGAGAGTTGTTTTGAGACCCCCATGTTGCTACTCTTCAGAGAAAATTAAAGAGGAGGGAAACTTACAATTGACCCCCTAAATACTCTATCATAATTAAATTCACCTGTGTATGTATGTCAGGGGTCACTGAGCTTACCAAGCCAATTTGAGTTCCAATAATTAGTTCTAAAGGTTTTGGAATTAATAAAATGACAAGTGTCCAAATTTATGCACCTCCTAATTTAGTTTAAACAATTATTGCACACTTTCTGTAAATCCAAGAAACTTCATTTCACTTCTCAAATATCACACCGTGCTGTCCTCCTATATGATATATTTAACAGACATTTTTTATCGTAACAACCAATGATTTATACAGGAAAATCATGACGTTAACAAGGTTGCCCAAACTTTTGCATCCCACTGTATCTACAAAATCCTTCTTTTAACATTAAATCCCTTTGCCCTGCTACTCTCTTTTCTTTTTATATTTCTTCTTGTGTCCCCATATGTCCCTGCCATACCCTCCGCTCATCACAGACCCTCTCTTATACAGACCCCCCACTCTCACTGCCTTCTCTCGCCTTAAATCTTTTCCCCTTGTGGCACCCATCCTCTGGAATTCTATTCCCCTATCTCTTTGTCAAGAAACCTCAATAAACAAGTTTAAATCTAATCTTTCATCTGATCTCTGTGAGACAGAGAGGTATAGGACTGTTGACACTGCCCCAGTGTTATTACTTTAGCACTTCCACCCGTTCCTATGTAATTTTATGTTACCCACATTAGTAGATTGTTAGCTCTATGGGCAGGGACTCTTTCCTCATGTTGCATGTTTCAAGCACTTGCAATATTTCATGATGCACATATTTATCTATTTATTGTCCCCCTTGTGTGACTTTTTGTATTCTATATTGTACAGGGCTGCGTCCCCAAGTGGCACTATATAAATAACATATACATATATACAGTAGTGGCAATTATAATAGCTAAATCAGTTCATTGTAACTTGTGGATATAAGGTTGGACTGTATGGGAACGTAGTTTTTATAAATGCTGAATTTAAGTCAATTATCCTTCTTGCATACTATGTCCACCCCCCTCCCAATGTCCTCACTGCAGGCTGGTATATGGTTCATGGCAGAATATCCAGGTATTGCATTAGTCTGGCTGGGAGACTTAAATACAGTGACAGTGCTCAGATTTGTATGTGGTGGAGACCAAACAGCAACTGCATCAATGTATGTCAAGCACAGAAGAGTCAATTCCTTGGTTCAGGACTCAGCCATGTACCTGCATCTTAAGGAAAAAGAAACACACCTTTGAAAATTGTAATGTTTTTTTTTGTTTTTTTTAAACAGTTTATTTTATAAATACAGTACAAGATCATACACTTACAGTTAGTGTTTGCATACATATAAATTGGATATTCATAGATATCTCATGTACAGTCTCAGTCCTGAGTTACATTTTCAGTTTACATAATATACAGTTAACATAAAAAAGAAAATAATGGAAATGGGAAGGAAGGGAGGGTCTTCCAAATTCTGTTATAGATTCTTGTTGTATATATATATTTATGTACTTGTTGTATATAATCTTTGTTTAATACTGATTAGAGTGTTATCTAATAAATTGACATCCCAATGTTTTGCTTTGGAGTGTTCATTTTAAATTATTTTTTATACCTTATTTGCATCATTGGTTCCATGCATGTTCATTATGTCTATGCCCATATGCGCATACCAGGGTGCCCAGATTTTGTTAAACTTATTTATTGTCCCTCTATCTAGGTGTATAAGTCTGATGGTTGAGAGATCATTTGTAATCATTGTTTTCCATACTTTACACTGTGGGGCTCGTTGAGACATCCAATTTAATATAATGGTACGTCTGGCATAGAATAAAGTATTGCGGGAGAAGTGTTAAGTGTGCGCTCGACACCATTCATCATATCTCCTATTCCCAATATACATAGTTTAGGTTTCTAGCTTTACTGGAATTTGGAGAACCCGTGTTAACACATTCGTTACCCTACTCCAGAATCCAGAAAACCCTTGGACTGTCCATATAAGATGCCAGAAATCCGCTTTGGGTCCATAACATTTTGGACATCTGATGAGTTAGTAGCGGAGATTCTGACATCCTGCATGGAGTAAGATAGACCTGGTGTATATATAGAGCTGCATCATCTATGATTAGCTGATAATGACACTTGGGTAGGCAATGCACCATCTCTTCCCAGTCTGCTTCGTTTAAGGTGGGTATACATTTTTTCCACCTCTGTACCAGTGTGGTCTGAAGATCAGTGCAACCATTGGCTATCAAACATGTATACAGTCTTGAAACCAAGTGTCTTTCTGTGAGATTTTTCAGAATTTCAAGAATCTGGGTGATAGGCTAATTGGATATTCAATGTTTGAAATTCTGATATTAAACAGTATCTTAATGAAGGTATTGGAACAGTGAGGAATTTGGTAGGGCCAGGTGTTTTTGCAAGTCATTAAATGAAAAAGGAGTCGTTATGAATTCTCTGGTGAAAGTATTTAATCCCTTTATTTTCCCAGAACTCTGATCACCAAATGTGCTAGGGTTTGGTATCTATTGTTGTGCCATATGGGATGATCTCCCAGCACGCCCCAGTAATTTAACACTGATTTTTATGTAGTATATAGTGATGGCCCAGTTTGTGGATCCGAGCACGGATCCGCGGCGGATTTACCACGTTCGTGAACTGCGGATATGGTGGGTTTTCCGCCTTCCGAACTTTTCCGAACCGCGTTTTCGAAATTACAAGGATTTTTCGTATTTTCGAAAATGCGTGAAAATATGTATTTTCGAAAATTTTCGAAATTACGAGGATTTCTCGTATTTTTGAAAATGCGTGAAATACGGATTTTCAAAAATTTTCAAAATGACGAGGAATTCTCGTCATTTCAAAAACATGTGAAAATACATATTTTCAAAAATTTTCGAAATTATGAGGATTTCTCATGTTTTCGAGGATTTTTTCATTTTAATGGGTCCGCTCGAGCTGGCCGGATTTTGCAAAGTTCGGACATCTCTAGTTATATTAGGAATGGAGAGCTGCAGTGGCACTAATAATTGAACTAGTCACTTAGTGACATCACTGAGTGATTCTAATAAGGATTCTCGCCACTGCAGCTCTCCATTGAAAGTGCAGAGACTTGTGTATTATATGTTTATTCACAATGTTTGACCTCAAAATGAAGACACCAACTATTCAGTTAATGCAGAATTTCCAAATATTGGAAATGATATGCATGAAATTCAAGTTTTAAATATATGCTCCAAAACCTATTTCTTGATTTAGACCCAGGTGTGTCAAACATTTTAGATCCAAAAAAACACTCCGTAAAACTCTACCAAGGTATCCCCTCCTATGATATTTAGATGTATCCTTTCAATTGCAACACACCTAAGGGCTCATGTGACTGCATTATAATGTAAAAAATATTCCGCCACTGCAGAAATGCTTTTCCCTTTTTCCATATCCTTCTGTGCCATTTTGATATTGGAAAGATGCTCCGGTAGTCTCTCTTTAAATCTTCTAGAAGTCTGCCCAAGATAAATTTGTAAGCAGCTGCACAACAAAACATAAACAACATTAGCAGGTATTTTGAGTTAAAATCACACTAAGCGGTTCACTATGAATGCGTGAATGTGCGAGTTATGTAAAAGACACCTGCGCATCCTGCACTCGCGATTCAATATTGTGTTTGTGCTACTTTTAGCCCATGATTTTTAACACCAGCTAATAGCCGGCATTAAAATCACGCTGTGGGTAAACCCCTTTTGGTATTTACCAACATGCGCAAACGCGATATTGAATCGCATTTGCAAGATTTACCCAGAGTGATAGCGGCTCTGGGTAAATCGCCTTGAAAATGTGTTGCAATTTAAGTATTCTTTTATAGTATAACTTGTGCTTTGCTTTGAATCAGTAAAGTTTGATGTTCTATGCATATATGGCAAAATGAGCACCCACCCACATGGGAACGAGCCCTTTAGTAGTCAATTATAGTTATCTTAAGGTTGCGCACAAAAATCTTAATGTTCCTTAAAACTCTGATACTCACAAGTACAATGATACCAGATATATAAAGGTACCCCACTTTTTCTGTACAGGAGACTCCCCCAAACTAAAACAGCCCTTTCAAGAATATTATACCACATTGAAATGTATAACCACTTCTGACGGTTAACATAGAATATATACCTAATTAACTAAAATATCCCCACAAGTGAGAGATTTTTACCCGCAGGATTTTATGAGTGAGGTAAGTTTTGATCACAATGCAGATACCTGGGCGCAGCTCTTCGTCCATTTGTAAGTCATTTTCTCACATTTTCAACTAAAAACTGTAGAGGAAAGTTAAAAAGCATTTCAAATATGAAAGCCTAACCCCTCCTGGATAAAACGGTATGCCACATTCATGGTTGTACCCAGAGATGTGGCTACCAAGTAAGGATGTCCAACCAATGTCAAATGGCAGTAACCGTAGAAATAAAATAAAAAAGCCAGATCTATATTTAAAGGTCTGCAGTTTTTTTACACTAAACTCCCCTGCAACTCAGATATTCCCCCATGAACTATATATTCCTGGAATCTACACACCTTCAGCTATGTAATGCTGTAGTTCATTCATTCATACAGTGTGGGTGCAGTTCTTCGTAGAAGTTGCCGCTTATAGCAGATTTTCTAACAAAAAAATACTTTCAAAGGTAGAAATAATGCCAAAACTACATGTAATGTAAAAAAGTTACCAAATATCAATCCCCCAAATCTTCTGAATCAAATAGTATGCCATATGCATGGTTGCACATGTGGACGTGGAATTGACTAGCCGCATGCACAGTGGCTCAATTACAGCAACCTTTCAGATTTTTAAACTAAACACTCCTCTTATATTAGAAATACCGTATATACTCGAGTATAAACCGTCCCGAGTATAAACCGAGGTACCTAGTTTTAGGGGGGAAAAAGGTAGGAAAACCACAACTGACCCGAGTATAAACCGAGGGGGTATTATTTGCCACTAAAGATGTTTGGAAACTACAACTCCCAGCATTCTTTATTGCTGGGAGTTGTAGTTTTCAAACTCTTAAGTTGCAATACTTACAAATAAGAGTAAAACCTTCTTTATTGTGCATACTGTATGCACAAATATAGGAGGATTTACCCCTATTTCAAGTATTGCCACTTAAGATGTTTGAAAACTACAACTCCCACCATAAAGCATGCTGGGAGTTGTAGTATTCAAACTTCTTAAGTGGCAAATACTTGCAATAGGGGTAAATCCTCCTATATTTGTGCATACAGTATGCACAAATAAAGAAGGTTTTACTCCTATTGTATGTATTTTCTACTTAAGTGTGTCCTGTAAATAAAGTAAATGTCCCTTACCTTGTCCGGCGGCCGCGCGATCCACATCCTTCTCCACAGCCTCTGCGCATCCGGATGATGTCACTACCCGGCGCCTCTCACTTTGCGGCGCCGGGTAGTGGACATCATCCGGATGCGCAGAGGCTGTGGAGAAGGATGCAGATCGCGCGGCCGCCGGACAGGTAAGGGAAACATTGACTCGAGATAAACCAGAGGTAAGATTATAGGTCGATATTCTTGAAATCTACACACCTTCAACTACGCAACGTGGTGCCATTCTTTCATGCATCCCACCAATGGTGTGGGGCTCAGTTCTTCGTGGAATTTTTCACTTTTACCAGATTTTCTGGAAAAATGTACAGAAATTAATTTCAAATTTAAAAATCATGGCAAATGTAATGTTAAAAAAACTTGCCCAGAATCAAACGGTATGCCATATGCATAGTTACGCACATGGAGGTGGAAGCAACTAGTCATTCTTTAATTTGAACAGCCAATTCTTTTTCAAAGAAAAAAGCACCAAAACTTGGAAATATCCCCCACAAACTATATATTTTTGGAATCTACACACCTTCAGCTACGTATCGATGCCATCCTCTCATACATACATGAAAAATTCCAGATGCAGTTATCCATAGAACTCTGTGTTTTTAGGAGATTTTGTGAAAAAATAAAATAAGATGATGATTCAATGGTTGATGTCTCCAATTTTTCAACGGAAACAACCTTGAAACTTGTAAATACTCCCCACAAACTATAGATTTTTGGAATCTTCACACCTTCAGCTATATAACGGTGCCAAGCTTTAAAGAATTCCAGATGCAGCAATCCTTAGAACTCTGTGCTTTAAGGAGATTTTGTGAAAAAATAAAATTAAATGATTCAAAGGTTGAAATCCTACCTAAACCCACTTGACAAGTAAAAAAAAACACTTTGTCAATCTCCCACATGTCCTGAATCAAACGGTATGCCATATGCGTGTGTGCACACAAAAACATGGCCATCAACATGGTACCGAGAGGATAATAACGTGAACCTATTTATTATTATTATTGTGGATTTATATAGTGCTAACATCTTCCGTAGCGCTTTACAATTACATGTGTACATTCACATCAGTCCCTGCCCCAAAGAGCTTACAATCTAAGCACATTTCCCTGCCCCAAAGAGATTACAGTCTAAGCATATTTATTTGACACTTACAACCTATCCGTATGTCTTTATGCTTTTGGGGGAAACCGGAGTACCCGGAGGAAACCAAACTCCTTGCAGATGTGTCCAAGGGTGGAATCGAACTCAGGACTTTAGTGCTGCAAGGCATCAGTTCTAACCACTGAGCCACCGTGCTGCCCAATTGCACTGTGATCTGAGTGGAAAATGTCATTCCTAAATGTTCTCCCTATTCTGTATATAGGTAGAACTCTCAGGACTCTGTGTACCTTCATCTTTAAAAAAAATGACAGCGATTTGGTACTGTGGGTACCCAGCTTAAGCCCGGGGATTTGAATCTGTGACTTTATTGGCTGTGTGTTTCTAAAAGCACAGTTTTTGCATGTTACACCACCAGAGCTACCACAAAGTATACATGCTCTGATCTCTTCTGAGCAGCTGAATTAACCTAGGGAATGAGGTCCTAACGGAAACACTATTAGGGGTCCTGGAAGCATTTATTTATGAATAGACATCACTCGATGTGCTGATCATTGTCCTGGCAATGAGAAAATCCATTTTTCACCCCCTTGAAAGCAGATATATTTTTTCTGAACCTGCCCTTTAAATTTATCACATCTTAAAGAAAATGTCCACCCCCAAAACCAAATTCTCCCCCACTGCTGGCCCTACTGTGTAGCCCTCCCCTCCTCTTTCCTCCCTCCCGATCCCTGTCATTTTCCCTCTGCCCCTAGTGTTAAATTACATTTTCTGTAGTGTAGGGCTTCCTCCCCCAGCCCCAACCACTAAAATAGTTTCTCTCAAAACTCCCCCGATACTTGCATTACCTCTTTCCCCCGGCGTTCCCCACTGCTGGCAGCTGCGACCGTGATTGGCTCCCTCTCAGCCAATCACGGATATGTCTGCCGGTCCGGCCTCCTGCTTGCAGTTTCATGCAAGCAAAGGGCCGGGACTGAACATCGGAGGAAAGAGGGTAATGTAAGTGATCGAGGGAGTTCTGGGAGAAACTACTATAGCGGTTGGGGTTGGGGGAGGAAGCCTTACACTACAGGAATTTATTAAAAAAGTGGTGGACATGCCCTTTAAACGCGATTTGAATATAGTAATTGTTGTGTTACACCAGTAGTAACATTGACAGGTAAATTGACTAGTGTATGGCCTTCATAAATATGGCAGACTTAAGAGGCAATAAACTATAGAGTCTAAATGTATAGATAAAAGGAGTAAAAATTTTCTTTATGTCTGTGTCTTTTTAAGCTTTATTTTACCCTGATAAACACGTACATGACAGTGGATTTTTCCAGGAAATTTTTATTCTTTCTAAACTTTAGAAACAAACAGGGAGATTCAATATATGTGCATCGTGCTACTTACTTTTGTGCGATCCCTCGATATAATACAAGATATAAACGAGATTACATCTGGTATTGCATTCTGGCATCGCGTAAAGGTAAGAGGTGCTGGTAGCCCGGGAATAGTGCCCCCACAAAACCCTGTAAGTTTTGAACTACAAGGTAGCATTTGGAAATGTCGCTGTGCCCTAAAATCTATGTAAAAAAAAGTTAACCCAATATTACTTTGGGTTAACGTGGGTTTTAGATGGATTTGCCCAATAATGAATCTCCCTGTTATTGTTTTTAAGGGAAGGTATACTAGAAAAAAATGTTTTAAAAAAAATTACCCATTACCAGAAACTAATTCTGTCCACTATATCCTTACTGACGTCCCACTCTGCTGTTTTATGTTTTCTTGGCAGGGTGAGGGAGGGGGTGTGGTGTCGGTGAAGTCACGCAGGGGGCAGAGTTGGCCATTCAGGGGTTGGAGGGGGTGAGGTTAGGGATCATAATGGGGACGTTCAGGGGCATGGCGGCCAAAAGGGGGCGTGATAGGGAGGAGATTAAAGTTTCCTCTCCGTCACGGGAGTTTGGGATGGTCTCGCAGGAGACCACCCCAGAATGAGGGAGACTCCAGCGAGAGGGGTGGGATACCTGTCCTTACATATCCAATCTAGAACATCTTACATTTCAGTTGTTATTAAAGTATCCTATTATCATAAACTCTTTTGCAGTGTGTAGTATTTTTGTAAATGGAAGGGTAACAAATGTTGTTTGTGAATTGTATTGCGGGAAATTACCTCTCTTAGAGCCTGCTTAACGTTAAAAAAACAAAAAACAAAAAAACAGATTAGAACTAGGATTAATTTAAAGAGTGGCATCAGGCATACTGCACCTGAGCAAAACAAGTACTAGTTTCCAGGCATGTAGTAACACACACCTCAGAATATGTGCTAATTACGTGTATTTATTTATGTATATAAATATATATCTTTAAGGTAAGGGAAAATCATATTTTTACTACCAGGTAAAGTACATTGGTGATTTTACATCGTTATTAATACATAACTACAAAATGTTTTAAGAAGCAATGCATCCACAATATGAAATGTAAGGCCCTTTAATATCCATCTATAATGTGTAATGTGATATGTAGAACCATTTTATTTTGTTTTGCCAGGAGAAAGAAGAGAAGGAGTTCATGCATCTGTTAGTTCAGACGTACAGGCTGTGTTTAAAGGGAAAACTTACAACCAACTACATGCTATGTCCCAAGGCATTGAAAGCAAAATTAGGGCTGGAGGACCCAACTTGGACATAGGTTATTGGGAGAGTCTTTTGCAGCAACTCCGGGCATACATGGCCAGAGCTAGGTAAAAATAAATTTAAAAAATTCAATTTTAAGTGGAACAATTTCATGATTTAAATGTCTATTTTGAAAAATGTTTTGTGCATATAGTAATAATAATGGGTTGACATGGTGAATACTAATGAAGAATCTAGTAGTCACTGGATTAGTAATATTGTAATAATTGGCAAAATGTTACTTGATAAGTAATATTTACTTATGTATCTACTCAGGTTTCATGCTTAGCTTAGCTGAGCCGAGGGTTTCAGCCAACCCTGTGTAGATCATTTTTTTAAGAATACCATTGAAGAAAAGTTTGGTTTAACATTTATCATTTTAAGTGTTAACTAAATGTATATTTACAGACCCCATAATCTGAAAGCACACCTATTAAAGTATTAATTTACAATTTAAGTAAAGAGTATTTAAAGGGTATTTATACTCTAAAACATTGAATTTTCACAAATTATGCCTTCAGGGGTGTCCCTAGGATTTTTGCCACCTGAAGCAACTTTTAAATAGCTCCTATAGGCAGGTGCGGGCATGGCTTTGTGTGTGGGCATAGCTTTGGGTGTGGCTTCTTTGCTGGGTGTGGCAAAACTTGATTATTTTATATTTGAATACACATTTATAAAGTTTTCAATTGTTATAATGCACAAAAACATGGTGCAAAGTGGTACAATACATTAGAAATCCCTACCATACTTTATGTAGAATAAACATGTTGGCCAACTCATTTGTAAGCCTGCCACCACCTCAAGCTACATTCTTGCTTAGATATCCAATGTGCCTGGGTGGTGCAAACATTACCATTGATAAGGACAGAAGGTGTCAGACTCTTAACAATAGCGTTTCAGCCACGCTCCAGGCTGACGTCATGGTTCTGTTTTAATCTGCTACTTTACAGTGTCAGACACTCCCAACATAGGGTAACCGTGTGAGAGTGACACATTACCAGAGTAAACAGTAGGAAAAGCTGCTTTATGGATGATAATGGGTGTAATTACCCTGATGGTGTAATGGGGATATTACCCTGAAAAATAAAGTGTGTGTACTTACAACACAGGCCCAAAACCAGCTGGCATTGTTTGTTATACAGATTATCATTCAAGCTCTCTCAATTAAATAAAAGCATTAATTGAAGAATGGGAGGTAAAGGAGCTATGTTTTACCACCTGCTCAATAAATGTACCAGGAGCCAGGAACATAGGTTTCAGGCTTCAAGTTGCAAGTTACTTGTATTGATACATAAAGTAGAGTTGATCCAGGGAAATTTCCGATTGCCACTTGGAGTCAGGAAGGAATTTTTTCCCCCTTCATAAATTTGGTGGGTTTTTTTTGCCTTCCTCTGGATCAACAGTTAGGAAATGAGGATATTGCTAGATGGGTTGGGCTGGATGGACGTATGTCTTTATTCAACCTCAAATACTATACTATACTATACTAAAGGTAGGAAACTCTCTGGGTGGTAAAACATCCTTTACCTCCCATTCTTCAATTAAAGCTAAACAGAAAAGTTCACATTTTTAGTGATCTAATCCTTGAAACTGACATTCCAGGCACAGCTCCCATTAAAACTCTCCACATAAACATAATTTCTCTCCAGCTTGGACCACTGATAGTTAACCTATTTGTTGAACAAGAACAATCTGGTTTTCAGACTGCCATTTAACAGGTAAACCCCCCCAAAATAATCCAAAGTAAAAAAAAATCTTTCCCCATGATTTAAAAGACAACTATAAAGGGAAAATGTCCTTTTTGTAAAATCCATTATGCCCCATCAGCTTAGTAATACACTCAGACATGTGTGTGCATTATTAAGCAGCTTGGACATTATTGGTTAAATTATATATAAATATACAATTCATTCCAGACAGTTGCCCTCCGGCTGCTGTTGTCTTATGGCTGCTGTAAGCTATTGTTGTCCTCTGTCGGTGGTTGTCCTCTGGCTACTGTCGGAAGTTGTTCTCCTCTGGCTGCGGTTGTTGTAGGGCCCTGCAGACTAGGTGGGCCCTACAGACTAGGAGGGGTCCTGCAGACTAAATGGGCCTGTAGACTAGGAGGACCCTGGAGACCAGTAGGGCCTTTCAAACAAGGAGGGCCCAGCAAACAAAAAAATGGCCCAGCAGACAAAAAATGGCCCTGCAGACTAGGAGGGCCCTGCAGACATAGTAACATAGTAATTAAGGTTGAATAAAGACATACGTCCATCAAGTCCAACCTATTCACCCTTTTTTTTTTTTTTTTTTAACCCTACCTAACAATTGATCCAGAGGAAGGCAAAAAACCCCAGCTATAAGGGGGGAAAAAAATCCTTCCTGACTCCAAACAGCAATCTGAAAGTGTCCCTGGATCAACCAGATCTATTTGCATTAATACCAGTAATTCTCAATATTTTTTAGTTTTAGAAACTTATCCAGGCCTTTTTTAAAGCTATTCAATGAACTTGCCATATCTGCTGGGAGACAGTTCCACAGTTTCACCGTTCTCACTGTAAAGAAACCTTTCCTAACCTGAAGATGAAAATTATTTTCTTCCAACCTTAAAGGATGTCCACGAGTCCTCTGATATGACCTATTAGTAAACAATGCACCAGAGAGTTCATTATATGGGCCATTAGTAAACAATGCACCAGAGAGTTCATTGTATGGGCCATTAATATATTTGTATAAGGTTATCATATCCCCACGCAAACGTCGCTTCTCCAATGTAAACAGCCCTAACTTTTCTAATCTGCCTGCATATTCAAGCCTCTCCATTCCCCTTATTATTTTAGCTGCCCTTCTCTGAACTGCCTCAATTTCCAAGATGTCCCTTTTGTATATGGGATTCCAAAACTGCACCGCATATTCCAAATGAGGCCTTACCAGTGCCTTGTAAAGAGGGAGAATAATATTTTTCTCTCTTGAATCTATTCCCCTTTTTATACAAGACAATATCTTGCTAGCTCTAGCCGTTGCTACCTGGCATTGTTTGCTATAGCTAAGTCTGTTATCTACCAGAACCCCCAAATCTTTTTCCATTACAGATGCACTTAACACAGATGCACTTATTTATGGTGTAGGTGGCACAGGGATTATTAAATCCCAAATGCATCACCTTACATTTATCAACATTGAATCTCATCTGCCATTCTGCTGCCCATTTTGATAATCTATCTAGGTCTGCTTGCAGCACTTGCACATCATTGGAAGTTTCCAAAGGTCTGCATAGTCTAGTGTCATCAGCAAACACTGAGACCTTGCTCTCAATGCCCCCTTCTAAGTATTTATAAACAGATTAAACAGAAGCGGCCCCAGTACAGAACCCTGAGGCACTCCGCTTAGAACTTTAGCCCACATAGATGTAGCTCCGTTAACCGACACACTCTCTGTTTGCGATCCAATAACCAGTTCTCTATCCATAAACAAATGTTTTCTTCAAGGCCAACATTAGTCGCCCATGTGGCACAGTATCAAGATGTTAGGCTTACAGGTCTATAGTTACCAGACTGTGAACGACTACCTTTTTTGAATATTGGTATTACATTGGCTTTTTTCCAATCCAGCGGCACATCCCCAGACCATAGCGAATCTGAAAAGATGAGAAACAGTGGTCTAGATAGAACTGAACTAAGCTCTTTTAAAATCTGAGGATGCAATCCATTTGGTCCTGGGGCTTTATTGATATTAACTTTGTCTAATTGTTTCCATACCATATCCTCTGTTAGCCAATGTGAATACTCTTCATTTCTTCCCTGCATATTATTATAATCCCTGCTGTAAGGACAAGGATTCTCAACAGTAAAAACCGATATAAAAAACGGTTTAGCAGATTAGCCTTTTCGGCATTCTCTACAACCACCTCAGCTCCATTATTTAATGGTCCCACATTCTCAGTCCTCATCTTTTTATCATTTATATAATTAAAAAACATTTTGGGGTTGGACTTGCTTTATTCGGCAATCCGTATTTCATTTTCTATTTTAGCTAGTTTAATTGCTTTCTTGCACTCTTTATTACAGCTTTTGTACTCCCTGTAAGCCTGTTCTGTGCCCTCTGTTTTCAAAATTTTAAAAGCCTTTTTCTTTTTTTCCATTTCTCTTTTTACCTGGGCATTAAGCCATGCAGGAGTGGACCTATTTTTTTTACACTTTTTCCCTAAAGGTACAGATTTAGAAATGTAATAGTTTAATATCCCTTTAAAAGTAGTCCACATCTGCTCAGTATCTTTACCTAGAAACAGTTCCCCCCAGTCTATGAGCCGGAGCGATTCCTTTAACAGCATAAAATTGGCTTTCCTAAAGTTAAAAGTTTTTGTTAACCCAGTGCACTTTAGTTTTTTGCAACCTATATTAAATGACACTATATCATGGTCACTATTCCCTAAGCTTCCCATTACCTTCATCTCCAAAATGAGCTCAGGGTTATTAGATATCACCAGATCCAACAACGCATTCTGTCTAGTAGGAACTTCTACCATCTGTGAAAGAAAATGCTCATATTGGAAATTTAAGAACTTTATACCTTTTGAGGTGCTGGCAGTTCCCTTACTCCAATCTATGTCTGGGTAGTTAAAATCCCCCATAACCAGAACATGGCCCATACCAACAGCCTTCGCCAACTGCATATGGAGATTCATTTCCACCTCCTCCCTGGCATTTTTTTACCTTCTTGCTTCCTGTACACAGTTCCACCCTTATTGTTTCTGCCGTATCGTTTACTCCCCCATCTATTCCATCTTTTAAATTTGGCTTCAATTCCTGTTTAACATACATACATACGCCTCCTCCTTTCTTATTAACTCTGTCATGTCTAAATAAGGAGTATCCTTCAATATTTACTGTCCAGTCACGTGAATCATTAAGCCATGGTTCTGCTATACCAATTACATCATACCTTTCCGTTAAAGCTATTATTTCAAGTTCGCCGGGTTTTCCAGCCAGACTTCTTGCATTTGTAAACATACATTTTAGATTATTAATTGATTTACGTTGAACTACCCCTGTGTAGTTCAACGTACCCTCCCCCCATACCTAGTTTAAAATCTCCTCCAACCCCCTAGCCATCTTCTCCCCCAAAACAATCCGTCTCTACTAAAGAGCCTGCAGCCAACAGAAAGTCAGCCCAGTTCTCTAAAAACCCAAACCCCATCTCCTTGCACCACTCTCTTAGCCACGCATTTATACTCCTGAGCTCCCGTTGCCTCCCTAGCGTAGCACCTGGCTGCGGTAATATTTCTGAAATCACTACCCTTGAGGTCCTTGCTTTTAACTTGGCCCCTAATTCTCGGAAATCATTTTTAAGGACCTCACCTCCACCTCTAACTTTGTCATTGGCACCAATGTGAACCAAGACCGCCGGGTCACTCCCAGCCCCACCCAATAATCTGTCTACACGATCCACCACATGTCAAACCCTAGCACCAGGCAGACAACACACTGTTCGGCATGCAGGGTCTTGGCGACAGATTACCCTATCTACCCCTCTAATAATGGAGTCCCCTACCTCTACCACTTGCCTATCCTTCCTAGCCCCCAGTTCTCCCTCCCTTGTATTGGAGATGGCCGTCCCCTGGGTGCTCAAGGGAAAGGCCCGCTCCATACATGCTACTTCCGAGCCATCGTCCTCCACATCTTCGCCTAAAATGGCAAATCTGCTGGGATCGACCAGCTGTGAAGAAGCGTCCCTATCCTTCTGTCCCCTACTTCCCCTGGTGACCCTTACAAATCTATCTTCCTTTACCACCTTATCTGCCCCATCTCCACCCTCCAGTTTACTGGCCCCTGCCAGTACCTGCATTTCCCCCAGGTTTGCCAAGCCCTGCAATGCTACAAGTTTCCCCTTTAGATTCTGGACCTCAGATTCCAAATGGGCAACCCACTCACATCAGACACATACATAGGTCCCCTGGGGCGGCTGCTCCAAGATCCCATACATGGGGCAGGATGCACATTGCGTGGCCCCAACAAAACTGTCCATACTAAACAGCAATACACAGAGACACAGCAATACACACCAGAGACACAGCAATACACACCAGAGAAACAGCATTACACACCATAGACACAGCAATACACACCAGAGACACAGCAATACACACCAGGGACACAGCAATACAAACCAAGAAGACACAGAAACATACACACGAGACACAGCAATCACACACAGAGACACAGCAATACACACCAGAGACACAGCAATACACACCAGAGACACAGCAATACACACCAGAGACACAGCAGTGTTGTTCTTAAACCCTTTCTTGTTCTAAACGCTTTTGTTTCTTAATGCACCCCTTAAATACAGAAACCCCTTTAAAACAGAAAATCCCTTTGAAAGAAAATCGCTCAAGAGCTAATCGCTCTAGAGAAATGACTTAAATGAGGTTCAAAACCCCAGGGGGCTGGAGAACAGAGGGGGCCTGCAGAACAGGGGGGCTCTGGAGACCAGGGGGCTTTGTGGACCAGGGAGCCCTTGCAGACAAAAAGGGCCCTGCAGATGGGGGGGGGGCATGGAAACCAGGAGGATCCTGCATACTAGGGGGCCCCTGCAGACCAGGGAGCTTTGTAGACCAGGGGGTGCTTGAGAGCAGGAGGGCCCAGCAGACAAAAAGGGCCATGCAGAACAGGGGGTTTTGTAGACCAGGTGACCCTTGCAGACAGAAAGGGCCCTACAGGTCAGGGGGACCAAGATACTAGGAGGGCACTGGAGACAAAAGGGCCCTGGGGAGTTCCCTGCAGACCAGGGGGGCCTGGAGACCTGAGGGACCCTGCAGAACAGGGGGGCTCTGTAGACCAGGGGAGGGGTATCTGGAGACCAGGTGGTGCTTGCTGCCCAAATATCCACCACTCCTCTCTGCTCTGCAGTAACCAAAACACTCCTTATATAGATTCAGTACCTCCCCCAAGAGTTGGCCGAGCGCAAGTCACGTGATAAAAGTGACGTGCTCCTATTGATTCCAAACTTCCGGTCGTCCCCAGACTTCAACATGGCAGCTGCTGTAATTGGGTTCCCAGTCACGATTGTCAGGGACTTCATACACAGGCACTCTTGGCCCATATTAAGGTATCACTGTGCTATTACAAGGGGGGGGGATGCCTCTTATTAGGTTTTTTTGCATGGGGTGCCGCCGTGAGCAACTTTTCCAATTTGCTTCATGGTAGGAGCGGCGCAGTATACCTTTACATACAGCAAGATTCCACTACTCCCAAAAAAATTTCGGATTTTAAATCTGAGCTGCAGATCCTGAGAAATCATTATTTGAATGACAATGACAGCATTTACAGGGAAAGACCTGTCACTCCAGAAGCAGAAATTATAATATGTGCCCCATTTATTACCTCTAACTAGGATCTTTGGCTTCCTGCCAGCACACTTTCTGCAACAATTAAGGGAATCATCAGAGGGAAAAAGGCAGGGGGAGGGGGAGATATGTAACCAGAGCGGTGTCCATGGTGAGGCTGTGCAGAACTTGTATAAGTGTCACAGACACTACAAAGAGGCAGTGAATATTGGAAGGTAGGGGCAATTAGGAGCACTCACTAAACATTAATAATTTGATGACAAAGCAAACACAAATAAATGTAACTACCATCATTTTACTTACTCACAAATTGTAGTTTCAGACAATGTAAAGTTGTTTGAATGATTTTAAAACTAGATTTTGAATTGTGTAACGGTCAGTGCCACCATATTTCTTGCTTTCCAGTACATCTTGATCCCTCCAAGCAGCATTGTGTTCATGTGAACTTATGTGCCAGTACCTCTTTATTCAATTACATGCTCCTTTGTAAACATTCACAACTATATTACTTGTAATAGACTGTAAAATGATTTTCTACAAACCTGTTGAAGTAAAAACCTGTAGTAATAGGCATGTTTGAGAAACACAACAGTCGGTGACTAAAACAGTGGTTAGTGTGTCTGAGACTGGAATAGCAAATAATGACCCATACTTTAATAAATTAAATTTTTCAACAGCCTTGTGGCTGTGGGTATGGTCTCCATATCTTCCAATGTAGTAGGGATTATATAAAAAGCCTTCTATCATACCTTTTAAAATAAAACCTAAATCATGTCTCTAGCTAATATTTGTGGGAAGGTATTACTGGAAAGGTTTAGCAATTCCTACTTGAACACTTCCAGTTTTCAGCCATATGACCAGCTTATAGTCATGTGACCAGTCTCTGCCTGCATTAATAGGCTTTCCTGTCACCCCCCCCAGCACTTCCTGTTTTCCCCCACATTAAAGGCTTGTACACACGTCCGATGTGTGCACCGAGCCACGACCCCCAACACCCATGCATTCACGCAATGAGCGTCTGTTTCGTCCAAGAATCGCGCGTGTGTATTTGTTCGGTTGGGGTCGTTCGGCGATTAGCCAGGCAGAATGACGGACGACCCCTGACCAAACAAATACACAAACGCGATTCTCGGCCGAAACAGTAGTTTCTCACGTGAATGTATAGGAATAGTGATCTTTAGTCTTTGAGCATGCCTCGCCCCAGGGGGTGGAGGGCATGGCAGAGGTCTGGTGATGTCACACAAACTCCTAGAAATTTGGAAATTCACTCCAATGTAATTTCTTACAGGCTACTGCCAGAGGTGTGATTGTCGGCTCGTTTTAAATGAAATTCTGCAGGCTTTCATTTAACACTTACTTGTTTGGAGACCACAGTTGACCTTTAAAATCATTACAACACAAAGACCTGAGAGATCATGTTACAGCAGGTCCTGCTTTCCGGCACAGACTAGAGATATTTAACAGTATACAATTTGTTTTTAAAAGCAATCTCCCCCCCCCCCCCCCAACGCATTTTATACAAAAAACAAAAGTTATTATTGCAGTTTATTTTCTATCAATTTTTTTGTTGTTGCTAGGAACAGAATGGAAGAAAAAAATTAAAGGCAATAACGATCCGCTGAAGTTTTTGTTATTATTTCTGGTAGGCTGTCTGCATTTCACACTGGCTGGAAAATATACTGCAGGGTAAAAAACAGCTTTCACAGTCTTGTCGGGGACTTATGCATTGTATGGAAGCCAATATTAATTTTTTTGCGTAGAAAATATGTGCATGGAGACTGAATAGTGGGGTTGGGGCATGGCCAATAGGTGCACATGCCCACAAGACTACATGGGCTTTGAGTTGTACTGGCAACAACAAAGTTACAGCTTGCTTACTTAGCTAATCCTTACATAAATGCAACTTACTATATATAGTAGTTTTACAGCCTAACTTTTGTGACTATTTTTTTTTTTTTTGCTTTTGTATGGCCCATGCATACCATGTTTTTTTAGGTATTCTGTCTTATCTATATCCATTTTCTGATGATCTTATTATTTTATTTACACCATGGTTTTTCCTCTTAAAAATGGTCCCTAGTCTGTTACCTGCCCCCAACCCCTACTGATATATCAAGCACTGTATTGGATGTATTACTAACCAGATATTTAAGGATAAATATTGCCTCCATTCTGGCAGAGTAAGCGGATTCCTCCCTCAATGCAGTCAATCAAGGCTGTGCTTGATTGACTGCTTGGGAGGAGGCAGGATAAGTGACCTTTGCCAGAACAAAAAAAAAAATTTAAAGATTGTGGAATGAGTTTCTTGGTGAATGGGAGGTAAGAAGAGAACATTCTTATCTTACGTTCTTACTTACAGTCCCAAAGTACCTGAAGTTTGCCATGATCATGAAGCTGACAGGCTCCCCCTATTTAATTTTTAAGTGTGGATATGTTCTTGAAATATTTTTACTATCTCCCCACTGCCCTTTTTGTGTCTGTGCTGATTTCTGACAACAATTTGATTACTAACTGGGTGTACTCAAGGATCCCTTTGAACACTCTAATGTGGCCACACCTTCTAGGCCAAACACATCCAATACAATATATCCAAAAGTAATAGTGGTCCAGACGATAATTCGGTGCTAAAAGTGCATATTTATTTATCTGGTTGAGTAAAACAAGGCAACATTTCGTTCCCTCACTCAGCCCTTTATCAAGCCTTATAAAGTGCTAAATAGTGGCCTGAAACATTGCATATTTATTAATCTGGTTAAGTAAGACAAACAAGGCACTTTTCGCACTGAATCATCGTCTGGACCTCTATTGACTTTTGGAAATAATTTGATTGCTAACCACATGGTTTTTTTCTACCACTTGATCACCTGATCAGCAGTCGGTAAATTTGGTTAATGCCGTTTACTAAACGTCTTAGAAGCAGAGCAAATGTAAATGGGAGAAATGGTCTAGCTGCAATTTATAGTATAGTATCCGAGTTTGAATAAAGACATTCGTCCATCCAGTCCAGCCCACTCAGCAATACCCACATTTCCTGCTTAACAGTTGATCCAGAGGAAGGAAAAATCCCCAAAAAACATTATTAAATGTTTTGTAAAGAGGGAGAATAATATTTTCTTCCTTAAAGCCATACACCTTTTTTATACTCTCTCTATCTGATCCATCAATCTGTCAACCAATTTTCTATCCATGTACAAATTTGCCACTCAAACCCAACAGACCATAGCTTACACATAAGTCCTAATGGGGGACTGTATCAAAAGCCTTTGCAAAATTCATGTACTGCTATGCCAAAGTCCAAATTGCATTAGCTGTTTTCCAATGCAGAGTCATGTTTTTGCACAAAAATAAATAATTTGCACTGAATAAAACAGAACTTACAGAGATATTTAGTAAAAATTCTTATGGTTAAAAATGGTGTTAATTTTGCCCCAACCAATCAGATCTTATTTAACATTTGAAAGCTAACATTAGATTGGTAGGGGCAAAATTAGCACCATTTTTAACGATAAGAACTTTTATTGAATCTCCCTGTTAATTTCTTAAAGAACCCTAATGTTTTTGGCTAGCAATATAATTTATTGTTTTTTCTATGTGAGCACTTAAACTTGGTTTATGCTTACCCTTTAATTGCTTTTAAGTTAATCCAAAGTGGATATATCTACTTGCTTTTGGGTGGTTCTAATAAAATAAAAATGGTTTAAAGGGTAACTGTATTGCCTCAATGCATTTTTTTTTTTAAAACTGCTTTCAAAAGAGTAATGGTATGCAGCCCTCCCCATATGTTTTTGTGCCTGATTTCGAGCTTCTCTCTGCCTTCAATTAGCCACACTGTGAAGGGGGCATAACAATTCTGTCTGTCTGTAGCGGTCACTCAAAACTAGCAGTGGAAAAACACTCCTCCACCCATCCTTGATCAGCTTGATTATGTAGGCTGTATCCTAGCAACCAAACAGTTCAAGTTTGTTTGACTGGCAGAGGAGGAGGAGAGAGGTTGTAACAGACATTCCCACCAGCCATTGACAAGTGATATATTAATCCTGGCCCTGGGCCCTCTAGGAGGCGGGCTTTTTGCACTCATCTTTGCTGTGTGATATCTAAGGGAAGGCAGCACGGTTGTAAATGAGAGTAAGCGATTTCAGCTGCCGGAAGTGTGGACATGTAATGGGGGAGATGTTGTTTTTTTGGGTATTGTTGACCTTTAACAAGCTAGTAATGCAATATAGTAAGCAGTTTTTTCTGTAAGAACATTTAAACTTGCAGGGAGATTCAATAAAAGTACTGATCATTTAAAATGGTGCTAATTTTGCCCCAACCAATCAGACGTAAGCTTTCAAATGTTAAATAAGATCTGATTGGTTGGGGCAAAATTAGCACTATTTTAAACGATAAGAACATTTATTGAATCTCCCTTTAGTTTGTTATACTTATCCTATAAAAGTTTAGTAGTGTAAATCAAGAACTGTACTAATGTGTATACTTTGACTTTCCTGTTCATATTAATATCTGCCGGCAAGATAACTAGAATTTTTTGTGTGAAAACTGCTTGTGACTTAATTTTATTCAGGCTTCGTGAGCGACACCAGGATGTCTTGCGACAGAAACTTTTTAAACTGAAGCAGGAGCAGGGAGTAGAAAGTGAGCCACTCTTTCCTATAATAAAGCAGGAGCCTGAATCGCCTATTAACAGGTATAGTAGGTATTCATTAGTAATTACCAAATAAACCTATGAGATAATAAAACTTCAGCTTTACCTGTTTATATTTCTGTGCAAAAATCTGTGTCATGTGCCAGAGTGACCTTTTTAGACACCTTTTTTTTTTAAAGTTAATTTGTCTTGGAAGAGACAAATTCCTGTTATTTCTATTTCTTTTTCTTCTCTTTTATTCTTTTGCTGTTTTGGACTGTATCTCCTCCCACAGTTTTTGAGCTAGTGACACTAAGTTCAATAAAAACGTGTGGAGAACATTATCTGCAAATTTTGGTACATTTTTCCTATTGACTATAATGGGTCCAATCCTCAAACATGAACATTCCAGTGGTTTCATGGTCATGTGATCAAATCCCAACTTCCACAATGAAATGCACTTGGGTCCGAGGCTACACTAACTACACAATCTATCCCACAAACATACACAAACAAATACACAAAAAATAAATAAATGTGAAGCACAATGCATGGTTTATGTATTAATAATAAGTTATGACATTTAGTTTTATAGTTGGATGCCCAATTTGATGGTCCTCCAGGTTTCTGTAAACTACAATGTCCAGCATTCTCTTTTGCCATCTGTTGGTGAATGCTGACAGTTGTTGTTTTCAAACGTCAGCAGGGACACAGGAAAGACATCTCTTTTATGGTCACAAACAAAAAAAAATACCCCCTAATACCACACACGCCTACTGATACACACTCGCAACCCAACCCACCCTTCTGTTTTCATGGCAACCATACCTAAAACAGGTAGGTCTGTAATTGCCAGACTGCAATGGAAACTTAAGACTGAAGAGGTGGTCAGAATTTAAAATAGAGATGCATGTTATGTTATCGCACTTTTCAAATTAAATGTCCTAAATCAAATGGCATGCCATATGCGTTGGTGCATACAGAGACATGGCCACCAACTAACTCAAATGGGATGCATTCACACGTGCAATTACAAGAAAAAAAGTGTTGTGTAATTTGAACAATCTGCACTCCTAATATTTCTCTATCACTCATTTACATATCTTATTTCTTTTATTTAGTAAAATGCATTTCTTACTGTCCCTTTGGTTCTGTATTTAAATTTGACCAGTTTTCTTGGGTGAATAGGGCTGTGGGCCCACCGTGGAATTCCCCTGTTACATGATGTGCCAGTCCAACACTGACTGACCAGATGAACTTTTAATATTTATTAGCCATCTTTTAAGGGCATTTACAATTAAATTGTTTCCTAGCCAGAATGTCATCACCACTGCTTTAGTTTACCTCTGATCTCTTGTAATCTTACCTAAAAGTTGCGATTGCTGGTCCTAGCTCTCCCCCCTCACTCAGTCCTTGACCTTGCCAATGGATGGACGTGCCTTTTTCCATTGCCCTGGCCCAGAATAAAAGCAGAGGGCTGGGTAAACAAGTGTTCAGAATTTTCTGTTAACTCTAGTGATCAAAGGAAAAACTAGAAATAAGTTTTTTTTTTTTAAAAGTCTCTTTGCCAGTTCTTGAAGACGTGGTGAGAACCTGTCAGTCCTGTGCTAAGAGCAGGAAATATAATTTGCTTCAGGGAACGTAGGTACAAAAGGGAGTATCTCTGGGTTTGGGGAGTGCCCTTTAACTGACTAAACAAAAAAACTGAAGTTTTTAATTTTGTGAGCACATAAATATTGTTAATCAAATAATTTTCTAAAAAGTCTTGTCCCCCTTCTTTCTGTTCAGTTTTGTTTGATGTTTAGACTTTATATTTTTCCATCAGGACTAATCAGGAGGATACTGTGACTGATAAGACTGGTTCATCAACTGGTACAGTACCTGAAGAATCTGGAAGTGCTCCAGAAGGTGAAGAAAAGAGTGAAGTTGGAGACTCTGTGCTGATAGAAGAAGACCTTATTCAACAGAGTCTTAATGATTATGATGCTGGCAAATACAGCCCAAAGCTTCTAACCAGTCAAGATCTTCCATTTGATGCCCATGTTGTAGATTTTGAGGAGGATCAACAAAGAATTGTGCTCTGCAGACAGCAGTTGCAGGTTACAGGTATGGTTGGCTTCTTCTGTAAAGTATTTTTACTTTCTTGGGATCTTATTTGCTGTCTGTCTTCTTTTTTTTTTTTTTTTTTTCCCCAGAATCTTTCCAATCACTCCAGTCACCACCTATTTAGTTCAAAAAGACCACCTATATGTGTACAAATAGACCTGAAGTACCGCTTAACAATAATTCTAATGCAGATTTTGTTTCAAGAAATGGTTCATTTTACCCCAAACAGCTTTTGTAATAATGTTTCAATGCAAAACGAATCAACAAGTTTTCTAATATTCACAGCTTGGTAAAGCCCATTTAGTCAATTTTTTCAAAGACATAAGTGTTGTCGCCTTGTCATATGGGCTTCACCTGTGACTAATAATGGATCAATTAGGTGTCAGGTGTGTATAAAAAGAACCCCAGTACACTAGACCTTCACATCAACTGCAAATAGACCTCTGCAAACATGCCTAAGATTCACCCTGAGACTAAAGTGTTGATTATCAAGAGGATGAAGACCAAATCCACTGCTGATGTGGCGCACACCTTCAATGTCTCTCAGCGTCAAGTTCAGAGGATAAAGATAAGATTTGAAGAGACTGGAGAAGTTTTTGACAAGACCAGGTCAGGCAGACCTCACAAGACAACAGCTCTAAAGAGGACCGTTTGTTGGCTCGGAAAATCCAAGGCAAGCCCATTTTCAACTGCAGCAGAGCTCCAGGAGACCTGGTCACCTGAAATCCCTGTGTCAACCAGAATAACTTGTCGGATTCTGTCTCGAAATGGCCTCCATGGTCGAATCAGTGTCCATAAGCCAGCACTAAATAAAAGACAATTGAAAAACTGTGTGGCATTTGCCAAGTCCCACAGCCTGCTAAAAGGATGGACGCTGGAAAAGTGGCAAAAGGTGGATTTTTCAGATGAATCTTCTGTTAAATTATACCACAGTTGCCGCAAATATTGCAAGAAACCTACTGGAACCCGCATGGAGCCGAGATTTACCCAGAAAACAGTGAAGTTTGGTGGAGGCAAACTCATGGTCTGGGGTTACATCCAGTATGGGGGTGTGCAAGGAATCTGCAGGGTGGAAGGCAACATCAATAGTGTAAAAAGAAATCTTAGCTACCTCATATATCCCCAACCATAAAAAAGGCCAAATTCTGCACCAGGATGGTGCTCCATCGCATACTTCCATCTCCACATCAAAGTTCCTTAAGGCGAAGAAGATCAAGATGCTCAAGGATTGACCAGCCCAGTCACCTGACATGAACATCATTGAGCATATGTGGGGTAGGATGAAAGAGGAATCATGGAAGATGAAACCAAAGAATATTGATGAACTCTGGGAGGCATGCAAGACTGTTTTCTTGGCTATTCCTGATGATTTCATCAATGAATCGTATGAATCCTTGCCAAACCGCATGGATGCTGTCTCAAGCTCATGGTAGTCATACAAGATATAAAATTTGGATCTCACAGCACCACTACTTAATTTGCTGACATATTTTTGGATTGGCTGTAAAGTAGATCATTTTCTGTATAGGCGACTACACTTTTGTCTTGCAACATTTTGACCTTTCTGTCTTGATTAAATGATAAATCTTTTTTTAGTGAAACTATTTTTTACCAGTACATTTAATTTTATTTGGGAGGGCTTTAGCTTTTCATATGAGCTATTTCTAAAACAAATTGATCAGTTAAAAATCAGGTTAATAGCAGGAGTTACTGCAAAATACACAGGCGACAAGGCTTTTGCCAGAAACTGTATAGCAACATAGTTATTGAGGTTGAATAAAGATATACGTCTATCAAGTCCAACCTTTTCACCCTCCTTTTTTACCCTACCTAACAGTGGATCCAGGGAATGGCAAAAAACCTAGCCAAAAAGGAGAAAAATTCCTTTCTCACTTGTCACTCTCAAATGACAATCCGAAAGTATCACTGGATCAACCAGAACTGCAGTATATTATTAAAATCAGTAATTCTCTTTTTCTTTTAGTTTTAGAAACTTATCTAGCCCACTTTTAAAGCTATTCAGTGAACTTGCCATTACCATCTGCTGGAAGAATGTTCCACCGTTCTCATTGTAAAGAAACCTTTAGAAGATTGGGAGATGAAACTTCTCCCAATCTTAAAGGATGTCCACGTGTCCTCCTGATATGATCGAAAATTAAAATATTTGTTTATATTTTATAGTGATTATATCCCCACGCAAACTTGTCTAATTTGCCTGCATAGTCAAGCCCCTCCATTCCCTTTATTATTTTAGTTGCTCTTCTCTGAACTGCTTCCATTTCCAAGATGTCCCTTTGGTATATGGGATTCCAAATTGCACCGCACATTCCAAATGAGGCCTTACCCCAGTGCCTTTTAAAGAGGGAGAATAATATTATTTATCTCTTGAATCTATTTCCCTCTTTATACAAGACTTTATCTTGCTAGCTCTAGCCATTGCTGCCTGGCATTGTTTGCTACAGCTAAGTCTGTTACCTTCCAGAACCCCAAATCTTTTTCCAGTCGAGATTCAATTAACAGAGTTATATATGGTGTAGGTGGCACCAGGAATGTTAAACCCCAAATGCATCACATTTATCAACATTGAATGTCATCTTCCATTGTGCTGCCCACTTTGATAATCTATCTAGGTCAGCTTGCAGCAATTGCACATCATTTGACGTTTCCAAAGCTTTGCATAGTTTAGTGTCATCAGCAAAGACCTTGCTCTCAATGCCCCATTCTAAGTAATTTATAAACAGATTAAAAAGAAGTGGCCCCAGTACGGAACCCTGAGGCACTCCACTCAGAGCTTTAGCCTACATAGATGTAGCACCATTGACCACTACTTTCTGTTTGCAATCCAATAACCAATTCTCTATCCATGTACAAATGTTTTTTTCTAGGCCAACAGTACTCAGTTTATACGTTAGTCGCCTATGCGGCACAGTATCAAATGTTTTAGCAAAAATCCAAGTATACCACATCTATGCTTGTGAAGGTTCTCATTCATCCAGGTCATGGTATATATGTTGTATTCAATTAGATCAACTGGACTTGTTTAGTTTAGTTCTTGAAGACGTTTCGCTAGTCATCCGACTGGCTTTCTCAATTCAGAATGTCTTGTACAAGAATCTTTGGCAATTATGTACTCTGGAAAATCCCAATAGCATATCACAGCCAAGTGTTAAGGGCGTGATTGGATAGTGGCCACTATCCAATCACGCCCTTAACACTTGGCTTCTTAACTTCTACTTGGTAGAAGTTAAGGAAAATGGTAAACTGGAAGTAGAGGTTTACAGAAAACCAAAACACACACAGATCAGTATTTGATGTTTATCTCCCACCACCCTTTAGATCACAAGCTGGGTGTCATCAGAACCTTTCAACACAGAGCTGAGAACATCCCCACTAGCACAGACGAAGGCTAAAGAAATTAAACATCTCAGAGGAGCCCTTAAAACTTGTGGATATCCAGACTGGTCCTTTGTCAAAAGAAGTAGAAGGAAAGAAAAGAACATGAATACCAACAAGCAAGACAGGAGAAAGAACATGGTCATCCCATATGTAGCAGGGGTCTCCGAGAAATTAAGAATTTTCAAAAATTGGTACATCCGAAAGACCCAATACCGAAACACAAGAAAAGCGACATCATTTACGCAGTGCAGTGCAGTGAAGAATGCTCTGATTTGTATGTGGGGGAGACCAAACAGCAACTGCATCAACGTATGGCCCAGCACAGAAGAGCCAATTCCTCGGGTCAGGACTCAGCCGTGTACCTGCATCTTAAGGATAAAGGACATACCTTTGAAGATTGTAATGTTAACATATTGGCAAAGGAACGTGACTGGTTCAAGAGAGGTGTTAAGGAGGCCATTTATGTGAAAATAAAGAAACCAAGCCTAAATAGAGCTGGGGGGGTTCGACACCAACTGTCGGCCATGTACAATGCTGTTTCGACACCTTACTCTGGGCGTTCCTATAACACCTCTTAGCCACTATCCAATCACGCCCTTAACACTTGGCTGTGATATGCTAATTGGGATTTTCCAGGGTACATAATTGCCAAAGATTCTTGTACAAGTCATTCTGAATTGAGAAAGCCAGTCGGATGACTAGCAAAACGTCTTCAAGAACTAAACTTCAAGTCCAGTTGATCTAATTGAATACAACAAATATACCACATCTACTGCTATGCCAGAATCTAAATTCTTACTCACTTCTTCATAAAAACCAAGTAAATTTGTCTGGCACAATCTATTTCTCATAAATCCATGCTGACTACTACTAATAAGACCAGTTCTGGGGACAAAGTCAAAGATATGATCCTGTACCAAATTTTCTAGCATTTTCTCTACCACTGATGTTAGGCTTACAGGTCTATAGTTATTAGGTTGAGAACGACTACCTTCTTTGAATATTTATATTTCATTGGCTTTATTCCAATGTCATCAGACAAAAGTGAATCTGAAAAGATAAGAAACAGTGGTCTAGATACAACTGGACTAAGTTCTCTTAAGCTCCAAGGATGTATTCCATCCGGTCCTGGGGCTTTATTGATGTTAACTTTGTTTCCGTACTATATCCTCTGTCAGCCAGAGTGAATATTCCTCATTTATACCCTTCATATTATTGCAGTCCCTAATATAAAGACTAGGATTCTCTATAGTGAATACAGTGGGGAAAAAACGGTTTAGCACATTAGCCTTTTCGGCATCCTCTATAACCACCTCAGCCTCATTATGTAATGGTTCCACATTCTCTGTCCTCATCTTTTTGCTATTGATATATTTAAAAAACATTTTGGGGATAAACTTGCTTTTTTATGCTATCCATATTTCATCTTTTTTAGCTTTGCTTTCCCAGTAAGCCTGATCTGTTCCCTCTGAATTTTAAAAGCCTTTTTCTTTTTTTCCTTTTTCCATCTTACCTGTGCATTAAGCCAGGCAGGAGAGGACCTCATTTTTTACACTTGTTCCCTAAAGGTATACATTTAGAAAAGTGGACCACTTCTGCTCAATATCTTTACCTAGGAACAAATCACCCCAGTCTAGAAAAATTTCTAGAGGGAACGCTTGTGATTTGAAAGAATTTTAGATGTAGGTTTAATAGGTGTACCAATACACTTGCAAGATTATTTTAGCACATGTTAACTTTTTAGCTTAACATGTTAGCTTTTCCAAGATCCCCAAGGCCACAAAAGGGTGGCACATGTGCTTGTGCTGCTATATCACATCTGGGTTACCTTCAGATTTTGCCTAACGGCAACCCCCTGCATTCTAGAACCATGGAATGCTGGGAGTTTTAGTTTTTAAACATCTAGTGGAACAAAAGTTAGACATCCCTGACCTATATAATGAGCATAATGCAGTGCACATTTTTCCCCACCACCAAATTTCCCATCCCACCCCACCCGGCTACTTTTTCATGCCACCCGGGTGGAAAAACATTCTGGGGAGAACACTGGTCGGGGTAATTGAAATCCCCCATAACCAGAAAATGCCCCATACCAGCAGCCTTAGCCAACTGCATATGAAAATTAATTTCCACATCCTCACTGGCATTTAGCGGTTTATAACATACCCCAACAATTTACCCACCTTCTTGCTTCCTGTACACAGCTCCACCCATATTTTTTCTTCCTTATCGCCTAAACCCAATTGATCTCATCTTTTAAATTTGGCTTCAATTCTTGTTTAACATACATACATACTCCCCCTCCTTCCTTATTAACTCTCTCATGTTTAAATAAGGAGTATCCTTCAATATTTACTGTCCAGTCATGTGAATCATTTAGCCATGTTTCTGCTATACCAATCACATCATGTCTTTCCTTTAAATAATTAGTTCTAGTTCTCCAGTTTTTCCAGACAGACTTCTTGCATTTGTAAACATACATTTTAGATTATCATTTAATTTACTTCCAAACTTGGACGTACGTGCCTCCTTATCCTCTATGCTCTCCCCTCCCCCACTTCCTCCATTATCTTGTAAGCCCCCTGATCCCTAATCCCTCTATCTACCCCTATGTAGTCCAATGTACCCTAGTTTAAAATCTCCTCCAACCCTCTAGCTATCTTCTCCCCCAAAACAGCTGCGCCATCATCAATGAGGTGCAGTCCATCTCTACTAAAGAGCCTGTAGCCAACAGAGAAGCCAGGCCAGTTTTCTAATAACCCAAACCCCATCTCCTTACACCACATTCTTAGCCACACATTTATACTCCTAAGCTCCCAATGCCTCCGTAGTGTAGCACATGGCTGTGGTAGTATTTCTGAAAGATATATGAAAGATTCCTTTTCTTTGCCTTCGATTTCCACCTCTCTCTGCAGCCTATGTCTTCTTGGAATTCTCCTGTAAATCTCTTGATCATGAGAGCAACCTGGCCGCCTGTCTAGTGACTGCAGTGCCATGCACCATGCTATTCATTTTCACATGAAGAGTTTCTGCAACGATGGCAACGACTGCTGCTGGGGTGGGTGGGTTCTCAACTGCTGTGATGGTCAAAGTTCCCCCACACACTGACACATCTTTTAATGGTCCTACAGATTCGTAAGCTAATCGAAAATAATAGATTTAGAAGAGCTAATATTTGAGTGCGACCTGGATTTTAAAAAAAATGTAGTTGTTGTAGAGTTGTAGAGACACCACTGTTGCCATGTGCTACATAATGGGACAACAGGCACTTGGGGGAAATTTATAGGAGAAATGAAACTGAAATACAGTACATAACTTTAATTTGAAAAACATTTATCTACTTATTCAGCAATTTAATAAATATATGTTTCTAAAATACATACTTACTGTAGGCAGAATCCCAAATATTGCCCGTTATTGTTTTTTCCCTTGACCCTCTGTAAAATCTCCCCAAAGTATTTGCGTAACTTAGGGTTATTCTCATGGGGCACTTGCATGAGGATATGATCAGTCTATGTAAATACATTTAGTTTTGCAAAATATAATTTTAAAAGTTCCATACAGTGTATAGTTTAATAATATCCTTTTTTGTGTTTATCTAAGGATACAAACAACTTACATTAAAATTATTAATAAAAATAGATGTTTATAAATTTACATGTAAAAAAAACACCTGGCCCTCTTACTTTGTGACCGACATTGGTCACAAAAAAATTTCCATCTAGGAATGTTGTGAAGAAATAATCCAGTTTCCCATTATGTCTACTTATTTGATGTTCAAATATTGAAACTTAAGGGCATTACTCCACAGTTAGTTTAGATCAGAAGAATCTTCTGTTAAAAAGATTTTATATCTGTGTTCCGCAAAATGCACGATGTTAGCTTTACTTGCTTATATTTTTCTTCCATCAAGAGAAGCATATTTAAACACATATTTTTTGTCTACAATGAAAGACAAGATTCCTACTTTTTAAAATAAGCCATCAACCTCCTATCTATGTGTTGCACAGCCCAAGATAAAAAGGAATCACTGATCAAAAAGTTAGGGGGTGGGAGGTTCTTAATCTGCGTTGAAAATACTAGTTCCTCCTTCTAATCTGCGATTGGCACATGCTTAGTGCAGGAGAAAGTAGAAGAAATCAGGAAGAGATAGTTACAGTGATTGGCCTGCATATGGGGGGGGGGGGGGGGGAAACACCCAACCCCCATTTTTTTTTTTTTTTTTTTTTTATGGGACTGTCACATGGTTTCAGAGCAGAAAGTGCAGGTGATCTGGTGAAGTCATTTTTGGACCTGTTACCTGTTTTTTCTATGCAAATGAATATGATTTGCATATAAGTGCATGATCTTTAGCTTTGTTGATTTTGAAATTTCTTGAAAATTTAATCGAATCCTTTTTACATTTGGCCTTCATAAGAGCAACACGTACCTCTAATAAAAGTGCCTACATGCTGTTACATATAATATAGCGTGTTCTTTTAAATATTCTGTATTATATGTGAGGTTTTTTCTTAGAATTAAATCTTGTTTTTTCTCACTAGGTGATGCTAGTGAAAGTCCTGAAGATATTTTCATCCGAAAGGCCAAGGAAGGTATGGATGGTGATGAAGCTCAGTTCAGTGTAGAAATTCCTGTTACTAGCAAAGCTTACCTTTGGGCTGACAAATACAGACCTAGAAAACCACGCTTCTTCAACAGAGTTCACACTGGCTTTGAGTGGAACAAATACAACCAAACCCATTATGATTTTGACAATCCTCCACCCAAAATTGTGCAAGGGTATAAGTTTAACATTTTTTATCCTGACTTAATTGATAAGCGTTCCACGCCAGAGTATTTTCTAGAAGCGTGCCAAGACAACAAGGATTTTGCCATCCTACGATTCCATGCTGGGCCTCCATATGAAGACATTGCCTTTAAGATTGTTAACAGAGAATGGGAGTATTCTCACCGTCATGGCTTCCGTTGCCAGTTCTCTAATGGTATATTTCAGCTGTGGTTCCACTTTAAACGGTATCGCTACAGACGATGAGCCTAAATCGTGAACATCTTTGTTTTAAATTTCTATTTCGTCTTCAAGAAATTGGAGGTAAAATAGAAATTGATGTTTAGAACAGTTCAACTCTCTTCTCTTGGTTTCTATAACTACTGGCATCTGTTTTTTGTCTATTTTCAGCTAAGACTGGAATGGAACTCTTCTGAGAATTATTTTGTACAAATAAACATGGAATCAAAATGAAGTGTTTTTTGAGTGTTGAAATGCTGTATAACTGTATAACAGACTTTACTTTATTAAAGCTAATACATGATGTGTCCTTTTAGACGCTATAAACAAACACACCAGCATTAGAATACTTTATTCCATGCTAAAACACATTTAACCAACTTTAGGTTTATAAACTGCTTATTGAAAATGCTGTATCCCCTGTCAACATAAATACCTCAGATCTCCCCACAGTGGCCCAAAATAGTAACTTAAAAACCTTTTTAAAGTACCTTTCTAATGGAGGAAGGAAAACTTGAAAATTGGTTCCTACTTACCATGACTTTCATTTCCTGGACTGAAACAAGGCAGTGGTCACTAATGTGTTAACCCCTAGCCTCCAGGGACAGGAAATACACAAATTATTTTTATCTACCAGTACAAACTTACCCGAGCAGGGCCTGATGTGAAGGGAAAGAGTCTAGTGACCACTGCCTTGGTCTAGTCCAGGAAAAATGAAAATAATGTTATTAAAGTCTCCAGACAACATTGTCCCAATTGACAGAGCACGTTGACAGAGCCCCACCTCTCCCCTTGTTGTGGCTGCTGGTAATTTATGAAATTAACCTTTGGCTAATAGGGTTCAGTTCTGATAATTCACCTTAGCTCGACGAAACCCAGCTACAGTAAGTGTACAAATACACTTATGTTGGTTTTTCCGGCCTAGGCACACTCTTCTGTGGCTATTAGCCAATGGCTCACAAGGTGCTCCCTCACTTGGTCCTCTACCCAGGACCTAAAGCTATAGCACAAGCAATGAAACTGTGGGGGGCACACTTGAAGTGTAAATCACAAAGTCTTTATTAAATCACACGTACACAACGTTTCGGGGATCACTTTGTCCCCTTCATCATGTGTTGAAGGGGTGATCACCTGATGAAGGGGACATAGTGATCCCCGAAATGTTGTGTACATGTGATTTAATAAAGACTTTGTGATTTACACTTCAAGTGTGCCCCTCAGTTTCTTTGCTTGTACAAAATACACTTAACATGCTCTGAAGTGATCAAACACGGAAGTGGCAACTTGGCTTCCTAGAAGCTTTCAGGCAATCATGGCACAAAGAGCCCCCCTCACACAGAACAGGGATTTTTTTTAATCCCCTCCATATGGAGGAAATTTATTGTATATTTTAAAAAAAAATAAAGTATTTATCCTATACATTCTTGTTTGCATACAGTCATTTTTTCAGATATGTTCTTGATCCCAACAACATTTGTTAACATATTACAATCAAAAATAATAACATGATATTATGGAGGCATTGTGTTATAAGTATTAGGATATCACATCAGTTGCCAAGCTAACATTTTAACATATAAGTGTATATCTTCAGGAAAAATTGTCTTTGAATGAGGGGTAAACTATATACATTATTACTTTCAATCAATCCATTGCTCCTGTACCGCCCCAGCCATGTGCCTCCTAGTCCTCAAATACATATTTTAATACATATAGTAGAAGTTCCCATGTGACATGTAGAATTTGGGCTAGTGCATTTGCTTTAGGTATCTTGGATAAGGGAAGAGGATTCCCATCTATGCCATGTTTTGGTATATTTAGGGGCGCAGCCTCTAGTATAGTACCTTCTTAAATGCCAGTGCGGCGTTAAAGGGTATGTCCACCCCATAAACTTATTTTTAATATGCTGCTCCCCCTGGTCCCCCAGCCCCAACCGCACAAATATTTTTTTCAGAAAGCCCCCCAAACTCTTACTTACCTCCCCTCGTTCCTCTTCACTGCCGGCCCTCTGCTTGCGAGAATGCAAGCAGAGGGGCGGGACCGGCAGTCGCGTCTGTGATAGGGGGAGGGATAGTAGAACGGGAGGGAGAGGGAGGGGGAGGGAGGGGGGAGAAGGGCTGCAGTACGCATGGCAAATATCTACCGGAGGCTAGATAGCAGGCAGAGCCCTGCTATCCTCCTGGTGGTTAGTTTTGGGACTTTGGGGGGGGGGTTTACAGGAGAACCCTATGGATCTGGGATGTGAGGTAAGGATTAAACTACACTACATGGTGGGGCCAGTAGTTGGGGGGATTATAGTTTTGGGGGTGGACATGCCCTTTAACTTCGGTTTTCCATTGTTGTAGTGTTGGTACAGTTGCTTGTATCCACACCCTTGCTATCGCCTTTCTAGCTAAGAAAAGAGTTTCACATATAAATATATTAGTAAATCTATTTAGTGACAGGTGTTCTGTTATGCCCAAGAGACATAACTTAGGGTCCAGTACCACCGGACACCTCATGTGATCATGTAGGAACTTCAGTACCTGCTGCCAGTATCCTTGTATATATGAGCAGCTCCATATCATATGATAGAAATTACCTGGGGCATCGTTACATTTAGGGCACAATGGGCTTCTGTTTGGCTTGTATTTTGCAAATCGAATGGGTGCCTAATATGCTCTATGGAATATATATATAGGTGTGTCATTCTATCAGAGGCTTTTGGAGAAGCCAGCTTCTGGGTAGCTAGGGCTTCCTCCCACTTCTCTCCCTCCAGCTGTCCCAGATATCATTCCCAAGTCCCCTTTTTAGTGGAGGCTAGCCTACGGGAGCGAAGGGTGTGTAGGAGACTGTATATTTGGGATATCAGTTTGGATGGGTTATGTGCATAAATGAGGGGAATGATAGGATTATATGGGAGTGCTCTTTAAACTAAGTGCCATATGCATGTCTGAGCTGTAAATATCGGAGAAAAAAAGGATTGTGGTAGCTGAAATACTAATATATTAAGGAGTATAGTGATAAACTCTGTTAGGAGTTCATTGCGCCAGATTGGGGTTTGTTTATTGATATAAGGGATTTCCAAATTTTGTATAGCTAGGTCCCAGATCTGTAAAGCTTGTATATAAAGGGGATAAGGGGCAACTGGGGATGATGTTTCTCTGAGGCTGCGGGAGACAAGAATTATATGGTCAGGAGCGGCCCAGGATTTCTGGGCTACCATAAGGCAGAGGAATCTTAACAGTTATATTAACAAGTAATTTGGGAGGCAATGTAATATAATCTAAAGTGTGATTCTTCCCAAGTTTGTGGGGCATGAAAGTATAGACCAGTTTAATTTGTGTCTGTTAAATATCTTAGAGGTATGAATAATGGGGAGTGCCAAAGTACACACAAAAGTTTAGGTTGAAGTATAATTTTTATGATATTGGCTCGTCCTGCAATTCCTAGAGGGAGTTTGGACCAGATTTGTGTTTTTTGCTTGATGAGTTGAATTAAGGGTTCCAGGTTGAGATTAAGGTAGTCTTCTGAACACCTTGAAATATAGAGCCCTAAATATTTATAGGGTTAGTCGGTGGGAACAAGCTTAACAGGAGTATCTGGGATTCGCTCCAGATGACAGATAGGCCTGAGAATTCCCCACATTCTGTAATTAACTGTAATGCAGATTCCATTGATTCGTTTTGGTCGGCTAGGCACAGTAGCATATCATCTGCATAAAGAATGATAGTTTCAGTGAAGTTTCTTATTGTTAGTCCCTCAATTGTTTGGTGGGTGTGGAATTTAGCTGCTAGGGGTTCCACTGCCAGTGTATAAAGCAAAGGTGAAAGGGGACATCCTTGGCGGGTGCCCCTAGACAGGCAGAATACTTCAGTAATCCAACCATTAGCAAAAACCTTGGCCCTGGGAGAAGAGTGTAGGATTTGTAGCCATTTAATAAAATTTAGTCCAAATCCAAAGCTTCGCAGTGCAGCCCACAGGTAGGGCCATTCAAATGTCGTGCTGCATCCAGACTCGCTACACATCGGGTACCAACCATTATTGTGAGTTGTTTTTTAGGTTCATAGATAGGCGTCTAGTGTTAAGTGAAGTGTTTTTAAATCTAGATTGATCAGGGTCTATCAGGGACTTGATTACTTGATTAAATCTTAGAGAGAGTAGCTTTGCTAAAATTTTAATGTCACAGAACAGGGATTTAATTTTTCATTTTTTTAATTAGGTTTTGGACCTAACAAAAGGAAGTTTCCTGTGAGTGTAACGAACTTGTGTGCAATTACAAGAAAAAAAGTGTTGTGTAATTTGAACAATCTGCACTTTTTCAAAGGAAACGGCCCCTAAACTTGGAAATACCCCACACGACCTATATATTTTTTGGGATTCTACACACCTTCAGCTACGTAACAGTGCTATGCTTTCAAACATATATGAAGAATTGCAGACACAGTAATCCATAGAACTCCAAACCAAATGCAAACTACTAAATCTCAATCTCCCACATGCCCTGAATTAAATGGTATGCCACCTGCGTGGGTGCACAGAGAGCTGTGACCACCAACTAGCTCAAATGGGACACACTGCACGCACAAGTGCAATTAACAGAAAAAATCAAAGTGCTCTGTAATTTGAACAGCCTATTCTAAACAGGCCCGTAACTTAGAAATACACAAATATTCTAAACAGCCCTGTAACTTAGAAATACACAAATAACTTGAAACAGCAATACACACCAGAGACACAGCAATACACACCAGAGACACAGCAGTGTTGTTCTTAAACCCTTTCTTGTTCTAAACGCTTTTGTTTCTTAATGCACCCCTTAAATACAGAAACCCCTTTAAAACAGAAAATCCCTTTGAAAGAAAATCGCTCAAGAGCTAATCGCTCTAGAGAAATGACTTAAATGAGGTTCAAAACCCCAGGGGGCTGGAGAACAGAGGGGGCCTGCAGAACAGGGGGGCTCTGGAGACCAGGGGGCTTTGTGGACCAGGGAGCCCTTGCAGACAAAAAGGGCCCTGCAGATGGGGGGGGGGCATGGAAACCAGGAGGATCCTGCATACTAGGGGGCCCCTGCAGACCAGGGAGCTTTGTAGACCAGGGGGTGCTTGAGAGCAGGAGGGCCCAGCAGACAAAAAGGGCCATGCAGAACAGGGGGTTTTGTAGACCAGGTGACCCTTGCAGACAGAAAGGGCCCTACAGGTCAGGGGGACCAAGATACTAGGAGGGCACTGGAGACAAAAGGGCCCTGGGGAGTTCCCTGCAGACCAGGGGGGCCTGGAGACCTGAGGGACCCTGCAGAACAGGGGGGCTCTGTAGACCAGGGGAGGGGTATCTGGAGACCAGGTGGTGCTTGCTGCCCAAATATCCACCACTCCTCTCTGCTCTGCAGTAACCAAAACACTCCTTATATAGATTCAGTACCTCCCCCAAGAGTTGGCCGAGCGCAAGTCACGTGATAAAAGTGACGTGCTCCTATTGATTCCAAACTTCCGGTCGTCCCCAGACTTCAACATGGCAGCTGCTGTAATTGGGTTCCCAGTCACGATTGTCAGGGACTTCATACACAGGCACTCTTGGCCCATATTAAGGTATCACTGTGCTATTACAAGGGGGGGGGATGCCTCTTATTAGGTTTTTTTGCATGGGGTGCCGCCGTGAGCAACTTTTCCAATTTGCTTCATGGTAGGAGCGGCGCAGTATACCTTTACATACAGCAAGATTCCACTACTCCCAAAAAAATTTCGGATTTTAAATCTGAGCTGCAGATCCTGAGAAATCATTATTTGAATGACAATGACAGCATTTACAGGGAAAGACCTGTCACTCCAGAAGCAGAAATTATAATATGTGCCCCATTTATTACCTCTAACTAGGATCTTTGGCTTCCTGCCAGCACACTTTCTGCAACAATTAAGGGAATCATCAGAGGGAAAAAGGCAGGGGGAGGGGGAGATATGTAACCAGAGCGGTGTCCATGGTGAGGCTGTGCAGAACTTGTATAAGTGTCACAGACACTACAAAGAGGCAGTGAATATTGGAAGGTAGGGGCAATTAGGAGCACTCACTAAACATTAATAATTTGATGACAAAGCAAACACAAATAAATGTAACTACCATCATTTTACTTACTCACAAATTGTAGTTTCAGACAATGTAAAGTTGTTTGAATGATTTTAAAACTAGATTTTGAATTGTGTAACGGTCAGTGCCACCATATTTCTTGCTTTCCAGTACATCTTGATCCCTCCAAGCAGCATTGTGTTCATGTGAACTTATGTGCCAGTACCTCTTTATTCAATTACATGCTCCTTTGTAAACATTCACAACTATATTACTTGTAATAGACTGTAAAATGATTTTCTACAAACCTGTTGAAGTAAAAACCTGTAGTAATAGGCATGTTTGAGAAACACAACAGTCGGTGACTAAAACAGTGGTTAGTGTGTCTGAGACTGGAATAGCAAATAATGACCCATACTTTAATAAATTAAATTTTTCAACAGCCTTGTGGCTGTGGGTATGGTCTCCATATCTTCCAATGTAGTAGGGATTATATAAAAAGCCTTCTATCATACCTTTTAAAATAAAACCTAAATCATGTCTCTAGCTAATATTTGTGGGAAGGTATTACTGGAAAGGTTTAGCAATTCCTACTTGAACACTTCCAGTTTTCAGCCATATGACCAGCTTATAGTCATGTGACCAGTCTCTGCCTGCATTAATAGGCTTTCCTGTCACCCCCCCCAGCACTTCCTGTTTTCCCCCACATTAAAGGCTTGTACACACGTCCGATGTGTGCACCGAGCCACGACCCCCAACACCCATGCATTCACGCAATGAGCGTCTGTTTCGTCCAAGAATCGCGCGTGTGTATTTGTTCGGTTGGGGTCGTTCGGCGATTAGCCAGGCAGAATGACGGACGACCCCTGACCAAACAAATACACAAACGCGATTCTCGGCCGAAACAGTAGTTTCTCACGTGAATGTATAGGAATAGTGATCTTTAGTCTTTGAGCATGCCTCGCCCCAGGGGGTGGAGGGCATGGCAGAGGTCTGGTGATGTCACACAAACTCCTAGAAATTTGGAAATTCACTCCAATGTAATTTCTTACAGGCTACTGCCAGAGGTGTGATTGTCGGCTCGTTTTAAATGAAATTCTGCAGGCTTTCATTTAACACTTACTTGTTTGGAGACCACAGTTGACCTTTAAAATCATTACAACACAAAGACCTGAGAGATCATGTTACAGCAGGTCCTGCTTTCCGGCACAGACTAGAGATATTTAACAGTATACAATTTGTTTTTAAAAGCAATCTCCCCCCCCCCCCCCCAACGCATTTTATACAAAAAACAAAAGTTATTATTGCAGTTTATTTTCTATCAATTTTTTTGTTGTTGCTAGGAACAGAATGGAAGAAAAAAATTAAAGGCAATAACGATCCGCTGAAGTTTTTGTTATTATTTCTGGTAGGCTGTCTGCATTTCACACTGGCTGGAAAATATACTGCAGGGTAAAAAACAGCTTTCACAGTCTTGTCGGGGACTTATGCATTGTATGGAAGCCAATATTAATTTTTTTGCGTAGAAAATATGTGCATGGAGACTGAATAGTGGGGTTGGGGCATGGCCAATAGGTGCACATGCCCACAAGACTACATGGGCTTTGAGTTGTACTGGCAACAACAAAGTTACAGCTTGCTTACTTAGCTAATCCTTACATAAATGCAACTTACTATATATAGTAGTTTTACAGCCTAACTTTTGTGACTATTTTTTTTTTTTTTGCTTTTGTATGGCCCATGCATACCATGTTTTTTTAGGTATTCTGTCTTATCTATATCCATTTTCTGATGATCTTATTATTTTATTTACACCATGGTTTTTCCTCTTAAAAATGGTCCCTAGTCTGTTACCTGCCCCCAACCCCTACTGATATATCAAGCACTGTATTGGATGTATTACTAACCAGATATTTAAGGATAAATATTGCCTCCATTCTGGCAGAGTAAGCGGATTCCTCCCTCAATGCAGTCAATCAAGGCTGTGCTTGATTGACTGCTTGGGAGGAGGCAGGATAAGTGACCTTTGCCAGAACAAAAAAAAAAATTTAAAGATTGTGGAATGAGTTTCTTGGTGAATGGGAGGTAAGAAGAGAACATTCTTATCTTACGTTCTTACTTACAGTCCCAAAGTACCTGAAGTTTGCCATGATCATGAAGCTGACAGGCTCCCCCTATTTAATTTTTAAGTGTGGATATGTTCTTGAAATATTTTTACTATCTCCCCACTGCCCTTTTTGTGTCTGTGCTGATTTCTGACAACAATTTGATTACTAACTGGGTGTACTCAAGGATCCCTTTGAACACTCTAATGTGGCCACACCTTCTAGGCCAAACACATCCAATACAATATATCCAAAAGTAATAGTGGTCCAGACGATAATTCGGTGCTAAAAGTGCATATTTATTTATCTGGTTGAGTAAAACAAGGCAACATTTCGTTCCCTCACTCAGCCCTTTATCAAGCCTTATAAAGTGCTAAATAGTGGCCTGAAACATTGCATATTTATTAATCTGGTTAAGTAAGACAAACAAGGCACTTTTCGCACTGAATCATCGTCTGGACCTCTATTGACTTTTGGAAATAATTTGATTGCTAACCACATGGTTTTTTTCTACCACTTGATCACCTGATCAGCAGTCGGTAAATTTGGTTAATGCCGTTTACTAAACGTCTTAGAAGCAGAGCAAATGTAAATGGGAGAAATGGTCTAGCTGCAATTTATAGTATAGTATCCGAGTTTGAATAAAGACATTCGTCCATCCAGTCCAGCCCACTCAGCAATACCCACATTTCCTGCTTAACAGTTGATCCAGAGGAAGGAAAAATCCCCAAAAAACATTATTAAATGTTTTGTAAAGAGGGAGAATAATATTTTCTTCCTTAAAGCCATACACCTTTTTTATACTCTCTCTATCTGATCCATCAATCTGTCAACCAATTTTCTATCCATGTACAAATTTGCCACTCAAACCCAACAGACCATAGCTTACACATAAGTCCTAATGGGGGACTGTATCAAAAGCCTTTGCAAAATTCATGTACTGCTATGCCAAAGTCCAAATTGCATTAGCTGTTTTCCAATGCAGAGTCATGTTTTTGCACAAAAATAAATAATTTGCACTGAATAAAACAGAACTTACAGAGATATTTAGTAAAAATTCTTATGGTTAAAAATGGTGTTAATTTTGCCCCAACCAATCAGATCTTATTTAACATTTGAAAGCTAACATTAGATTGGTAGGGGCAAAATTAGCACCATTTTTAACGATAAGAACTTTTATTGAATCTCCCTGTTAATTTCTTAAAGAACCCTAATGTTTTTGGCTAGCAATATAATTTATTGTTTTTTCTATGTGAGCACTTAAACTTGGTTTATGCTTACCCTTTAATTGCTTTTAAGTTAATCCAAAGTGGATATATCTACTTGCTTTTGGGTGGTTCTAATAAAATAAAAATGGTTTAAAGGGTAACTGTATTGCCTCAATGCATTTTTTTTTTTAAAACTGCTTTCAAAAGAGTAATGGTATGCAGCCCTCCCCATATGTTTTTGTGCCTGATTTCGAGCTTCTCTCTGCCTTCAATTAGCCACACTGTGAAGGGGGCATAACAATTCTGTCTGTCTGTAGCGGTCACTCAAAACTAGCAGTGGAAAAACACTCCTCCACCCATCCTTGATCAGCTTGATTATGTAGGCTGTATCCTAGCAACCAAACAGTTCAAGTTTGTTTGACTGGCAGAGGAGGAGGAGAGAGGTTGTAACAGACATTCCCACCAGCCATTGACAAGTGATATATTAATCCTGGCCCTGGGCCCTCTAGGAGGCGGGCTTTTTGCACTCATCTTTGCTGTGTGATATCTAAGGGAAGGCAGCACGGTTGTAAATGAGAGTAAGCGATTTCAGCTGCCGGAAGTGTGGACATGTAATGGGGGAGATGTTGTTTTTTTGGGTATTGTTGACCTTTAACAAGCTAGTAATGCAATATAGTAAGCAGTTTTTTCTGTAAGAACATTTAAACTTGCAGGGAGATTCAATAAAAGTACTGATCATTTAAAATGGTGCTAATTTTGCCCCAACCAATCAGACGTAAGCTTTCAAATGTTAAATAAGATCTGATTGGTTGGGGCAAAATTAGCACTATTTTAAACGATAAGAACATTTATTGAATCTCCCTTTAGTTTGTTATACTTATCCTATAAAAGTTTAGTAGTGTAAATCAAGAACTGTACTAATGTGTATACTTTGACTTTCCTGTTCATATTAATATCTGCCGGCAAGATAACTAGAATTTTTTGTGTGAAAACTGCTTGTGACTTAATTTTATTCAGGCTTCGTGAGCGACACCAGGATGTCTTGCGACAGAAACTTTTTAAACTGAAGCAGGAGCAGGGAGTAGAAAGTGAGCCACTCTTTCCTATAATAAAGCAGGAGCCTGAATCGCCTATTAACAGGTATAGTAGGTATTCATTAGTAATTACCAAATAAACCTATGAGATAATAAAACTTCAGCTTTACCTGTTTATATTTCTGTGCAAAAATCTGTGTCATGTGCCAGAGTGACCTTTTTAGACACCTTTTTTTTTTAAAGTTAATTTGTCTTGGAAGAGACAAATTCCTGTTATTTCTATTTCTTTTTCTTCTCTTTTATTCTTTTGCTGTTTTGGACTGTATCTCCTCCCACAGTTTTTGAGCTAGTGACACTAAGTTCAATAAAAACGTGTGGAGAACATTATCTGCAAATTTTGGTACATTTTTCCTATTGACTATAATGGGTCCAATCCTCAAACATGAACATTCCAGTGGTTTCATGGTCATGTGATCAAATCCCAACTTCCACAATGAAATGCACTTGGGTCCGAGGCTACACTAACTACACAATCTATCCCACAAACATACACAAACAAATACACAAAAAATAAATAAATGTGAAGCACAATGCATGGTTTATGTATTAATAATAAGTTATGACATTTAGTTTTATAGTTGGATGCCCAATTTGATGGTCCTCCAGGTTTCTGTAAACTACAATGTCCAGCATTCTCTTTTGCCATCTGTTGGTGAATGCTGACAGTTGTTGTTTTCAAACGTCAGCAGGGACACAGGAAAGACATCTCTTTTATGGTCACAAACAAAAAAAAATACCCCCTAATACCACACACGCCTACTGATACACACTCGCAACCCAACCCACCCTTCTGTTTTCATGGCAACCATACCTAAAACAGGTAGGTCTGTAATTGCCAGACTGCAATGGAAACTTAAGACTGAAGAGGTGGTCAGAATTTAAAATAGAGATGCATGTTATGTTATCGCACTTTTCAAATTAAATGTCCTAAATCAAATGGCATGCCATATGCGTTGGTGCATACAGAGACATGGCCACCAACTAACTCAAATGGGATGCATTCACACGTGCAATTACAAGAAAAAAAGTGTTGTGTAATTTGAACAATCTGCACTCCTAATATTTCTCTATCACTCATTTACATATCTTATTTCTTTTATTTAGTAAAATGCATTTCTTACTGTCCCTTTGGTTCTGTATTTAAATTTGACCAGTTTTCTTGGGTGAATAGGGCTGTGGGCCCACCGTGGAATTCCCCTGTTACATGATGTGCCAGTCCAACACTGACTGACCAGATGAACTTTTAATATTTATTAGCCATCTTTTAAGGGCATTTACAATTAAATTGTTTCCTAGCCAGAATGTCATCACCACTGCTTTAGTTTACCTCTGATCTCTTGTAATCTTACCTAAAAGTTGCGATTGCTGGTCCTAGCTCTCCCCCCTCACTCAGTCCTTGACCTTGCCAATGGATGGACGTGCCTTTTTCCATTGCCCTGGCCCAGAATAAAAGCAGAGGGCTGGGTAAACAAGTGTTCAGAATTTTCTGTTAACTCTAGTGATCAAAGGAAAAACTAGAAATAAGTTTTTTTTTTTTAAAAGTCTCTTTGCCAGTTCTTGAAGACGTGGTGAGAACCTGTCAGTCCTGTGCTAAGAGCAGGAAATATAATTTGCTTCAGGGAACGTAGGTACAAAAGGGAGTATCTCTGGGTTTGGGGAGTGCCCTTTAACTGACTAAACAAAAAAACTGAAGTTTTTAATTTTGTGAGCACATAAATATTGTTAATCAAATAATTTTCTAAAAAGTCTTGTCCCCCTTCTTTCTGTTCAGTTTTGTTTGATGTTTAGACTTTATATTTTTCCATCAGGACTAATCAGGAGGATACTGTGACTGATAAGACTGGTTCATCAACTGGTACAGTACCTGAAGAATCTGGAAGTGCTCCAGAAGGTGAAGAAAAGAGTGAAGTTGGAGACTCTGTGCTGATAGAAGAAGACCTTATTCAACAGAGTCTTAATGATTATGATGCTGGCAAATACAGCCCAAAGCTTCTAACCAGTCAAGATCTTCCATTTGATGCCCATGTTGTAGATTTTGAGGAGGATCAACAAAGAATTGTGCTCTGCAGACAGCAGTTGCAGGTTACAGGTATGGTTGGCTTCTTCTGTAAAGTATTTTTACTTTCTTGGGATCTTATTTGCTGTCTGTCTTCTTTTTTTTTTTTTTTTTTTCCCCAGAATCTTTCCAATCACTCCAGTCACCACCTATTTAGTTCAAAAAGACCACCTATATGTGTACAAATAGACCTGAAGTACCGCTTAACAATAATTCTAATGCAGATTTTGTTTCAAGAAATGGTTCATTTTACCCCAAACAGCTTTTGTAATAATGTTTCAATGCAAAACGAATCAACAAGTTTTCTAATATTCACAGCTTGGTAAAGCCCATTTAGTCAATTTTTTCAAAGACATAAGTGTTGTCGCCTTGTCATATGGGCTTCACCTGTGACTAATAATGGATCAATTAGGTGTCAGGTGTGTATAAAAAGAACCCCAGTACACTAGACCTTCACATCAACTGCAAATAGACCTCTGCAAACATGCCTAAGATTCACCCTGAGACTAAAGTGTTGATTATCAAGAGGATGAAGACCAAATCCACTGCTGATGTGGCGCACACCTTCAATGTCTCTCAGCGTCAAGTTCAGAGGATAAAGATAAGATTTGAAGAGACTGGAGAAGTTTTTGACAAGACCAGGTCAGGCAGACCTCACAAGACAACAGCTCTAAAGAGGACCGTTTGTTGGCTCGGAAAATCCAAGGCAAGCCCATTTTCAACTGCAGCAGAGCTCCAGGAGACCTGGTCACCTGAAATCCCTGTGTCAACCAGAATAACTTGTCGGATTCTGTCTCGAAATGGCCTCCATGGTCGAATCAGTGTCCATAAGCCAGCACTAAATAAAAGACAATTGAAAAACTGTGTGGCATTTGCCAAGTCCCACAGCCTGCTAAAAGGATGGACGCTGGAAAAGTGGCAAAAGGTGGATTTTTCAGATGAATCTTCTGTTAAATTATACCACAGTTGCCGCAAATATTGCAAGAAACCTACTGGAACCCGCATGGAGCCGAGATTTACCCAGAAAACAGTGAAGTTTGGTGGAGGCAAACTCATGGTCTGGGGTTACATCCAGTATGGGGGTGTGCAAGGAATCTGCAGGGTGGAAGGCAACATCAATAGTGTAAAAAGAAATCTTAGCTACCTCATATATCCCCAACCATAAAAAAGGCCAAATTCTGCACCAGGATGGTGCTCCATCGCATACTTCCATCTCCACATCAAAGTTCCTTAAGGCGAAGAAGATCAAGATGCTCAAGGATTGACCAGCCCAGTCACCTGACATGAACATCATTGAGCATATGTGGGGTAGGATGAAAGAGGAATCATGGAAGATGAAACCAAAGAATATTGATGAACTCTGGGAGGCATGCAAGACTGTTTTCTTGGCTATTCCTGATGATTTCATCAATGAATCGTATGAATCCTTGCCAAACCGCATGGATGCTGTCTCAAGCTCATGGTAGTCATACAAGATATAAAATTTGGATCTCACAGCACCACTACTTAATTTGCTGACATATTTTTGGATTGGCTGTAAAGTAGATCATTTTCTGTATAGGCGACTACACTTTTGTCTTGCAACATTTTGACCTTTCTGTCTTGATTAAATGATAAATCTTTTTTTAGTGAAACTATTTTTTACCAGTACATTTAATTTTATTTGGGAGGGCTTTAGCTTTTCATATGAGCTATTTCTAAAACAAATTGATCAGTTAAAAATCAGGTTAATAGCAGGAGTTACTGCAAAATACACAGGCGACAAGGCTTTTGCCAGAAACTGTATAGCAACATAGTTATTGAGGTTGAATAAAGATATACGTCTATCAAGTCCAACCTTTTCACCCTCCTTTTTTACCCTACCTAACAGTGGATCCAGGGAATGGCAAAAAACCTAGCCAAAAAGGAGAAAAATTCCTTTCTCACTTGTCACTCTCAAATGACAATCCGAAAGTATCACTGGATCAACCAGAACTGCAGTATATTATTAAAATCAGTAATTCTCTTTTTCTTTTAGTTTTAGAAACTTATCTAGCCCACTTTTAAAGCTATTCAGTGAACTTGCCATTACCATCTGCTGGAAGAATGTTCCACCGTTCTCATTGTAAAGAAACCTTTAGAAGATTGGGAGATGAAACTTCTCCCAATCTTAAAGGATGTCCACGTGTCCTCCTGATATGATCGAAAATTAAAATATTTGTTTATATTTTATAGTGATTATATCCCCACGCAAACTTGTCTAATTTGCCTGCATAGTCAAGCCCCTCCATTCCCTTTATTATTTTAGTTGCTCTTCTCTGAACTGCTTCCATTTCCAAGATGTCCCTTTGGTATATGGGATTCCAAATTGCACCGCACATTCCAAATGAGGCCTTACCCCAGTGCCTTTTAAAGAGGGAGAATAATATTATTTATCTCTTGAATCTATTTCCCTCTTTATACAAGACTTTATCTTGCTAGCTCTAGCCATTGCTGCCTGGCATTGTTTGCTACAGCTAAGTCTGTTACCTTCCAGAACCCCAAATCTTTTTCCAGTCGAGATTCAATTAACAGAGTTATATATGGTGTAGGTGGCACCAGGAATGTTAAACCCCAAATGCATCACATTTATCAACATTGAATGTCATCTTCCATTGTGCTGCCCACTTTGATAATCTATCTAGGTCAGCTTGCAGCAATTGCACATCATTTGACGTTTCCAAAGCTTTGCATAGTTTAGTGTCATCAGCAAAGACCTTGCTCTCAATGCCCCATTCTAAGTAATTTATAAACAGATTAAAAAGAAGTGGCCCCAGTACGGAACCCTGAGGCACTCCACTCAGAGCTTTAGCCTACATAGATGTAGCACCATTGACCACTACTTTCTGTTTGCAATCCAATAACCAATTCTCTATCCATGTACAAATGTTTTTTTCTAGGCCAACAGTACTCAGTTTATACGTTAGTCGCCTATGCGGCACAGTATCAAATGTTTTAGCAAAAATCCAAGTATACCACATCTATGCTTGTGAAGGTTCTCATTCATCCAGGTCATGGTATATATGTTGTATTCAATTAGATCAACTGGACTTGTTTAGTTTAGTTCTTGAAGACGTTTCGCTAGTCATCCGACTGGCTTTCTCAATTCAGAATGTCTTGTACAAGAATCTTTGGCAATTATGTACTCTGGAAAATCCCAATAGCATATCACAGCCAAGTGTTAAGGGCGTGATTGGATAGTGGCCACTATCCAATCACGCCCTTAACACTTGGCTTCTTAACTTCTACTTGGTAGAAGTTAAGGAAAATGGTAAACTGGAAGTAGAGGTTTACAGAAAACCAAAACACACACAGATCAGTATTTGATGTTTATCTCCCACCACCCTTTAGATCACAAGCTGGGTGTCATCAGAACCTTTCAACACAGAGCTGAGAACATCCCCACTAGCACAGACGAAGGCTAAAGAAATTAAACATCTCAGAGGAGCCCTTAAAACTTGTGGATATCCAGACTGGTCCTTTGTCAAAAGAAGTAGAAGGAAAGAAAAGAACATGAATACCAACAAGCAAGACAGGAGAAAGAACATGGTCATCCCATATGTAGCAGGGGTCTCCGAGAAATTAAGAATTTTCAAAAATTGGTACATCCGAAAGACCCAATACCGAAACACAAGAAAAGCGACATCATTTACGCAGTGCAGTGCAGTGAAGAATGCTCTGATTTGTATGTGGGGGAGACCAAACAGCAACTGCATCAACGTATGGCCCAGCACAGAAGAGCCAATTCCTCGGGTCAGGACTCAGCCGTGTACCTGCATCTTAAGGATAAAGGACATACCTTTGAAGATTGTAATGTTAACATATTGGCAAAGGAACGTGACTGGTTCAAGAGAGGTGTTAAGGAGGCCATTTATGTGAAAATAAAGAAACCAAGCCTAAATAGAGCTGGGGGGGTTCGACACCAACTGTCGGCCATGTACAATGCTGTTTCGACACCTTACTCTGGGCGTTCCTATAACACCTCTTAGCCACTATCCAATCACGCCCTTAACACTTGGCTGTGATATGCTAATTGGGATTTTCCAGGGTACATAATTGCCAAAGATTCTTGTACAAGTCATTCTGAATTGAGAAAGCCAGTCGGATGACTAGCAAAACGTCTTCAAGAACTAAACTTCAAGTCCAGTTGATCTAATTGAATACAACAAATATACCACATCTACTGCTATGCCAGAATCTAAATTCTTACTCACTTCTTCATAAAAACCAAGTAAATTTGTCTGGCACAATCTATTTCTCATAAATCCATGCTGACTACTACTAATAAGACCAGTTCTGGGGACAAAGTCAAAGATATGATCCTGTACCAAATTTTCTAGCATTTTCTCTACCACTGATGTTAGGCTTACAGGTCTATAGTTATTAGGTTGAGAACGACTACCTTCTTTGAATATTTATATTTCATTGGCTTTATTCCAATGTCATCAGACAAAAGTGAATCTGAAAAGATAAGAAACAGTGGTCTAGATACAACTGGACTAAGTTCTCTTAAGCTCCAAGGATGTATTCCATCCGGTCCTGGGGCTTTATTGATGTTAACTTTGTTTCCGTACTATATCCTCTGTCAGCCAGAGTGAATATTCCTCATTTATACCCTTCATATTATTGCAGTCCCTAATATAAAGACTAGGATTCTCTATAGTGAATACAGTGGGGAAAAAACGGTTTAGCACATTAGCCTTTTCGGCATCCTCTATAACCACCTCAGCCTCATTATGTAATGGTTCCACATTCTCTGTCCTCATCTTTTTGCTATTGATATATTTAAAAAACATTTTGGGGATAAACTTGCTTTTTTATGCTATCCATATTTCATCTTTTTTAGCTTTGCTTTCCCAGTAAGCCTGATCTGTTCCCTCTGAATTTTAAAAGCCTTTTTCTTTTTTTCCTTTTTCCATCTTACCTGTGCATTAAGCCAGGCAGGAGAGGACCTCATTTTTTACACTTGTTCCCTAAAGGTATACATTTAGAAAAGTGGACCACTTCTGCTCAATATCTTTACCTAGGAACAAATCACCCCAGTCTAGAAAAATTTCTAGAGGGAACGCTTGTGATTTGAAAGAATTTTAGATGTAGGTTTAATAGGTGTACCAATACACTTGCAAGATTATTTTAGCACATGTTAACTTTTTAGCTTAACATGTTAGCTTTTCCAAGATCCCCAAGGCCACAAAAGGGTGGCACATGTGCTTGTGCTGCTATATCACATCTGGGTTACCTTCAGATTTTGCCTAACGGCAACCCCCTGCATTCTAGAACCATGGAATGCTGGGAGTTTTAGTTTTTAAACATCTAGTGGAACAAAAGTTAGACATCCCTGACCTATATAATGAGCATAATGCAGTGCACATTTTTCCCCACCACCAAATTTCCCATCCCACCCCACCCGGCTACTTTTTCATGCCACCCGGGTGGAAAAACATTCTGGGGAGAACACTGGTCGGGGTAATTGAAATCCCCCATAACCAGAAAATGCCCCATACCAGCAGCCTTAGCCAACTGCATATGAAAATTAATTTCCACATCCTCACTGGCATTTAGCGGTTTATAACATACCCCAACAATTTACCCACCTTCTTGCTTCCTGTACACAGCTCCACCCATATTTTTTCTTCCTTATCGCCTAAACCCAATTGATCTCATCTTTTAAATTTGGCTTCAATTCTTGTTTAACATACATACATACTCCCCCTCCTTCCTTATTAACTCTCTCATGTTTAAATAAGGAGTATCCTTCAATATTTACTGTCCAGTCATGTGAATCATTTAGCCATGTTTCTGCTATACCAATCACATCATGTCTTTCCTTTAAATAATTAGTTCTAGTTCTCCAGTTTTTCCAGACAGACTTCTTGCATTTGTAAACATACATTTTAGATTATCATTTAATTTACTTCCAAACTTGGACGTACGTGCCTCCTTATCCTCTATGCTCTCCCCTCCCCCACTTCCTCCATTATCTTGTAAGCCCCCTGATCCCTAATCCCTCTATCTACCCCTATGTAGTCCAATGTACCCTAGTTTAAAATCTCCTCCAACCCTCTAGCTATCTTCTCCCCCAAAACAGCTGCGCCATCATCAATGAGGTGCAGTCCATCTCTACTAAAGAGCCTGTAGCCAACAGAGAAGCCAGGCCAGTTTTCTAATAACCCAAACCCCATCTCCTTACACCACATTCTTAGCCACACATTTATACTCCTAAGCTCCCAATGCCTCCGTAGTGTAGCACATGGCTGTGGTAGTATTTCTGAAAGATATATGAAAGATTCCTTTTCTTTGCCTTCGATTTCCACCTCTCTCTGCAGCCTATGTCTTCTTGGAATTCTCCTGTAAATCTCTTGATCATGAGAGCAACCTGGCCGCCTGTCTAGTGACTGCAGTGCCATGCACCATGCTATTCATTTTCACATGAAGAGTTTCTGCAACGATGGCAACGACTGCTGCTGGGGTGGGTGGGTTCTCAACTGCTGTGATGGTCAAAGTTCCCCCACACACTGACACATCTTTTAATGGTCCTACAGATTCGTAAGCTAATCGAAAATAATAGATTTAGAAGAGCTAATATTTGAGTGCGACCTGGATTTTAAAAAAAATGTAGTTGTTGTAGAGTTGTAGAGACACCACTGTTGCCATGTGCTACATAATGGGACAACAGGCACTTGGGGGAAATTTATAGGAGAAATGAAACTGAAATACAGTACATAACTTTAATTTGAAAAACATTTATCTACTTATTCAGCAATTTAATAAATATATGTTTCTAAAATACATACTTACTGTAGGCAGAATCCCAAATATTGCCCGTTATTGTTTTTTCCCTTGACCCTCTGTAAAATCTCCCCAAAGTATTTGCGTAACTTAGGGTTATTCTCATGGGGCACTTGCATGAGGATATGATCAGTCTATGTAAATACATTTAGTTTTGCAAAATATAATTTTAAAAGTTCCATACAGTGTATAGTTTAATAATATCCTTTTTTGTGTTTATCTAAGGATACAAACAACTTACATTAAAATTATTAATAAAAATAGATGTTTATAAATTTACATGTAAAAAAAACACCTGGCCCTCTTACTTTGTGACCGACATTGGTCACAAAAAAATTTCCATCTAGGAATGTTGTGAAGAAATAATCCAGTTTCCCATTATGTCTACTTATTTGATGTTCAAATATTGAAACTTAAGGGCATTACTCCACAGTTAGTTTAGATCAGAAGAATCTTCTGTTAAAAAGATTTTATATCTGTGTTCCGCAAAATGCACGATGTTAGCTTTACTTGCTTATATTTTTCTTCCATCAAGAGAAGCATATTTAAACACATATTTTTTGTCTACAATGAAAGACAAGATTCCTACTTTTTAAAATAAGCCATCAACCTCCTATCTATGTGTTGCACAGCCCAAGATAAAAAGGAATCACTGATCAAAAAGTTAGGGGGTGGGAGGTTCTTAATCTGCGTTGAAAATACTAGTTCCTCCTTCTAATCTGCGATTGGCACATGCTTAGTGCAGGAGAAAGTAGAAGAAATCAGGAAGAGATAGTTACAGTGATTGGCCTGCATATGGGGGGGGGGGGGGGGGAAACACCCAACCCCCATTTTTTTTTTTTTTTTTTTTTTATGGGACTGTCACATGGTTTCAGAGCAGAAAGTGCAGGTGATCTGGTGAAGTCATTTTTGGACCTGTTACCTGTTTTTTCTATGCAAATGAATATGATTTGCATATAAGTGCATGATCTTTAGCTTTGTTGATTTTGAAATTTCTTGAAAATTTAATCGAATCCTTTTTACATTTGGCCTTCATAAGAGCAACACGTACCTCTAATAAAAGTGCCTACATGCTGTTACATATAATATAGCGTGTTCTTTTAAATATTCTGTATTATATGTGAGGTTTTTTCTTAGAATTAAATCTTGTTTTTTCTCACTAGGTGATGCTAGTGAAAGTCCTGAAGATATTTTCATCCGAAAGGCCAAGGAAGGTATGGATGGTGATGAAGCTCAGTTCAGTGTAGAAATTCCTGTTACTAGCAAAGCTTACCTTTGGGCTGACAAATACAGACCTAGAAAACCACGCTTCTTCAACAGAGTTCACACTGGCTTTGAGTGGAACAAATACAACCAAACCCATTATGATTTTGACAATCCTCCACCCAAAATTGTGCAAGGGTATAAGTTTAACATTTTTTATCCTGACTTAATTGATAAGCGTTCCACGCCAGAGTATTTTCTAGAAGCGTGCCAAGACAACAAGGATTTTGCCATCCTACGATTCCATGCTGGGCCTCCATATGAAGACATTGCCTTTAAGATTGTTAACAGAGAATGGGAGTATTCTCACCGTCATGGCTTCCGTTGCCAGTTCTCTAATGGTATATTTCAGCTGTGGTTCCACTTTAAACGGTATCGCTACAGACGATGAGCCTAAATCGTGAACATCTTTGTTTTAAATTTCTATTTCGTCTTCAAGAAATTGGAGGTAAAATAGAAATTGATGTTTAGAACAGTTCAACTCTCTTCTCTTGGTTTCTATAACTACTGGCATCTGTTTTTTGTCTATTTTCAGCTAAGACTGGAATGGAACTCTTCTGAGAATTATTTTGTACAAATAAACATGGAATCAAAATGAAGTGTTTTTTGAGTGTTGAAATGCTGTATAACTGTATAACAGACTTTACTTTATTAAAGCTAATACATGATGTGTCCTTTTAGACGCTATAAACAAACACACCAGCATTAGAATACTTTATTCCATGCTAAAACACATTTAACCAACTTTAGGTTTATAAACTGCTTATTGAAAATGCTGTATCCCCTGTCAACATAAATACCTCAGATCTCCCCACAGTGGCCCAAAATAGTAACTTAAAAACCTTTTTAAAGTACCTTTCTAATGGAGGAAGGAAAACTTGAAAATTGGTTCCTACTTACCATGACTTTCATTTCCTGGACTGAAACAAGGCAGTGGTCACTAATGTGTTAACCCCTAGCCTCCAGGGACAGGAAATACACAAATTATTTTTATCTACCAGTACAAACTTACCCGAGCAGGGCCTGATGTGAAGGGAAAGAGTCTAGTGACCACTGCCTTGGTCTAGTCCAGGAAAAATGAAAATAATGTTATTAAAGTCTCCAGACAACATTGTCCCAATTGACAGAGCACGTTGACAGAGCCCCACCTCTCCCCTTGTTGTGGCTGCTGGTAATTTATGAAATTAACCTTTGGCTAATAGGGTTCAGTTCTGATAATTCACCTTAGCTCGACGAAACCCAGCTACAGTAAGTGTACAAATACACTTATGTTGGTTTTTCCGGCCTAGGCACACTCTTCTGTGGCTATTAGCCAATGGCTCACAAGGTGCTCCCTCACTTGGTCCTCTACCCAGGACCTAAAGCTATAGCACAAGCAATGAAACTGTGGGGGGCACACTTGAAGTGTAAATCACAAAGTCTTTATTAAATCACACGTACACAACGTTTCGGGGATCACTTTGTCCCCTTCATCATGTGTTGAAGGGGTGATCACCTGATGAAGGGGACATAGTGATCCCCGAAATGTTGTGTACATGTGATTTAATAAAGACTTTGTGATTTACACTTCAAGTGTGCCCCTCAGTTTCTTTGCTTGTACAAAATACACTTAACATGCTCTGAAGTGATCAAACACGGAAGTGGCAACTTGGCTTCCTAGAAGCTTTCAGGCAATCATGGCACAAAGAGCCCCCCTCACACAGAACAGGGATTTTTTTTAATCCCCTCCATATGGAGGAAATTTATTGTATATTTTAAAAAAAAATAAAGTATTTATCCTATACATTCTTGTTTGCATACAGTCATTTTTTCAGATATGTTCTTGATCCCAACAACATTTGTTAACATATTACAATCAAAAATAATAACATGATATTATGGAGGCATTGTGTTATAAGTATTAGGATATCACATCAGTTGCCAAGCTAACATTTTAACATATAAGTGTATATCTTCAGGAAAAATTGTCTTTGAATGAGGGGTAAACTATATACATTATTACTTTCAATCAATCCATTGCTCCTGTACCGCCCCAGCCATGTGCCTCCTAGTCCTCAAATACATATTTTAATACATATAGTAGAAGTTCCCATGTGACATGTAGAATTTGGGCTAGTGCATTTGCTTTAGGTATCTTGGATAAGGGAAGAGGATTCCCATCTATGCCATGTTTTGGTATATTTAGGGGCGCAGCCTCTAGTATAGTACCTTCTTAAATGCCAGTGCGGCGTTAAAGGGTATGTCCACCCCATAAACTTATTTTTAATATGCTGCTCCCCCTGGTCCCCCAGCCCCAACCGCACAAATATTTTTTTCAGAAAGCCCCCCAAACTCTTACTTACCTCCCCTCGTTCCTCTTCACTGCCGGCCCTCTGCTTGCGAGAATGCAAGCAGAGGGGCGGGACCGGCAGTCGCGTCTGTGATAGGGGGAGGGATAGTAGAACGGGAGGGAGAGGGAGGGGGAGGGAGGGGGGAGAAGGGCTGCAGTACGCATGGCAAATATCTACCGGAGGCTAGATAGCAGGCAGAGCCCTGCTATCCTCCTGGTGGTTAGTTTTGGGACTTTGGGGGGGGGGTTTACAGGAGAACCCTATGGATCTGGGATGTGAGGTAAGGATTAAACTACACTACATGGTGGGGCCAGTAGTTGGGGGGATTATAGTTTTGGGGGTGGACATGCCCTTTAACTTCGGTTTTCCATTGTTGTAGTGTTGGTACAGTTGCTTGTATCCACACCCTTGCTATCGCCTTTCTAGCTAAGAAAAGAGTTTCACATATAAATATATTAGTAAATCTATTTAGTGACAGGTGTTCTGTTATGCCCAAGAGACATAACTTAGGGTCCAGTACCACCGGACACCTCATGTGATCATGTAGGAACTTCAGTACCTGCTGCCAGTATCCTTGTATATATGAGCAGCTCCATATCATATGATAGAAATTACCTGGGGCATCGTTACATTTAGGGCACAATGGGCTTCTGTTTGGCTTGTATTTTGCAAATCGAATGGGTGCCTAATATGCTCTATGGAATATATATATAGGTGTGTCATTCTATCAGAGGCTTTTGGAGAAGCCAGCTTCTGGGTAGCTAGGGCTTCCTCCCACTTCTCTCCCTCCAGCTGTCCCAGATATCATTCCCAAGTCCCCTTTTTAGTGGAGGCTAGCCTACGGGAGCGAAGGGTGTGTAGGAGACTGTATATTTGGGATATCAGTTTGGATGGGTTATGTGCATAAATGAGGGGAATGATAGGATTATATGGGAGTGCTCTTTAAACTAAGTGCCATATGCATGTCTGAGCTGTAAATATCGGAGAAAAAAAGGATTGTGGTAGCTGAAATACTAATATATTAAGGAGTATAGTGATAAACTCTGTTAGGAGTTCATTGCGCCAGATTGGGGTTTGTTTATTGATATAAGGGATTTCCAAATTTTGTATAGCTAGGTCCCAGATCTGTAAAGCTTGTATATAAAGGGGATAAGGGGCAACTGGGGATGATGTTTCTCTGAGGCTGCGGGAGACAAGAATTATATGGTCAGGAGCGGCCCAGGATTTCTGGGCTACCATAAGGCAGAGGAATCTTAACAGTTATATTAACAAGTAATTTGGGAGGCAATGTAATATAATCTAAAGTGTGATTCTTCCCAAGTTTGTGGGGCATGAAAGTATAGACCAGTTTAATTTGTGTCTGTTAAATATCTTAGAGGTATGAATAATGGGGAGTGCCAAAGTACACACAAAAGTTTAGGTTGAAGTATAATTTTTATGATATTGGCTCGTCCTGCAATTCCTAGAGGGAGTTTGGACCAGATTTGTGTTTTTTGCTTGATGAGTTGAATTAAGGGTTCCAGGTTGAGATTAAGGTAGTCTTCTGAACACCTTGAAATATAGAGCCCTAAATATTTATAGGGTTAGTCGGTGGGAACAAGCTTAACAGGAGTATCTGGGATTCGCTCCAGATGACAGATAGGCCTGAGAATTCCCCACATTCTGTAATTAACTGTAATGCAGATTCCATTGATTCGTTTTGGTCGGCTAGGCACAGTAGCATATCATCTGCATAAAGAATGATAGTTTCAGTGAAGTTTCTTATTGTTAGTCCCTCAATTGTTTGGTGGGTGTGGAATTTAGCTGCTAGGGGTTCCACTGCCAGTGTATAAAGCAAAGGTGAAAGGGGACATCCTTGGCGGGTGCCCCTAGACAGGCAGAATACTTCAGTAATCCAACCATTAGCAAAAACCTTGGCCCTGGGAGAAGAGTGTAGGATTTGTAGCCATTTAATAAAATTTAGTCCAAATCCAAAGCTTCGCAGTGCAGCCCACAGGTAGGGCCATTCAAATGTCGTGCTGCATCCAGACTCGCTACACATCGGGTACCAACCATTATTGTGAGTTGTTTTTTAGGTTCATAGATAGGCGTCTAGTGTTAAGTGAAGTGTTTTTAAATCTAGATTGATCAGGGTCTATCAGGGACTTGATTACTTGATTAAATCTTAGAGAGAGTAGCTTTGCTAAAATTTTAATGTCACAGAACAGGGATTTAATTTTTCATTTTTTTAATTAGGTTTTGGACCTAACAAAAGGAAGTTTCCTGTGAGTGTAACGAACTTGTGAGTGGCCCTTTCTCTTAAGGACCTGATCTCAAGGACATAAAAAAGGACACTTAATCATTTGATGGTTGTTGGTGTGTGTGAAAGTTTGAAAATAAGGATTTGTTTGTACTGTTAAAAACTGTGTGCAGGATTGAGTGTGCTAAGCAGACTAATCTTTCTCTTCTTCAGTTAAAGGGGTGTGCTGGACTTCTATATTCTAGTATTGTACCTGTTATAATCACAACACGGCTGTAAAAGGGTTAATAAGTGTTTGTTTTTTTCCCTCTCTTTCTGGCTCTTGCACTATTGGTGTGGGGGTTGGGGCCTATTAGTTAAATAGGATCACAGTTGTTGGCCTGTGGTTTGACCTAACAAAAGAAGTTTCCTGTGAGTGTAACGAACTTGTGAGTGGCCCTTTCTCTTAAGGACCTTGATCTCAAGGACATAAAAAAAGAAGGACACTAAATCATTGATGGTTGTATGGTGTGTGTAAAGTTTAAAATAAGGATTGTTTGACAGTTTGAAAATAAGGATTGTTTGTACTGTTAAAAACTGTGTGCAGGATTGAGTGTGCAGTAAGCAGACTAATCTTTCTTCTTCCAGTTAAAGGGGTGTGCTGGACTTCTATATTCTAGTATTGTACCTGTTGTAATCACAAACAGGCTGTAAAAGGGTTAATAAGTGTTTGGCTTTTTTTTTTCCCTCTCTTTCTGGCTCTTGCACTAATTGGTGTGGGGCCTATTAGTTAAATAGGATTCACAGTTGTTGGGCCTGTGGTTTGGACCTAACAAAAGGAAGTTTCCTGTGAGTGTAACGAACTTGTGAGTGGCCCTTTCTCTTAAGGACCTTGATCTCAAGGACATAAAAAAAGGACATTGAAACAAGAAGGGCAATTAAACAAGGTTTGTGCGTCACTGTGTTGGTGTGGTGTATTAGAAGGGACAGATTTGTCAGTACCATGCAATGTGCATCGTGCCACATGTATAGGAACCTGGAGCAGACGTTCCGGGGAACCTATGTCTGTGTCAGGTGTGAGTGGGTTGCCCGTTTGGAAGCTGAGGTGGAGAGTCTAAGGGGGCAGCTTGCAGCATTGCAGGGATTGGCAGAACTGGGGGGTCAGCAGGCACTGGCTGGGGCCAGTATAGAGGTGGGTGGAAGAGGGACAAGAAAGGATGAGGAAGGAGGTAGTTTTGTTAGGGTTACTAGGGGAAGTGGGGGACGGAAGACTAGGGGAGCTTCATGGGATGTTGTCCATCCCAACAGATTTGCCGCCTTAGGTAATGAAGTGGAGGAGGACACCTCGGAATTAGCGTGTATGGAGGGGGCTAGTCCCTTGAGCACCCAGGGGACTGCCATCTCTGATACAAGGGAGGAGGAACGAAGGGTCAGGAATGCAAGGCAGGTGATAGTGGTAGGGGACTCCATTATAAGGAAGGTAGATAGGGTAATCTGCCGCCAAGACCCTACATGCCGAACTGTGTGTTGCCTACCTGGTGCTAGGGTTCGGCATGTGGTGGATCGTGTAGACAGATTATTGGGTGGGGCCGGGTGTGACCCGGCGGTCTTGGTTCACATTGGTGCCAATGACAAAGTTAGAGGTGGAGGTGAGGTCCTTAAACATGATTTCCGAGAACTAGGGGCCAAGATAAAAGCAAGGACCTCCAGGGTAGTGTTTTCAGAAATACTACCGCAGCCACGTGCTAAGCCAGGGAGACAGCGGAAGCTTAGGAGCATTAATGCGTGGCTAAGAGAGTGGTGTAAGGAAGAAGGGTTTGGGTTTATTGAGAACTGGGCAGACTGCTGTCGGCTACAGGCACTTTAGTAGGGATGGGTTGCACCTCACTGATGGTGGTGCAGCTGTTTTAGGGGAGAAGATGGCTAGAGGCTTGGAGGAGATTTTAAACTAGGTTTGGGGGGGGGGGTATTAGCAGTCTCACTGGGATAGATTGTCCAGGAGGAAAGCAGGGTGTAGATAGGCCAGTGGTGGGTGGAAAGGGAGGTGGGGCTAGCATAGGGGATAGGGAGGAATGTGTATCAAAGTGTACGAATAAATTACAGGATCATAATCTAAAATGTATGTTTGCAAATGCGAGAAGCCTGGCTGACAAAATGGGTGAATTGGAAATGATGGCATTGAATGAAAAGTATGATGTAATAGGTATAGCAGAAACGTGGTTGAACAGTTCTCACGACTGGGCTGTAAATATAGAAGGATATGCCTTGTTTAGGCAGGACAGAAAAAAAAGGAAAGGGGGAGGAGTATGTGTATATGTTAAAAAAGAATTGAAGCCAAATTTAAAAGAAGAGATAGCTGGTGATATGGATGATAAAGTGGAGGCAATATGGGTGGAATTAGGCAACAGGAAAGGGGGTAATGTCATTGTTGGTGTCTGCTATAAGCCGCCAAATGCTAGCAGAGAGGAGGTGAGTCAACTTCATATGCAGTTGGCAAGGGCTGCAAGTTTGGGGAGTGCTCATTATGGGGGACTTCAATTAACCTGACATTGATTGGTGTGGTGGAACTGCCATCACAGAAAAAGGCGATGAGTTCCTGAATTTGCTGCAGGATAATTTTCTCTCACAGGTGGTTGAGGTTCCTACTAGAAAAGGAGCTCTGTTGGATCTGGTAATATCTAACATTGTGGAGCGCATTATAGATATAAAGGTAACTGGAGGCTTAGGGAATAGTGACCATGAAATAGTGGCATTTGGACTTTGTTATCGAAAGGAAAAGTGCGCTGGGTTAACAAAGACATTTAATTTCAGGAAAGCAAATTTTCCCAGGTTAAAAGCAGCTCTTCAGAATGTCAACTGGGATAATGTATTATCAGGTAAAGGTACTGAACAGAAGTGGACTGTGTTCAAGGGGATTTTAAGCCAGTTCACATCTAAATTTATACCCTTGGGAAATAAATGTAAAAAAAATAAATCTGCGCCCATGTGGCTGAATTCTGATGTAAAGAGGCAAATGGTAAGGAAGAAAAAGGCATTTAAAACCTTTAAGGCCGAGGGAACGGAAAGGGCCTTTAGGGAGTATAAAAACTGTAACAAGGAGTGTAAGAAAGCAATCAAACTAGCTAAAATTAATAATGAAGTTAGGATAGCTGAAGAAAGCATCACTAAGCCTAAACATTTTTTAAGTATATTAATAGTAAGAAGATGAGGACTGAGAATGTGGCAACATTAATTAATGGGGATAAGTTAGTTACGGAGGATGGCGATAAAGCAAATGTCTTGAATAATTTTTTTTCCTCTGTATACACTATAGAAGATCCAAGTACAGATATCATAGAGTATAGTAGCAATAAAGGTATACAAGATTCAAGTTCACTTTGGTTAACCGAGGATATGGTACAGAAAGAACTAAATAAGGTTAATATTAGTAAATCTCCTGGACCGGATAAAATACATCCTCGGGTACTTAAGGAGCTAAGTACACTTTTATCTAGGCCTTTGTTTCTTATTTTTGCTGATTCCCTCATGTCCGGTGGTGTGCCTCTGGATTGGAAAAAGGCTGATGTTATTCCAATATTCAAAAAGGGTAGTCGTTCACAGCCGGGTAATTACAGGCCTGTAAGTTTAACTTCAGTGGTGGGGAAGATCCTGGAAAGTTTAAAAAGGGAACATGTTCTAGAGTATGTTTCAAGGACTGACATTATAAGTAGTAACCAGCATGGATTTAGGAGGAATAGATCTTGTCAAACTAACTTGCTTGGCTTTTATGAGGAAGTAAGTAGAAATTTAGACTCTGGTATAGCAGTAGATGTAGTTTACTTGGATTTTGCAAAGGCTTTTGATACAGTCCCCCATAGGCGACTAATGAATAAGCTAAGGTCTGTTGGTCTGGGGAGTCACATTTGTACATGGATAGAAAATTGGTTAAAGAATAGGATGCAGAGAGTAGTTGTTAATGGGGCTTCATCATTATGGACTAAAGTGCTAAGTGGGGTGCCACAGGGTTCTGTGTTGGGGCCGCTTCTATTTAATCTATTTATTAATGATTTGGAAGTGGGTATTGTCAGCAAGGTTTCTGTGTTTGCTGACGACACAAAACTTTGTCAACCATTAAAAACTTCAGAGGATGTGCAATTGTTGCAAGGGGATCTAGATAGATTATCACATTGGGCTGCTAAGTGGCAGATGAAATTCAATGTTGATAAATGTAAGGTGATGCATTTTGGACTTAAAAATACTTGTGCTACTTATACTATAAATGGCTCTGTGTTAAGTGAATCCCTGTTGGAAAGGGATCTTGGAGTTTTGGTGGATAACAAACTTAAAGGTAGCAAGCAGTGCCAGGCATGGTATTGTCTTGTATAAAGCGAGGTATGGATTCAAGGGAGGAAAATGTAATTCTCCCTCTTTACAACGCATTGGTAAGGCCTCATTTGGAATATGCAGTGCAATTTTGGAATCCTGTGTACAAAAAGGACATCTTTGAAATGGAAAGGGTTCAGAGAAGGGCAACTAAATTAATAAGGGGATTGGGGGAGCTTGAATATGAAGAGAGACTGGAAAAGTTACAATTATGTACGCTGGAGAAAAGGCGCTTGCGTGGGGATATGATTACTGTGTATAAATAAATTAACGGGCCATACAATAAACTATCTGGGGCATTGTTCACCAATAGAACATGTCAAAGGACACGAGGACATCCCTTAAGACTTGAAGAAAAAAGGTTTAGGCTTCAAGCTCGGAAAGGGTTTTTCACTGTGAGAACGGTAAGGCTATGGAACTGTCTTCCAGTGGACGTTGTAATGGCAGGTTCATTGGTCAGTTTCAAAAAAAAGCTGGATGAGTTTCTGCAAACAAGGAATGTTGCAAGTTACTGGTATTGATACATAAAGTAGAGTTGATCCAGGGAAATTTCCGATTGCCACTTGGAGTCAGTAAGGAATTTTTTTCCTCTTCATAAATTTGGTGGGTTTTTTTTGCCTTCCTCTGGATCAACTCTAAATGAGGATATTGCTAGATGGGTTGGACTGGATGGACGTATGTCTTTATTCAACCTCAAATACTATACTATCCTGTCCTTAATATAATCCTTTTATTTTCACCAAAAAAAGTAATTTTTACAGTGCATTTTTTAGCTAGCATGGATGTAAAATATTTATCCTTTACTAGGTACATAATGGCCCCCCCCCCCAAAAAAAAAATAAAAAATAAACCTGAAGTCTCGGAACCTGTGACTTCATGGGCAGTGTTTCTAAAACAAGCACTTTTGCAGGTGAGCCACAACAGCACATGCAAGGTACACCGGTACATTTAGAAGCTTTATCCTTTGCTAGGAATAGAATTAAAAAAAAAAAAAATAGTGAAAACTATTTTGTATTGCCCAAGGAAGGCTGTATGCAATTCAAGATAGCTGGTGAATAAACTGTAGGTTAACAAGCAGCTTTCAAAGTCATATTGTGGACTTCCATATTGGTGTAGAGACCTCTGTATAGAAAACAGTTTGTGTACAGAGACAGTGACGGGCATAACTGCAGGGGAACCTGCAGTTAAGGCTGTTCAAATTACAGAACACTGATTTTTTTTTTCTTGTAATTGCACTTGTGCATGCATTCTATTTGAGTTAGTTGGTGGCCATGTCTATGTTTGCACCTATGTATTTGGCATGCCATTTAATTCAGGAAATTTGGGAGATTGATATTTTTTTTCATTATTTGTAAGGGTCACCAGGGGAAGAAAGGCACTGAAGGATAGGGTCGCTCTTCCCAGCTGGTCGATCCCAACAAATTTGCCTTGTTAAGTGAAGATGTGGATGGCGATTGTTCTGAAGTCGGTCAGACCGGACTACAACCACACGCAGGCGGCCAGTAAGACTGGACTCCAACCACACGCAAGCGGCCAGTCAGACCAGACTACAACCAAATGCAGGTAGCCGGTTAGTCAGTGGTTCTGTTCCGACCTAGTAGAACAACGAACGTGACCGGACTAGACTATGACCACATGCAGGCGCCTGGTCAGACTGGACTACACCCACACACAGGCAGCCAGTCTGTTAATGTGAGTGTCTGTTAATGTAAGTAAGTCTGTAAATGTGAGTGTCTAGAAATGTGAGTCTGTATATGTTAGAGTATCTCTGTGAACTGTAAGTATCTGTACATATTGCATCAATGAACACCGAACCAACTGCAAAAAAACTGGACAACCACATACAGGCAGCCTGTCAGACCGGACTACTAGCACACGTGGGCGGCCTGTCAGTCAGTGGTTCTGTTCCGACGTGGTGGATCAACAAGCTCCGACCGGACTAAAGCCACACGCAGGCGGCTGGTAATACAGGACTACAACCACACGTAGGCAGGCGATAAGACCACTACAGCCACACGCAGGCGGGCGGTAAAACTGGACTACAACCACACGCAGGCGGCCAGTCAGATCAGACTACAACCACACGTAGGCGGTTGGTCAGACCAGGCTACAACTAACCGCAGACGGCAGGTCAGACTGGACTACAACCACACGCAGGCGACCGGTAAGACCGGACTACAACCAAATGCTGGTGGCCGGTCAGTCGATGGTTCTGCTCCGACCTGGTGGATCAAGGAACGCCGACCGGACCACATTACGACCACATGCATGCACCTGGTCAGACCGGACTACAACCGCACATGGGCGGCCAGTCAGATCGGACTACAACCAAGCGTAGGCAGCCGGTCAGACCGGACTACAACCACACAGGCAGCCGGTCTGTTAATGTGAGAATGATAGTAAATGTAAGTGTCTGTTAATGTGAGTAAGTCTGTAAATGTGAGTGTCTAGAAATGTGAGTCTCTGTATATGTTAGAGTATCTCTGTAAACTGTATGTGATTATCTGTACATGTTGCATCAATGAACACCGACCCGACTGCAAAAAAAAAAGGACTACAACCACACACAGGAGGCCGGTCAGTCAGTGGTTCTGTTCCGACCTGGTGGATCAACGATCGCCGTCTGGAATACTACCATATACAGGTGGCCGGTAAGACAGGACTACAACCACACGCGGGCAGCCAGTCAGACTGGATCAGATCAGACTACAAGCACATGCAGGCGGCTGGTAAGACTGGACTACAACCACACGCATGCGGCGGTCAAACCGAACTACAACCAACCGCAGGCGGAAGGTCAGACTGGACTAATACCACACGCAGGCGGGCGGTAAGACCGGACTGCAACCAAACGCTGGTGGCCAGTCAGTCGGTGGTTCAATGAACGCCGACAGGACCATTTTTCCACCTAAACCTGGTCCTGTCCCTGTTGAGAATACCCCCATTTCCCCTATCCCTTGCCTAGGGGTAATTATTGACTTCTCTCTCTCATTTTCTAACCACATTATCTATGTTGCGAAAACCTGCAGCTTCTTCCTTCGCAATATAGCCAAAATCCGCAGGTTCCTTTCTCTCCCGACCACCGCTATGTTTATGCATGCTCTCACCGTATTGTGCCTGGACTATTGCAATCTACTACTTTCTGGTCTTCCTGCTTCCCACCTCTATCCCCTTCAGTCTATATTTAACTCTGCCACGCGTATTGTTTCGCTCTCTAATAAACCGGATCCCAAATCTCCTCTGTACCGGACAACAACCTCGCTCCCCATTAAACAGCGCATTACATACAAAATCCTTCTCCTAACATTTAAATCCTTTCGCTCTGCGGCTCCTCCTTATATTTCCTCTCTAGTCTCCCCATATGTTCCTGCCCGAACCCTCCGCTCATCGCAGAACCAGCTCCTGTACAGACCCCCCACTCTGACTGCTTCCTCTCGCCTTAAACCTTTCTCTCTCCTAGCTCCCATCCTCTCGAATTCTATTTCCCTCTCTCTATGTCAAGAAACCTCAATTAGCAGGTTTAAATCTAGCATTACATCCCACCTATCTGGTAATCAGCACAGTATTTTATTGTTTTAATTGAACTGCATACGTCTCACTCCAGCACTTATACCCATTCCATTGTATCTGTGTGTTACCCACCTAACTAGATTGTAAGCTCTACGTGGCAGGGACCTCATTACCTCTTGTGGCAAAAGCCCTAGCACTTCTATTTAAATAAGTTATATATTTATGTACTGAACTATCTATGTATATATCCCCCTTGTATGACTTTATTGTATTTTAATACTGTACAGCGATGCGTCCCCATGTGGCGCTATATAAATAAACATATACATACATACATAAATACGGGCGGCCGGTAAGACCGAACTACAAGCACACACAGGGGGGTGGTCAGTCGTTGGTTCTGTTCCGACCTGGTGGATCAACAAACCCCGACCAAACTGGACTACAAACACGTGCAGGTGACCGGTAAGAAAAGACTAAAACCACACGCGAGTGGCCAGTGAGACCGGACTACAACCAAGCGCAGGCGACTGGACTACAACCACGCGCAGGGGGCCGGTAAGACCGGACTACAACCAATGCGGGTGGCCCATCAGTTGGTGGTTCTGTTTCCACCTGGTGGATCAACTACCACCACATGCAGGTGCCCAGTCAGACCGGACTACACCCACACACAGAAAGCCAGTCTGTTAATGTGAGTGTCTGTAAGTGAACTGTAAGTATCTGTACATGTTGCCTCAGCAAACAACAACATGACTGCGGCCGGTCAGACGGGACTACAAGCACACGCGGGCTGCTAGTCAGTCGTTGGTTCTGTTCCGACCTGGTGGATCAACGAACGCCGACCGGACCGGACTACAACCACACGAAGGCGGCCGGTAACACTGGACTACAGCCACACGCGGGTGGCCTGTCAAACTGGACTACAACCAAGTGCAGGCGGCCAGTCAGACCAGACTACAACCACACGCAGGCAGCTGGTAAGACTAGTATTGATACATCAAGTAGAGTTGATCCAGGGAAATTTCCGATTGCCACTTGGAGTCAGGAAGGAATTTTTTCCCCCATCATAAATTTGGTGGGTTTTTTTTGCCTTCCTCTGGATCAACAGTTAGGCAGGAAATGAGGATATTGCTAGATGGGTTGGACTGGATGGACGTATGTCTTTAATCAACCTTAAATACTATACTATACTAAGACAGGACTACAACCACACACAGGCAGCCATCTGTAAATGTAAGTGTCTAGAAATGTGAGTATGTATATGTTAGAGTATCTCTGTGAACTGTAAGTGAGTATCTGTACATGCTCCATCAATGAACACCGACCTGACTGCAAAAAAACAGACTACAACCACATATGGGCAGCCGTTCAGACTGGACTACAAGCACACACGGGCGGCCGGTCAGTCGGTTGTTCTGTTCTGACCTGGTGGATCAACGAACACCGACCGGATCAGACTACAACCATACACAGGTGGCTGGTAAGACAGGACTACAACCACACGTGGGCGGCCAGTCAGACCAAATTACAACCAAACGCAGGCGGCCGGTCAGTCGGTTGTTCTGTTCTGACCTGGTGGATCAACGAACACCGACCGGATCAGACTACAACCATACACAGGTGGCTGGTAAGACAGGACTACAACCACACATGGGCGGCCAGTCAGACCAAATTACAACCAAACGCAGGCGGCCGGTCAGTCGGTAGTTCTGTTCCAACCTGGTGGATCAACGAACGCTGACCGGACCAGACTACGACCACACGCAGGCGGCCGCTCTATTATTGTGAGTGTGACAGTAAATGTGAGTGTCTGTTAATGTAAGTCTGTAAATGTGAGTGTCTAGAAATATGAGTCTCTGTATATGTTAGAGTATCTCTGTGAACTGTATGTGATTATCTGTGCATGTTGCATGAATGAACACTGACCTGACTGCAAAAAAACAGACTACTGTTTAAACTGAGGACTGTTGGCCTAGAAAAAAAACCAAACATTTGTACATGGATAGAGAATTGGTTATTGGACCGCAAGAAGTGAGTGGTGGTTAATGGAGCTACATCTATGTGGGCTAAAGTTCTAAGTATGGCAGAAAGAAGATGCTGACTTCGACTGCTGTGCGCTACCTGAAGTGCAAAGTGGAGAAAAGTCCCCCGTGTGACTGCTGAGGAACTGAAAAAAGATTTGTCAGATGCGGGTACTGAAGTTTCAGCTCAGACAATAAGGCGCACACTGTGTAATGAAGGCCTCCATGCCAGAACTCCAAGGCGCACCCCCTTGCTGTCTCCAAAGAATAAGAAGAGTCGACTGAAGTATGCCAAAAGTCATGTGGACAAACCACAAAAGTGTTCTGTGGACTGATGAAACAAAATTAGAACTGTTTGGGCCCATGGATCAACGCTATGTTTGAAAGAGGAAGAACAAGGCCTATGAAGAAAAGAACACCTTGCCTGCTGTGAAGCATGGTGGGGGGTCAATCATGCTTTGGGGCTGTTTTGCTTCTGCAGGTACAGGGAAGCTTCAGCATGTGCAAGGTACCATGAGGCTTGGGAGACGTTGGACCTTTCAACAGGACAATGATCCCAAGCATACCTCCAATCCACTAGAGCATGGTTGCAGATTAAAGGCTGGAACATTTTGGAGTGGCCATCGCAGTCACCAGACTTAAATCTGATTGAGAACCTCTGGTGGGACTTAAAGAAAGCAGTTGCAGCGTGCAAGCCTAAGAATGTGACTGACCTGAAGGTAGATCGCTGCAAGACACTTGTGCCAAGCTAGGCTTCACGTTTAAAAGCTGTTATAACTGGAAAAGGATGTTGTACTAAGTACTAAGAATGAATGTCACTTGGGGGTTGAATAAAACTGATAATGATGTGAGCACAGAAAATACATTTGTGGTTATTTCATTATAAATGTTATGTTAAATTTGTAAATTACAAGTAAATCTCTTTGATTTAATTGTAAACAAGATGACTGAAATTATCAAAATCAATGTCAAACTGGCCAAAACACTCAATTTTAGTGGGGGTTGAATAATTTTGAACACAACTGTAGGTGTCCCTGCCTAACTTCTAGGAGGGAAATTGAAGACATAATTGGCAGTCATGTGACAATAGTTTCTTGGGTACACCTTTTAAGGCAGATAATCACCTGTTACAATACTGAAATCAGACAAGATTATTAATCAATTGCAGCTGTTGGTGGGAAAGTTGGGGTGTGCACATGCTTGTATGTTGAAAGAAAATATGCTTGCCTTAGATATGATGTATGCCAAAAATATGGGAGCCAAACAAGGCATAAATAATTTTGGTTGTGGTAATATATTGATGTGGTAGCTAAGAAGCACTGTCAGAATGAAATATCAAACCACATGCAGAGGTATGTCTCAATTACAGCAGAAAGAGCGGCTATGTGTATTACGTGGCCAAACCTTGTTACCCTTTCACACAGTGTTAGGATATAAAAACGAATAAACCTTGAATTTTTCTAAATGTCCATATGTTCTTGTGCTAGTATTGTTCTTTTAAAAACATAGATTTGAAACACTGAAAGGAGGATTGGAATTTCTGCATATCGCATTCCAAACAGGCAAATAAGTCTTGCTCTTTGAGGGTGTGTGAAGGACTTTCTTTCAGCCACACATCTCTAGTTTCTGTATGCTGTGGGGTGCAAACTACTTCATCAGTAATCATATTACTCAGCCTGGTGTGCTGTTTATCTGTAAAAACAGTGGAAAATGTCACTTACCAATACAATGAAATTATATAAGGATACGTACGCTGCAAAATTGTTAAATGGCTGCACATGCAATTCCCAACATCAATGGATGTCATATACGGTTTTTACACAAGTGTCCAAGTACCAGAAAAAGATGCTTCTCTCCAATCTATTACACACATACATATTTTCATTAAGATATATACAGTGAAAGAAAATACCACATGACAGTTACATGTTGCAGATAATGAACACATTATATACTGTGTGCCAACAATATACTGTATGTGGAAATATAAGATGTTTTTGGGAATTAAGATTATCATATTTGCCAGAAAATCCTCAATAGTATTGTGTACACCATCACAATCATACTCTATGAATTATTGAGGCCACGAACCTTTCATAATATTTATTGTTGAAGGATGTGTACAATTAGCCATCTTTGGGTGACTTGCAGTATGTGCACCTTTGCCACTTTTCTTGCCCAAATCTGTGTTACTACTAGCTACATAGGGTGTCGCCATCACACGCTTTGCTTTCACCTTTGCTTCTTTAGGTCTAAAAAGTATAACATTAATAACATTGAGAGTACATGGGGGCCTATTCACACACAAGAGACCTACAAAATATCAACACTCATACAACATGTCAATAGACAGACAAACAGGCTATGATGTCACTGCATACCAGAAAAGGGAAAACAATGTGAAACATAATGACAATGTGAAAACATAATGACAGTAATAAGAATGGAGCAATTTGACATTATGTTATCTCTGTTGTATTCAATTAGATCAACTGGACTTGAAGTTTAGTTTTTAAAGACGTTTCGCTAGTCATCCGACTGGCTTTCTCAATTCAGAATAACTTGTACAAGAATCTGTGGCAATTATGTACCCTGGAAAATCCCAATTAGCATATCACAGCCAGGTGTTAAGGGTGTGATTAGATAGTGGCTAAGAGGTGGCTATTCTAATTGAATACAACATATATACCATGACCTGGATGAATGAGAACCTTCACAAGCACTTTATGTTATCCTAACAATTCATTAAGTAAGGCCATGTAAAATGTGCATCTTGAGATTTTTGTGGGTGCTGTCCACAAAAATCTCAAAAAAGGGTGCGAAAGAGGTAGCCATCATAGCTGATAAATGAGTCTTGACAAATCCCGGTTGTGTAGACAATGTGAATTTGCTACTGTGATGATGTGTGGAAGGTTGATAGGGATAAGCACAGCCGTCCAGAGAGCAGTGTGAATCTGAGGATGCTGTAACCAAACGATATAAGAAAACTTAAAATTGTAAATAATGGTGCTAATTTGTGCCCAACCAATCAAATGTTATTTATAATATCAAAGCTAACATCTCATTGTTTGAGGCTAAATGTTCCCCAATCTAAACCATATGCACTTCTATAACATTGCCCTGCAACAGGAAAATGTAATAAAAGTTGATATTTTAAATGGAGCTAATTTGGGCTGAACCAATCATATGTTAGGTTTCCAATGAATAGTAAGATTTGATTGGTTGGGTCAAAATTAGCACCATTGTTAACAATAATTTGTATGTTAATAAAAGGCTAATTTGTCATAGGATACTGCATTATTGTGCCTGATGTGATGTTTAAAGGGCAATTATAGTGAGAAAATTGTTTTTTTTTAATTTCTTCTAATGTATCCTATAAGTCATCCCATCCACCAGGGTACCTTTAGTTTCTTTAAATTCTACATAGTCCCCGAGATATAAGCCTGTGATTTGTAGGAGCTGCTACACCTCATCTGTCACTCAAAGGCACACACCCACACAATCCAAAGCTCCCCTGCAGTACTGTCACATACTCCTTCACCCACACTATACGTACCATGTGCAACATATAGTCAAATGCTGTAGTGCTAAACACAATCAATAAACCATTAACCCAGCAATATGAGCATAACACACTATAAAACTGCCCCTCCCCCCCAAAAAAATCTTATATACATACAAAACCAGTGACTCAAATGGAACACTAATACAGTATATATAATACAGTAATACAGACTATATACCAAACAAGACACACAGTGCAATCTATGAAATATATAGACTAAAGCAACTGAAATGTAACAGGACAACAAGCAGTGTCACTGTGTTTGTGAAGGTCTCACTACAAGCTGCTGTTACACTGACTCTCTCTTCAGTGATTATGATCTCAGCTAAGCAGGGGGAGAGATATGAACTTTAGGTAAAAAGTAAATAACAATTAGCAAAGTTAGAGAACAGGCAGAGTTCAGTAACTTACTTGTAAAGAATCTCAGCACCACTTGTCCTCCTCTCTCCCCCTCTGCCCCTCCCTTCAGCATATTGCTACTTTATTCCACACTTTGATTGCTTGCAGTCTAGCTCTGGAAGGGAGGGGTCAACAGGATGTCAGCACTTCATTTAAAGTCCTTTCAACTGACAATGCTCGGACTCTGTATACAGCCCGTCACTGCTTGAGGGGGAGTAGACAGAGAGGGGAGGGGGCCTACACAGCTTGGTACACAACTTCTGCCAGTGTGAAGAAACGAAGCCACACAGAAACATGAAAGTAAGGCAGCTTATACTAAGTGATCTATACATTGTATACAGACAAAGTTTTTTTTTCACTATAGTTGCCCTTTAACAGTAAGCCTGACACATGTAAACACAGCTACATTTTATCACATTACCAAATAACATCAGATTATATAAACAACATAATTAATGTATCTTAGCACTTATTTACTTACCATGCTCAGATGTCTGCAGCATGTGGACAAACTTGTCTTTCTCACTTCTTTTTACATCACTGTATCTCTTCTGTAACTGTAGGATATTTCTTGGTATTCCAAACTTCTGCAACATCCTATGGCTTAATTATATCTGTTGTATTCAATTAGATCAACTGGACTTGAAGTTTAGTTCTTGAAGATGTTTCGCTAGTCATCCGACTGGCTTTCTCAATTCAGAGTGACTTGTACAAGAATCTGTGGCAATTATGTACCCTGGAAAATCCCAATTAGCATATCACAGCCAGGTGTTAAGGGCGTGATTGGATAGTGGGAAAAGCCAGTCGGATGACTAGCGAAACGTCTTCAAGAACTAAACTTCAAGTCCAGTTGATCTAATTAAATACAACAGATATACCATGACCTGGATGAATGAGAACCTTCACAAGCCTATGGCTTAATTGTTTCATCAATTGTAGTTTACGGAAGCTGACATGCTCAACGCCACCTTTGACTTCGTTATTGTGTCTATGCAGAAACTGCACCATATATTTAATCTCTTTCTCAGTGAATTTTGTTTCCGGGACATATTACTAACTGTAACAGTGCGTGCCTGAACTTTAGATTTATTTGATGAGTGATTAAAATTACCAGGAGATATGCGTGTTTTGCCCTCAACATTGTGTATCACTGCTACTGTAGGTGCCGAGCTGGATGCTGTGGTGTCTCTAACATTTTTTTTAAGGATGACATTCAAATGTCCTTTGCTTTTGGTGTGTATAATGTGCTTGGGGCTTTTACATTTTTTTTTTGTGACAAACTTCGCTTCACCACGCGCGGCACTTATATCTGGTGGTACCTTAAATTTGGGCATTCTGTCCCCTGTCTGTTCGATTGAATCAACCTTGCCATCTTCGCCACCGATAGGTTGTGGTTTTTGGCTGATGGCAATTTCCGCATTGCTGGCCTGGTGAAGGACATTGTGTTGGCGCTGCAAAGTTTGAACGGAGAAACTTCCTTGAAAAGCCATACATGAAAAAACAATACTTCTGGAGTGTTATGTAAAACAAGACCTACCAGTTGCTGAATATCTTGTCCTTCTTTTATCCCATGCAGTCGTTGCCAAAAGTTGCTACTTTTTTCACATGTTGACGCTCCTTGCACAGCCATCAATAGCATCCTATAATACGTGAGCAGCAGAAGCCGATGTGTAATGATGGCGCATGAAAAATACGCCACATAAACAGGACGGATGGCTGCAAGAGAACCTCTTATTGAGGTGAGTCCTGGCTTCTCACGTAAGTCCTAACGGGGTGAATCACGTGGATCTGGGGACATCTATTGGTCACTCTGGACTGTGAGATTAGCTCGGCTCTTATCATTTATTCTTTTATTGCTGCTGTATATGACCGGAGACTTGCTGAACTTTTAGATATGTGGTCGGGGGACGACACACAGAATTAAGTAAGGTTTTTTTATGGTGATTTGTATTTATGGTGTTTTATTGCACGTTAGGCACTTTACTAGTACTTATGAATAGTATAGTATTTGAGGTTGAATAAAGACATACGTCCATCCAGTCCAGCCCATCTAGCAATATCCTCATTTCCTGCCTAACTGTTGATCCAGAGGAAGGCAAAAAAAACCCACCAAATTTATGAAGGGGGAAAAAATTCCTTCCTGACTCCAAGTGGCAATCGGAAATTTCCCTGGATCAACTCTACTTTATGTATCAATACCAGTAACTTACAACATTCCTTGTTTGCAGAAACTCATCCAGCTTTTTTTTAAAACTGACCAATGAACCTGCCATAACAACGTCCACTTGAAGACAGTTCCATAGCTTTACCGTTCTCACAGTGAAAAACCCTTTCCGAACTTGAAGCTTAAACCTTTTTTCTTCAAGTCTTAAGGGATGTCCTTGTGTCCTCTGACATGTTCTATTGGTGAACAATGCCCCAGATAGTTTATTGTATGGCCCGTTAATGTATTTATACACAGTAATCATATCCCCACGCAAGCGCCTTTTCTCCAGCCTACATAATTGTAACTTTTCCAGTCTCTCTTCATATTCAAGCTCCCCCAATCCAAATTTAGTTGCCCTTCTCTGAACCCTTTCCATTTCAAAGATGTCCTTTTTGTACACAGGATTCCAAAATTGCACTGCATATTCCAAATGAGGCCTTGTAAAGCGGGAGAATAACATTTTCCTCCCTTAAATCCATACCTCTCTTTATACAAGACAATACTATGCTGGCTCTGGCTGTTGCTGCCTGGCACTGCTTGCTACCTTTAAGTTTGTTATCCAACAAAACTCCAAGATCCCTTTCCAACAGGGATTTACTTACTACAGAGCCATTTATAGTATAAGTAGCACAAGGATTTTTAAGTCCAAAATGCATCACCTTACATTCATCAACATTGAATTTCATCTGCCACTTAGGGGGGGTATATTTGGGTGAGATCGTGAATAAACCTATTTGACTATTTGTTTGATCCAGTAGTGGATGTGCTCTTTTTATAGGGGTCTTAGGATTGGGGGTACTATTGTGTGTCCCCTGTCTGATTTTTGGAGCTGGTGCTGTTTTACCCCTTAGCGCACCACTGGATGTTCATTGTTTTCTGTGGGTCATGTTTGCTACAAAGCTGTGCTCATCCAGATCAGTGAGTATAATAAACTATGTGGTGCATTGTTCACCAATAGAACATGTCAGAGGATATGTGGACATCCCTTAAGACTTGAAGAAAAAAGGTTCAGGCTTCAAGTTCAGAAAGAGATTTTCACTGTAAGAACGGTAGAAGGAGTTTTTTTCCCCTTCATAAATTTGGTGGGGTTTTTTGCCTTCCTCTGGATCAACAGTTAGGCAGGAAATGAGGATATTGCTGGATGGCTTGGAATGGATGGACGTATGTCTTTATTCAACCTCAAATACTATACTATTCTAAGTATACAGCATTAAAATAAAAACAAAGTTTACGGCAACAGTTTCTTAACAATTTCTTAAACTGAACAGCTATCCAAAATGTTCAAACACTTCAAACATCATTATAAATATTTGAGAAAAACTCAATTCTTGCTGCAAAACGTGGCTTGGCTTTCTTCCTTTATACACCACACAACATGTTTCGGGTCAAGACCTTTTTTAAGTGCCTCTTGAAAAGGGATCTTAACCTGAAACATGTCTTTTGGAACATCTCGGTTTTGGTCTGTAAATAAAACAGCTTCTAAGTTTGGGGGTTTCCTTTCAGGATACTTAAAACTTCTTTTGGATGAAAAGGAGATGAAAGATGAAAAGGGGAATGTGGGAGGAATTATTTACAATTGTTCATAGATAAAGCTAAAGAACTTTCAGAAAAAGTACATTTTCCTGGTAATATGTAGATTCAAATTTATATGGCTGTTTTCTGACAGTAACTGTAAAATAAGTGACTCATTCCAGTGTTGGTGGTTTTCTTTGATATAAAGACAAGAAGGAAAAGAAACATAATCATAAACAAACAGACTTGAATAGTTAGTTTTAAAGGTGTATTCTTAATAGAAAAGGCTGCCAAATATAAAGAAAAGAAAATGTTTTCTTCTGTTAAAAAAAAGCATTCTGCAATTTCATGACTACTAAATTCCTAAATGACATTTATTATCAAAGTCTTTTTAGTGTTTTTACTAGCTAAGTTCTATTCAAAGGAAAACCTAAATTAAAAAAACATAAACTTTAGGGAAGATAAGGCAGCAGTCATTATCTTTGCTTTATGGTGTCCTAAGTTTTCGTTTATTGGGGATATTAAACTCTAAATTTCACTTTTTCTACTGTAGTTTACTTGGTTTATAAAGGGGTAGAAAGGAGCTATAAAGTGTGAGTGATCTTGATTAGAGAACTTAAAATGCTATCAGGGAGATTCAATAAAAGTTCTTATCGTTTAAAATGGTGCTAATTTTGCCCCAACCAATTATATCTTATTTAACATTTGAAAGCTATCATCTGATTGGTTGGGGCAAAATTAGCACCATTTTAAATGATAAGAACCTTTATTGAATAACCCCCTATGTTTACAATAAATGTATTTTCAGGGCAAGAACAATTATTCTTTTATGAACTTTCAGGGAGATTCAATAAAAGTTCTTATCGTTTAAAATGGTGCTTATTTTACCCCAACCAATCAGATGTTATTTAACACTTGAAAGCTAACATCTGATTGGTTGGGGCAAAATTAGCACCATTTTAAATGATAAGAACTTTTATTGAATAACCCTGTTTGTTTTTTTATGAATTGTTCTTCTAAACACAGTAAGAGTAGCTAAGAGCTTGCCTGACCTTGGATTGAATTATAGCAGGAAGCTATACCAGTCTTCCTGCAAGCCACTCCACTTGCTATCCAAGAGTTTTCCTTTTACTGATATTAATAGAGTTCATGGCAAACTGTAGGATTTGTGAATATTTCCAAAAAGTTGGAATACCGCCATTTGACTTACCTTAGGAGTGTATATTTATTAATTTCTAATATAAGTGCTATGTTTTAGGATAGAGTTATAAATCTGTGTTTTTATAGATGGAATGCTGAGATAAATCGCAATAGTATTTTATAGGCGATCGTTCAATTGCAATTGCAAACATTTTGATTGTTAAAGGCGTGGCATTGCAAATTAGCAATACCACGCCTTTATAAATATGGCCCTTACTCTGATGCATGTGTGTTGCTGCGTGCATTCAATCCAGTACATGATCATTATCCCCCCCTCTTGACTGACACCTCCTTCCATCTGACCAGACTTTCATTTCTAGAAAGAAAGCATGCTCAGCAATTTTCACATTGCTGTAACCATTTGAGTTACAGCAAAAGTGAACACACTAGGAGAGTTTATGATAATAAGGCACATGTAAAAGTGGAAAAGTGAGATAGGGAGCAGATCAACAAATACATTGAACAGTGAGTTGGAAAGAATGATAGTTTCCATAATGGCCAATTTAAAAAAAAAATTATTGTATAGTTATGAAACTTTTGAATTCAGAAATACTCATAAACCTTAAAAAGCTAAATTGTGTGGATATTTTAGTTTAATTTTTAGCTGCAGTACATTTGGACATACTGATTTAAAAAAAAACAAAAAACCTTAACTTTTAAGGTACTTCTGAAATTAATGGATTGCAATGTATTCATTTTCCCAATTAACAATGAAGAATAACTTACTTAACTTGCTTAAAGGGCATGTCCACCCCCAAAACTATAATACCCCCACTACTGCCCCTCCCACTATGTAGTGCAATATAATCCTTACCTTACATCCCAGCTCCAAATGGTTCTCATGGAATCCCCCCAAAGTCCCAAAAACTGGCCACCAGATAGGCAGAGGATAGCAGAGAAGTTTGGCATGCCACTGCAGGCCTCCCCCCTCCTCTCCCTCCCTCTCCTCCCACCCGTTTTGCAACCCCCTCCCCCTAGTGTTAAACCCTTTGCCCAATATTGCTATCCTTTCCCCACCCAACTGCTATAAAATTTTACTGGAACTCCCCCGAACTTTACTTACCTTACCTCTCTCCCCCGGCGTTCTGTGCAGCCGCGCCCCGCATCCATGATTGGCTGCCTCTCAGCCAATCACAGAAACGGCTGCTGTCCCGCCCCCTGCTTGCAGTTCCATGACATTTCCCTGACATTTCATTTATTAATGACATTTCATTTATTAATGAAATGTGATTTGTGTTGAATTTATTGGTTATTTACACATGGTTTTGCCAGATCAGTGAAAGGATTATTTAAAACACGCAGAACTCTACCTTGTATATTTATTAGGGTCTCCTCGATTTAACATGGATTTGGTGTGTGTATTTATAGTAGGTGTTTAGGTAAAAACAATTTTCATACTAAAGTGCTGATTTTTTAATAGTCACATAGTTAGGATACCCTTTAAATAATTGCATTTGGCTATTTTTGCTATATGGATCTCTTTTTGAGCTATGCATTTGTAATTGTGCATAATACATAAGGCTTCCAACTCATGGTATATCATAGATAAGGTAACCTGGACTCTTTATCTCACAGAATTATCCCCTGAAGTTATGTCAGTCACAAATTGTCTCCTTATATTTATATTACTGAGTGTAGCCACTATTTTAAAGATGACAGACAGAATCTTACAGATCTTTGAAAGATTGGTACTGTGTGTAACCAGCTTTAGCTAGTGAATAAATGATAGGGGTGGTGCCAACATTAATGATAATCATGTAACATCTGCGTACTATAGGCAAATTCACATCATTACAGCTGGATAATGGATATATAAAAAATGTTAATTTCCCTTATAACTAAGGTGAAAACATTTAGAATGAATTCAGAAGTGCTGGGTCATTTTGTTTTTGAATGTCAGGAATGCAAAATAATTCTCACAAGCAAAAAGCTGGAACATGAATTTCTGTTTATTAATGTCCTGTCTTCATTTCCCATTAATACTATAAACAAAAAAAAAAACAGGGTTATTCAATAAAAGTTCCTATTGTTTAAAAATGGTGCTAATTTTGCCCAAACCAATCAGATATTCAGGTTATTCAATAAAAGTTATTTTCATTTAAAAATGGTGCTAATTTTGCCCCAACCAATCAGGTTTTAGCTTTCAAATGTTAAATAGATCTATTGGTTGGGGCAAAATTAGCACCATTTTAAACGATAATAACTTTTATTGAATAACCCTGTATATTTCACATTTAAAAGCTAACATCTGAATGGTTGGGGCAAAATTAGCACCATTTTTAACGATAAGAACTTTTATTAAAGGACAACTGTAGTCTCAAACAAGTAAAGGTTAAATGAAACCCTGCAGTATTTCGTTACAATAAGCCGACAATCACATTTCTGACTGGAGCCTGTGAGAAATTACATTGGGGTGAATGTTCAAACTTCCTGCTTCCAGTAGGTTGAGTGACATCATCAGACCTCTTGCCCCTCCCGTCCGCCCCGGGGAGAACCATGCTCAGTTAAGACTTAATGCTGGGGAAATCAGGAAGTACCTGGGGGAAAAAATTGACAGTTTGAAAAGGGAAGCCTATTAATCAGGCAAGAGCTGGTCACATGACTATAAGCTGGTCACATGGATGAAAACAGGAAGTATTCAGCAGCAAGTAATATTGCTGAACCTTCCAGCAATAACTTCTCACAAATTTTATCTAGAGATGTTGATTTACCGTATATACTCGAGTATAAACCGAGTTTTTTCAGGCTGAAAAATCAGCCTGAAAACTCGACTCGGTTTATACTCGATCACCACTTACCCTGGGCATTCCGGCAGCCGCGGATCCTTTTCTGCACTGACGCGCCGGCCTAACGTCACTGCCCGCGCCAAGCAGTGACATCACCGGCGCGCCGTACAGGAATGGGCGCGCGCATGCCAAAGGATGCTGATACGCTACTGCCAGGATGGATGGAGGAAGATAAAGAAGTCGTCCACAAATGAGAAGAGTCCAGGAGAAGAGTCCAGGGAAGAGTCCAGTAGAAGAGTCCGGAGAAGAGTCCAGGGAGAAGAGTCCAGGAGAAGAGTTCCACAGGGAGAAGAGTCCACAGGGGAAGAAGAGTCCACCAGGAGTCCACAGGAGAAGAGTTCCACAGGGAGAAGAGCCCACAGGTACAAACTGAACTGAGGGGGAGGGGGGCATTCAGATGTTTGGGAACTACAAACTCCCACACTGCTTTATTACCTGGGGTTGTAGTTTCCAACATCTTGAATGCCAAGTGAGGGTGGCATTCAAGATGTTTTGGAAACTACACACTCCCAGCTAATAAAGCATGCTGGGGAGTTGTAGTTTCCAACATCTTGAATGCCACCCTCACTTGGCATTCAAGGTTTGGAAACTACAACTCCCACATGCTTTATTAGCTGGGAGTTTGTAGTTTCCAAACATCTTGAGTGTCCAAGTTTTCTACCCTCGGTTTCATCTCGGTCAATAACTTTATTAGGATTTTTAGGTGAAATTGGGTACCCTCGTTTTACTCGAGTATATAGTTAGGTTTTATTTGAATGTATGGAAGAAATAGACCACCGTTATCCTTAAATCACCCTGACTGTATTTCAAAAAAGTCTCAAACATTTTTTCAATTACAAACGTTCAATCAACTTTTGGTGACTTTTTTTTTTAAATAAATGTCCAATGAGTCGTCACATTTGCTTGTTCCATAATACGGTGTCCCTATTATCATTTCTCACGTTTGAAACATCCAACTTTCTGTTTAAGATTGTGGTTAAATAAAAAAAAAAATGAGATAGGCTCATATCCTGAAACTTGAGCAGATAAATAGGTTTGGGTTCTGGTTTGTAGAAGTTTAAAGATTTATGGAACTATTGGGTCTGTTTTTCATTTAACACACTTTGACCCATAGTAAAATAAAATTTGTTATAACACCTTGGGCCTATTTATAAAAATCGTTATCGTTATCGTAATACCGACCGTTACCGTAAAATACGACGGGGTTTTACCGATAACGACGTTATACGACTGTATTTCCGATAACGGTCGTTATTTACCGATAACGCCGTTAGCGTTAATGCCGGTCGTTATCGGTAAATAACGCCCGTTATCTTAAATCCGGTCGTTATCGGTAAACCCCGTCGTTATTTACGATAACGGTCGTATTTAACGATATCGGTAAATACGTCGTTTCGTAAAACCCTGCTTATTTTACGTACGTCGTATTTACGATAACGATACCGAATCTTTATAATATGGCCCCTTATTCATGTTATGTATCCTGCCTCCATATCCTGCCTCCTGTCAGTTCAATTTAAAAAAAGTTGGATTTGTGTACATGCAAATTAGATCTTTGTTTGAATCAGTGTATATGTGTGCACAGCTTACGGTACTAATATTATGGATGTCTGAGTAAAAACTGCAGTGTAGTAGCCCAAAAAAGTTTGTTGCAGGTTCTCATTCATTCAGGTCATGGTATATCTGTTGTATTCAATTAGATCAACTGGACTTGAATGTAGTTCTTGAAGACATTCGCTATCATCCGACTGGCTTTCTCAATTCTGAATAATTGGTACAAGAATCTGTTGGCAATACTGTAAATACAGTCCCAATCAGCATGTAACAGCCAGGTGTTAGGACTAATAGGTGTTATGAAACTGCCCAGCATAGGGCACCTTACCATGAGCGATTTTAATAACAGAGAGTGCAGAGACAGAACATTACAATAGACAGATTTCCTTGCATAGCATGTTGAACAGACCAGCCCCTGGGGTTAGGACCTAGTGATTTAGGTCTTCACACGTGGTTTTATTAAAGGGTTCTTTAAAGGGGAAGTTTAGTGCAAATACATATGCTTTTCAGAAAAAAGAGCAGTATTTTTCCAGCCCAATGACCTTAATCTGCCAATTCAGCATTTTGTCGTGTTATAAATAAATGCAACCGAAATACTGACTTCCTGTTTGCAGGACCCTTAGTAGAGACCGTTATGGTTGCTTGACCCCTGACCCAAGCGCCATCGGGTTTATTCATGTTAGGAACTTCCAAGGATTTGGTGCATCTGGGAAGAAGAAGACCATTAGAACCTAAAATGTCAGCTCACTAATGTCAAATGATTTTTCAAAATGGAAGAGAATATGTAGTAACTATAATGCATAATAGTATGCATTACAATAAACTAACAATTTAACAAATATTGATAATTTCCACTGAGCTGCCATTTAACCCTAAAAGTAGGAGACAAAAATATAACAAAAATGTGTATCTTCTGCTTAATTGCGTATTAATGTTGTTCGGCTATTTTTATTATAAATTGTGGATCTAGCAATCATTTTCTACAGGAGAATTCAGATCTATGCCTCTCCAGATTTACAATTCATTCTTCAACTATTTCAATCCATGGTTGGAATAGTTTATTATTATTATTATTTATTTAGTAAAGTAACAGACCTACAATGTTTATTATATTGTAATAACGTTCTCTATTCTATGTTAACCAATTTTGCATTTTCTCCATCCTTTTAAATGATGACTTCACCATAAAATATGAATGAAAAGAATTTGTTTATTCATTCAATATACTAGTAAAAAAGTACAAATAAAATTAATTTCATATATTTCATTTTTATTGACTTGTTCATTAAAGGAACACTATACTAAAAAAATGACTTGGTCTCATCTTAATCTATAATTGAATAGCATTACTCGATTGTGTGCTGGTTGCTGCATGCCTTCAATCCAGCACACATTTTGTTTAGGACATTATGCCCCCCTCCCTCTTTCACGTCACTCTCACTGTCCATCCAACCTAACTTTTCCCACAAACCAACTGTCAAGCCTGCACAACGCATTACTAAAGTCAAAACTCTGTCAGCATTCCAGCTACAGAAGAAAAAACTACTCACAGAAGAATAGTTTTTGGAAGCAGGGAACTTGATTGACAGCTGACATATAAGAAGTTTTAGATTGGATATCTAAAGAAATAGGGGGCAGGTCAACAAAAAAATGATACAGTGGTGGTGGTGGGGGAAGAATTATAGTTTCCAGTTATGGTCAATTTAAAATAACCTATTTTCGGTATACATTCCCTTTAAGCTATGGACTTCAGTTGCAGAACTACAGTACAAAACTAATTCATCAAAACATTAGCATAAAGATAGGATGCAGTATCAACATTTGAAAAATGAGGAAGGCTGCATCAGTTTCATGTAGCAATTTTTCTGCCTACCATGAATGGGCATATGAAATCAGCTTGTATACCAGACCTATCATTCAAGTAGGTACATCTTACAAGAAGGACAAATAAGACAAATAAAATAAGTTAGAGTGCCACAAAAGTACAAATCTATGTAAGACTGTAAGTTTTGAATAAAAACTTATATTTCACAAGGCAAAAGAGTCAGTGTTCAGTACTGAATATTTCCAGCAAATTAACTATATAAAATATTATAAATAGTATTAGCCCTCCACCCACATAAACATGTGGGGATTATTTGAACATATCTCAAACCTGCTGATGCACCTTTACACCCACCCAAACCCATGGTAATCATACAATTATAAAATATATAATAAAAAATGATTCTAAATGTAAAACCACTAGTATAGCAAGATAATTGTTTTTAAACCTCACCAAAGACAACCACATTCCCTTCCAAATGCAGCCTTCAAAATTACTTAACAACCTGTTAAACACTTAGCTTAAACTGCGTAAGATTCTTGAAATATGGCCCTATTAAAAGACGGATATCGTTATAAATAGATGTTTCTAAAAACGACGGTACAAACGACTTAACCATAACCCGTTTTCCGATAAGTCTATGCGATAACACTGTTTAAGATATCGTAAATAACGGTCTATAGAATAACGTCTTAGGTAAACGGTCTTATTTTATGTAAGATCGAATTATAGTGTAAAATGCTGATTGAAGGTTTCAAAAGCAAAGTACTTTTTTTAACATTGTATTTTTGATGCAGCTTTTGTATGTGTTCTAAAATTGGTAATGCTGGTAGTTTATGGTAATATTGGGCTGTTTACATTGGAGAAGCGGCGGTTGCGTGGGGACATGATAACCTTATACAAATATATTAATGGCCATACAATGAACTCTCTGGTGCATTGTTCACTAATAGGTCATATCAGAGCACTCTGGACATCCTTAGGTTGGAAGAAAAGAAGTTTTCTTCAGGTTAGGAAGGGTTTCTTTACAGTGAGAACGGTGAAACTGTGGAACTGTCTTCCAGCAGATGTGGTAATGGCATTCATTAATAGCTTAAAAAGGCCTGGATAAGTTTCTAAAACTAAAAAATATTGAGAATTCGTGGTATTATGCATATAGATCTGGTTGATCCAGGGATACTTTCCGATTGCCGTTTGGAGTCAGGCAGGAATTTTTTCCCCCTTTTTAGCTGGGCTTTTTTGCCTTCCTCTGGATCAACTGTTATAGGTGTTAAAAAAAAAAAAAAAAAGTGAATAGGTGACTTGATGGAGTCTGTCTTTATTCAACCTTAATTACTAAAAAAAAATAATTACTATATATTGATGGCAGGGCATAGGATCACCATAGCAACCATAGCAGTTGCTAGGGGGCCCAGACTAAAGTGGGCCCAACCAGGTTCCCTGCGGCATGTCTCACCCTCTGAGAAATATCAGCCCCAAACACCCCTGTTTTTGTTTTCAAGGCTCATATATTTTACTTACAAAACTATTGCTCCTCACTTCAAGGTAATGGCCACCAGTCTGGCTGTGATGGTGATGTTAAGGCCAATGATTGACAGCCATTCAGAACGAGCCTCCTTTGCTGCTGTATACTCTTGTAACTAACCTGCTTGCAACGGCAGCAGTGGAGGTATGACCGCCCAGTGAGGGATTGTGTTATTGTACAAAGTATCTGACCTTGGAGCAACTTTGAAAGTTTTAAGTTAATGAAAACGGTTTTGGGGATGAACTAGTGAGGTAAATTTTTTATTAGGAGGGGGGCATGCCCTTGTTCTTATTAGGTTGGGAGGGCCCCATCTAAATCTTGCTACGGGTATTAATAATGGCATCAGTTATTTCCCATTTATTTTGCTTAAAGGACAATTATACTCACCTTCCTCCACTACTTTCTAGATCAGTACCTGAACCCCTGAGTTCGCGTAACTTGAAGCACAGCGTTACTGAAACGCTGCTCTGGTAGGCTCCGTCTCTCCTCTCCTTGCGCACGAGGCCAATAGGAAGGCACGCTCGTTGCAGAGGTGCTTTCCTTTTGGCCTCGTCGCGACGGGAGGAGGGGACGGAGCCTACCAGAGCAGCGTTTCAGTAACGCTGTGCTTCAAGTACGGGAACTCAGGTGTGAGGACCTAGCGGATCAGGCCCTCACCCTGGGTAAAAGGTACTGACCTAAGAAGAGGAGCGGAGGGCAGGTGAGTATAATTGTCCTTTAACCAGCAGTGTCAAGATATATGACAGTTTCCACCTATTCCAACTTACAGGTACTCACAGGGTTAATAAAGCTTCTTGGTTTAGGAATTACCCTATCTGTTTGTCTTCAGATAACTAAAGCTCTGGTTCCTGCAAAGCTCACTAGGTTATCTGCTTTAAAGGAACAAGGGGCCCTATTTATAAAAGATCGGTATCGTTATCGTAAAATACCGATCGTTATCGTAAAATAATGACTGTTTTTTTACCGATAACGACGATCGACGCGTATTTACGCGATATCGTTAAATACCGGTCGTTATCAGTAAACGGTTGTTATCGGTAAATAACAGTCGTTATTTTACGATAACGATTGGTATTTTACGATAACGATTACCAATCTTTTATAAATAGGGCCCAAGGTGTGAAAAGTCACTGTTAGCCAGTACAGGTAACACTTATCTTCAAGGGAAGGACGTACGTAACATTTACCCAATAATGTAAGCTAATGCTGGAATTAAGCACATTTGTACATATATTTTATAGGTTGGTAAGATGAGTTAAAGGGGTGTGCTGGACTTCTATATTCTAGTATTGTACCTGTTGTAATCACAAACAGGCTGTAAAAGGGTTAATAAGTGTTTGGCTTTTTTTTTTCCCTCTCTTTCTGGCTCTTGCACTAATTGGTGTGGGGCCTATTAGTTAAATAGGATTCACAGTTGTTGGGCCTGTGGTTTGGACCTAACAAAAGGAAGTTTCCTGTGAGTGTAACGAACTTGTGAGTGGCCCTTTCTCTTAAGGACCTTGATCTCAAGGACATAAAAAAAGGACATTGAAACAAGAAGGGCAATTAAACAAGGTTTGTGCGTCACTGTGTTGGTGTGGTGTATTAGAAGGGACAGATTTGTCAGTACCATGCAATGTGCATCGTGCCACATGTATAGGAACCTGGAGCAGACGTTCCGGGGAACCTATGTCTGTGTCAGGTGTGAGTGGGTTGCCCGTTTGGAAGCTGAGGTGGAGAGTCTAAGGGGGCAGCTTGCAGCATTGCGGGGATTGGCAGAACTGGGGGGTCAGCAGGCACTGGCTGGGGCCAGTATAGAGGTGGGTGGAAGAGGGACAAGAAAGGATGAGGAAGGAGGTAGTTTTGTTAGGGTTACTAGGGGAAGTGGGGGACGGAAGACTAGGGGAGCTTCATGGGATGTTGTCCATCCCAACAGATTTGCCGCCTTAGGTAATGAAGTGGAGGAGGACACCTCGGAATTAGCGTGTATGGAGGGGGCTAGTCCCTTGAGCACCCAGGGGACTGCCATCTCTGATACAAGGGAGGAGGAACGAAGGGTCAGGAATGCAAGGCAGGTGGTAGTGGTAGGGGACTCCATTATAAGGAAGGTAGATAGGGTAATCTGCCGCCAAGACCCTACATGCTGAACTGTGTGTTGCCTACCTGGTGCTAGGGTTCGGCATGTGGTGGATCGTGTAGACAGATTATTGGGTGGGGCCGGGTGTGACCCGGCGGTCTTGGTTCACATTGGTGCCAATGACAAAGTTAGAGGTGGAGGTGAGGTCCTTAAACATGATTTCCGAGAACTAGGGGCCAAGATAAAAGCAAGGACCTCCAGGGTAGTGTTTTCAGAAATACTACCGCAGCCACGTGCTAAGCCAGGGAGACAGCGGAAGCTTAGGAGCATTAATGCGTGGCTAAGAGAGTGGTGTAAGGAAGAAGGGTTTGGGTTTATTGAGAACTGGGCAGACTTTGCTGTCGGCTACAGGCACTTTAGTAGGGATGGGTTGCACCTCACTGATGGTGGTGCAGCTGTTTTAGGGGAGAAGATGGCTAGAGGCTTGGAGGAGATTTTAAACTAGGTTTGGGGGGGGGGGTATTAGCAGTCTCACTGGGATAGATTGTCCAGGAGGAAAGCAGGGTGTAGATAGGCCAGTGGTGGGTGGAAAGGGAGGTGGGGCTAGCATAGGGGATAGGGAGGAATGTGTATCAAAGTGTACGAATAAATTACAGGATCATAATCTAAAATGTATGTTTGCAAATGCGAGAAGCCTGGCTGACAAAATGGGTGAATTGGAAATGATGGCATTGAATGAAAAGTATGATGTAATAGGTATAGCAGAAACGTGGTTGAACAGTTCTCACGACTGGGCTGTAAATATAGAAGGATATGCCTTGTTTAGGCAGGACAGAAAAAAAAGGAAAGGGGGAGGAGTATGTGTATATGTTAAAAAAGAATTGAAGCCAAATTTAAAAGAAGAGATAGCTGGTGATATGGATGATAAAGTGGAGGCAATATGGGTGGAATTAGGCAACAGGAAAGGGGGTAATGTCATTGTTGGTGTCTGCTATAAGCCGCCAAATGCTAGCAGAGAGGAGGTGAGTCAACTTCATATGCAGTTGGCAAGGGCTGCAAGTTTGGGGAGTGCTCATTATGGGGGACTTCAATTAACCTGACATTGATTGGTGTGGTGGAACTGCCATCACAGAAAAAGGCGATGAGTTCCTGAATTTGCTGCAGGATAATTTTCTCTCACAGGTGGTTGAGGTTCCTACTAGAAAAGGAGCTCTGTTGGATCTGGTAATATCTAACATTGTGGAGCGCATTATAGATATAAAGGTAACTGGAGGCTTAGGGAATAGTGACCATGAAATAGTGGCATTTGGACTTTGTTATCGAAAGGAAAAGTGCGCTGGGTTAACAAAGACATTTAATTTCAGGAAAGCAAATTTTCCCAGGTTAAAAGCAGCTCTTCAGAATGTCAACTGGGATAATGTATTATCAGGTAAAGGTACTGAACAGAAGTGGACTGTGTTCAAGGGGATTTTAAGCCAGTTCACATCTAAATTTATACCCTTGGGAAATAAATGTAAAAAAAATAAATCTGCGCCCATGTGGCTGAATTCTGATGTAAAGAGGCAAATGGTAAGGAAGAAAAAGGCATTTAAAACCTTTAAGGCCGAGGGAACGGAAAGGGCCTTTAGGGAGTATAAAAACTGTAACAAGGAGTGTAAGAAAGCAATCAAACTAGCTAAAATTAATAATGAAGTTAGGATAGCTGAAGAAAGCATCACTAAGCCTAAACATTTTTTAAGTATATTAATAGTAAGAAGATGAGGACTGAGAATGTGGCAACATTAATTAATGGGGATAAGTTAGTTACGGAGGATGGCGATAAAGCAAATGTCTTGAATAATTTTTTTTCCTCTGTATACACTATAGAAGATCCAAGTACAGATATCATAGAGTATAGTAGCAATAAAGGTATACAAGATTCAAGTTCACTTTGGTTAACCGAGGATATGGTACAGAAAGAACTAAATAAGGTTAATATTAGTAAATCTCCTGGACCGGATAAAATACATCCTCGGGTACTTAAGGAGCTAAGTACACTTTTATCTAGGCCTTTGTTTCTTATTTTTGCTGATTCCCTCATGTCCGGTGGTGTGCCTCTGGATTGGAAAAAGGCTGATGTTATTCCAATATTCAAAAAGGGTAGTCGTTCACAGCCGGGTAATTACAGGCCTGTAAGTTTAACTTCAGTGGTGGGGAAGATCCTGGAAAGTTTAAAAAGGGAACATGTTCTAGAGTATGTTTCAAGGACTGACATTATAAGTAGTAACCAGCATGGATTTAGGAGGAATAGATCTTGTCAAACTAACTTGCTTGGCTTTTATGAGGAAGTAAGTAGAAATTTAGACTCTGGTATAGCAGTAGATGTAGTTTACTTGGATTTTGCAAAGGCTTTTGATACAGTCCCCCATAGGCGACTAATGAATAAGCTAAGGTCTGTTGGTCTGGGGAGTCACATTTGTACATGGATAGAAAATTGGTTAAAGAATAGGATGCAGAGAGTAGTTGTTAATGGGGCTTCATCATTATGGACTAAAGTGCTAAGTGGGGTGCCACAGGGTTCTGTGTTGGGGCCGCTTCTATTTAATCTATTTATTAATGATTTGGAAGTGGGTATTGTCAGCAAGGTTTCTGTGTTTGCTGACGACACAAAACTTTGTCAACCATTAAAAACTTCAGAGGATGTGCAATTGTTGCAAGGGGATCTAGATAGATTATCACATTGGGCTGCTAAGTGGCAGATGAAATTCAATGTTGATAAATGTAAGGTGATGCATTTTGGACTTAAAAATACTTGTGCTACTTATACTATAAATGGCTCTGTGTTAAGTGAATCCCTGTTGGAAAGGGATCTTGGAGTTTTGGTGGATAACAAACTTAAAGGTAGCAAGCAGTGCCAGGCATGGTATTGTCTTGTATAAAGCGAGGTATGGATTCAAGGGAGGAAAATGTAATTCTCCCTCTTTACAACGCATTGGTAAGGCCTCATTTGGAATATGCAGTGCAATTTTGGAATCCTGTGTACAAAAAGGACATCTTTGAAATGGAAAGGGTTCAGAGAAGGGCAACTAAATTAATAAGGGGATTGGGGGAGCTTGAATATGAAGAGAGACTGGAAAAGTTACAATTATGTACGCTGGAGAAAAGGCGCTTGCGTGGGGATATGATTACTGTGTATAAATAAATTAACGGGCCATACAATAAACTATCTGGGGCATTGTTCACCAATAGAACATGTCAAAGGACACGAGGACATCCCTTAAGACTTGAAGAAAAAAGGTTTAGGCTTCAAGCTCGGAAAGGGTTTTTCACTGTGAGAACGGTAAGGCTATGGAACTGTCTTCCAGTGGACGTTGTAATGGCAGGTTCATTGGTCAGTTTCAAAAAAAAGCTGGATGAGTTTCTGCAAACAAGGAATGTTGCAAGTTACTGGTATTGATACATAAAGTAGAGTTGATCCAGGGAAATTTCCGATTGCCACTTGGAGTCAGTAAGGAATTTTTTTCCTCTTCATAAATTTGGTGGGTTTTTTTTGCCTTCCTCTGGATCAACTCTAAATGAGGATATTGCTAGATGGGTTGGACTGGATGGACGTATGTCTTTATTCAACCTCAAATACTATACTATCCTGTCCTTAATATAATCCTTTTATTTTCACCAAAAAAAGTAATTTTTACAGTGCATTTTTTAGCTAGCATGGATGTAAAATATTTATCCTTTACTAGGTACATAATGGCCCCCCCCCCCAAAAAAAAAATAAAAAATAAACCTGAAGTCTCGGAACCTGTGACTTCATGGGCAGTGTTTCTAAAACAAGCACTTTTGCAGGTGAGCCACAACAGCACATGCAAGGTACACCGGTACATTTAGAAGCTTTATCCTTTGCTAGGAATAGAATTAAAAAAAAAAAAAATAGTGAAAACTATTTTGTATTGCCCAAGGAAGGCTGTATGCAATTCAAGATAGCTGGTGAATAAACTGTAGGTTAACAAGCAGCTTTCAAAGTCATATTGTGGACTTCCATATTGGTGTAGAGACCTCTGTATAGAAAACAGTTTGTGTACAGAGACAGTGACGGGCATAACTGCAGGGGAACCTGCAGTTAAGGCTGTTCAAATTACAGAACACTGATTTTTTTTTTCTTGTAATTGCACTTGTGCATGCATTCTATTTGAGTTAGTTGGTGGCCATGTCTATGTGTGCACCTATGTATTTGGCATGCCATTTAATTCAGGAAATTTGGGAGATTGATATTTTTTTTCATTATTTGTAAGGGTCACCAGGGGAAGAAAGGCACTGAAGGATAGGGTCGCTCTTCCCAGCTGGTCGATCCCAACAAATTTGCCTTGTTAAGTGAAGATGTGGATGGCGATTGTTCTGAAGTCGGTCAGACCGGACTACAACCACACGCAGGCGGCCAGTAAGACTGGACTCCAACCACACGCAAGCGACCAGTCAGACCAGACTACAACCAAATGCAGGTAGCCGGTTAGTCAGTGGTTCTGTTCCGACCTAGTAGAACAACGAACGTGACCGGACTAGACTATGACCACATGCAGGCGCCTGGTCAGACTGGACTACACCCACACACAGGCAGCCAGTCTGTTAATGTGAGTGTCTGTTAATGTAAGTAAGTCTGTAAATGTGAGTGTCTAGAAATGTGAGTCTGTATATGTTAGAGTATCTCTGTGAACTGTAAGTATCTGTACATATTGCATCAATGAACACCGAACCAACTGCAAAAAAACTGGACAACCACATACAGGCAGCCTGTCAGACCGGACTACTAGCACACGTGGGCGGCCTGTCAGTCAGTGGTTCTGTTCCGACGTGGTGGATCAACAAGCTCCGACCGGACTAAAGCCACACGCAGGCGGCTGGTAATACAGGACTACAACCACACGTAGGCAGGCGATAAGACCACTACAGCCACACGCAGGCGGGCGGTAAAACTGGACTACAACCACACGCAGGCGGCCAGTCAGATCAGACTACAACCACACGTAGGCGGTTGGTCAGACCAGGCTACAACTAACCGCAGACGGCAGGTCAGACTGGACTACAACCACACGCAGGCGACCGGTAAGACCGGACTACAACCAAATGCTGGTGGCCGGTCAGTCGATGGTTCTGCTCCGACCTGGTGGATCAAGGAACGCCGACCGGACCACATTACGACCACATGCATGCACCTGGTCAGACCGGACTACAACCGCACATGGGCGGCCAGTCAGATCGGACTACAACCAAGCGTAGGCAGCCGGTCAGACCGGACTACAACCACACAGGCAGCCGGTCTGTTAATGTGAGAATGATAGTAAATGTAAGTGTCTGTTAATGTGAGTAAGTCTGTAAATGTGAGTGTCTAGAAATGTGAGTCTCTGTATATGTTAGAGTATCTCTGTAAACTGTATGTGATTATCTGTACATGTTGCATCAATGAACACCGACCCGACTGCAAAAAAAAAAGGACTACAACCACATACAGGAGGCCGGTCAGTCAGTGGTTCTGTTCCGACCTGGTGGATCAACGATCGCCGTCTGGAATACTACCATATACAGGTGGCCGGTAAGACAGGACTACAACCACACGCGGGCAGCCAGTCAGACTGGATCAGATCAGACTACAAGCACATGCAGGCGGCTGGTAAGACTGGACTACAACCACACACATGCGGCGGTCAAACCGAACTACAACCAACCGCAGGCGGAAGGTCAGACTGGACTAATACCACACGCAGGCGGGCGGTAAGACCGGACTGCAACCAAACGCTGGTGGCCAGTCAGTCGGTGGTTCAATGAACGCCGACAGGACCATTTTTCCACCTAAACCTGGTCCTGTCCCTGTTGAGAATACCCCCATTTCCCCTATCCCTTGCCTAGGGGTAATTATTGACTTCTCTCTCTCATTTTCTAACCACATTATCTATGTTGCGAAAACCTGCAGCTTCTTCCTTCGCAATATAGCCAAAATCCGCAGGTTCCTTTCTCTCCCGACCACCGCTATGTTTATGCATGCTCTCACCGTATTGTGCCTGGACTATTGCAATCTACTACTTTCTGGTCTTCCTGCTTCCCACCTCTATCCCCTTCAGTCTATATTTAACTCTGCCACGCGTATTGTTTCGCTCTCTAATAAACCGGATCCCAAATCTCCTCTGTACCGGACAACAACCTCGCTCCCCATTAAACAGCGCATTACATACAAAATCCTTCTCCTAACATTTAAATCCTTTCGCTCTGCGGCTCCTCCTTATATTTCCTCTCTAGTCTCCCCATATGTTCCTGCCCGAACCCTCCGCTCATCGCAGAACCAGCTCCTGTACAGACCCCCCACTCTGACTGCTTCCTCTCGCCTTAAACCTTTCTCTCTCCTAGCTCCCATCCTCTCGAATTCTATTTCCCTCTCTCTATGTCAAGAAACCTCAATTAGCAGGTTTAAATCTAGCATTACATCCCACCTATCTGGTAATCAGCACAGTATTTTATTGTTTTAATTGAACTGCATACGTCTCACTCCAGCACTTATACCCATTCCATTGTATCTGTGTGTTACCCACCTAACTAGATTGTAAGCTCTACGTGGCAGGGACCTCATTACCTCTTGTGGCAAAAGCCCTAGCACTTCTATTTAAATAAGTTATATATTTATGTACTGAACTATCTATGTATATATCCCCCTTGTATGACTTTATTGTATTTTAATACTGTACAGCGATGCGTCCCCATGTGGCGCTATATAAATAAACATATACATACATACATAAATACGGGCGGCCGGTAAGACCGAACTACAAGCACACACAGGGGGGTGGTCAGTCGTTGGTTCTGTTCCGACCTGGTGGATCAACAAACCCCGACCAAACTGGACTACAAACACGTGCAGGTGACCGGTAAGAAAAGACTAAAACCACACGCGAGTGGCCAGTGAGACTGGACTACAACCAAGCGCAGGCGACTGGACTACAACCACGCGCAGGGGGCCGGTAAGACCGGACTATAACCAATGCGGGTGGCCCATCAGTTGGTGGTTCTGTTTCCACCTGGTGGATCAACTACCACCACATGCAGGTGCCCAGTCAGACCGGACTACACCCACACACAGAAAGCCAGTCTGTTAATGTGAGTGTCTGTAAGTGAACTGTAAGTATCTGTACATGTTGCCTCAGCAAACAACAACATGACTGCGGCCGGTCAGACGGGACTACAAGCACACGCGGGCTGCTAGTCAGTCGTTGGTTCTGTTCCGACCTGGTGGATCAACGAACGCCGACCGGACCGGACTACAACCACACGAAGGCGGCCGGTAACACTGGACTACAGCCACACGCGGGTGGCCTGTCAAACTGGACTACAACCAAGTGCAGGCGGCCAGTCAGACCAGACTACAACCACACGCAGGCAGCTGGTAAGACTAGTATTGATACATCAAGTAGAGTTGATCCAGGGAAATTTCCGATTGCCACTTGGAGTCAGGAAGGAATTTTTTCCCCCATCATAAATTTGGTGTTTTTTTTTTGCCTTCCTCTGGATCAACAGTTAGGCAGGAAATGAGGATATTGCTAGATGGGTTGGACTGGATGGACGTATGTCTTTAATCAACCTTAAATACTATACTATACTAAGACAGGACTACAACCACACACAGGCAGCCATCTGTAAATGTAAGTGTCTAGAAATGTGAGTATGTATATGTTAGAGTATCTCTGTGAACTGTAAGTGAGTATCTGTACATGCTCCATCAATGAACACCGACCTGACTGCAAAAAAACAGACTACAACCACATATGGGCAGCCGTTCAGACTGGACTACAAGCACACACGGGCGGCCGGTCAGTCGGTTGTTCTGTTCTGACCTGGTGGATCAACGAACACCGACCGGATCAGACTACAACCATACACAGGTGGCTGGTAAGACAGGACTACAACCACACGTGGGCGGCCAGTCAGACCAAATTACAACCAAACGCAGGCGGCCGGTCAGTCGGTTGTTCTGTTCTGACCTGGTGGATCAACGAACACCGACCGGATCAGACTACAACCATACACAGGTGGCTGGTAAGACAGGACTACAACCACACATGGGCGGCCAGTCAGACCAAATTACAACCAAACGCAGGCGGCCGGTCAGTCGGTAGTTCTGTTCCAACCTGGTGGATCAACGAACGCTGACCGGACCAGACTACGACCACACGCAGGCGGCCGCTCTATTATTGTGAGTGTGACAGTAAATGTGAGTGTCTGTTAATGTAAGTCTGTAAATGTGAGTGTCTAGAAATATGAGTCTCTGTATATGTTAGAGTATCTCTGTGAACTGTATGTGATTATCTGTGCATGTTGCATGAATGAACACTGACCTGACTGCAAAAAAACAGACTACTGTTTAAACTGAGGACTGTTGGCCTAGAAAAAAAACCAAACATTTGTACATGGATAGAGAATTGGTTATTGGACCGCAAGAAGTGAGTGGTGGTTAATGGAGCTACATCTATGTGGGCTAAAGTTCTAAGTATGGCAGAAAGAAGATGCTGACTTCAACTGCTGTGCGCTACCTGAAGTGCAAAGTGGAGAAAAGTCCCCCGTGTGACTGCTGAGGAACTGAAAAAAGATTTGTCAGATGCGGGTACTGAAGTTTCAGCTCAGACAATAAGGCGCACACTGTGTAATGAAGGCCTCCATGCCAGAACTCCAAGGCGCACCCCCTTGCTGTCTCCAAAGAATAAGAAGAGTCGACTGAAGTATGCCAAAAGTCATGTGGACAAACCACAAAAGTGTTCTGTGGACTGATGAAACAAAATTAGAACTGTTTGGGCCCATGGATCAACGCTATGTTTGAAAGAGGAAGAACAAGGCCTATGAAGAAAAGAACACCTTGCCTGCTGTGAAGCATGGTGGGGGGTCAATCATGCTTTGGGGCTGTTTTGCTTCTGCAGGTACAGGGAAGCTTCAGCATGTGCAAGGTACCATGAGGCTTGGGAGACGTTGGACCTTTCAACAGGACAATGATCCCAAGCATACCTCCAATCCACTAGAGCATGGTTGCAGATTAAAGGCTGGAACATTTTGGAGTGGCCATCGCAGTCACCAGACTTAAATCTGATTGAGAACCTCTGGTGGGACTTAAAGAAAGCAGTTGCAGCGTGCAAGCCTAAGAATGTGACTGACCTGAAGGTAGATCGCTGCAAGACACTTGTGTCAAGCTAGGCTTCACGTTTAAAAGCTGTTATAACTGGAAAAGGATGTTGTACTAAGTACTAAGAATGAATGTCACTTGGGGGTTGAATAAAACTGATAATGATGTGAGCACAGAAAATACATTTGTGGTTATTTCATTATAAATGTTATGTTAAATTTGTAAATTACAAGTAAATCTCTTTGATTTAATTGTAAACAAGATGACTGAAATTATCAAAATCAATGTCAAACTGGCCAAAACACTCAATTTTAGTGGGGGTTGAATAATTTTGAACACAACTGTAGGTGTCCCTGCCTAACTTCTAGGAGGGAAATTGAAGACATAATTGGCAGTCATGTGACAATAGTTTCTTGGGTACACCTTTTAAGGCAGATAATCACCTGTTACAATACTGAAATCAGACAAGATTATTAATCAATTGCAGCTGTTGGTGGGAAAGTTGGGGTGTGCACATGCTTGTATGTTGAAAGAAAATATGCTTGCCTTAGATATGATGTATGCCAAAAATATGGGAGCCAAACAAGGCATAAATAATTTTGGTTGTGGTAATATATTGATGTGGTAGCTAAGAAGCACTGTCAGAATGAAATATCAAACCACATGCAGAGGTATGTCTCAATTACAGCAGAAAGAGCGGCTATGTGTATTACGTGGCCAAACCTTGTTACCCTTTCACACAGTGTTAGGATATAAAAACGAATAAACCTTGAATTTTTCTAAATGTCCATATGTTCTTGTGCTAGTATTGTTCTTTTAAAAACATAGATTTGAAACACTGAAAGGAGGATTGGAATTTCTGCATATCGCATTCCAAACAGGCAAATAAGTCTTGCTCTTTGAGGGTGTGTGAAGGACTTTCTTTCAGCCACACATCTCTAGTTTCTGTATGCTGTGGGGTGCAAACTACTTCATCAGTAATCATATTACTCAGCCTGGTGTGCTGTTTATCTGTAAAAACAGTGGAAAATGTCACTTACCAATACAATGAAATTATATAAGGATACATACGCTGCAAAATTGTTAAATGGCTGCACATGCAATTCCCAACATCAATGGATGTCATATACGGTTTTTACACAAGTGTCCAAGTACCAGAAAAAGATGCTTCTCTCCAATCTATTACACACATACATATTTTCATTAAGATATGTACAGTGAAAGAAAATACCACATGACAGTTACATGTTGCAGATAATGAACACATTATATACTGTGTGCCAACAATATACTGTATGTGGAAATATAAGATGTTTTTGGGAATTAAGATTATCATATTTGCCAGGAAATCCTCAATAGTATTGTGTACACCATCACAATCATACTCTATGAATTATTGAGGCCACAAACCTTTCATAATATTTATTGTTGAAGGATGTGTACAATTAGCCATCTTTGGGTGACTTGCAGTATGTGCACCTTTGCCACTTTTCTTGCCCAAATCTGTGTTACTACTAGCTACATAGGGTGTCGCCATCACACGCTTTGCTTTCACCTTTGCTTCTTTAGGTCTAAAAAGTATAACATTAATAACATTGAGAGTACATGGGGGCCTATTCACACACAAGAGACCTACAAAATATCAACACTCATGCAACATGTCAATAGACAGACAAACAGGCTATGATGTCACTGCATACCAGGAAAGGGAAAGCAATGTGAAACATAATGACAATGTGAAAACATAATGACAGTAATAAGAATGGAGCAATTTGACATTATGTTATCTCTGTTGTATTCAATTAGATCAACTGGACTTGAAGTTTAGTTTTTAAAGACGTTTCGCTAGTCATCCGACTGGCTTTCTCAATTCAGAATGACTTGTACAAGAATCTGTGGCAATTATGTACCCTGGAAAATCCCAATTAGCATATCACAGCCAAGTGTTAAGGGCGTGATTGGATAGTGGCTAAGAGGTGGCTATTCTAATTGAATACAACATATATACCATGACCTGGATGAATGAGAACCTTCACAAGCACTTTATGTTATCCTAACAATTCATTAAGTAAGGCCATGTAAAATGTGCATCTTGAGATTTTTGTGGGTGCTGTTCACAAAAATCTCAAAAAAGTGTGCAAAAGAGGTAGTCATCATACCTGATAAATGAGTCTTGACAAATCCCGGTTGTGTAGACAATGTGAATTTGCTACTGTGATGATTAGTGGAAGGTTGATAGGGATAAGCACAGCCGTCCAGAGAGCAGTGTGAAGCTGAGGATGCTGTAACCAAACAATATAAGAAAACTTAACATTTTAAATAATGGTGCTAATTTGTGCCACACAAATCAAATGTTATTTATAATATCAAAGCTAACATCTGATTGTTTGAGGCTAAATGTTCCCCAATCTAAACCATATGCACTTCTATAACATTGCCCTGCAACAGGAAAATGTAATAAAAGTTGATATTTTAAATGGAGCTAATTTGGGCTGAACCAATCATATGTTAGGTTTCCAATGAATAGTAAGATTTGATTGGTTGGGTCAAAATTAGCACCATTGTTAACAATAATTTGTATGTTAATAAAAGGCTAATTTGTCATAGGATACTGCATTATTGTGCCTGATGTGATGTTTAAAGGGCAATTATAGTGAGAAAATTGTTTTTTTTTAATTTCTTCTAATGTATCCTATAAGTCATCCCATCCACCAGGGTACCTTTAGTTTCTTTAAATTCTACATAGTCCCCGAGATATAAGCCTGTGATTTGTAGGAGCTGCTACACCTCATCTGTCACTCAAAGGCACACACCCACACAATCCAAAGCTCCCCTGCAGTACTGTCACATACTCCTTCACCCACACTATACGTACCATGTGCAACATATAGTCAAATGCTGTAGTGCTAAACATAATCAATAAACCATTAACCCAGCAATATGAGCATAACACACTATAAAACTGCCCCTCCCCCCAAAAAAAATCTTATATACATACAAAACCAGTGACTCAAATGGAACACTAATACAGTATATATAATACAGTAATACAGACTATATACCAAACAAGACACACAGTGCAATCTATGAAATATATAGACTAAAGCAACTGAAATGTAACAGGACAACAAGCAGTGTCACTGTGTTTGTGAAGGTCTCACTACAAGCTGCTGTTACACTGACTCTCTCTTCAGTGATTATGATCTCAGCTAAGCAGGGGGAGAGATATGAACTTTAGGTAAAAAGTAAATAACAATTAGCAAAGTTAGAGAACAGGCAGAGTTCAGTAACTTACTTGTAAAGAATCTCAGCACCACTTGTCCTCCTCTCTCCCCCTCTGCCCCTCCCTTCAGCATATTGCTACTTTATTCCACACTTTGATTGCTTGCAGTCTAGCTCTGGAAGGGAGGGGTCAACAGGATGTCAGCACTTCATTTAAAATCCTTTCAACTGACAATGCTCGGACTCTGTATACAGCCCGTCACTGCTTGAGGGGGAGTAGACAGAGAGGGGAGGGGGCCTACACAGCTTGGTAGAAACTTCTGCCAGTGTGAAGAAACGAAGCCACACAGAAACATGAAAGTAAGGCAGCTTATACTAAGTGATCTATACATTGTATACAGACAAAGTTTTTTTTTCACTATAGTTGCCCTTTAACAATAAGCCTGACACATGTAAACACAGCTACATTTTATCACATTACCAAATAACATCAGATTATATAAACAACATAATTAATGTATCTTAGCACTTATTTACTTACCATGCTCAGATGTCTGCAGCATGTGGACAAACTTGTCTTTCTCACTTCTTTTTACATCATTGTATCTCTTCTGTAACTGTAGGATATTTCTTGGTATTCCAAACTTCTGCAACATCCTATGGCTTAATTATATCTGTTGTATTCAATTAGATCAACTGGACTTGAAGTTTAGTTCTTGAAGACGTTTCACTAGTCATCCGACAGGCTTTCTCAATTCAGAGTGACTTGTACAAGAATCTGTGGCAATTATGTACCCTGGAAAATCCCAATTAGCATATCACAGCCAGGTGTTAAGGGCGTGATTGGATAGTGGGAAAAGCCAGTCGGATGACTAGCGAAACGTCTTCAAGAACTAAACTTCAAGTCCAGTTGATCTAATTAAATACAACAGATATACCATGACCTGGATGAATGAGAACCTTCACAAGCCTATGGCTTAATTGTTTCATCAATTGTAGTTTACGGAAGCTGACATGCTCAACGCCACCTTTGACTTCGTTATTGTGTCTATGCAGAAACTGCACCATATATTTAATCTCTTTCTCAGTGAATTTTGTTTCCGGGACATATTACTAACTGTAACAGTGCGTGCCTGAACTTTAGATTTATTTGATGAGTCATTAAAATTACCAGGAGATATGCGTGTTTTGCCCTCAAAATTGTGTATCACTGCTACTGTAGGTGCCGAGCTGGATGCTGTGGTGTCTCTAACATTTTTTTTAAGGATGACATTCAAATGTCCTTTGCTTTTGGTGTGTATAATGTGCTTGGGGCTTTTACATTTTTTTTTTGTGACAAACTTCGCTTCACCACGCGCGGCACTTATATCTGGTGGTACCTTAAATTTGGGCATTCTGTCCCCTGTCTGTTCGATTGAATCAACCTTGCCATCTTCGCCACCGATAGGTTGTGGTTTTTGGCTGATGGCAATTTCCGCATTGCTGGCCTGGTGAAGGACATTGTGTTGGCGCTGCAAAGTTTGAACGGAGAAACTTCCTTGAAAAGCCATACATGAAAAAACAATACTTCTGGAGTGTTATGTAAAACAAGACCTACCAGTTGCTGAATATCTTTGTCCTTCTTTTATCCCATGCAGTCGTTGCCAAAAGTTGCTACTTTTTTCACATGTTGACGCTCCTTGCACAGCCATCAATAGCATCCTATAATACGTGAGCAGCGGAAGCCGATGTGTAATGATGGCGCATGAAAAATACGCCACATAAACAGGACGGATGGCTGCAAGAGAACCTCTTATTGAGGTGAGTCCTGGCTTCTCACGTAAGTCCTAACGGGGTGAATCACGTGGATCTGGGGACATCTATTGGTCACTCTGGACTGTGAGATTAGCTCAGCTCTTATCATTTATTCTTTTATTGCTGCTGTATATGACCGGAGACTTGCTGAACTTTTAGATATGTGGTCGGGGGACGACACACAGAATTAAGTAAGGTTTTTTTATGGTGATTTGTATTTATGGTGTTTTATTGCACGTTAGGCACTTTACTAGTACTTATGAATAGTATAGTATTTGAGGTTGAATAAAGACATACGTCCATCCAGTCCAGCCCATCTAGCAATATCCTCATTTCCTGCCTAACTGTTGATCCAGAGGAAGGCAAAAAAAACCCACCAAATTTATGAAGGGGGAAAAAATTCCTTCCTGACTCCAAGTGGCAATCGGAAATTTCCCTGGATCAACTCTACTTTATGTATCAATACCAGTAACTTACAACATTCCTTGTTTGCAGAAACTCATCCAGCTTTTTTTTAAAACTGACCAATGAACCTGCCATAACAACGTCCACTTGAAGACAGTTCCATAGCTTTACCGTTCTCACAGTGAAAAACCCTTTCCGAACTTGAAGCTTAAACCTTTTTTCTTCAAGTCTTAAGGGATGTCCTTGTGTCCTCTGACATGTTCTATTGGTGAACAATGCCCCAGATAGTTTATTGTATGGCCCGTTAATGTATTTATACACAGTAATCATATCCCCACGCAAGCGCCTTTTCTCCAGCCTACATAATTGTAACTTTTCCAGTCTCTCTTCATATTCAAGCTCCCCCAATCCAAATTTAGTTGCCCTTCTCTGAACCCTTTCCATTTCAAAGATGTCCTTTTTGTACACAGGATTCCAAAATTGCACTGCATATTCCAAATGAGGCCTTGTAAAGCGGGAGAATAACATTTTCCTCCCTTAAATCCATACCTCTCTTTATACAAGACAATACTATGCTGGCTCTGGCTGTTGCTGCCTGGCACTGCTTGCTACCTTTAAGTTTGTTATCCAACAAAACTCCAAGATCCCTTTCCAACAGGGATTTACTTACTACAGAGCCATTTATAGTATAAGTAGCACAAGGATTTTTAAGTCCAAAATGCATCACCTTACATTCATCAACATTGAATTTCATCTGCCACTTAGGGGGGGTATATTTGGGTGAGATCGTGAATAAACCTATTTGACTATTTGTTTGATCCAGTAGTGGATGTGCTCTTTTTATAGGGGTCTTAGGATTGGGGGTACTATTGTGTGTCCCCTGTCTGATTTTTGGAGCTGGTGCTGTTTTACCCCTTAGCGCACCACTGGATGTTCAGTGTTTCCTGTGGGTCATGTTTGCTACAAAGCTGTGCTCATCCAGATCAGTGAGTATAATAAACTATGTGGTGCATTGTTCACCAATAGAGCATGTCAGAGGATATGTGGACATCCCTTAAGACTTGAAGAAAAAAGGTTCAGGCTTCAAGTTCAGAAAGAGATTTTCACTGTAAGAACGGTAGAAGGAGTTTTTTTCCCCTTCATAAATTTGGTGGGGTTTTTTGCCTTCCTCTGGATCAACAGTTAGGCAGGAAATGAGGATATTGCTGGATGGCTTGGAATGGATGGACGTATGTCTTTATTCAACCTCAAATACTATACTATTCTAAGTATACAGCATTAAAATAAAAACAAAGTTTACGGCAACAGTTTCTTAACAATTTCTTAAACTGAACAGCTATCCAAAATGTTCAAACACTTCAAACATCATTATAAATATTTGAGAAAAACTCAATTCTTGCTGCAAAACGTGGCTTGGCTTTCTTCCTTTATACACCACACAACATGTTTCGGGTCAAGACCTTTTTTAAGTGCCTCTTGAAAAGGGATCTTAACCTGAAACATGTCTTTTGGAACATCTCGGTTTTGGTCTGTAAATAAAACAGCTTCTAAGTTTGGGGGTTTCCTTTCAGGATACTTAAAACTTCTTTTGGATGAAAAGGAGATGAAAGATGAAAAGGGGAATGTGGGAGGAATTATTTACAATTGTTCATAGATAAAGCTAAAGAACTTTCAGAAAAAGTACATTTTCCTGGTAATATGTAGATTCAAATTTATATGGCTGTTTTCTGACAGTAACTGTAAAATAAGTGACTCATTCCAGTGTTGGTGGTTTTCTTTGATATAAAGACAAGAAGGAAAAGAAACATAATCATAAACAAACAGACTTGAATAGTTAGTTTTAAAGGTGTATTCTTAATAGAAAAGGCTGCCAAATATAAAGAAAAGAAAATGTTTTCTTCTGTTAAAAAAAAGCATTCTGCAATTTCATGACTACTAAATTCCTAAATGACATTTATTATCAAAGTCTTTTTAGTGTTTTTACTAGCTAAGTTCTATTCAAAGGAAAACCTAAATTAAAAAAACATAAACTTTAGGGAAGATAAGGCAGCAGTCATTATCTTTGCTTTATGGTGTCCTAAGTTTTCGTTTATTGGGGATATTAAACTCTAAATTTCACTTTTTCTACTGTAGTTTACTTGGTTTATAAAGGGGTAGAAAGGAGCTATAAAGTGTGAGTGATCTTGATTAGAGAACTTAAAATGCTATCAGGGAGATTCAATAAAAGTTCTTATCGTTTAAAATGGTGCTAATTTTGCCCCAACCAATTAGATCTTATTTAACATTTGAAAGCTATCATCTGATTGGTTGGGGCAAAATTAGCACCATTTTAAATGATAAGAACCTTTATTGAATAACCCCCTATGTTTACAATAAATGTATTTTCAGGGCAAGAACAATTATTCTTTTATGAACTTTCAGGGAGATTCAATAAAAGTTCTTATCGTTTAAAATGGTGCTTATTTTACCCCAACCAATCAGATGTTATTTAACACTTGAAAGCTAACATCTGATTGGTTGGGGCAAAATTAGCACCATTTTAAATGATAAGAACTTTTATTGAATAACCCTGTTTGTTTTTTTATGAATTGTTCTTCTAAACACAGTAAGAGTAGCTAAGAGCTTGCCTGACCTTGGATTGAATTATAGCAGGAAGCTATACCAGTCTTCCTGCAAGCCACTCCACTTGCTATCCAAGAGTTTTCCTTTTACTGATATTAATAGAGTTCATGGCAAACTGTAGGATTTGTGAATATTTCCAAAAAGTTGGAATACCGCCATTTGACTTACCTTAGGAGTGTATATTTATTAATTTCTAATATAAGTGCTATGTTTTAGGATAGAGTTATAAATCTGTGTTTTTATAGATGGAATGCTGAGATAAATCGCAATAGTATTTTATAGGCGATCGTTCAATTGCAATTGCAAACATTTTGATTGTTAAAGGCGTGGCATTGCAAATTAGCAATACCACGCCTTTATAAATATGGCCCTTACTCTGATGCATGTGTGTTGCTGCGTGCATTCAATCCAGTACATGATCAGTATCCCCCCCTCTTGACTGACACCTCCTTCCATCTGACCAGACTTTCTAGAAGAGAAAGCATGCTCAGCAATTTTCACATTGCTGTAACCATTTGAGTTACAGCAAAAGTGAACACACTAGGAGAGTTTATGATAATAAGGCACATGATTAAAAGTGGAAAAGTGAGATAGGGAGCAGATCAACAAATACATTGAACAGTGTGTTGGAAAGAATGATAGTTTCCAGTAATGGCCAATTTAAAAAAAAAAAATTATTGTATAGTTATGAAACTTTTGAATTCAGAAATAACTCATAAACCTTAAAAAAGCTAAATTGTGTGGATATTTTAGTTTAATTTTTAGCTGCAGTACATTTGGACATACTGATTTAAAAAAAACAAAAAAAACCTTAACTTTTAAGGTACTTCTGAAATTAATGGATTGCAATGTATTCATTTTCCAATTAGACAATGAAGAAATAACTTACTTAACTTGCTTAAAGGGCATGTCCACCCCCACAATATATTCCCCCCATACTGCCCCACTATGTAGTGCATGCAATAAATCCTTACCTTACATCCCAGCTCCAAATGGTTCTCATGGAATCCCCCCAAAGTCCCAAAAACTGGCCACCAGGAGGATAGCAGAGAAGTTTGGCATGCGCATTGCAGGCCTCCCCCCTCCCTCTCCCTCCCTCTCCCACCCGTTTTGCAACCCCTCCCCCTAGTGTTAAACCCCTTTGCCCAATATTAGCTATCCTTTCCCCAGCCCCAACTGCTATAAAATTTTACTGGAACTCCCCCGAACTTTACTTACCTTACCTCTCTCCCCCGGCGTTCTGTGCAGCCGGCAGCCGCATCCATGATTGGCTGCCTCTCAGCCAATCACAGACACGGCTGCTGGTCCCGCCCCCTGCTTGCAGTTCCATGACATTTCCCTGACATTTCATTTATTAATGACATTTCATTTATTAATGAAATGTGATTTGTGTTGAATTTATTGGTTATTTACACATGGTTTTGCCAGATCAGTGAAAGGATTATTTAAAACACGCAGAACTCTACCTTGTATATTTATTAAGGGTCTCCTCGATTTAACATGGATTTGGTGTGTGTATTTATAGTAGGTGTTTAGGTAAAAACAATTTTCATACTAAAGTGCTGATTATTTTAATAGTCACATAGTTAGGAACAAAAGGTAAGCTTTTTTAAAAATTCAGATTATATGATAGATACCCTTTAATATAATTGCATTTGGCTATTTTTGCTATATGGATCTCTTTTTGAGCTATGCATTTGTAAATTGTGCATAATAACATAAGGCTTCCAACTGCATGGTATATCATAGATAAGGTAACCTTGGACTCTTTATCTCACAGAATTATCCCCCTGAAGTTATGTCAGTCACAAATTGTCTCCTTATACTTTATATTACTGAGTGTAGCCACATATTTTAAAGATGACAGACAGAATCTTACAGATCTTTGAAAGATTGGTACTGTGTGTAACCAGCTTTAGCTAGTGAATAAATGATAGGGGTGGTGCCAACATTAATGATAATCATGTAACATCTGCGTAACTATAGGCAAATTCACATCATTACAGCTGGATAAATGGATATATCTAAAAATGTTAATTTCCCCTTATAACTAAGGTGAAAACATTTAGAATGAATTCCTAGAAGTGCTGGGTCATTTTGTTTTTGAATGTCAGGAATGCAAAATAATTCTCACAAGCAAGAAAAGCTGGAACATGAATTTCTGTTTATTAAATGTCCTGTCTTCATTTCCCATTAATACTATAAAACAAAAAAAAAAACAGGGTTATTCAATAAAAGTTCCTATTGTTAAAAATGGTGCTAATTTTGCCCAAACCAATCAGATATTCAGGGTTATTCAATAAAAGTTATTTTCATTTAAAATGGTGCTAATTTTGCCCCAACCAATCAGGTTTTAGCTTTCAAATGTTAAATAAGATCTGATTGGTTGGGGCAAAATTAGCACCATTTTAAACGATAATAACTTTTATTGAATAACCCTGTATATTTCACATTTAAAAGCTAACATCTGAATGGTTGGGGCAAAATTAGCACCATTTTTAACGATAAGAACTTTTATTAAAGGACAACTGTAGTCTCAAAACAAGTGAAGGTTAAATGAAACCCTGCAGTATTTCGTTAACAATAAGCCGACAATCACATTTCTGACTGGAGCCTGTGAGAAATTACATTGGGGTGAATGTTCAAACTTCCTGCTTCCAGTAGGTTGAGTGACATCATCAGACCTCTGCCCCTCCCGTCCGCCCCGGGGGAGAACCATGCTCAGTTAAGACTTAATGCTGGGGAAATCAGGAAGTACCTGGGGGAAAAAATTGACAGTTGAAAAGGGAAGCCTATTAATACAGGCAAGAGCTGGTCACATGACTATAAGCTGGTCACATGGATGAAAACAGGAAGTATTCAAGCAGCAAGTAATATTGCTGAACCTTTCCAGCAATAACTTCTCACAAATTTTATCTAGAGATGTGATTTAGGTTTTATTTTGAATGTATGGAAGAATATGAGACCACAGTTATCCTTTAAATCACCCTGACTGTATTTCAAAAGAGTCTCAAACATTTTTCAATTACAAACGTTCAATCAACTTTTGGTGACTTTTTTTTTTTAAAATAAAAGTTCCAATGAGTCAGTCACATTTGCTTGTTCCATAACACATGTGTCACCTATTATCATTTCTCACGTTTGAAACATCCAGACTTTCTGTTTAAGATTGTGGTTAAATAAAAAAAAAAATGATAGGCTCATATCCTTGAAACTTGAGCAGATAAATAGGTTTGGGTTCTGGTTGTAGAAGTTTAAAAGATTTATGGAACTATTGGGTCTGTTTTTCATTTTAACACTTTGACCCATAGAAAATATAAATTTAGTTATAACACCTTATTCCATGTTATGTATCCTGCCTCCAGTATCCTGCCTCCTGTGCAGTTCAATTTAAAAAAAAGTTGGATTTGTGTACATGCAAATTAGATCTTTGTTTGAATCAGTGTATATGTGTGCACAGCTTACGGTACTAATATTATGGATGTCTGAGTAAAAACTGCAGTGTAGTAGCCCAAAAAAGTTTGTGCAGGTTCTCATTCATTCAGGTCATGGTATATCTGTTGTATTCAATTAGATCAACTGGACTTGAAATGTAGTTCTTGAAGACATTTCGCTAGTCATCCGACTGGCTTTCTCAATTCTGAATAATTGGTACAAGAATCTGTTGGCAATACTGTAAATACAGTCCCAATCAGCATGTAACAGCCAGGTGTTAGGGACTAATAGGTGTTATGAAAACTGCCCAGCATAGGGCACCTTACCATGAGCGATTTTAATAACAGAGAGTGCAGAGACAGAACATTACAATGAGACAGATTTCCCTGCATAGCATGTTGAAACTAGACCAGCCCCTGGGGTTAGGACCTAGTGATTTAGGTCTTCACACGTGGTTTTATTAAAGGGTTCTTTAAAGGGGAAGTTTAGTGCAAATACATATGCTTTTCAGAAAAAAGAGCAGTATTTTTCCAGCCCAATGACCTTAATCTGCCAATTCAGCATTTTGTCTGTGTATAAATAAATGCAACCGAAATACTGACTTCCTGTTTGCAGGACCCTTAGTAGAGACCGTTATGGTCTTGCCCTTGACCCAGCGCCTGGGTTTATTCAGTTGCTCAGTAGAGATCTGAGCATGTTTGACCCATCCCAACAGCCAATCAGTAGAAATTACTGTTAGGAACATTCCAAGGATTTGGTGCATCCTGGGAAGAAGAAGGACCATTAGAACCTAAAATGTCAGCTCACTAATGTCAAATGATTTTTCAAAATGGAAGAGAATATGTAGAATAACTAATAATGCATAATAAGTATGCATTACAATAAACTAACAATTTAACAAATATTGATAATTTCCACTGAGCTGTCCATTTAAACCCTTTAAAAGTAGGAGACAAAAATAATAACAAAAATGTGTATCTTCTGCTTAATTGCGTATTAATGTTTGTTCGGCTATTTTTATTATAAATTGTGGATCTAGCAATCATTTTCTACAGGAGAATTCAGATCTATGTCCTCTCCAGATTTACAATTCATTCTTCAACTATTTCAATCCATGGTTGGAATAGTTTATTATTATTATTATTATTATTTATTTATGTAAAGTAACAGACCTACAATGTTTATTATATTTGTAATAACGTTCTCTATTCTATGTTAACCAATTTTTGCATTTTCTCCATCCTTTTAAATGATGACTTCACCATAAAATATGAATGAAAAGAATTTGTTTATTCATTCAATATATAAGTAAAAAGTACAAATAAAATTAAATTTCATATATTTTCATTTTTATTGACTTGTTCATTAAAGGAACACTATACTAAAAAAATGACTTTGTCTCATCTTAATCTATAATTGAATGCATGTAAGTAGCACTTACTCTGATTTGTGTGTGTTGCTGCATGCCTTCAATCCAGCACACATTTTGTTTAGGAGCAGTATCCCCCCTCCCTCTTTTAACCACTCTCACTTCCATCCAACCTAACTTTTCCACGAAGAAACAATAGTGTCCTCTGCACTCGTACCAAGTGTGGGTGCTCACTCCTCCAAACAATCCAACCCTCAATGGATATTCACTTCAGGAATCACAAATAGGCATGGGTGGTGAGGTGAGGTGATCACCTGAGGTGAAGGGGGCATGTACCCCCCGAAACGTTGTGAGATGTTTGGTCTGTATTAAATAAAATTTACAATTTGGAGTGCCACCCATGCCTATTTGTGATTCCTCAACCTAACTTTTCCCCCACAAACCAACTGTCAAGCCTGCACACAGCATTACTAAAGTCAAAACTCTGTCAGCATTCCAGCTACTGACAGAAGAAAAACTACTCACAGAAGAATAGTTTTTGAGAGCAGGGAACTTGATTGACAGCTGACATATAAGAAGTTTTAGATTGGATATCTAAAGAAATAGGGGGCAGGTCAACAAAAAAATGATACAGTGGTGGTTGGGAAGAATTATAGTTTCCAGTTATGGTCAATTTAAAATAACCTATTTTTCGGTATACATTCCCTTTAAAGCTATGGACTTCAGTTGCAGAACTACAGTACAAACATAATTCATCACAAAACATTAGCATAAAGATAGGATGGTCAGTATCAACATTTGAAAAATGAGGAAGGCTGCATCAGTTTCATGTAGCAATTTTTCTGCCTAACCAACTGAATGGGCATATCGAAATCAGCTTGTATACCAGACCTATCATTCAAGTAGGTACATCCTTACAGAAGGACAAATAAGACAAATAAAAAATAAGTTAGAGTGCACCAAAAGTACAAATCTATGTAAGACTGTAAGTTTTTGAATAAAACTTATATTTCACAAGGCAAAAGAGTCAGTGTTCAGTACTGAATATTTCCAGCAAATTAACTATATAAAATATATATTAAATAGTATTAGCCCTCCACCCACATAAACATGTGGGGAATGATTTGAACATATACTCAAACCTGCTGATGCACCTTTACACCCACCCAACCCATGGTAATCATACAATTATAAAAATATATAATAAAAATGAATTCTAAATGTAAACACCCCCTGATATAGCAAGATAATTGTGTTTTAAAACCTTCAGCACAAAGACAACCACATTCCCTTCCAAAATGCAGCCTTTCAAAATTACTTAAAACCTGGTTTAAACACTTAGCTTAAACCTGCTGTAAGATTCTTGAAATATTGTATCTGAAGGTTTCAAAAGCAAAGTACTTTTTTGTAACATTGTATGTTACTCTGATGCAAGCTTTTTGTAATATTGTTTCTAAAATTGGTAAGGCTGGTAGTTTATGGTAATATTGGGCTGTTTACATTGGAGAAGCGGCGCTGGTAGTTTATGGTAATATTGGGCTGTTTACATTGGAGAAGCGGCGGTTGCGTGGGGACATGATAACCTTATACAAATATATTAATGGCCCATACAATGAACTCTCTGGTGCATTGTTCACTAATAGGTCATATCAGAGGACTCGTGGACATCCTTTAAGGTTGGAAGACAGCTTAAATTTGGCAGGCTCATTCATTGCACCTTACTTACAAAAGTGAAGCAGGTTTTCGTTTCGAAATTCCACCTGTAACGCCCTCACTCACTCATCACTAATTCTCCAACTTGCCGTGGAGGCAGACGGCTTAAATTTGGCAGGCTCATTCATTGCACCTTACTTACAAAAGTTAAGCAGGTTTCGTTTCGAAATTCCACTTGTAGCGGTGAGTATCTGACATTGCACAGACCAAATTTTGTATGCATATACTCCTTTACCAGTAAAAGGTTAACAAAATATTTTTTTTAGGGTGGGGGTGAATGGGGGGGGATAGAATTTTGAACTCCTGCACACTAACGGCTGGACCGATTTTTACCAAAATTTCAGGGTGTGTGCGGGGACTGGCTGAGGTGTAAGGGGAAGGGTTTGGAGGGTGGACAGAGAGGAATACTGGGGGGTATTGGGGGCGGATGGCAGCTCATTCATGGCACCTTACTTACAAAAGTTAAGCAGGTTTCGTTTCGAAATTCCACCTGTAATGGCGAGTATCTCACATTGCACAGACTTATGGTTACCTAGCTTACAAGCTATACAAATCTATATGGTTGGTCCGATTTCAACCAAATTTTGTATGCATATACTCCTTTACCAGTAAAAGGTTAACAAAATTTTTTTTTTAGGGTGGGGGTGAATGGGGGAAATAGAATTTTGAACTCCTGCACACTAACGGCTGGACCGATTTTTACCAAAATTTCAGGGTGTGTGCGGGGACTGGCTGAGAACCAACATTGCAGAAAGCCACCAACCAACTCCGTTGCAATTAGCATAGTCTCCACTGTCACATCCCCGATTACATGCTGTCCCAGCATCAACATTGCCAGAAGAGAACGCTCATCCGAACACCCAAGAGCATCCATTACAATTAACAGCGAAACATAACAGATTTTTCTGTGGTTGTTATTATAATTACAGCAATCTTGATACATTATTGCTTTCTTACTAAAAAGGTTATTTCAATACATCTCCGCTGCGAAGCGCGGGTATTTTGCTAGTGTTTTATAAATAGCATTGCCCACAAAATCTAAGAAAAAAAGGAGCAATGTCTCACTCCCAGGTTGCCCAGAAAAAGGGGCCGAAACCTGCAAAGTTTCTTCATTAATGTCTTGTGGCTAAAGCATGTGTGTAGAACTGATGGAATATTAGCATGCAATAAAGCCTAATGGTAGAGTCATGCATCTGACTTGCAGACATCAGTTAAATCTCATCGAGATTCATTCATGGTTTTATGGGGTAGAACTTGGGAGCACAAAATAACAGGCAGCTATATAGTAACAATGATACCTTCCTCCCTGTGACCAATTTAAAAATAAAATTTACATAAAATGACCTGGATACCATGAATCCAACTCTATAGTTGGTTCCAAAACTAATTATGTTGACTACAATGTAAAATGAGGCTTTTAAAAGGTTTGAACAGTAACTAAAGGTTTGATATTAACTAAAATGTGGCACAGCATTTTGTTGGGTGGACCATTTAATTTACTTTGACAATCTGGGGAGCAGGAATAGATTTTACAATCAGTAACCTTCTGTAACCCCGAGCGGGATAAGCTGCTGCTTGGGTAAGCTTCTCTGTATTTGTAAAGATCATTACCCTAAATGGGGCATACATTACAAACCTCTAGTCCTGCAACGTTAGGACAACTGCCTTCCCTTATTATTCAAAACAAATGGGTCAGGGTTGGGAACCTTTGAAGGTAAAACTTGGTCTAAAAAAACTTGAAGGTAAAACTGTTGGTCTAATTTATATAATATATTGCAAGTTTATGGCCAGCATAAGGCTGCTACAGCTGAGCTGGTAATAAACATCAAGCATGAGCTACATTATTGCCCTTAAGGGTTCTGTCTTGCATAAGAAACACTTTTGTTTTTTTCTGGGAGATTCCTACTCATCTGCTAACATAAGCACTGTAGTCTAATTTATAGGGAATAACCAATAGGAAACTAGGTGTTGACAGGGAAAAAACTATCCAAGACAAGACAGCAGTCATGGCAAAACTTGTTCAAAATCTTTAAAGGGCATAATATAAAAGCTATAAGATATGTAATGCTTTAAACTGATAACCAAATGTATTCCACTTTAGCTTAACTAAACAGTATCTCAATTTACCTGTGATAACTCTGGTTGGGAAAGTCCTGGCTGGCTCATCTGTGATGGTTGACTCATGGAAATGTAACCCTGAGTTAGTGGACCTTGAGAAAATGGCTGTGAGACAACATCCTGACTGGCCTGGCTGTTTGGCATATTTCCTTGGCTCATGCCTTGAAGTCCAATACCTCTTGGTTTCTGGCGCCCTCCTCGAGGGGCCTTTCCTTTAGGCATGCCACGTCCTAAGGAGAGGGTTTAAAAAATATATAAGACCTCTAAAAATACAGCATATGCCAAATATAAGAACTCATAAAATGCATTAAAAAAAAAAAGTCATCTATACTATGAAAAAGGGATTCTTTAATAAGGGTTTTACCTCAAGTACAAGCCATTGGGAAGTAGTATTCTCCCAATTTTTTTTCGGTGCAGAGCATTAGGCATTAAAATATAGCCCTTAGCACCCCTCTTCATACCTGCCTTCATTCTACTGCATGCACAGTAATGAAAAGCAGCAGTGCACTCAGACGGGAAGATTTGAACAAAATATGAAGGAGACTCAGAGATGCAGTAATTAACTGCAAAAATTCCTTATTTATTTTAGTGCAACAATGGGAGGAATATTCACTTTTAACTCCCACTGGCTTATGGCAAGTTAAAACACTTCAATGATCTAATCTAATTATCTAAAGCATCTTTCGCTTTAGAAAAAATAAGCAAAATCACATATATGCTTCAGCACAAGTAAATCATCTTTAAAATACCAGCTCAAACTCTAAACAAAATTAAACAAAAATTACCTGTAGCAGGTCCATTTGGTTGTCCAAAATAGCCAGGTGGTGGCATGGGGGGCATAACTAGATTGAATGGTATTGGAATGTTCATTGGAGTAACATGGCTGGGTCCAGAGCCAATCATTCCAATTTGATCGTGGGTTTGAAAATACATGTTTGAGGGACGACCTGGAAGCACAGGGGGGGGGGGGGGGGGTTTAGTTCATAAACAAGACAATTTTGTGTGGGGCCAGACAGGCAATATACATGAATTTAGGACTAAACTCCTATAAGTAAAAAATCAAATATTAATCACTACCCTGCAGCACAACATAGACAAAGGAGGCCAACACAGACTTCTATCTGTGATATCACTAAGCCACTCAGGAAGTACTTTATAATTGTAATATATTAGTCTGAAAAGAAGAATGGGCATCTTTAACATATGAAATACTGGATGGTGTGTGTCCATCTTTAAAAGGAACCCATGTATCACAGAATCCGCATTTAAATGTTGGTTTATTAGTAATATACAACACTCCTCAGTTATTCATGCTGCAGACCTTTGGTGACACCCAAGCTCCTTTTAACAGTGGTATCATTTAAAAATGAGTTCCAGGACACATTTGCTAAAGTTGTCATGGAGGCATTCCTTAGGAATATTTCCCCAGTTTATAAGAATGGCACTGGTTTGAAAATTTGGTGAGGTACAGCTTGATAGCTAGAAAATGAGGCCCTATAGCAAAATTTTGGGTGTGTCTCTTTCTCCAACAGATAATTAAAAAAAAAAAAAAAAAAACCAAACCAATCTTAATGACCCCACTATGAGTTTTCTAGACCCCCCCCTCACACAAGAAGTGTAAACTGTTAAAAAGGGTCTACTAAGAAACATGAATTCTATCACCAATTTTCATTTAATTCTAGGCATTTCATAAAACATCCTGCAGAGTACCTTGTGTTCACAATAGAAAAACAGTCCCCCAGTGTGAAAATCCCTACCTTTGATCGCTGACCTCCAGATATATATTATCAGGCAACTGTCTTGCATTGTTATTTCAGCACAGAACTTCACTAAAACAGCATTCAGCTGGTCTCTGACAGGTATCAAGAAAATATTTCACATTTCGAACCTATTTCAAGATATTTTTTACTAGGAAGGCTCCATAGGAGCTGCTATGGTGTTCTCTATGCCACTGAGAAGTTGTATAGGGGTAAAAGTATTTAAAATAAAATATTCAGATTTTAGATTTATAAATAATGGTATTTAATTATAAGTCAGCTGTTCAGTCAGTAGTGCTTTATAAATACATTTTTTTTTATAAAACTAGGAAATATAAAATTAATTTTATATTTAAAAGTAATACAATGATTAATACTAAGCAGTTTGCAAACATGTTATTGATATATAAAGTAGGGTTGATCCAGGGATATTTCTAATTGCCACTTGGAGTCAGGAAGGAATTTTTTTCCCCTTAAGAAATTTGGTGGGTTTTATTTTTGCCTTCCTGTGTATCAACAGCTAGGCAGGTAATGAGGATATTGCTAAATGGGTTGGACTGGATGGACATATGTCTTTTTTCAACATTTTTTACCTTGACTGCTTCGATCATAAACAGATCCAGGAATAATTGCTTCACGAGCATCATACATAGCAGTTGTCATGAAACGGGCACCCTAAAACCAAATTAGACATTTTACACAATACATACAAGCCGTTCAATCATGCAGTAAAAATGCAGCCAAGTATTATATTAGCAACTACTATAAATACAGAATTGTGGTTAAAAAAAAAAAAAAAAAAATTTGAAATTCACTCAGCTTACATTGCAGAACATGGTTTGCAAAAAGTTTTAAATTGTAAGGAAAAAAGTTTTTTTTCCTTCTCAAACAGCTCAGTCCTGCTGTTTGTTTTTTTCCAGTGGGAAAAAAATCCAGCAATGAAACAAAGGCCGATGTACATTACATTATAGAAACAGGACAAACATTAAGACAGAGAATGGCCAATCATAGGTATACCATGAAAATTAATAAAAGTAAAACTGAAAAAAAAAAGTCAATTGGTTTGAAATTTTAGCAAATATTTTTCCCCAAGTCTGACATGCATATATAAAAAAAAGCATGCACCTGAATGCATGGTCTTAATAGGCAAACAGGCAGGCTTCTGATGGGTTTTTACGGAATAAACTCACCTCAACAGTATATTTCCTTGGGTCTAATTGTAGACCCCAGGTAAAAACAAACCTATTAGGTTATACTTCTCAACTTTAAAGGGGGATTATTATTTATATAATCAAATAGAGTGATCAATAAGGATTTGGATTACATTCCTGAGACATTATCAGGAATTGTAATGATTTATTTCTCGAAAGCATGTCTAAAATATTAAAAGTATTACTAAAAAAATCTAAAATTCCACTTGTGTGCCATCTACTGAAAGAAAATACATGCAAAAAACGAACTTTGTAAACTAATGAAAATTAGTTTACAAAGCTATTTGTTTGCCAGTCAAGTTGGGGGTAGGGCTGGTATTAATGCATATAGATCTGGTTGATCCAGGGATACTTTCCGATTGCCGTTTGGAGTCAGGAAGGAATTTTTTCCCCCCTTTTTTAGCTGGGGTTTTTTGCCTTCCTCTGGATCAACTGTTAGGTAGGGTTAAAAAAAAAAAAAAAAAAAGGGAATAGGTTGGACTTGATGGACGAATGTCTTTATTCAACCTTAATTACTATGTTACTATGTTCCCAGAGCTTGCTTATAATCAAAAAAGCTTCTTTTAAGTAAACACTTTCATGCTGTGAGCAAAAACTAGAACTCACGGGATTAATGGTGTTGACAAGTTTGCGAGGCTTGCTGAACTGCATAAGACTCTCTCTCAGATTGTTAAGTGGTCCCTCTACAAGGACTTTCTGTTCCTTGTAATAATTCAGGAGGTGATTCCATAAAGGCTGTTTTGAAAGGGCTTTGGGGTTTCCAACTATAATTACGCCGTACCTAGAAAAAAATTTCAGATGATTAAAAACATTGCTATAAAATAACATTTACAGCCATGACACAAAGGATAAATCAGCAAAAACATTTTCAGCCATGACACAAAGGATAAATCAGCAAAATATTGCCCTTACACTGACGACGTACTCACCTTCCGAAGCTCCTGCAACGCACTTCAGATGTTTGTGCGACGTTGGAAGACTTGTTACATTAAGATAAATTAGACAAGCAAATGTCTAATTTATCAGATTTCTATTCTAACTGGTGTATGGCCAACATAAAATGTAAAAACTAACAACTAAAATGTATTCCTGGAGATAAAGAGCAAAAGAAGTCAATCAAGAATACAGGGAATCATTTGACTGGCCGGATTGTGGATCATCTTCAACAGAAGAACATACTATGATTTAAACAGAATGTCAATCATCAAACCAAATCCCAATTAAAACCCCCCATAGGGGAGGATCACCGACCGATAGGTTTTCAGACCCACATAGGTCTAACAGCATGTGTAGATCTGCTTTCCGATTGCCAGCTTGTACAGCAAATGCAGAGGTAAATTTTTACTCTGTGTAAAAAGGGCATGTTTACTGTGCATGTAAGCATGCCATGTATGTATAGATTTTGTGCATGGGGTAATCACTGGCACTACAGATATCTTATCTTCAACTCCTTCGTTCACTTGCTAGTCTCTGCAGCAAATCTGTGTTGCAGCCGTCAATTAAGGGTGATTATTTTACATATAAACGTTTGTGTTGGGGGTGAACCAGATAATATTCTGGTAAAATGTAATAAATTAGGTTGCTTTTTCAATAAAAGGGTTGTAAAAATTTAACACTCGACAAAGCTGGAGCCCGCTTACCTTGCTCTAGTCAAAGCCACATTAAGACGTCGGGGATCATTTAAGAAACCAATCCCTTGATGCTCATTTGCTCTAACACAAGAAAGAATTATAAAATCCTTCTCACGCCCCTGAAAAGCATCTACGCTTGCAATTTCAACCTCCTAGAAAAAAAAAAACCACAGTAACATTATGGGTAGTCCTGATTGCTGTGAATTAAAGTATATGTCAAACTGCTTTCTAGGTTACATTATTTTTCCATCACAGTGTACTTTTCCCCCCCAGAGAAATGTTTACAGTTATTGAAATCAGGGCCAACCAAGGTGTTACATTATAGGGACACTATACGGAAAAAAATGAATTAAAGGGGACGTTTAGTGCAAATACATATGCTTTTCAGAAAAAAAGCAGTATTTTTTTTTATCACAATGACCTTAATCTGCCAATACAGCATTTTGTCTGTGTATAAATAAATGCAACCGAAATACTGATTTCCTGTTTGCAGGAACCCGAGTAGAGACTGTTATGGTCTTGCCCTTGACCCAGAGCCTGGGTTGATTCAGTTGTTCAGTAGAGATCTGAGCATCTTTGACCTATCCAACAGCCAATCCAGTAAAAATTACTGTTAGGAACATTCCGAGGAAGTGGTGCATCCTAGGAAGGACCGTTAAAACCTGAAATGTCAGCTCACTAATGTCAACAGCAGGGAACAGCAAAGGGTATGAAATCAACTGATTTTTCAAAATGGGAGAGAATATGTAAAATATCTAAGAAGGCATTACACAAACTAACAATTTAACAAATATTGATCATTTCCACTGAACTGTCCCTTTAAGTAGCAAAACTGCACACAGCATTCCAACTGTCCCCAATTCAGCTACAACAAAACTTCTTACAGAAGAATAGTTTATGAGAGCAAGGCACTTGATTGACAGCTGAAATGTCAATATTAAAGGGGAAGTTCAGTGCAAAAACATATGCTTTTCAGAAAAAAAGCAGTATTTTTCCATCCCAGGGTCCTTAACCTGCCAATTCAGCATTTTGTCTGTGTATAAATAAATGCAACCGAAATACTGACTTCCTGTTTGCAGGACCCCTACTAGAGACCGTTATGGTCTTGCCCTTGACCCAGAGCCTGGGTTGATTCAGTTGTTCAGTAGAGATCTGAGCATCTTTGACCCATCCAACAGCCAATCAGTAGAAATTACTGTTAGGAACATTCCAAGGATGTGGTGCATCCTGGGAAGGAGAAGGACCGTTAGAACTTGAAATGGTACCTCAGTTATGTCAACAGCAGGGAACAGCAAAGGGTATGAAATCAACTGATTATTCAAAATGTGAGAGAATCTGTAGAATAACTAAGTATGCATTACACAAACTAACAATTTAACAAATATTGATAATTTCCACTGAACTGTCCCTTTAAAGCATAACTATTGCCTCAATGCATTTTTTTTTTGCTTTAGAAAGAGCAAAGGTATGCAACCGTCCCCATACATTTTTTCCCTGATTTCGAGCCTCTCTGCATTCAATTAGCCATGCTGTGAAGGGGGTGTAACAATTCTGTCTGCCTCTAACTGTCACTCAGAGTTAGCATGCGAGAAAACACTACTCCACCCATCCTTGATCAGCTTGTTTATGTAGGCTGTATCCTAGCAACAGGGCATTTCAAGTTTGTTTAACTGGCAGAGGAGGAGAGAGGTTGTAACAGACATTCCCACCAGCCAATGACAAGTGTTATGTTAATCATGGCCCTGGGCCATCTAGGAGGTGGCCTTTTAGCACTCATCTTTGCTGTGCGATATCTAAGGGAGGGCAGCACGGCTGTAAATGTGAGTGATTTCAGCTGCTGGAAGTGTGGACATGTAATGGGGGTGATGTTTTTTTGATATTGTTATCCTTTAATATGATTACGGTGTATAAATACATTAATGGGCCATACAATATACTCTGAGGCACTGCTCACCAATAGAAAACCTCAGAGGAAACATTGACATCCCTTAAAAGGTAACTGTGGTCTTGAATTCTTCCAAACTAGTAAGAATTATATAAAAAGCCTTGCACCACACCTTCAAAATAAAACCTAAATCACATCTCTAGATAAAATTTGTGCAAAGCTATTGCTGGAAAGGTTCAGAAATATTACTTCCTGTTTTCAGCCATGTGACCAGCCTCAGCCTGCATTAATAGTCCCCCCTTCTCAACTGTAATTTTCCCCCCCAGGTACTTCCTGATTTTCTCAGCATTAAGTCATAACTGAGCATGCTTCGCCCCCGGGGCGGACGGGCGGGGCAGAGGTCAGATGATGTTACTCAACCTACTGGACGCAGGAAGTTTGAACATTAACCCCAATGTGATGTCTCAAAGGCTCCAGCCAATGTGACTGTCGGCTCATTTTAAAGAAATACTGCAGGCTTTCATTTAACCCTCACTTGTTTTGAGACCAAAGTTGCCCTTTAAGACTTGAAGACTAGAAGTTTACTCTTTAAATTCAAAAGGATTATTTTCAATGTGTGAACGGTAAGGCTTCCTTCACACTATATTGCGTTTTGGTGCGGTAACATCGCACATATTATAATGCAGCAAAGCATTGCACAAAACAGCAAACAGGAGCATTTGTAATGTGTTTAACACAAAACTGCATTTAAATCTGTGTTCTGTGTCAGAGGGAGGGATGATCCTTGAGCTGTAACATAATTGGCTGTCATCTTCCAGGAAGCAAAGCTGAAGCTTCTTGTGAAGTGTACTGCGTACACTAAACTGGGTGTTCCCAGATAAGGTGAATTATGCGAGCTGGCCCATAGTCCCCACTGGTTGTTTTCCTAAATTACCCTGCATCAACAGGAAAGGGAGAGGTGAGACACAGCTTTTTGCATCTTTGTGAATGTGTGCTTTTTATTGGGGCAATGTTGTCTGGAGACTTTATTCTCCTTTAAAGTACGGATCTGTCTTCCAGTAAAGGTGATGGCAGGTTAATTGGATAGTTTCTAAAAACAAGGAATGTTCCATGTTACTGGTTATTGATACATCAATTTGGAGTCGATCCAGGGATATTTCCACTTGAAGGTGGTTTTTTTTTGCCTTCCTCTGGACCAACAATTAGGCAGGAAACACAATAACTAGTATAGTATAGTATTAGCAGTTGAATAAAGACATACATCTATCTAGTCCAGGGATTCTCAAACTATGGCTCTTCAGATGTTTGAAAACTACAACAACATTCCATGGCTTCCCTCTGTAGTTGAAGAATGCTGGGAGTTGGAGAGCCATGGTATGAGGATCCCTGATCTAGTCCAAACTACTCAGCAATACCCACAATTCCTGCCCAACAGTTGATCCAGACGAAGGCAAAAAAAAACATTAATCTGAAGCTGGTAAAAACATCCAAGTGGCAATCAGAAATATCCCTGGATCAACTCCTTCTTTATGAATCCATACCAGTAACATGCAACATTCTTTATTTTTAACCCGCTTTTTCTTTTTTCAAACTATCCAAATAAACCTGTCATCATCACGTCAGTTTGTCATTTATTAAGCTATAGTTTGCCATGCACAATGTGATTCCACCAGCAGTTTGTATCTTTTTTTTTTTTTTTTATTTCTGTGAGTGTGCAAGCAATTATTGCTAATGTTACTGTGTCAGTGCAAGCTTTTAAACATTGCTCTTCTTAAATAAGGCATTTCATCACAGCCAAAGCTTGGGGGTGGGGGTAACTGGTTTTCTGAGAGGAGGCTATATCTCTCATAGGGAAAATAAGAAAATGAAGCCCCCTAGGCTTAAGGGCCCCCCTTCAGTTGATCCCCCCTGCACCCCTGAATCCTACCTCTCTGCCCCAGGAATTTTGTAAACTGTACATTTTTACAGTGGAGTTGTCTTTTAAGGTTAAGACCATTTTAGATCAAAGGCACTTTCTTGGGTAACACTAAAATACACACTGCAAAAAATAACTTTACTTACTTGGTAGAGTTTTGTATGTAATGAACCACTAAATTGCATATACTGAACCAAGTAAGACCGTTGTCCTTCATAAGGAGTGATTATCCCAATCTGATCTGGTTTGGCACCTGCCTTGAGAAGCTTTGTAGTAATTTTCTCCACATTTGCAGCTTCAGTTCTGATAGAGGGAAAGGAGAAAATATAAAGCTTTTATTCTCTTATCTCTCAATAGCTCCTTAGTATCTTTCTTGTGTTTCTTAGGCTAGGTGCACATGGCTAAATGTTTTGGCTCAGCCAACCATCTACTACTATCAACTGGCCCAAAATATCACCAGCCAAGAAAAAGTAGGGTTTTTTTTTTTTTGCAATCCAGCCACCCAAAAAGGTCTTACAATGTTCGGTAGGTAAAATTTTACATTTTGTGGGCCAGAAAGACGCCACAGGATACAACACTGTCTGCCCGAGTGTTATATTGCCAATTATATAATAACATGAGACAGGAAAATTGTCATGAAAAGGAAAAATGCATTACTCATTTGTCATGTCTAAAATTAAGCTAATACAGTGTACAATACATGCGTTACTTGAGACATACATATCCAGGGGACCACAGCTTGACACAAAAGGTGCTTTAATACACTCCCCCCAAGCCAGTTTCTGATTTACCAATGCTGGAAAATGTGGTACAGGATACGCACAGTATTATGGTTATGCAGAAAATGTATTTTTGCATACTGCTAAATTGATTACCTGTTTAAATATGAGGTGCCTGAACTGGCAATTTCTTCCTGTCCTTGGGTCACATAAAAGAACATTGGTTTATCCGGCTGTGGCCACTGGAAGTCAAAACCTTTCTTTACACGGTCCGCTAGAGATTAATATAACAATGTAGGATATTTACTCAGAAAGCAATAGACTAGTAATATTCATCAGCTGACCTAAATATAGACACATTTATTAAATTCACATAATATTTTATTAAATTATAGAATAGTCTCCTGCTCAACCTACATATGCAGGGAGATTCAATAAAAGTTCTTTAACTTTTAATTTTTTAATTTTGCCCCAACCAATCAGATGCTAGCTTTTAAAATGTTAAATAGGATCTGATTGGTTGGGGCAAAATTAGCACCAGTCTCTCAACTTTTATTGAATCTCCCAGATTGTGTGCAATGCACCACCAAGCACTGCAGTCACAATAGGAAAACAGTGTTAATCAGTGTTAATCATTATTTTTACATACCGTATATACTCGTGTATAAGCCGAGGTTTTTAGGTTTTAAAATAAACCTAAAAACCTTACCTCGGCTTATACTCGAGTCAAGGTCCTTCCTTACCCCGATCGATGTTGCTTAACTCCAAATCCAGCTGCCGCACGCTGGGTAAGTCCTGTGGGTTTGCCGGCTGACGTCACTACTCGCTGCCGGGCTAGTGACACCAGCTGGCAAATCCACAGGATTTACCCAGCGTGCGGCAGGTAGATAAAAGGCACTGATTTAACTGGTAAACATGACAGGGTATGAAGATAGAGGTAAAACAGGACTTCTATACAGGACTATAAGAAGAGACTATACACACCTGTATGAAGGAGCAATACATGCTTTAAGTATATGAGGGGGAAGGACAAAGCTCTGTTGGGTTCCAGTGCTACTGCCTATGTGGACTGCATGGTGTTCAGGGTATTTAAGTGGTTTCTATCTGAATGAGGGGGGGTTGATGGGGAATCTCCTTACCTTTTTGGGGGCAACAGAAAATAAACACCAATGACAGTGACACAGAATTTCCTAGCACAGTTAGAATTTGGAGTTAAGCAACATTGATCGGAGTAAGGACCAACTTACTGGGGGGACTCTCCGGGGAGGGAGGGGGCTCTACTCTGCAGGTTTAAGTTGCCTTTTAACTGCAGATTTCCCATACAGATGTTTGGAAACTACAACTCCCAGCATGCTTTAGTTGCTGGGAGTTGTAGTTTTCAAACATCTATATAGGAATTTTGCTGTCAATTTAAAGGGCAACTTAAGCCTTAAACAATACTGAATCAGAAGGCAGTAGTGGTCATATTTCCTAACCTCGGCTTATACTCGAGTCAATCAATTTTTCCTACTTTTTTAGGTAAAAAGGGTACCTCGGCTTATACTCGGGTCGGCTTATACTCGGGTCGGCTTATACTCGCGTATATACGGTAGTAAATGTTGCTATAAAAAAGTTGCTGATGGAAATGAAAGAGATTTGTGGCATGCACAATGGAGCTCTACCCCATTTAATAAATCCCCCATTTATACCAGCCCTCCTTCCCTCGGCTGCTCTTCCTAACAAAAGCAGCAAAAGGGGCCGGATCAATAGGCGCGTCACCATTTGGCTGAGTTCTATGCACAAGAGCTGCAGAAGAGACTGGGAACAAGGGCTGGTAAAAAGGGCAAGAGGGTGCACTTTTTCTCATAATGGAAAGGGCACAATTACACTAAGCTAGATTAGATTATAAGCGTGGTAACGCAGTGCATATAGTATGCAATAACGCAGGGGTGTTTTCATTTTCTTCCATTTTTCATTCTATCCAAGGCGTCCTATTCTCACCAGTGTTGTGTTGAATAGAGCGGTGATAAAAAGCACAGCTGCATGCTTTTTTACATGTTGCGAAGACCACCAGACACAAACAAAAGTCAACATGACTATGGATAAATTACACAACAATGCCTTTTGCACCATTTGTGTGTGATGCTGCCATAATTACTAGCTTGTGATTAAGCAAGAAAAAACACATAGTAAGCACAAAAATTCCCACAACATTAACATGCTCTAAAACAATTTTGATAGTGAGAATTGTCTAAAAGTCTAAATAATTCAATTTGTGAAACCAGTGAAAGCTGCTTATTACCTGCAGTAACACCATTCTGGAGAGAGCCTTCATAGAATATGTTGGATGGGAAAGCACTTAATGCAGGATGCATCCGGTACTGCACCTGAAGGCGAATAGGTCGAATACCCAAAACTACGAGTCTTTCAAAAAGAGACTGAGAAAGTCCTGCTTTTGCCGCTTTCTTGCACATTACAACTGGACCAAGTTGACAATGATCACCAACAAGAATCAGCTGATTAAAGAAGAACCAGAAACAAAATAACATACTTATTTAAAAAAGGACTTAAAAAAATTAAACAGTTTAAAGTGTTAATAAGTTGGGATTTTCACATTGCATTGCTCACTTAAAGGTCCAAAAATGACCTGGGGTAAATGTACAGGAATTGCTTTCCTGAGTATTTTTGCAATTTACTTTCATTATGTTTTTACATAGTTTTGAAGATATTTAAATTTTTATGTGGGATATGTTACCAGCATTACCAGATCTCCTGCACTGAAAGCATGTGACAATCCCTCTTCCCTGTGTCCCCACCTCCTTATGGGCCCTATCCCTTGCAGTCGGTAGGGTTAAAAAAAAAAAAAAAAAAGTGAATAGGTTGGACTTGATGGATGTCTGTCTTTATTCAACCTTAATTACTAAAAAAAAAAATAATTACTATATATTGTATGCAGGGCATAGGGATCACCATAGCAACCATAGCAGTTGCTATGGGGCCCAGAGCTAAAGTGGGCCCAACCAGGTTCCCTGCAGGCATGTCCACCCTCCTGAGAAATATTCAGCCCCAAACACCCTGTTTTTGTTTTCAAGGCTCATATATTTTACTTACAAAACTATTGCTCCTCACTTCATCAAGGTAATGGCCACCAGTCATGGCTGTGATGGTGATGTTAAGGCCAATGATTGACAGCCATTTCAGAACGAGCCTCCTTTGCTGCTGTATACTCTTGTAACTAACCTGCTTGCAACGGCAGCAGTGGAGGTATGACCGCGCCAGTGAGGGATTGTGTTATTGTACAAAGTATCTGAGCCTTGGAGCAACTTTGAAAGTTTTAAGTTAAGTGAAAACGCGGGTTGTGGGGATGAACTTAGTGAGGTAAATTTTTTATTAGGAGGGTGGACATGCCCTTGTTCTTATGTAGGTTGGGAGGGCCCCATCTAAATCTTGCTACGGGTATTAATAATGGCATCAGTTATTTCCCATTTATTTTGCTTAAAGGACAATTATACTCACCTTCCCTCCACTACTCTTCTTAGATCAGTACCTGAACCCCTGAGTTCGCGTAACTTGAAGCACAGCGTTACTGAAACGCTGCTCTGGTAGGCTCCGTCCCCTCCTCCCGTCGGCGACGAGGCCAAAAGGAAAGCACGCTCTGCAACGAGCGTGCCTTCCTATTGGCCTCGTCGCCGACATGAGGAGGGGACGGAGCCTACCAGAGCAGCGTTTCAGTAACGCTGTGCTTCAAGTTACGCGAACTCAGGGTGAGGACCTAGCGGATCAGGCCCTCACCCTGGGTAAAAGGTACTGACCTAAGAAGAGGAGGCGGAGGGCAGGTGAGTATATTGTCCTTTAACCAGCAGTGTCAAGATATATGACAGTTTCACCTATTCCAACTTACAGGTACTCACAGGTTAATAAAGCTCTTGGTTTGGAATTACCCATCTGTTTGTCTTCAGATCTAAAGCTCTGGTTCCTGCAAAGCTCACTAGGTTATCTGCTTTAAAGGACAAGGGGCCTATTTATAAAGATCGGTATCGTTATCGTAAAAATCCGATCGTTTCTCGTAAAATAAACTGTTTTTTTACCGATAACGACCGTATTTACCGATACGCGTATACGCGTATCGTTAAATACCGGTCGTTATCAGTAAATAACCTGTTGTTATCGGTAAATAACAGTCGTTATTTTACGATAACGATTGGTATTTTACGATAACGATACCAATCTTTTATAAATAGGGCCCAAGGTGTGAAAAGTCACTGTTAAAGCCAGTACAGGTATACACTTATCTTCAAGGGAAGGACGTACGTAACATTTACCCAAATAATGTCAGCTAATGCTGGAATTAAGGCACATTTGTACATATATTTTATAGGTTGGTATTGCAAGGTGAACTTGAGATATTTAACACCTTGTTCATACAAACTCCTATACATGTAATTTTTTATGTATCCATGAAATGTGTTAAATTAGCGGATCACATAAATCCATAATAATAATCTTCCCTTTTATTAGTACAGGATATACCTTCCAGGGAGGGGACAAAAACACCATATAGGGACCAAACCACTCCTCAATTTGGAATAATGTATACATTTTAGAACAATGGAATGGCCTATCGTTCTCAATTTTACCATCAAACAGGATGCATCCAAGCCAATTTGTAATCTTGGACTATCATTTTGGACTTTGGCATTTTTTCCCCATTTGGATTACCAAGTTTTTATTGACTTTGATCCTGGATGGATCAGATGCCAATTGACTGGAAGTATCTTTTTTTTTTAATCCCCTTGACTCTGAACTGTGTACTAACTATATGTTTAATTATTTATCATAGCATTTTTCCTTTCCTTTTTTATGCACTCTTTTGTAGTTTTAATAAATAGTCCCAAACAGCATATAATAATCTAATAATAATCCACTAATTATGGATTTATATAGCACCAACATCTTCTGTAGCGCTTTTACAATTTCAAAGATACATACACATCAGGCCCTGCTCCAAAGAGATTACAATCTGAGCACATTAATTTGACACATATAACCTATAAGTATATCTATGATTGTGGGCGAAAACTGGAGTGCCCAGAGGAAACCCATGCAAGCACAAACTCTTTGCAGATGTGGCCGCAGATGGATTCGAACTCAGGGCTGCAAAGCATTAGTGCTTACCACGGATTTTATTATTATTTATTTACAGTCAATTTCATCATATGCTGGTAGCCATGGGATTTTCATTACATACTGGCAGCAAACCGTCAATTTCATCATATACTGGTAGCCATGGGATTTTCATCACATACTGGCAGTAAACTGGCAATTTCATCATATACTTGTAGCCATGGGAATTTCATCACTTACTGGTAGCCATGAGAGTTTCAATATATACTTGTTGCTGTGGGAATTTCATCACATACAGGTAGCCATGAGAATTTCATTACATACTGGTAGCCATGGAAATTTCATTACATACTGCTAGCTATGGGAATTTCATCACATAATGGCATCCATGGGATTTTAATTACATACTGGTAGCCATGGGAATTTCATTACATACTGGTAGCAATGGGAATTTCATCACATACTGGCAGCCATGGGATTTTAATTACATACTGGTAGCCCTGGGAATTTTATTACAAACTGGCAGCCATGGGATTTTAATTACATACTGGTAGCCATGGGAATTTCATTACATACGTGTTGCCCCAATTGTTCTAACATAGCGATTCCACTGATCTCAAGTTCCCCTTGTGATACCAATCTATAAAAGATATGTACATTATTTAAGGAAATATTACATACATCCTTCCCTTGAATTATTATGAAATATGAATTGTATGGGGAACTGACCTCTGTTTTACCTTTGCTTAAAGCAGCTGGCCCCCTGCTGATACTATGCTGGTAAGTCTATGCCTGTACAATGATTTTTCACTTGTTCTTTGAAGCAGATAGCCTAGTGAGCTCTAGTTATCTGAAGACAAACAGATGGGGGAATTCCTAAACCAAGAAGCTTTATTAACCCTGTGAGTACCTGTGAGTTGGAATAGGTGGCCATATTGTTTGACACTGCTATTAAAGCGAAATAAATAAAAATTACTGATACCAATATTTATAATACATTTTGGAGGCTAAATGGCACTTACGGTTGTGGAAAATAAGTGCAATAGGTGTTACCTGTATTTAAAAAGACAAAGGTACAAATAAGCAATTTTGTGGTTTACCAGAAGGACAAGCCATCTAGAGTTTGTGGTTTTAAGGTTTCAAGGTTAGGTAATAATTTTGTCAAAGTGAGTGCTTCAATGATAAAGTTAGAGGGAACAATGTATTCTGGTACTATTACGGACCACGTAATTCATTCAGGGGAATTACGAGAAAGTATGTTAACTTTAGTATTTTTAGTACCAGGCTTGTAGGTAATCCTGAAGAAAAACCTAGAGAAGAAGAGTCCAGCAAGCCTGTCTGGAATTTAATCTCTTGGCCTCTTTAATATACTAAGTTCTTATGGCCTGTAAAGACTGTAACAGGATGTTCAGCTTCTTCTAACCAGTGTCTGCATTCTTCACAGGCTAATTTTATAGATAATAATTCCCTATTGCCAGTGTCATAATTACACTCTGCCGAAAAAAAACTTTCTAGAAAAAAAGCACAAGGATGAAGTTGCCCATTAGACCTGGAGTACAGTGATACAACTGTATCCACCCCCACTTCAAATCTGATGTCTGGGTGTATTAGGAAGGCATTTTTTTAAAGGGAATGTTCAGCCTAAATATAAGTAAATTTCAAAATGATTATTACCCCCCAAAACCTCACTTTCGCGAGGTTCCTAAACTTTGATCCCCCAGAACTTACTTACCTGACCCGGTCCCTCGACGCTTCTACTCCGCAGCTGGTGCTGACAGCCGCTCCACTTCCTGACAGCCGTGACCAGGAAGAGAAGCGTCTGTCAGTGCAGAAGTCCCCTGCTCCTGTTTTATAGGTGTCCCCTACACTACAGAAAAAGAATTTAAAGTTAGGGCACCAGGCAGCAAACAGGGATTGAGAGGGAGGGGGGCGGGGGAGGGCTCCAGTGGGCAATTTTGACATGGAAGTGTTGTAATTGTAAAGTTTAGTAGTAAATCAAAATATCATCTAAATAGACCACTACAAATTTAGCCTGATAATCTCGGAACATCATTAAGTATTCATTATGTCCATCATTGGTGTTACAGGCAGTTTTCCACTCATCCCCCTCTGTCTGATCCTGACCAAATCATAGTCCCCTCCAAGAAACAATTTTGTGAAAATCTTTGCCCCTAGTACCACCTGGAAAAATAGATCATGAATAAGTGGAAGGGGGTACCTATTCTTAGTAGTGATCTTGTTAAGGGAACTGTAATCAAAACATGTCCTCCACCTAACATCCTTGTTTTCTACAAAGAAAAAAAAACCCTGCAGGAGAAGGTAGAAGGATGGATAAACCCTTTCTCAATATTCTCTTTGATATACTCTTTCATAGCTTAATTTAAAGGAGAACTAATTTAAAGGAGATCATTTAAAGGAGAAATAAACTCAAAGAAATCAAAGTTTAAGTTAGAAAGTACTTGCCTCAACATCCCTTCTCAGTATGGAAGATTCTATTCAGGAGCCTTTTCTTTACCTCTATGAGCTCATTTTAGGTTCTGTTTGTTCCCCAAATCTGAAGCTGACATTTTTCCTTGCCTGTCAGTACTTTTGCCTTGATTACATTTCCAGCACCTGTGTGATTTCCACTCCCACCTCTTAACCCTATGATGTAGGAATATATTAAATCATCAATATTCAAATTGGTGGTGCAGCTGATTAACACTTTCCTTGTAGCAGTGTTGTAGTGTGATGTATATAGGTCTGGGTATCTAGTGTTTCCGGATCTGAAATAATGTATGTCTCACCTACGGCTTTCATTCCACCAAATCCGATATATAAACAATAAATTGCAGGTGAAACATACAAAGACACAGGTCTGTAGCTGTGAATATTGCAAGTTTATTGCAAAACATGCATGCTACATGTTTCATACCCACTCAAGCACTTGAGGAAGGACAAGTGGGTCAGAAACATGTAGCATGCATGTTTTGCAATAAACCTGCACTATTCACAGTTACAGACTTGTGTCTTTGTATGTTTTACCTGCAATGTATTGTTTAAGTGTTGGAGGGCCATATTTAAAAACTTGCGATACCGCGGGTTTTCGTTACTGTACGACCGTGGCAGTAGTATACCATGCTGTAAACTACCGTAATGATATTCTACGGGTGGTCGTAGATTTACATTGGCTTTCGTACATTTACAAGATTTACGATAGTGATCATAAATTAACGACTGCCATAACGATCGCTAAAGAAGGCAATGCCACACCTTTATAAATATAGCCTGTAGTGTGAAGGTCTCTAGCTCTCCCTGTCAGCTGCAGCAATATTAGTGGAAAGTGTAACTTCTTAAAGGGAATGTTGGAGGGTAGGAAGAGTGTGTTTTTATAGGAACCACATGATGCAGAACTGTAGGGGGAGGAACCTGATCTTAGCACAGCTCTGTGCAATGCATTTCTCATCAGTGTACCTTATTAAAGGGAATGTTGGAGGGTAGGAAGGGTGTGTTTTTGATTCAGCTGTCTGTATAAAAACAGCAAACTGTAGTACAGAGCTAAGCTAAGAAATGCTTTACACAAAGAGATGCATTGCACAGAGCTGTGCTAAGATCAGGGTCATTATATTATCCTCCACCAGCAGCAATGCACAATTCTCTATAAGTGTATGTATTAAAGGGGAATGTTGGAGGGTAGGCCATGTGCAGCTCTGTTGTTTCTATAAATGTACATATTTATAGGAATTATTGGAGGAATGCCAATTAAAGGGGCACTTTTAGAGGGAAAGCAAACATGTTCTATAAAATTAATGCAGCAAGAGCGCTGCCTGTGGGAAGTTTTGCATAAAGAAAATTACTCTTCCAACTAGGGTTCCCACCTTTGCCTTTAAGACCCGAACACATATACAGGCCTGTGTATTAAAAGTTCTTTTCGTTAAAAATGGTGCAAATTTTGCCCCAACCAATTAGATTTTAGCATAAGAACTTGACATGACATGCCTGATAATATGTACACAACAAAAGGCTGTTAGTATTTTCTTTAGAAGCATCATGCAGGCTGATACAGTTTTTATTTAATGCAATGGTACTTAGCACTGCAACATGTATATTTAATACGTGTTTGGGTCTTAAAGGCAAAGGTGGCCTTTGCCTTTACACTACTTCCAAAACTAGGCTCCAACATTCCCCTTTAAAATGCATTGCACAGAGCTGTGCTAAGACCATGTTTACGTCAATATGCTGCAGCTCTGAGCTGTTTTGTTATTATAAGTGTACCTTGTAAAGTGGTCAGTTCAATTCTACTGGGGTTGCCACCTTTCCCTTTAAGACTCAAACACTTAGGGCTAGCTTCCACTAGCGCGTTTTGAATTGTGGTTTGTGATACGATTGTGCTAGTGGGAGTACAGGCATGTAATAGCCTATAGAACCGGCCCCACTAGATGCAATGCGTTTCCGTGTGCTATTGGAGTGCATGCAATCACCATTTTTTTGTCTGTATTGCATGCGCTCTGCTAGGGTCCAATTGCGCTCTGCTAGGGTCCAAAGCGCAACACCCATGCACTTAAGCGAGCACAATCGCACATTATTGCATGCGTCAGCAATTTGGTAACGCATGCGTTTTTGGGCAATCGCATGTGTTTTCATTATGACAATGGACAAATCGCAAGCACAAACGCATGTAAATCATGTGCGATTCAGGTGCGTTGCAGTGTGGCTGTGCCCTAAATGTACATTTCAGCAATACACACACTAATATAAATAGTAGAGTGCAGAAATAAACACATACAAAGACACAGTCTTGCAGAAATGCTCACAAATATAAAGGGTTAACAAGTTGCTTCCTAAATACCTATGAAAAGGGTTAACACCTAGTAGTATAAAATATTAAAAATAGTGTAAGGATTTTTGGACTCCACAGCCATGTAAAGCTGGGTACATGCATTAACAATAAAGTGCATGGGTACCATTGGTACTGATGGGTCTGGTCCTGTTTTACTAATGCTGCATTGCATAAAACAATCAAGTTGTTTGGGACCCAGTCGGCCAGGGTTGTTAGGGTGTGTGCCAGTCCTGAAAAGTGTGTGGCAGTCTATCAAAGATTGGCAGTAGTGTAACTAGGAATCACTTGGGCCCCCAGCAAAATTATGATGGGGTCCCTATCTGTGCTTCATCCACAGTGGTTTTCTGGGAAGAGGCTATATTTGTTATAGGAAAATAGTAAGATTTGGCTCCCGGGCCCCCCTGCGGTTGCTCCCCTGCTCTCCTCTAGTTACGCGCCTGAAGATTGGTATTGTGTACCCAGATTAAGAGATGCTGTCATAATTCCATCAGTGTTTGGAGCCTTTTGTTGCTAAACATAATTGTTTATGTCATATAATACCGGATTACCAGCATACACTGTCTAGTTTACAATTAATTTTACATTGGATCAGAATGTCTCCTTTCCAGAGGCTGTTTGTCTCTTTAAAATAAATAGAGATCTGACTGAGTGACTTCCAGGATAATTAGTTTCATACAGCAGTCTTACGACACAGCAGATAAAAGAGCAAAAAGCCAAAGTGAGTGTGTAAAGCCCTATAAGTACAGAGCTCTTCCTGTAAAGACTCCCAGCTTGCACATGTGCTCTCCAGTTCAGTGTCTCTCTGTGTTGGTTAGATCAGTAAGGTTCCTGTACTGTACAGAGCACTCTGGAAGGAAAAAATCGAATGGGTTCCCGGGATTTCTATGGCAAGGTAGGAATGAGATCTTAGAACTGACTAATGAAAGGTCATATATCTGACCTGTGCCTGATACTGGTGTCACATTCTTCTGCAAACACAGCATTGACCCTAATGTTATAGAATATTTCCAGAAGATTTTCTCCTGCTATACCAATTATTTTATAGAATATAAATATATAGAAACTGGTACAAACCTCTGTATGTAATTATTTCAGTATTAATACTGACCAGCATAATAAGCCCCATCTGTGCAGTTGCACCCTTTTCGCAAAATGTTGAGTCTCTGCCTCCCTGTGTATCTAGCTATTATATGACATCAACCTAGTAATTGTTATTTTTAACAGTTTACCAAACAAGATCTCTTCCTGTGTAGTAAAGCATATAGCCAAACTGCTTTCTATTTCTTTATGTGCAGCCCTTCTACTTCCACAAACCTTATATGGTACGTTGATTGCAGTTCTTCCTAGAAATATTTCACCCAGTTTGTAAAGAATGTGAACTAGACAAAAAAAACATTAAAAGTTTATAAGATTAAACTCTTCAAAATACATTTCTTTACTGTAAATGTAACTGTAAATGACTGTCTACATGATTAATTAATAGATTTGGAAAGAACTTATTTCTCTGTTTAAATGGAAACTAACTATTGCTGAGAACTAAGTACAAAGTACTAAGTACTAAGTACTAAAAATCCACCGAAGTTTCCACTGAAATAGAATAAAAGGTTTGCTGATTTTTTTTCGTTCACTTTAAGTGAAACATTTTGCTCTTTAAAGGGCATGTCCACCCCCAAAACTATAATCTCCACCCCACTACTGGCCCCACTGTGTAGTGAATAAAAATCCTTACCTTACATCCCAGCTCCAAATGGTTCTCCTGAAACCCCCCCCAAAGTCTGAAAAACTGCCCACCAGGAGTACTGCAGAGTCCATATAGGACTCTGCCTCCTGTCTCTCCTCCGGGAGAATTTTGTCCACAAAAGCCCCAATCGCCACAAACTGTTCTTGAAGTCACTCAATTGATTTAATAAAGTTTAGCATTACTTTTACAAACTTTACCCATGCAGCTGCTGCAAACATTTTAGCCACATCCTCTTTTGAATCCCCTAGCCTTTTTGCAGCCCCACCCCACACACACAGCACTATTGGTAGGACAGAAATATCTGCTGGTGTGTACCCAGCCTTAGGATTTTACAGATTATTTCATGACCATTATTATTTCTAGGTGCCCAGAATCCCCCTTCCTAGTGGCTTATTGTTATCTGCTAATTGGCACTATATGATATATATTATATATATATATATATGTATGTGCTAATTATCTTCTCACTCTGTCCTGGTTTTCCCTGCTAGCAGCTAGCTAAGCCTGCTGATGGGTGTCAGGTGAAAGTTTTAATATTTTGGGGGCATAGAGCCCACAGATAGCAGAAATAGACATTAAGGGCCCTATTTATAAAAGATCGGTATCGTTATCGTAAAATACCGATCGTTATCGTAAAATAACGACCGGGTTTTTACCGATAACGACCGTTATTTACCGATAACGACCGTTATTTACCGATATCGTGAAATACCGGTCATTATCGGTAAATACCGGTCGTTATTTTCCGATAACGGCCGTTATTTACCGATATCGGTAAATAACGGTCGTTATCGGTAAATAACGACTGGTATCGGTAAATAACGGTCGTTATCGGTAAATAACGGTCGTTATCGGTAAAAATCCGGTCGTTATTTTACGATAACGATCGGTATTTTACGATAACGATACCGATCTTTTATAAATAGGGCCCGAATAGTCCCCTTTTTGGCTAGTGGAATATAAAGGTGGGTGTGGATGTGGCTAGCAATTTGTGGGACACTGATTGCACTACTAGCTGGAAAACTCCTTTCAGATCAGATTCTTTTTGTGTGTTTGTTTATTTGAGCAGCAAGCTGGACCATTTATAGTGTGTGTATTGTTTCAACAGGTTGTTAAGCTCTCTATATTGATATATTTATTATATAAAGCAGGGAATGCTAGGAGTTGTAGTTTACAAACAGCTTGAGACCGACTGGTTGCCTATGCCTGTAGTATAGTATTTGAGGTTGAATAAAGACATACGTCCATCCAGTCCACCCTACTCAGCAATAGGCACACTTCCTGCCTAACTGTTAATCAAGAGGAAGGCCAGGAAATACCAGTAACTTGCAACATTCCTTGTTTTTAGAAACTCATCCAGCTTTTTTTTTTTTTTTTAAACTGTCCAATGAACCTGCCATCACCACTTCCAATGGAAGACAGTTCCATAGTTTTACTGTAGTTTTACCTCACAGTGAAAAACCCTTTCCGAACTTGAAGGCTAAACTTCTTTTCTTCAAGTCTTACAGAAATAGTTCACTTGAATTCTGCCTGTTTACAAATTTGATTACAATGTGCACTTCAACAATCATATTTAAAGGGAAAGTTCAGTGCAAATACATATGCTTTTCAGAAAAAAGATAAAAGCAACCGCAATACTGACTTCCTGTTTGCAGGACCCCTAGTAGAGGCCATTATGGTCTTGCCCTTGACCTAGTGCCTGGGTTGATTTAGTTGCTCAGTAGAGATCTGAGCATCTTTGACCCATCCAACAGACAATCAGTAGAAATTACTGTTAGGAACATTTCAAGGATGTGCATCCTGGGAAGAAGAAGGACCGTTAGAACCTGAAATGTCAGCTCACTAATGTCAACAGCAGGGAACAGCAAAGGGTATGAAATCAACTGATTTTTAAAAATGGGAAAGAATATGTAGAATAATTAAGGAGGCATTACACAAACTAACAATTTAACAAATATTGATAATTTCCACTGAACTGTCCCTTTAAAAAGAGTGATGGTAAAATCCCCATGTTAGCCTTGTAATTGAGGTTGAATAAAGACATGCATCTATCAAGTCCAAACTTTCCCCCCTATCTTTTAAACCTACCTAACAGTTGATCCAGAGCAAGGCAAAAAAAAAACAGCTAAAAAAGGGGGAAAACCTCCTGACTCCAAATGGCAATCGGAAGGTATCCCTGGATCAACCAGAACTGCAGTATATGTATTAATACCAGTAATTCTCAATATATTTCAGTATTAGAAACTTATCCAGCCCACTTTTAAAGCTATTCAGTGGACTTGCCATTACCACATCTGCTGGAAGACTTTTCCACAGTTTCACCGTTCTCACTGTAAAGAAACCTTTCCTAACCTGAAGATGAAACTTCTTTTCTTCCAATCTTAAAGGATGTCCACGATGATATGACCGATTAGCAAACAATGCACCAGAGAGTTTATTGTATGGCCCATAAATATATTTATATAAAGTGATCATATCCCCATGCAAACGTTGCTTCTCCAATGTAAACAGCCCCAGCTTGTCTAATCTGCTTGCATAGTCAAGCCCCTCCATTCCCTTTATTAATGTAGTTCCCCTTCTCTGAACTGCTTCCATTTCCAAGATGTTCCTTTTGTATATGGGATTCCAAAACTGCACTGCATATTTCAAATGAGGTCTTACCAGTGCTTTCTAAAGAGGGGGTATAATGTTTTTTATCTCTTGAATCTATTCCCCTGTTTATACAAGACAATTTCTTGCTAGCTCTAGCCGTTGCTGTCTGGCATTGTTTGCTACAGCTAAGTCTGTTATCTACCAGAAATCTTTCTCCAGTCGAGATTCACTTAACACAGAGTTATTTAAGGTGTAGGTGGCACCAGGATTGCTAAACCAGAAATGCATCACCTTACATTTATCTACATGGCAGATGAGATTCAAATCTCATCTGCCATTCTGCTGCCCATTTTGTTAATCTATCTAGGTCTGCTTGCAGCAATTGCACATCATTTGAAGTTTCTAAAGCTCTGCATAGTTTAGTGTCATCAGCAAAGACAGAGACCTTTCTCCCCTTCTAAGTCATTTATAAACAGATTAAAAAGAAGTGGCCCCAGTACAGAGCCCTGAGGCACTCCACATAGATGTAGCTCCATTGACCACCACTCTCTGTTTGCTATCCAGTAACCAATTCTCTATCCATGTGCAAATGTTTTTTTCTAGGCCAACAGTCCTCAGTTTATACATTAGTCGCCTATGTGGCACAGTATCAAAAGATTTAGCAAAATCCAAGTATGCCACATCTACTGCTATGCCAGCCTACACGTTCTCTATCCTTTACACAGTCCCAGCTCAATATGCATGGCACACAGAAAATATCATATACATTACCATAATAAAATAGCACTGGAGTTTAAATAATGACAAACGTCCATCAGTCCAACCTTTTTAGCTTACTTTTGAGTCCAACCTAACAGCTGATCCAAAGGAAGAAAAACCAACCCATCTGGAAAGGGTTGGGTGGGGGGGAAATCCTCCTGGCTCCTAATTGCAATCAGAAAGGATACCTTGATCAGTAAGAACCATATGTATTAATACCAGTAATTTTCAATATTTTTGATTTTTAGAAAGTTATCCATCCAATTCTTGAACATTACCACACCTGCTTCACCAGATTCACCGTTTTCACTGTAAAGAAAACATTCCTAACCTGAAGATGAAACTTCTATTCTTCTTATCTTAAAGGATGTTCACGAGTCCTTTGATATGACCTATTAGGGAACAATGTTACACAGAGGTTATTATAATAGCCATTGATATATTTATATAAAGTGATACACAACACAAAACCAATTCTCCGATGTAAACAGCCCTATCTTGTCTAATTTGCCTGCATAGTCAAGCTCATTCATTCCCCAATTAATTCAGTTGCACTTCTCTAAACTCCATTTCAAAGATGTCCCTTTATATATGGGATTCAAAAACTTCACTGTATATTCAAAATAAGGCAGTAGAAAGAACAGAGGACAAAACTTAAAATCAAAATATGTACTGAACCAAAATCTCTACCATTGCAACATATTTATAATTACAGTACTTGGCAAATTAAATTGGTTTATGAAAGATAGCTACAGTATGTCAAGAAATCCTAATCTGATTTGTTTATTTTCTCTTGTTCCTTTAATGTGCTGAATACTTTCCCCAACATTTTCCTTTTTGCCTATTTTTAGCTTTATATACTTTTTGTTGAGACTATTGGTTCTTTCCCAGACTTGTGGCCACTTTATGTTTGAGGGACTAAGTCCTGTGAAGTATCCAGATGGGTTTAGAGACTAAAAAATGTGGTATTTCAAAAAACGTAGCATTTTGTATTGTTTTTGGCATCGAATGAAAGCATAAGGAAAATATTAACATAAATAAACACACATACACGCACTGGCAACCAAAATAAACAATTAGTTTTCCAGTATTAATGTTAATGTTTATGATAATGTAATTTTTGTTATGTTAATGTATATGATTCTCCTTACATTAGAAGTGGAACCTCTATTTAAAAGCCTTAAATTTAATAAAATGCGCAAATTGTCAGTTACCTGCCCCCAACTCCAACTGATATATTTGGCACTTAATTACCTGTGTTGCCTGTATTACCAGGTCCTTAAATAACCAGATATTTAAGGATAATTATTGTCCCCTTTCTGGCAGAATAAGAGGGCCCCTCCCTCCATGCAGTCACTGACATCAAAGCCAATAATGCTGCTGTTTCACCTGCTGCCTCCTCTGCACATGTATGTATGTATGTATAATTTTATTTATAAAGCGCCACTTGGGTACGCAGCGCTGTACATTATAAAATACAGAGTATACAAACAAGGAGATAAGTGCAAGCCATAATACAGATAGATAAAAATTAAATTAAATACAATTTCATACATCGGTTAAGAAAATAAAATGAATATAAGCGCAACAACCTCAACACATTAGGAATAAGATCCCTGCCCGGAAGAGCTTACAATCTAAGTGGGGGGGACAGCATACAGTTACAAGTGAGGGGGATGGGTACAAAGTGCTTAAAAGGGCTAACAATCATTAGTTATGCTGATGCTCAGAAAGCTTCAAGCTTATAAAAAGCTTGAAGCTTGAAAAGCTTGATATCTTTACCAGAAAGAGATAAAACTTTTCATTAACTATCTGGTTACAATTGTATGTAATAAACTGGAAAAAATAATCACCAGATTTTTGTTTTAAGGGTGGACTTTAATGATACCCTTTATTGGATAACTCATGTGATTGAACATGCAAGCTTTAGAAACAAGCTTGTTCAGTGTGTGCATACCCCCTGACTCCAGAATTCACTCTCTGTTTTTCTGCCAATCTCACCAGACTAATATGAAAGCACCCGATATATATGCTCTCTACTGCACAGAAGATAGTATAGTATCTGAGATTGAATAAAGACATACCTCCATCCAGTCCAACCTACTTAGCCTTCCTCTGTTTATCCAGAGGAAGGCAAAAAAAAATCAGAATTATGAAGAGGACAACAATTCATTCCTGACAATCGTAAATATCCCTGCATCAACTCCACTTTAGGTACCAAAACCAGTAACATGCATATTTCTTGTTTTTAGAAACGCATCCAACTTCTTTTCAAATTATCCAATGAACCTGCCACCACCACATCCACTGGAAGACATTTCCATAGCTTTCAAGATCAAAACAAGGAAGCTGCAGCCTGCCCTGCCCCCTAGAAGCAGACAGCCAATCATGTTAAAACACAGGGATTCTCTCTCTGGGCTCTATTTATAAAAGATCGGTATCGTTATCGTAAAATACCGATCGTTATCATAAAATAACGACCGTTATTTACCGATAACGAATGTTATTTACCGATAATGACTGGTATTTAATGATATCGTTAAATACCAGTCGATATCGTTAAATACTGGTCGTTATCGGTAAGTAACAGTCGTTATCTGTAAATAACGGTCGTTATTTTATGATAACGATCGGTATTTTACGATAACGATACCGATCTTTTATAAATAGGGCCCTCTGATTGGTAACTTTAAAGGGGAACTGTGGTCTCCAAACAAGTTGAGTTTAAATGAAAGGCCAGTTTCCTACCTTTAAAACAAGCCATCAACCACCCTCTCGTGCTCCACAGCCCAAGATATAAAGAAATGACTGACCAGAAAGTTAATGGGTGGGAGGCTGACATGTGACATTCCTAAGGCTTCTCCTGCACAGTGCCACCAGCGAGCACAGCCTCACGAAGTTTCCACTGAAATAGAATAAAAGGTTTGCTGATTTTTTTTCGTTCACTTAAGTGAAACATTTTGCTCTTTAAAGGGCATGTCACCCCCAAAACTATAATCTCCCCCACATACTGGCCCCACTGTGTAGTGAATAAAATCCTTACCTTACATCCAGCTCCAAATGGTTCTCCTGAAACCCCCCCAAAGTCTGAAAAACTGCCACCAGGAGTACTGCAGAGTCCATATAGGACTCTGCCTCCTGTCTCTCCTCGGGGAATTTTGTCCACAAAAGCCCCAATCGCCACAAACTGTTCTTGAAGTCACTCAATTGATTTAATAAAGTTTAGCATTACTTTACAAACTTTACCCATGCAGCTGCTGCAAACATTTTAGCCACATCCTCTTTGAATCCCCTGCTTTTTGCAGCCCCACCCCACACACAGCACTATTGGTAGGACAGAAATATCTGCTGGTGTGTACCCAGCCTTAGGATTTACAGATTATTTCATGACCATTATTATTTCTAGGTGCCCAGAATCCCCCTTCCTAGTGCTTATTGTTATCTGCTAATTTGGCACATATATATATATATATATATATATATATATATATATGTGCTAATTATCTTCTCACTCTGTCCTGGTTTTCCCTGCTAGCAGCTAGCTAAGCCTGCTGATGGGTGTCAGGTGAAAGTTTTAATATTTTGGGGGCATAGAGCCCACAGATAGCAGAAATAGACATTAAGGGCCCTATTTATAAAAGATCGGTACGTTATCGTAAAATACCGATCGTTATCGTAAATAACGACCGGGTTTTACCATAACGACCGTTATTTAACGATAACGACCGTTATTTACCGATATCGTGAAAAAGGTCATTATCGGTAAATACCGGTCGTTATTTTCCGATAACGGCCGTTATTTACCGATATCGGTAAATAACGGTCGTTATCGGTAAATAACGACTGGATCGGTAAATAACGTTAGGTATCGGTAAATAACGGTCGTTATCGGTAAAAATCCGGTCGTTATTTACGATAACGATCGGTATTTTACGATAACGATACCGATCTTTATAAATAGGGCCCGAATAGTCCCCTTTTGGCTAGTGGAATATAAAGGTGGGTGTGGATGTGGCTAGCAATTTGTGGGACACTGATTGCACTACTAGCTGGAAAACTCCTTTCAGATCAGATTCTTTTGTGTGTTTGTTTTTTGAGCAGCAAGCTGGACCATTTATAGTGTGTGTATTGTTTCAAACAGGTTGTTAAGCTCTTATATTGTATATTTATTATAAAGCAGGGAATGCTAGGAGTTGTGAGTTTACAAAACAGCTTGAGACCGACTGGTTGCCTATGCCTGTAGTATAGTATTTGAGGTTGAATAAAGACATACGTCCATCCAGTCCACCCTACTCAGCAATAGGCACACTTCCTGCCTAACTGTTAATCAAGAGGAAGGCCAGGAAATACCAGAACTTGCAACATTCCTTGTTTTTAGAAACTCATCCAGCTTTTTTTTTTTTTTTTAAACTGTCCAATGAACCTGCATCACCACTTCCAATGGAAGACAGTTCCATAGTTTTACTGTAGTTTACCTCACAGTGAAAAACCCTTTCCGAACTTGAAGGCTAAACTTCTTTTCTTCAAGTCTTACAGAAATAGTTCACTTGAATTCTGCCTGTTTACAAATTTGATTACAATGTGCACTTCAACAATCATATTTAAAGGGAAAGTTCAGTGCAAATACATATGCTTTCAGAAAAAAGATAAAGCAACCGCAATACTGACTTCCGTTTGCAGGACCCCTAGTAGAGGCCATTATGGTCTTGCCCTTGACCTAGTGCCTGGGTTGATTTAGTTGCTCAGTAGAGATCTGAGCATCTTTGACCCATCCAACAGACAATCAGAGAAATTACTGTTAGGAAACATTTCAAGGATGTGCATCCTGGGAAGAAGAAGGACCGTTAGAAACTGAAATGTCAGCTCACTAATGTCAACAGCAGGGAACAGCAAAGGGTATGAAATCAACTGATTTTTAAAAATGGGAAAGAATATGTAGAATAATAAGGAGGCATTACACAAACTAACAATTAACAAATATTGATAATTTCCACTGAACTGTCCTTTAAAAAGAGTGATGGCTTGAAGATAATAAAGACATGCATCTATCAAGTCCAAAATTCCCCCCTATCTTTTAACCTACTAACAGTTGATCCAGAGCAAGGCAAAAAAAAAAACAGCTAAAAAAGGGGGAAAAACCCTGACTCCAAATGGCAATCGGAAGGTATCCCTGGATCAACCAGAACTGCAGTATATGATTAATACCAGTAATTCTCAATATATTTCAGTATTAGAAACTTATCAGCCCATTTTAAAGCTATCAGTGGACTTGCCATTACCACATCTGCTGGAAGACTTTTCCACAGTTTCACCGTTCTCACTGTAAAGAAACCTTTCCTAACCTGAGATGAAAATTCTTTTCTTCCAATCTTAAAGGATGTCCACGATGATATGACCGATAGCAAACAATGCACCAGAGAGTTTATTGTATGGCCCATAAATATATTATATAAAGTGATCATATCCCCACGCAAACGTTGCTTCTCCAATGTAAACAGCCCAGCTTGTCTAATCTGCTTGCATAGCGAAGCCCCTCCATTCCCTTTATTAATGTAGTTCCCCTTCTGAACTGCTTCCATTTCAAGATGTTCCTTTGTATATGGGATTCCAAAACTGCACGCATATTTCAAATGAGGTCTTACCAGTGCTTCTAAGAGGGGGTATAATGTTTTTTATCTCTTGAATCTATTCCCCTGTTATACAAGACAATTTTTTGCTAGCTCTAGCGTGTGCTGTCTGGCATTGTTTGCTACAGCTAAGTCTGTTATCTACCAGAAATCTTTCTCCAGTCGAGATTCACTTAACACAGAGTTATTTAAGGTGTAGGTGGCACCAGGATTGCTAAACCCGAAATGCATCACCTTACATTTATCTACATGGCAGATGAGATTCAAATCTCATCTGCCATTTGCTGCCCCATTTTGTTAATCTATCTAGGTCTGCTTGCAGCAATTGCACATCATTTGAAGTTTCTAAAGCTCGCATAGTTTAGTGTCATCAGCAAAGACAGAGACCTTCTCCCCTTCTAAGTCATTTATAAACAGATTAAAAAGAAGTGGCCCCAGTACAGAGCCTGAGGCACTCCACATAGATGTAGCTCCATGACCACCACTCTCTGTTGTTATCCAGTAACCAATTATCTACATGTGCAAATGTTTTTTTCGAGCCAACAGTCCTCAGTTTATACATTAGTCGCCTATGTGGCAGTATCAAAAGATTTAGCAAAATCCAGTATGCCACATCTAATGCTATGCCAGCCTACACGTCTCTATCCTTTACACAGTCCCAGCTCAATATGCATGGCACACAGAAAATATCATATACATTACCATAATAAAATAGCACTGGAGTTTAAATAATGACAAACGTCCATCAGTCCAACCTTTTTAGCTCATTTTGAGTCCAACCAACAGCGCCAAAGGAAGAAAAACAACCCATCTGGAAAGGGGTGGGGGGGGGAAATCCTCCTGGCTCCTAATTGCAATCAGAAAGGATACCTTGATCAGTAAGAACCATATGTATTAATACCAGTAATTTTCAATATTTTTGATTTTTAGAAAGTTATCCATCCAATTCTTGAACATTAACACACCTGCTTCACCAGATTCACCGTTTTCACTGTAAAGAAAACATTCCTAACCTGAAGATGAAAAATCTATTCTTCTATCTTAAAGGATGTTCACGAGTCCTTTGATATGACCTATTAGGGAACAATTTACACAGAGGTTATTTAATAGCCATGATATATTTATATAAAGTGATACACAACACAAAACCAATTCTCCGATGTAAACAGCCCTATCTTGTCTAATTTGCCTGCATAGTCAAGTCCTCATTCCCCAATTAATTCAGTTGCACTTCTCTAAACTCCATTTCAAAGATGTCCCTTTATATATGGGATTCAAAAACTTCACTGTATATTCAAATAAGGCAGTAGAAAGAACAGAGGACAAAACTTAAAATCAAAATATGTAATGAACCAAAATCTCTACCATTGCAACATATTATAATACAGTACTTGGCAAATTAAATTGGTTTATGAAAGTAGCTACAGGATGTCAAGAAATCCTAATTGATTTGTTTATTTTCTCTTGTTCCTTTAATGTGCTGAATACTTTCCCCAACATTTTCTTTTTGCCTATTTTTAGCTTTATATATTTTGTTGGACTATGGTTCTTTCCCAGACTTGTGGCCACTTTATGTTTGAGGGACTAAGTCCTGTGAAGATCCAGATGGGTTTAGAGACAAAATGTGGTATTTCAAAAAACGTAGCATTTTGTATTGTTTTGGATCGAATGAAAGCATAAGGAAAATATTAACATAAATAAACACACATACACGCACTGGCAACCAAAATAAACAATTAGTTTTCCATATTAATGTTAATGTTTATGATAATGTAATTTTTGTTATGTTATGTATATGATTCTCCTTACATTAGAAGTGGAACCTCTATTTAAAAGCCTTAAATTAATAAAATGCGCAAATTGTCAGTTACCTGCCCCCAACTCCAACTGATATATTTGGCATAATTACTGTGTTGCCTGTATTACCAGGTCCTTAAATAACCAGATATTTAAGGATAATTATGTCCCCTTTCTGGCAGAATAAGAGGCCCCTCCCTCCATGCAGTCACTGACATCAAAGCCAATAATGCTGTGTTTCACTGCTGCCTCCTCTGCACAGTATGTATGTATGTATAATTTTATTTATAAAGCGCCACTTGGGTAGCAGCGCTGTACATTATAAAATACAGAGTATACAAACAAGGAGATAAGTGCAAGCCATAATACAGATAGATAAAAATTAAATTAAATACAATTTCATACATCGGTTAGAAAGCTATAATATATAAGTATAAGGCAACAAGCTCAACACATTAGGAATAAGATCCCTGCCCGGAAGAGCTACAATCTAAGTGGGGGGGACAGCATACAGTTACAAGTGAGGGGGATGGGTACAAAGTGCTTAAAAGGGCTAACAATCATTAGTATGCTGATGCTCAGAAAGCTTAAGCTTTTAAAAAGCTTGAAGCTGAAAAGCTTGATATTTACCAGAAAGAGATAAAACTTTTCATTAACTACTGGTTACAATTGTATGTAATAAACTGAAAAATAATCACCAGATTTTTGTTTTAAGGGTGGACTTTAATGATACCCTTTATTGGATAACTCATGTGATTGAACATGCAAGCTTTAGAAACAAGCTGTTCAGTGTTGCAACCCCCTGACTCCAGAATTCACTATCTCGTTTTTCTGCCAATCTCACCAGACTAATATGAAAGCACCCGATATATATGCTCTCTACTGCACAGAAGAGTATAGTATCTGAGATTGAATAAAGACATACCTCCATCCAGTCCAACCTACTTAGCCTTCCTCTGTTTATCCAGAGGAAGGCAAAAAAAAATCAGAATTATGAAGAGGACAACAATTCATTCCTGACAATCGTAAATATCCCTGCATCAACTCCACTTTAGGTACCAAACAGTATCATGCATATTTCTTGTTTTTAGAAACGCATCCAACTTCTTTTCAAATTATCCAATGACCTGCACCACCACATCCACTGGAAGACATTTCCATAGCTTTCAAGATCAAAACAAGGAAGCTGCAGCCTGCCCTTCCCCTAGAAGCAGACAGCCAATCATGTAAAACACAGGGATTCTCTCTCGGGCTTATTTATAAAAGATCGGTATCGTTATCGTAAAATACCGATCGTTATCATAAAATAACGACCGTTATTTACCGATAACGAATGTTATTTACCGATAATGACTGGTATTTAATGATATCGTTAAATACCAGTCGATATCGTTAAATACTGGTCGTTATCGGTAAGTAACAGTCGTTATCTGTAAATAACGGTCGTTATTTTATGATAACGATCGGTATTTTACGATAACGATACCGATCTTTTATAAATAGGGCCCTCTGATTGGTAACTTTAAAGGGGAACTGTGGTCTCCAAACAAGTTGAGTTTAAATGAAAGGCCAGTTTCCTACCTTTAAAACAAGCCATCAACCACCCTCTCGTGCTCCACAGCCCAAGATATAAAGAAATGACTGACCAGAAAGTTAATGGGTGGGAGGCTGACATGTGACATTCCTAAGGCTTCTCCTGCACAGTGCCACCAGCGAGCACAGCCTCAGACTCCCTCAGTGTGTGAGGGAGACAGGAAGTCCCTCCTCCTCTCTGCTGTGTGAAGGACCTGCAGCTGCAGAGAAGGTAAGGGAATCTACATCCCTTCTCTCTCACTATGTGAAAAAGGCTGTTTCCACAGAGTTTTCGGGGGGTCAGAGTGGCCCACAGCACCTGTGAGTGGGCGGGGCTTAGACACCCATGTGGGGGTGGGGCTTAGGCACCCATGAGTGGGCGGGGCTTATGCACCCGTGGGTGGGCGGGCTTAGGCACCTGCGAGTGGGTGGGGCCACAGCACTTGCAAGTGGGCAGGGCCACATGGGGCTGTAAGGGAATGGGCCAAGGGGGACCTGCAACTGGAGGGACCATGGGGTCCATGAGTGGGAGGGACATGGGGGGCTGCAAAGTGGAGGAGACACAGGGCAGATTGACTGACAGGTTTAAGAGCAGGAAGCAGGAAGTGCAGGGAACCTGGTGATGCTACTGCCATATCACACACAAAAATGTAAATATCTTCAAAACTATGCAAAATAAACAATGGAAATAAATTGCAAAAACTCTCAGGGGAGCAATTCTTATCAATTTACCTAAAGTCATTTTTGGACCACAGTTCCTCTTTAAGATTGCTTTGCCACTACAACCTTTAAAGGGCATGTCCACCCCCAAAACTAAAATTTAACCCCTTACTGGACACATCAAGTAGTTTAAAACAATCTTTACCTTACATTCCTGCTCAAAATAGTTCCCCTGCTGTGCCCCTCCAAAGTCCAGGAAACTGCTGTGTAGGAGCAGTGTGTGACTCATGCTGTTCCTGAGACCTCCTCAACCTCATCAAGGTTGAGGCATGCTCAGTGCAGCCCTCCCTGCCTCTCAGCCAATCACGGACACGGCTGCCGGTCCTGCTCCCTGCTTGCAATTCCATGCAAGCAGAGGGCCTGAACACTGCGGCGGAGGAGAGAGGGCAGGTAAGTAAGAACAATTATATTAATGCGGTTGGGGCTGGGGGAGCATGCCCTACCACATATTAAAAGTTAAATTTCGGGGTGGACATGCCCTTTAAGTGGCAACTGTGTTCTCCAAACAAATTAGGGTTAAAGGATAACTGTATTGCCCCAATGCATTTTTTACTTTCAAAAGAGTAAAGGTATGCAGCCCTCCCCATACTTTTTTTTTTTCTAATTTCGAGCTTCTCTCTGCCTTCAATTAGCCTTCAATTAGCCATGCTAATCCCTTATGTGGCAAAATATCAAAAGACTTGGCAAAGTATACCACATCCAATGCTCTTAAAGGGAATGTCCACCCCAAACTAAAATTGAACCCATTACTGGCCTCACTGTGTAGTTTAAGAAAATACCTTACGTCTTTGCTGCTTATGGTTCTCCTGCAGTGCTTATTCAAAGTCAAGGAAACAGAAGAGTAGGAGGTGTCTTCCTGTGTAAAAGGTTTCTGCCTCCTACTCTGAGAGGACAGTGGCAAGCGCAGGGGAGCCCTTTCCCCCCCTCTGTCTATAACCATCTTAGCCCATTATTTAATGGTCCCACATTTTCTTTTCTCATCTTTTAACTATTGATATACTTTAAAAAACATTTTGGGCTTGGTTTTTAGCTTTGTTAAGCTATCCATGCTTCGTTTTATAGTTCAGCAAGCTTAACTGCTTTATTGCACTCCTTATTACAGCTTTTATTCTTTAAGAAGGGTTGTTCTATTTCCTCTGATATAAAGATTTTAAATGCCCTTTCTATTTTTCTATTTCCCTTTTTACCTCATAATTAAGCTACATAGTTACCTAATTTTTTTTAGATTTGTTGTTTAAGGGTATAAATTTAGTCCACTTTACTTTACCTGAGAACATAGCACCCTAGTGTGAGCTGAATGGATTTTTTTTAAAACATAAAATTTGCTTTAATAAAGTTACATTTGTTTTTTGCAACAATATACTGTATCATGATCACAATTCCTTAAGCTTCTCATTACTTTTATCTACGTAATGAGCTCTGGGTTAACTATTAACCAGATCCAACAAAGCATCCTTTCTAGTAGGAACTTCAACAATCTGCAAAAAAAATTGCTCATGTAGAAAATTTAGGAACTAGACACCTTTTAAAGTGTTAGCAGTTCCCCTACTCGAACCAATGTCAGGGTAATTGAAACCCCTTATGACTAGAACATGGCCAAAACATGCAGCCATTGTTATCTCCATATGGAGGTAAATGTCTTCTCTTTACTGACATTTGGTGGCTTGTAACAGACACCTACAATTAATTTACCCACCACCTTGCTTTCCTCCCATATTGCTTTAGCCTTATCATTTATACCAATATTTATTTTTATCTTTTTTAAATTTGGCTTCAACTCTTCTTAAAAACATAACCCCCCCTCTTATTTTTTCTATCATGTCTAAACGAGGATGTTATTATTATTATTATTATTATTGTGGATTTTTATAGCACCAACATCTTACGTAGTGCTCTACAATTACATGTATTCATTCACATCCGGCCCTGCCCTAAAGAGCTTACAACCTAAGCACATTTATTTGACACATACAACCATATGTCTTATTTGGGGAGGAAAGGGGAGTGCTCAGATGAAACCCACGCAAGCATAGGGAGAACATACAAACTCCTTGCAGATGTGTCCAAAGGTCATATTTAAAAAACATGTTAACAGCAGGTTTTCAATATTGTACGTCCGTGGATCGTACATTTACGGCAACTCGTACATTTACAGCAAGTGGTCATAAATGAATGACCGCTCTATCATAGAAAACTATGCAGTAGTAAACTACTGCAATGGTATTCTATGGCAAGCGTAAATCTACTATCGCATATATATATATATATATAAAGATTAAACCACGATCGTAGATTTACAATCGCTATTGTACATTAAGGGCTGCTATCATAGATATACGATATCACCTGTAAATTTACTATAGTAATATCGACCGTTAAAGGCGATACAGTGCCTTTATAACTATGGCTCCAAGGGTTCATTCGAAATCATGACTTCAGCGCTGCAAGGCATCAGTGCTAACCAAATGCAAATAAGTGTTCCAGTGCCTCACAATTATTCAGTGTCTACTCCTGCAGCATGGCCGCATCCACACTAACGAAATCCTTTAAACAGTAAGTATTGCAGGGATACCATATCGCAAAGCTAAGTTTGCAAAAAATTTATTAACCAGCCAAGCACAACATGTGTCGAACGCTCATGTATTCTTTTTCAAGTGCAAATTTAATACACACAGTGAATCAAATTCAACAAGTGCCAAAGAGCTCCTCCTATTCCTTGATGGTAACAATAGGTGTTGGATTAACCCTTCACTAATGTCCATATGGGTTAATCTTCCAAAAGTCCATTTTCATTAATCTCTTAGATAATTCCATAAAGTGCATACTATATATTCAAAAGTGCTACTGATTAATCATCATAATAACATAGGATACATATTTACAACAGTTTCATAAAGTGCATAAGTTGAAGTGTTACAATAGTATCATAAAGTGCATAAGTTGAAGTGTTACAATAGTATCATAAAGTGCATATGTGTTACAATAGTATCTTCAAGTGTTTACCTTACAGTACTTATGTTAAATATACTACATTGCATATGTGAATGTGCTAATTCAAGATGTTCATATATTCTCATTCATCTTAACCTATTAAAGTGCCGTCATTAAAGTGCATTATTATAGGTATATTACTCTCACTTTTTAAATTCCTATACACTTATATACATATTTACAAAAAAGCACCAGAAACAAAACCTATGCATGATTCAGGAAATATTGTCAAACACCAATCTACCTAAAATCGACCATGTGGCAAATTTAGATACAGGAAAATCTAATGGATATGTAAACCTTTGTCTACAGCGATGTGTTCGAAACATGTCATGTTTGGCTGGTTAATACATATATTTCAAACTTAGCTTTGCAATATTGTGTCTCCCTGCAATACTTACTGTTTGAAGGATCAGTGCTAATCACTGAGCCACCATGCTGCCCAGTTACCTTCTAAATGGGGTTTTTTTTTTGCCTTCCCCCAGATCATCAGTTAGGCATGCAATGTGGGTATTGCTAGATGGGTTGGACTGGATGGACGTATGTCTTTATTCAACCTGGTAAAAATAAAAATTGTTTTGCCGTATTAGTCCAATATATGTAGTAAAAAGTAGAGTACTGTGATACTTTTAATGGACTAACAGTTTATTTTAGTAGACAAGCTTTCAAGGGATGAACCCTCTTCCTCAGGTCAGAGCAGTACTGATTAAAACAATGATTACCAGAAAGTAAGGAGATAATTACATTAGATAACAAACCCAAAAGGAAAAAAAAAATTCAGAATATACTGAGGAATGAGAGGGGGTAATACAATACAGAGATAACAGCATACTGGGGTGGGTAACCAAATGCAGAGGAGAGAAGAAGCAGGGGGGGGGGGGGGGGTAATGAGAGGGGATGCTGGATGAGAGAAAAGCAGACACTGAGAATATGTACATATTGTATACCATCCACATATGGTCCAACTTACAAATATTTTTCAACAGTTATAGTGGGCTAGGAATCCCAAATCTTGGTTTAACACATTGTTTTTGGAGACAAATAACAGAATCATTTTGACTTCAAATGTTTTTCTATCTTGGTTGCTACTGAACTGTCCCTTCAAGATCCGGACTTGGAGGTTTTTCATGGTGTGTCCTGAAAAAATTAAAAATGATGCCCCATAGACAAACAGTTATTATTCTCATTATGGATGGTGATGCTACTTGGGAGTTCATCCTCTTCTGTAGTTTTTGGCTGGTTTCCCCTATATATAAAGTGTCCGTACATCTGTTACATTGTATTAAATACACCACATTGCTGGATGTGCAGCTGTAAGATACCTGGATGTTAAATACCCCCTGGATGTGATTACAGAGGAGAGAACTGTAATATTGTTGCACGGTTTACACCGAGGACCCCTGCATGGTTTGGTACCTGGGGTGATATTTTCATAATCCGTGTGTAACCTTCTTCTTACTAGTTTTTGGTGAAGGTTTGGTGGTTGCCTAACGGCAAGTATAGGGGGTTCTGGGAATTTTTTTTAAGGGTTTCATCTTGATTAATCATAGGTTAACAGCTTCCTGCTAATGCTCTACTAGTAACCATTGACGTAATATCTCTGTATAACAACATCCCACATACTGCATGTGGTAATTTTTTAAAAATTGCCCCCACAGTAATTACAGTCCTCACCAGCCTCATTGGTTTCATTCTTAATCATAATTATTTCATATTTAACCAAGAAATTTACCTACAATGCATGGGTGTAGCCATGGGAAGCAAAATGGCACGTCAGTATGCCAACCTATTCATGGCTGACTTGGAAGACAGGTTTCTCAAAGCCCAACATTACAAACCACATAGTTATTATCGTTACATAGACAATGTTTTTATGATATGGACACATGGAGAAGAACAGCTACAACATTTTATTCAGGATTTTAACAAACTCCACCCAACAAATACATTTGAAATGATTTTTCTGAGGAATCCATAAATTTTTTTGGACACTACAGTCACCCTGAAAGATGGAAGAATTCAAACCAAATGGGTTAAACCAAGATTTGGGATTCCTAGCCCACTATAACAAGTATAGTATAGTATAGTATAGTATTGAGGTTGAATAAAGACATATGTCCATCCAGTCCAACCCATCTAGCAATATCCTCATTTCCTGCCTAACTGTTGATCCAGAGGAAGGCAAAAAAAAAACACCAAATTATGAAGGGGGAAAAAATTCCTTCCTGACTCCAAGTGGCAATCGGAAATTTCCTGGATCAACTCTACTTTATGAATCAATACCAGTAACTTGCAACATTCCTTGTTTGCAGAAACTCATCCAGCTTTTTTTTAAACTTACCAATGAACCTGCCACAACAACGTCCACAGGAAGACAGTTCCATAGCTTTACCGTTCTCACAGTGAAAAACCCTTTCCGAACTTGAAGCTTAAACCTTTTTTCTTCAAGTCTAAAGGGATGTCCTTGTGTCCTCTGACATGTTCTATTGCTGAACAAAAGAGATGGTCGAAACTATTGAAAGTTCGGTCCGTTTTCGAACTTCGAACTATTGAAAAGCTTCGAAAGTTGAAAGTTCGAAAACGGACCCATTAAAATCTATGGGAGGCAAATAGTTTGAAAAGTTCGAGTCAAATACAACTAAAATATAATGGTAACTTAATGTAAATGGCTGTGGGACCTGGGAAATGGTCGGGGAGCATGTTCCAATATCCAGGACTTTCGTAAAATCGATTTTACTCTTACACGCGCTACTTTCGAGCTTTCGCGTTCGAACGTCGAGGGAACGGGGGACATTTTACTCGCAGATTCGATGCTCGCCTATAGGCTTTAATGGAGACTCTACTCGCAGATTCGATGTTCGCGCCTAGATACCATGTACATTTTACTCGCGAATTCGAACGTTCGAACATTCGAACATTCGATAAATCATCGAAAGTCCGGGAAATATCGAAAGTCCGCGTCCGAGATAGTTCGAGAAGTTCGGGTCCGTTCGAACTCGAACAGTTCGGCTCGAACTCGGTTCGAGTTCGAGTTCTATGCCATCCCTACTGAACAATGCCCCAGATAGTTTATTGGATGGTCCGTTAACGTATTTATACACAGTAATCATATCCCCAAGCAAGCGCCTTTTCTCCAGCGTACATAATTGTAACTTATCCAGTCTCTCTTCATATTCAAGCTCCCCTTATTAATTTAGTTGCCCTTTTCTGAACCCTTTCCATTTCAAAGATGTCCTTTTTGTACACCGGATTCCAAAATTGCACTGCATATTCCAAATGAGGCCTTACCAATGCTTTGTAAAGAGGGAGAATTTCATTTTCCTCCCTTAAATCCATACCTCTCTTTATACAAGACAATACCATGCTGGCTCTGGCTGTTGCCGCCTGGCACTGCTTACTACCTTTAGGCTTGTTATCCACCAAAACTCCAAGATCCCTTTCCAACAGCGATTCATTTAACACAGAGCCATTTATACGTAGCACAAGGATTTTTTGGTTAGTATAGCAATCACACTTGTTGCAATGGCCCCTTTTTATTGGAACAAACAAAATTATAATATTTCGGTGGATACAACCACCCTTCGTCTGTAGTTATCATTTTGTTTGTTCTAATAAAATGAGCAAGGGTCCTTTCTTGTGTACTACAGACCAGCACCACCCGAGAATTGGAAGCACTTCAAGTGCTGTCAGTGTGGATTGATGTAACTTATAGGTTGTGTCTGAAAGACATCAAGGCAAATAGCTTCCCATTGCAATTACAAAGTAGTTTTAAATAGTAGTTTTAAATATCAAATTTCTCCCATCTCCCAAATCAGATCAGGAAGAACTGAAATAATGTATCCCAACCTTCTATTTAAACCAAAACTGAAAGCGCATTTAAACCATCTCACTCCCTTTTTATGTACCTAGGGGGAAGAGCTAATATGCTAGGTCCTCTCCCCTGGGGTACATAAGATTGCTGGCAATACTTAGTTAATGTCATGCTTTATACAATTTACAATTAGGTTAAGGAACACAAAAATCAGATGAAAATATGCTTTCCAAGCTCAATTTAATTTGTGGGATGATGGTTTTGAGTAAAGCTTTCAAAATATTAAATATTGCGTTTCTTTCACAATAACTTTATACTCCTCTACCAAATACATTATACTGTACTTTGGAGAAACACTGCATTATTGTTAAAACCATAAAAAGCATTATAGTCCAGGCAGTCCCTTGTTGTGGATTGCATTATGCATTGAGCCCCTACAAGTGGCATAACTAGGAATCACTGGGCCCCCCAGCAAAACTATGATGGGCCCCCTTTCCATGCTTAATCCACAGTGATTTTCTGTGAGGAGGCTATATCTGTCATAGGAAAAATAAGAATATGGGTCCCCTTGGCTCCACGGCCCCCCCACCTAGTTACACCCTTGGCCACTACCTGAGAAAGTTTGTATATTTACGAACATTTATGGCATTAAACTCACAGGGATGGAGGCTAAGGCTGAGGCTACACTTACGGTAATGGACAGCAGAGCAGTGTTTCACACACATAACAGTCAGTTTGCTCTGCGAATGTTGCACAACTGACCGCATGTGTTCTGAAAATGGATTGCAGAGCATGCAATTTGGCCCGCCACATTGACAAGCATTGGGCAATGTTTCTCAAATGCAAATGGATATTAAATCGAGATCGTAAGCGTGTGAGAAATGCACTGGTGTGACCCATACCTAAGAAAGTATTTCCATTTTAAATGGGCTGCAGCTTCTTTTAAATATTTGGGTGACTATTTATATAAAAATAACGGTGTATCGTGTTAGCCAGTCAACACTATTCTCAGAAAATTTTACCACCACATTGACAAGATTAAAAAGGAGATGGGGATCACCACTCTCTGATTGGATGAGGGTGTAACTAATTAGTATAAATTGCCTGAGCACTGTAGTGTCTTTACTTTTAAACCTCACATATAAGTCCTGCTGGAAAAGCAATTTCAGCTCTGAGCGATTTTATTTTAAAGCGATTTAATGATTTAAAGGTTTTGTCTGTTTTTAAGGGGCGTGTTAAGAAAAAAAAGCATTTAGAACAAGATAGGGCTTAAGAACAAGATTGCTGTTTCTGTTCTTGTGTATTGCTATTGATGTTGCTGTGTATTGCTTTTTAGTATGGACAGTTTCATTGGGGCTATGCAATGAGCATCCTGCCGCATGTATGGGATCTTGGAGCAGCCGCCCCAAGGGACCTATGTATGTGTCAGATTTGAGTGGGTAGAATCTGAGGTGCAGAATCTAAAGGAAAAACTTGCAGCATATAGCATATAGTTTTGTAAGGATCACCAGGGGATGTAAGGGACGGAAGGGTAGGGTCACTTCATTCCAGCCAGTCGATCCCAACCGATTTGCCGTTTTAGGCGAAGATGCAGAGAACGACAACTCAGAAGAAGCATGTATGAAGCAGGCCATTCCCTTGAGCAACCAGAGGATCACCATCTCTAATACAAGGGAGGGAGACCTGGGGCCAGGAAAGAAGGCAGGTAGTGGTAGGGGACTTGATTATTAGAAAAGAAAATAGGGTAATCTTGCCAAGACCCTACATGCCGTACAATGTGTTGCCTGCCTAGTGCTAGGGTTTGACATTTGGTGGATCGTGTAGACAGATTATTGAGTGGGGCGTTAAAAGTAATGACCTCAAGGCAAATGTTTTCAGAAATACTACCGTAGCCATGTGGTACTGTATACATGGTATTTTCTGTGTCAATAAATAATATTTTTAATGGGATTTAAAGTATGTGAGTGCATTTTTTGATACTAAAAGTGATGTCTGTGTCCCTGGTAGTTGTTCAGGTTCTTAAATTTTCTATATGAGCATTTTCTTTCACAGATGATAGAAGTTCCTACTAGACAGGATGTGTTGTTGGATCTGGTGATATCTAATAACCCTGAGCTAATTTTGGAGATGTAATGAGGATATTTGGGAATAGTGATCATGATATATTGTCCTTTAATATAGGTTAAATGACACTATATATAGGTTAAATTTATATATATATATAAAAGTCAATGTATGTATGTATGTATGTTCCAGAAAAACTTCCAAATGACTGGGTCAATTTTTATTAAACTTGGTATACTTATATTTAAGGACCTGGAAAAAAGCATAGGCTACTTTACAACTTTTAAAAATGCCTCTGTACCTGCTTTTTTCGACACTTTTAAAGTTAATTAACCCATGTGCTGCCATCTGGTGGTGAATTGAGTGAATCAATTTCACACCTTCCAAATATCACAGATTGTTTAGGGCAGTGCAATGCTTTGCTTCATTTTGTTCTGTTGTTGCTGTGATAGGAGGATAGAGTTGTCAATCATGAGGAGTAGCAGACCATGTGATGTAACAATGTCAAGTGACCACACACTCAGTCACCTCCTCTCACTTGTGGTTCCCCTAGAGTCAATATTGAGAGGTAAACTTACCAATCCAAGATAAGTCTCTTGTACTGAGGGTTGGGCAGGCTCATGGAGATCACAGTTTGCAGCTGTCTGGTGCAGAGATCAGAGAAGGCATCTAAGGAAATATTCAGTTTTACTTAGAGGGGAACTGTGGTCCAAAAATGACTCTAGGTAAATTGATAGGAATTGCTCTCCTGAGAATTTTTGCAATGTATTTTCATTATTAATTATGCATAGTTTTGAAGATACAAAATTTACATTTTTGTGTGTGATATGGCAGCAGCATCACCAAGTCCCATACAATTCCTGCTTCCTGCTCTGAAACCATGTCAGTCAATCTGCCCTGTGTCTCCTCCTGCCCTTTGCAGCCCCCTGGTCCCTCCCACTCATGGACCCTATGGTCCCTCCAGTTGCAGGCCCCCCTTGGCCCATTCTCTTACAGCCCCATGTGGCCCCACCTACTCGCATGTGCACAAGCCCCGCCCACCCGGGGGATGCGAATAAGCCCCGTCCACTCACAGGTGAATAAGCCCCACCCACTCATGGGCACACAAGCCCCACCCACTCGCAGGTGCATAAGCCCCGCCAACTCACGGGTGCTGTGGGCCACTCAGACCCCCCTTACAGAAAACTCTGTGGAAACAGCAGAGTGAGAAGACTGTTTTCACATAATGGGAGGGAAGGGCTGTTGATTCTTTCTCTGTCAGGACTTCACACAGCAGAGAGGAGGAGGGAATTCCTGTCTCCCTCACACACTGAGGGAGTCTGAGGCTGTGCTCGCCGGCGGCACTGTGCAGGAGAAGCCTGCACAGAAGGAATGTCACCCATGTCAGCCTCCCACCCATTAACTTTCTGGTCAGTCATTTCTTTATATCTTGGGCTGTGGAGCACGTAGAGATTTGGTTGATTGCTCGTTTTAAAGGCCCTTGCCTTTAATTTAAACTCAACTTGTTTGCTGATCAGTGCCTTCTTGATTTCTGGAGACCGAGGTGGATTTGATTTCACAAACTTGGTTGAAGGTGGGGAATAGCGTAATTCTATCCGATAACCCTGGTTCAGGATTTCCAGGACCCAAGAGTCTGAAGAAGTCTGAGCCCATGTTTCCCTGAAGTGGGAAAGTCTTCCCCCTAATTGAAAGCAATGGGCACGCAAACCTTCATAATGGACGGGTTTTGGCTCTGGAACCTCTGCCTCGAAAGGACTGGGGGGCCGAATTATTTTTCCATGAATCTTGGTGAAAATAGGGCTTTCCAAGTCTGTATTGTCTGTCATTTCTGAGACCTGATGATTGAAAAAGGGTTTTTGACATTTGTCTGCCACCTCTGAATGAAGGTAGAGTATTTTTGGCTGAATTTCTTTCTATGAGTTCTTCTAGCCTGAAGCTGAACAGAAGGCCCCCTTCGAATGGTATTGTCGTTAGACTTTGTTTGGAGTAGGTATCCGCCTTCCACTGCCTTAACCAAAGGGCTCTCCTGGCCACTATGGAGGCGCTCATGGTTTTGGCTGCTAATTTCACCGAATCCATTGATGCTTCGGATTTGTACTTGTTAGTGTCCTTGATTTCTTTTAGCATTTTAACTAAATCTTGTCTGGGGGTACCTAGACAAGCTAAGCTTGTGATGACAAAAGGTGGACGTATGGCTGCTCCTGATAGGGATAATATGCGTTTTAACATGGAATCTTCTTTCTTATCCATCGGGTCTCTTAGTGCTAGTGTATTTTCCGTTGCTAGGATTGTTTTCCTAGCTGCTTTAATGATTGTTGTGTCCACTTTGGGGGAATCGTCCCATGATGCTGTAACAGATTGATTTAATGGGTATGTTTTATTAAAGTTGTTGGAGATGGAAAACCTTCTGTCGGGGGCTAGGCATTCTTTTTTTATTGTTTCTAGGAACTGGTCATGTGCATGAAAAAATGTTGTATCCTGAAGTTTTTTTGTGAACATTTGGTCTGATTATGAGGGTTGTTCTGGTTCCGAAATGCATAGTGTTTTCTTCATTTTTATATTAAAATTAAATGGGCTAAGGTCTCTTGAGTTAGAAACTTTTCTGTTTCAGTGTCGTCTGTGTTAGCTTTGACTTCTGAATCAACTTTTTCCCCTGGTTCCAATGGAACTCTTGGAATTCTTGTTGTGGTTGTTGTATAGGGGTAATTGTTGAATTGATCATGGCGGATAGCATTGGCTCAGAAAAGGCAGAAAAAGAGGAATCCATCATCTGTTTTACTAAATTGAGGATCTGATCCTGAGATGTATTGGGATTGGATCTGAAATTGGTGCATTCAGCACAAAACTTCTTGTCTGGCAAGGCTGGGTTATCACACATGTGACATTCTGTTCTTTTCCTTTTGTGGTGGTATTGATGATCCCCCTCTTGTCTGGAGGAGAAGCTGTAAAAAAAAAAAGGATTTCCCATTAATATTCTCTCTCTCTCTCTCTTTCTCTCTCTCTCTTTCGCTCTCCCTCTCCCTCCTTCTAAATACACCTACCTACTGAAGCAGGAACTTCTATGTTCCTTGGAACTCATTGTAGATGTTAAAAGAAAATGGTGCTGTTATTGTCTTGTTTGTAAATGTATCTGCACAAACCTCTGTTACTTACTGCAGGGCAGAGATTGCTTGTCTGGGGCGCTTATTCCCAGACAGCGGTAAATGTATCAGTTTGCGCTGATCAAATCCGAACAGCTCTCTCTCTCTCTCTCTCTCTCTCTCCTCTCTCTCTCTTCTCTCCTCTCTCTCTCTCTCTCTCTCTCCTTCCAAATACACCTACCTACTGGAGCAGGAACTTCTATGTTCCTTGGAACTCATTGTAGATGTTGAAAGAAAATGGTGCTGTTATAGTCTTGTTTGTAAATGTATCTGCACAAACCTCTGTTTTGTTACTTACTGCAGGGCAGAGATTGCTTGTCTGGGGCGCTTATTCCCAGACCGCGGTAAATGTATCAGTTTGCGCTGATCAAATCCGAACAGCGTGCTGTTTTTTGAAATTCATGGCACTTGCCGGCCACATGGTGTAAGCGATGTTGCGTACGCATACGCATCATTGAGGAAGTCTCACGGTGGCCCAGCCCAGAGATGAGTGTTGCTGTATCTTAGTCAGACAGGAAAGAAAAAAGACGAAGAGGTAGGGCTTCTGGCACCCTTTTATTTGCTATGGAAGGGGTTCCTGTATCTCGAGCAGCAGGTGGGATTAACCCCTTTTGTGACCACTGCCATGTAGGACCAGGTAAATAAATAACTATATACATACAAGTGGGAGGTGTATACATACAAGATTCTATAAGATTGGTATAACCAATTATACTGTTGGTGGTCCTGTAGCGCTAGCTTAGTGTTTGTGGAATGTTTGCAAAAATGTAATTCTCTATGACTCACTATCTCCATATAGAGCTTTTTTTAAAATCTTTTTATGCACTTTGCAGTGTATATTATAATCTACAATATAAACAAAAAAATAAGCTATACTGGTGAAAATATTTCCACTACCAAAATTCTGAGGCACACACCCAGCACACCCTTTGAGAAACACTGCTCTGGAACAGTGCTCATAATTTGAATTTGGTGGATTCACAATAACGAATTTCTGGCCCACACACTAAACAACAATATGAGGGCATATATCAGGGAGATTCAATAAAAGTTCTTATTGTTAAAAATGGTGTTTATTTTGCCCCAACCAATCAGATATTATTTAACATTTGAAAGCTAACATCTGATTGGTTGGGGCAAAATTAGCACCATTTTTAACGATAAGAAATTTTGTTAAATAACCCTGATAGTATAGAATAGTATAGTATTTGAGGTTGAATAAAGACTTATGTCCATCCAGTCAAACCTACTCAGCAATACCTACATTTCAAGATATGGATCTTGAAAAAGGATCCTCCATATTGTTTTCCCTGCCCTCTTACTTCAGCTACATTAGTGATATCTGCTGCTAATGATCTAATATAAACATATTATTGACCAGTATCATGTTGCTGCCCCTGCGTGCTCCAGACTAAGGACCCATAACATGAGCCAGGCTATGTAGGTTATGTTGTATAAAGTGTATTATTCTACTGCTTTCCCTGTTTACAATTGATGCCACACAAATGTTATATTTTTTTCCTATTTCTTCATTTATTTGTGGGATTAAAAATGTAGAGCTGTATGTACAAAAACAAACTGTAGTAGAAATTATTGGGTGGGGTGGGGAGCATTACGGTAGATATTTCTCTAAACAGATGGATCAGATCTGTGGGCTACATGACATTCTACATATTGGTTCTGTTAAATACCATCAGTTCTTGGACACAAAACAGAAATACAGTCTGATGTGATCCATGTGTTGTTGCTTATTTCTTAGCAAGAAGTGTCATCTGGTATTTCAGACTTTTCATGCTACAGATATTAATGTTGTATTGTTTGTAAGTATTTAACCATAGGATTTAATTTACCTGTCAGTAAGTACTCTCCTTATTGCACAGCTGTCTTTACCCACATATTTTAATTACTTTTTACTTGTTTTAATGATTTTAAATTTATTTTACATTGCACAGTTCTCCTATTTATACTCACAATCGTAATTTTACAATTGATGTTTACAAACATTAAATCACAGTATCACAAAATAGCCAAGTTGGGTTTGGACCTAACAAAAGGAAGTTTCCTGTGAGGGAAACGAACTAGAGTGAGTGTCCCTTGCTCTTAAGGACCTTGATCACAAGGACATAGAAAAAGGACATTTTCATTTGATGGTTGTATGATGTGTGTGAAAGTTTGAAAATAAGTTTGAAAATAAGGATTGTTTGTATTGTGTTAAGGACTGTGTGTGCAGTTAGCAGACTAATCTTTCTTCTCCCAGTTAAAGGGGTGCGCTGGGCTTCTATATTCTAGTATTGCACCTGTTGTAATCACAAACAGGCTGTGAAAAGGTTAATAAGTGTTTTTTTTTTCCCTCTCTTCCTGGCTCTTGCACTAATTGGTGTGGGGGTTGGGGCCTATTAGTTAAATAGGATTCACTGTTGTTGGGCCTGTGGTTTGGACCTAACAAAAGGAAGTTTCCTGTGAGTGAAACAAACCAGAGTGAGTGTCCCTTGCTCTTAAGGACCTTGATCTCAAGGACATAGAAAAAGAAGGACATTTAATCATTTGATGGTTGTATGGTGTGTGTGAAAGTTTGAAAATAAGGATTGTTTGTACTGTGTTAAGGACTGTGTGTGCAGTAAGCAGACTAATCTTTCTTCTTCCAGTTAAAGGGGTGCGCTGGGCTTCTATATTCTAGTATTGCACCTGTGGTAATCACAAACAGGCTGTGAAAAGGTTAATAAGTGGTTTTTTCCCCTCTCTTCCTGGCTCTTGCACTAATTGGTGTAGGGGTTGGGGCCTATTAGTTAAATAGGATTCACAGTTGTTGGGCCTGTGGTTTGGACCTAACAAAAGGAAGTTTTCTGTGACTGAAATGAAATAGAGTGAGTGTCCCTTGTTGTAAAGGACCTTGATCTCAAGGACATAGAAAAAGAAGGACATTGAAACAAGAAGGGCAATTAAACAAGGTTTGTGCGTCACTGTGCTGTTGTGGTGTATTAGAAGGGACAGTTTTGTCGGTACCATGCAATGTGCATCCTGCTACATATATAGGAACCTGGAGCAGACGTTCCGGAGAACCTATGTCTGTGTCAGGTGTGAGTGGGTTGCCCATTTAGAAGTTGAGGTGGAGAGTCTAAGGGGGCATCTTGCAGCATTGCCGGGATTGGCAGAATTGGGGGGTCAGCAGGCACTGGCTGGGGCCAGTATAGAGGTGGGTGGAAGTGGGACAGGGAAGGTTGAGGGGAGAGGTAGTTTTGGTAGGGTTATTAGGGGAAGTGGGGGATGGAAGAATAGGGGGGCTTCTTCCCAGATTGTCCATCCCAACAGATTTGCCACCTTAGGTAATGAAGTGGAGGAGGACACCTCGGAATTAGTGTGTATGGAGGGGGCTAGTCCCTTGAGCACCCAGGGGACTGCCATCTCTGATACAAGTGAGGAGGAACAAAGGATCAGGAATGCAAGGCAGGTGGTAGTGGTAGGGACTCCATTATAAGGAAGGTAGATAGGGTAATCTGCCGCCAAGACCCTACATGCCGAACTTGTGTTCGGCATTTGGTGGATCGTGTAGACAGATTATTGGGTGGGGCCGGGTGTGACCCGGTGGTCTTGGTTCACATTGGTGCCAATGACAAAGTTAGAGGAGGAGGTGAGGTCCTTAAACATGATTTCCGAGAGCTAGGGGCCAAGATAAAAGCAAGGACCTCCAGGGTAGTGTTTTCAGAAATACTACCGCAGCCACGTGCTAAGCCAGGGAGACAGCGGGAGCTTAGGAGCATTAATGCGTGGCTAAGAGAGTGGTGTAAGGAAGAAGGGTTTGGGTTTATTGAGAACTGGGCAGGCTTTGCTGTCAGCTACAGGCTCTTTAGTAGGGATGGGTTGCACCTCACTGATGGCAGTGCAGCAGTTTTAGGGGAGAAGATGGCCAGAGGGTTGGAGGAGATTTAAACTAGGTTTGGGGGGGGAGGGTATTAGCAGTCTCACTGGGATAGATAGCCCAGGAGGAAAGCAGGGTGTAGATAGGCCAGTGGTGGGTGGAAAGGGGGATGGGGCTAGCATAGGGGATAGGGAGGCATGTGTATTAAAGTGTACAAATAAATTACAGGATCATAATTTAAAATGTATGTTTGCAAATGCGAGAAGCCTGGCTGACAAAATGGGTGAATTGGAAATTATGGCATTGAATGAAAAGTATGATGTAATAGGTATAGCAGAAACGTGGTTGAACAGTTCTCACGACTGGGCTGTAAATATAGAAGGATATAGTATAGTATAGTATTTGAGGTTGAATAAAGACATACGCCCATCCTGTTTAACCCATCTAGCAATATCCTCATTTCTTGCCTAACTGTTGATCCAGAGGAAGGCAAAAAAAACCCACCAAATTTATGAAGGGAGAAAAAATTCCTTCCAATTGGAAATTTCCCTGGATCAACTCTACTTTATGTATCAATCCCAGTAACTTGCAACATTCCTTGTTTGCAGAAACTAATCCAGCTTTTTTTTTAAACTGACCAGTGAACCTGCCATAACAACGTCCACTGGAAGACAGTTCCATAGCTTTACCGTTCTCACAGTGAAAAACCCTTTCCGAGCTTGAAGCCTAAACCTTTTTTCTTCAAGTCTTAAGGGATGTCCTCGTGTCCTTTGACATGTTCTATTGGTGAACAATGCCCCAGATAGTTTATTGTATGGCCCGTTAATGTATTTATACACAGTAATCATATCCCCATGCAAGCACCTTTTCCCCCTTCATAAATTTGGTGGGTTTTTTTTGCCTTCCTCTGGATCAACAGTTAGGCAGGAAATGAGGATATTGCTAGATGGGTTGGACTGGATGGACGTATGTCTTTATTCAACCTCAAATACTATACTATACTATACTATACTATACTACTTATCTGATGTCACTAAAGTTGGGGTAATGATAGCATCTGTTTCTGTTAGAGCTGAGCTCCCTTTTTTATTTTCTTTATATTATTACTTGCACATGTTATTGTAAATTTTTTTCTTCAATATTTTTCCAGGGGTGTAACCGTAGGGACCCAGGCCCGCTGTGAGATTGGAGGCTGAGCCCCTGACCAACCCCCCTCCCCAGTGCATGACGATACGCTGTTTTTAAATAGCTGATCGCTCATATACAGTAAAAATATGCACGATCAGCTGTTTAAAAGACAGGAACCGTACTTCCGGTTCGGTTCTGGTATTTCATACTGCTGATTGTGTGTATATTTACTTCATACGTGCAATCAGCTGTTTAAAAACAGCTGATCGACGATAAGCTAGGGAAGAGTTGCTGGGCCCTCTTACCCCCCTCTTACCTCCAAAGCCCTGCAGGCCCTATTGTTACGCCACTGCTTACTTCAGTAATCACCTCTACCTCCCCTTTATTCTACTCGTATGTCTGTCTGTTTCACACCATTCACCATTACACAGCCCACACTTTTGTGTGCACTGACATTTTAGGTCACTTAGGCTGGAAATTTTTTTAAGTCTGAATGCCCACTTTGGATTCTTTACCAGCAAACCTGCGATTCTTTTAAGAATCGCAAACCCATCCCCCCTGAACGGGGCCTTTGATATGGGCGACCTGTGCGACTGCACAGCTTGCATTACCAGGGGGGCAACAGCCAGGAGTATTAGGTCACAGACCTGTAGGCCAAAGTTGTGCATCGTGCCACAGCCCCCCCAGTTACGAGTCTGCAGATCAAATATATCTATCAGAACCACCCCACAGACAAAGCCCCAGCACACATAAGCCTTACTTGTGTCTGCATGCTGTGCTGTTGGTGCCGGAGAGATTTTTGGACAGAAAATGTATCTTATTGGATACAAACTCTGAGGCAACAGATAAGTGTACACCAACTTACAAGGACACACAATATACAGGCCTGGTCAATATTTAAAGTGGTGCACTATAGGCAGAGACTACTCCATTACTGCATATGTTATGTGGGAAAACTGTTTATGTTTTGTTATAAATCTTTGCAATACTTACTGTTAAAAGTAATTAAAACTGTAATTAAAAAAGTAAATGCATTGTCTGCTTTGTGTCAGACCATCAGCGTAACTGACTGCCATGCTATTCATAATCCTTTCATAAAGCAGTGGTCTGGTACAAATTGGTGGCAGCGGTGCTGGTAATACCATTTATTCTCCCTGTTTTCTCTGTTTATTTGTTCTCTGTATTAAGCTATGGAGGCTGCTACTGAAAGTAATGATTTAAATCCTCCTGTCCTTGTACCTGCAGATGAAATGCCCCAGTAGCTCTACCAGGCCCAATTGCCAAACCTATTTTTAATACTGAAATAAAAAGCAGTTATCAGTTATTAAAAAGTGTTCTGAAGTCCTAACCCCATAGCAACTGTAAATCTGGAACTTGCTGTGGTAACAGATGAGGCCCAATGGTGCTGTTTAACTGCACATTGTGGTAAGATTGTCTGGGACCTGCAGGTTTGTTACTTAGACCCCCTGGATTCTAGCTGGCAGGTAGATGCAATAGGAAAGGGAGGGCATGTTTGGTAAGGTTCATGACTCCTACTGCCCGAAGTGACCTAAATAATCCTTCCCTAGGCCAATAATGTAATAGCTATGGATGTAAGGAAAGGGCAGATGGATCACTTGCATATTTGAGCCCATGGGTAGGAATCACTAAAGCCCAAAAAATTGCTTTATTCTAGGATGTATAAAGACACATTTTCCAGCATTCTGTGCAGCCAGAGAATGCCCAGTTGTAGTTTTTAAATATGTGAAAAGTTCAACACCCATGCTCTATATCATTAGGCTGTATTGCATCTGTATTCATTAATTAGCCAATGGACATAAAGGAGAGATGTATTGCTAACAGAGAATGCTGGGAGTTGTAGTTTTCACTCAAGGTCAGTAAGTAATACGTGTTTATATGTTAGATTATTAGGGTGATTCTATTATAGTAACATGAGGCTGTGAGGTACCTTCTGTTATAAGAAGGCTCTATTTAATTTTATATTTATACTATGTGGGGAGCGTTTAGCACCTTTAACCCCATTTCACCTTAATCTATAAAGCTAATCCTGTGCTCCCAAATTGTAACATAAGCAGCTATAAATGTAGAAATTGCCGTGGTGAATACTAGTATGAATATAGCATGTTTATCTTGATCCTGTTTAGTTTAAGGGCATCTATACCGAAAAATAGGTTTACATTTACCATTATTGACCATTACTGAAAACTATAATTCTTCCCAACCACCACTGTATCATTTTTTTTTGTTGATCTGCCCCCTATTTCTTTAGATATCCAATGTAAAACTTATTATATTTCAGCTGTCAATCTATTCTTCTGTGAGTGGTTTTACTGTAGCTGGAATGGTGACAGAGTTTTGATAGTTGGACTGCTGTGTGCTGTGTGCAGGCTTGACAGTTGGTTTGTGGGGAAAAAGTCAGGTTGAATGGAAGTGGGAGTGTTTAAAAGAGGGAGGCGGGATACTTGATAAACAAAATGTGTGCTGGATTGAATGCATGCAACAACACACACAAGTCAGTTTAAGTGCTACTAACATGTATTCAATTATAGATTAAAGGATATCTCCACTGATAAAAGTCACCAGGGTTGTAAGGATAAATATGTGTAAGGTGGAAATGTACCTGCAGTATCTTGTGTCTTTGAGCAGTAGTTTAGAAGAAATCCAATGAGTTTCTCCCTGAACGCTGTGGATGGTGCAGGTCCGCCCACTTTCAGTGACTGCCTGCCTGGGAAATTTCCGACACGCGGGTTCCTTTAGTGCATGCGCAGAACGTGTGAGGATGCGTTGCGACTGCTGTCTGTGTGATCTGACTGGTTGGTTGATTACACACACACTTACACACACAAGCTACTGAGTTCACTGATTAATGGTGGAATAATCACATGACCATCACAGCAGCTTGCTGACTTCACTAATTAATGGAGGAGTAATCAAGTACTACCCTTTTCTCTCTCCCAGCCCCTCCCATACCAGATTGTCTCATATTCCCAGCATCCCCTATGAAATAAATCTTAGATCACATTTCAACCACCCAACCACATAAAAATCTTTGTTAAAAACAACACAAGTTCCCCTGCCTTTGTTACAGTATTGTGGGAAAATGGTTTTAACTTTTCCTTCCCTGTCGCTCTCTGCATGATCAGCTGTAAAAATGAACTTAGAGAGTCAGGATTTCTTTACTGCAGCCAAGTGGGTGTGTCTGCTACCATGATGATGCACATTGAGTGACAGCACTCCCAGCACAGGGGAAGACACACCCCCAGGAACCACAAAATGCTTTTTCCTCAGTGGACATCACCGGTTTTCCAGATCACTTGCTGATTGTAGGATGCTCTTAATAAATGCAGTTAGCAGGGCTGTACTGATTGCATTAAAACTGCATTACTGCTGACTCAGCCTTGCTGCATGTGATTTTAATAGGTGTCCTCTGATTTTTCACTGATCTGGAAACCCTTTAAGGCAAAGTCATATAGATGAGGCAAAGTAATTTTTCAGTATAGTGTCCCTTTAAACCACACAGTGTGGCAGGATTGCCTGGGTCTATTCTCAGACCTGCAGGTTAATCCTATTTGGTTCCCCTGGATGTGTAAAGATCCTATATCCACTGTATCCACACACACATAATTTCCACTGTACACCAACTAGCACACTTTTGCTAGTATATATATATAAGTTTGTTTTTATTATAACTTAATGTCTTAATTCTTTCTTTACTCTCTATCAAAAATGTTAGCAGTGTTTACAATTAATATAAATTAGCAAACTTTTATTGCAAAACTTATGGGGAAATTAAAAATAAAACATTGCCGTTACTTACCTTTACACAAACACACAATACAATACCAGACGTAAACAAGAATATGTCTGGTATTGCATTGCGGGATCACGTAAAGGTAAGAAGCTATGAGGTAGTGTAAAACTTAACGAAGGGGGTTTTGTATCGGTAGCACAGTGCTATTTCCAAAAACATTTGGGAATGGTGCTGTGCTCTAAAATCCATATAAAACCCATGTTAACCCGATATTACTTCGAGTTTATGTGGGTTTTAGATGGATTTCCTGCGTATTGAATCTCTCTAATGCTTTACTACAATTCTGATTGCCTTCTGATTTAAATGCTTGTGGTAATGTTAAACATAATGTTAAAAATGTTAATAGTTTAGAATCCAGTAAAGGAGCTAGTGAAGTTTCTTCAGGGGCTAGCGCAAAGGCGCAGAAAGGTGTTAGTGTAGAATTTACCGTTAAAAATGTACCAGAAGTCTGTGTGTGTGATGTAATAGCATGCGCAACTACCCCCCTTGGCATACATTTGCCCACGTCAGTGAGGGACAAGATTATAAAAGGTGACTATGTCTGTAAAATAATTCAGATCAGATAAAAAATCGTGTGACGCAGAAGAGGATAGGAGGAGGTCAGTGGCACGCAGTTTGGCGAATTGGCTTCAAGCATTTTGTATTTATGTCTTAGTTACAGCGAATTCAGAATCAGGTCCATCCCTCTTTAAATATTTAGACACTATATTAGAGGCTCACATAGGTTATGGGGGTATAGCATGGTTAATTTATGATGAAAAATTCAGACAAAAAAAAGATCAGTTCACCCCTCTATGTCCTGGGGTACAAAAGATGTACATCTATGGCTCGCCATGCTGGAGCCTAAACCTACTGTATTTCCCAATCCAATTTTTCCAAATGCACCTAAAACCAGTCTGGTCACAAATCTCAATGGTGCTGCGCTCTAAAATCCATATAAAACCCACGTTAACCCGATATTACTTCGGGTTTATGTGGGTTTTAGATGGATTTCCTGTGTATTGAATCTCACTGTTAGTTTGGTGCATTTTTATGTACTTTACAGGAAGTCTAATGTTTACATATAGCTTTCAGCTTTTTCTGCAGTGGTTCTTTTATCATTTCCTGGTGTGTGCTTCCATTTAGTAACCATTGGCTGAAGATGCAGAACAACACACACATACACACATATATTTATACTATTTATAATATACCGTACACTAATCTTTACTATATACAGTAAGTTCATAGAACAACAAAAATGCATATGAGATATATACTGATGTGTCATAAATATATAACTTAGATTTTGTGCCTGTAATGCACTTTGCTTCTAGGGACAGAAATGTTTATAGATGAAAGGGACACATGCAAAGTGATGTACTGTACAAGCCTGCTTAGTCTTGGGATGGGGGAGGGGGAACGCTTGTTACTATGATGCTGGGGTGAACAATGTTCCTCACCTCAGCATCCTCGTTCTGCTATTGGTTAGACTCCCATGGGACAGAATAGTTAGGTCCCTTAGAAACTAGGGGCCTTTTTAGCGATACCGCGGGTTAGTTAATTTACGATCGCGATTGTTAATTAACAAACCTTCGATCGTAGAATACCGTGCAGAACTCGATCGTAGAATACCACAATGATATTCTATAGGGATTGTAAATCAACGATTTTGCTATCAATAAATTTACTACCGTTAAACCGATTGTTAATCTCCGATCGTTTTAACGATCGTAAATCTACGATACTGATTGTTAAAGTCGCTAAGGAACTATAAAACAGGACCCCATTCGTTCCCCATTCACCAGCCAGTGAATCTGCATCAGCGTGAAGAACGGAGGAGCAGCAGAAGAAGATGTCCAGTGCGGCAGAGCGGGTATGTGAATGGATTAGGTGCTCTGGCAATACAGAAGAGGCGGAGAGGATCTTAGCCAACTTCCTGGCGACGGCTTCACTACCAGCATCACAAGCAGAGGAAGAGGCGATTTGGAGTCGTGATGTCAGCGGAGGAGTGCCGGTCTCCATGGAAGTGGAGGACGCATTAGCAGAGGAAGCAGCCAATCCAGTGCCAGGAGGGGCGGAGTTTAGACGGTCGGGAAAGGCAACACAGAAGAAGAAAACCGCTGCGGCTGTGCTTTCAAAAGCAAGCCGTGAGCTGAAAATTAATAAAACACAGCTGATTGGAGGCAGGAAGAGGAGCAGGGGACCTGTTAAGGTTTCCCCGTGGCCTTCAATGTCCCCACCGGCGGCTACCTATCCCATGCACAATAAGAGAAGCAGGGCTGCAACTTACTCAGGGCTACCCAGACAGACCGCTGTTCCAAGTGAGTCTGCTGGCACAAAGCCTACCACCCCTGTTCTTTCTCCATCTTCTCTTTAACTAGGTGTTTCAGGCACCGGAATGGATCCACCTTCAACAGCAGCTCTACAAGATGTGGTTGTTAACAGTGCATCTTTGGATTCCACCACAACTCCAAACCCAGTTTCAATGGACACAGATGTCATCAAGGTTACAAAAATTACAAAATTGACTCCATTGAAAATATAAAAGAGGCGTTTAATGCGCTCTCTAATGCTTTACTACAATTCTGATTGCCTTCTGATTTAAATGCTTGTGGTAATGTTAAACATAATGTTAAAAATGTTAATAGTTTTGAATCCAGTAAAGGAGCTAGTGAAGTTTCTTCAGGGGCTAGCGCAAAGGCGCAGAAAGGTGTTAGTGTAGAATTTACCGCTAAAAATGTACCAGAAGTCTGTGTGTGTGATGTAATAGCATGCGCAACTACCCCCCTTTGCTTACATTTGCCCACGTCAGTGAGGGACAAGATTATAAAAGGTGACTATGCCTGTAAAATAATTCAGATCAGATAAAAAATTGTGTGACGCAGAAGAGGATAGGAGGAGGTCAGTGGCACGCAGTTTGGCGAATTGGCTTCAAGCATTTTGTATTTATGCTAATGTCTTGGTTACAGCTAATTCAGAATCAGGTCCATCCCTCTTTAAATATTTAGACACTATATTAGAGGCTCACAGAGGTTATGGGGGTATAGCATGGTTAATTTATGTTGAAAAATTCAGACAAAAAAAAGATCAGTTCACCCCTCTATATCCTGGGGTACAAAAGATGTACATCTATGGCTCGCCATGCTGGAGCCTAAACCTACTGTATTTCCCAATCCAATTTTTCCAAATGCACCTAAAACCAGTCTGGTCACAAATCTCAATACTTGCTGGGCTTTCAATGAGTCCACTTGTAAATGACAAGGCCAGTGTAGATACAGACACGAATGCTCCGTATGCAGTGCACCCTGCCTTTTATTGCATCAAAAAATCTACCCCTTCATTTAAACAAGCCAGAAATGCCCCAGTGAGAAATGAGCACACCAGGGAATATGTCAAAAATGTGGCAGTGGCTAGAGGTCTATCCAAACTGGCAGAAAGCTTCCATAATTAAGGCGGGTTTTCAGGAAGGTTTTCGCACCCCCCTCGAGAAAATCAAACCAACTTTAATTGTTCCAGACAATCTCAAGTCAACGTGCTTCAACCCTGACATTGTAAGGTCCAAAATTCAAAAGGAGCTATCTTTAGGAAGGATAGCTGGTCCTTTTAGCGATTACCCTTTTCAAAAATGTTAAGTTTCCCCTTTAGGCTAAAGCTGGGGACACACAGTAACGATAAAGCCCCGATACCGTCGGATCCGACAGTATCGGAGCTTTGGACACGTGGACGCCGAACGCTCGTTTGGGAATGACCAAAAACTTCCATCGGCCGTGCTAGACTCCCTATAGAGGAGTCTGCCGCGGCTGAGGGAAACACACAGTCCTGAGTGTTCTCCCTATGATGTTCATAGGGAGAACGCTCGGGACTGTGTGGATGCAGATCTTTGAAATATGGCAGACAGGATCTTGCAGATCCTGTCTGTCATCTTTCACTGATCTGTACTGTGTGTACCCAGCTTTAGTCCCTAAAAAAGATACAACCTTTTTTGGACTGGACTGTGCGCTATGATGCTGGAACGTCATTCGTCACTCTAGACGATTTTTTGGCCTTTTTTGCCTGCATTTTGCCTTCAACCTTCAATAGAAGGTTGATAGACTTAACAATTGGCGTTACAAACCCCATGCACCATGTTCTGCTTAGCAAAGAAAAAGAAGTCAGTCGATCTCAGGCGTCCCATCACATTACCATTGTTAGAAAAATTAGTTAGCACTCTTACTGTGATTTGTTTTGATAGTTACGAGGTTACTTTATTTCGCTGTTTGTTCACACTTATGTTATTTGCGGCACTTCGAGTCAGCGAGGCAGTTTCGCCCAGCAGAACCATCCCCAGCGGCATTGAGGACGATAGCATTTTCTTAGTTCAGGATAAACTCTGCATAGTTTTAAAGCATTCAAAGACGGATAGATTGGGTAAGGGGCTAACTTTCTGGCTGGGTTCCTTTTCTATGCCCGAACTTTGCTCAATCAAAAACTTCAGTTTATTCAAGGCCATTTGTCCAAATATAGCAGGCCCATTTTTTATACATAGAAACAACTCATTTGTTTCAAAATATCAACTGGCAAGGGTCCTGAGCCTCTGTCTGGGTTCATTAGGCCTCCCAGATGGGGACTTCAAGTCCCAGTCATTTAGAATTAGAGCTTTGGTTTAGATTCAACTCATATCAAATGAATAGGACGCTGGCAATCCTATAGATTTAAGATCTATGTCAGGTGATCAATATATGGATTGTCGGGCATTCCTTTGTCTACTGGTCTAATTGGAGGGCAGAGAAGAGAGTTTATGGCTGTAACCTGAACCTTGATAAGACAAAATATAGAACACATTGGATGGGCTTAAGGGGTAAGAATTGGGACAGTTTAATATCGGCCTTATTAAAGCTATCGGCCAGGTGGGGTTTTCCTGATGTTATTGTAGTTCACCTGGGCGGCAACGAAATTGGCAATCAAACCATAATATCTCTTATAAAACAGATGGCTAAGGACATTGCTTATATCCGGATGATTATACCAGATGTAGTACTAGTGTGGTCTGAAATCATTCCACGACCAATATGGGTTTTAAAGCCTAAAACAGCATTAGAAAAGTGCAGACGTAATATTTATTTATCTATTAACAAGTTTACAAAATCGTTAAACTTTTGTACTTACAGACACAGAGAATTGGAAGGTGGAGAAATAGGCCTTTACCGGGAAGATGGAATACACCTTTCTGATATTGGCCTTGACATTTGTAACTTAGGCTTGCAATCAGCAATAGAAAAGCCTTGGCTTGAAAGGGGCCAAGCGCAATTTAATGTTTTAAATGCGCTTGACGTGGCATAATTGGAATTGCAAGGCTGAGACAAAAAGGAAATGAGGATTTAGTTGGAGGGCTGCCCGGTGGGAGATCAACAGGGGCAGGCCTTGAAATAAAAGGGGATTCATTATTTAAAGGTTAGCAAATGTTAACTAACCTTCAAGTTAACTAGAGAGACGTCTGCTGGTAGGTTGACAGAGGTGGGCTTGATAATAGAATGGGATTAATCAGTTAAAATATGTTATGTTATACAATTTAAGAGCTGCCCGCTGGGGAAATTAACAGGGGTAGGCTGATAAGAGTGATCTATGAATTAAAAGTTCTATGAATTGAAAGTTCAAGTGATTATTGTAAAACTAAAACTTAAAATAAAATGTTGCGGCCTTTTCTCCCACCTCTCTGCGTTGGTGTCATTTATTTTAATATAAGTAAGTTATTTGGTTTTAAAGAAAAGAGAATCCATCATCCCTAGACCATGAAGTTCTGGGTTAAAGGACAAAGTCTGGCTGACAAAATGGGTGAATTGGAAATTGTGGTTTAATAGGTATAGCAGAAACGTGGTTGAACAGTTCTCACGACTGGGCTGTAAATTTAGAATGATATGCCTTGTTTAGGCAGGAGAGAGAAAAAAGGAAAGGGGGAGGAGTATAAAAGAATTAAAACCAAATTTAAAAGAAGTGATAACTGGCGATAGGCAACAGGAAAGAGGGTAATGTCATTGTTGGTGTCTGCTATAAGCCGCCAAATGCTAGCAGAGAGGAGGTGAGTCAACTTCATATGCAGTTGGCAAGGGCTGCAAGTTTGGGGAGTGTGCTCATTATGGGGGACTTTAATTTCCCTGACATTGATTGGTGTAGTGGAACTGCCATCACAGAAAAAGGCGATGAGTTCCTGAATTTGCTGCAGGATAGGTTGAGGTTCCTACTAGAAAAGGAGTTGTTTGATCTGGTAATATCTAACATTGTGGAGCGTATTATAGATATAAAGGTAACTGGAGGCTTAGGGAAAGTGACCATGAAATAGGAAAAGGAAAGGAAAAGTGCGCTGGGTTAACAAAGACTTTTAATTTCGGGAAGGCAAATTTTCCCAGGTTAAAAGCAGCTCTTCAGAATTTCAACTGGGATAATGTATTATCAGGTACTGAACAGAAGTGGACTGTGTTCAAGGGGATTTTAAGCCATTTCATATCTAAATTTATACCCTTGGGAAATAAATGTAAAAAAATAAATCCGCGCTGGAAAAGCGCGGAAGGTGCTGGAAAATTTGTTACGGGATCATATCCTTGATTTTGTCTCCAGAACTGATCTTATTAGTAGTATAAGCATAGATTGATGAGAAATAGATTGTGCCAGACAAATTTAATTGGTTTTTATGAAGAAGTTAGTAAGAATTTAGATTCAGGCACAGCAGTGGATGTGGTATACTTGGATTTTGCTAAATCTTTTGATACAGCACCACATAGGCGACTAATTTGTACATGGATAGGAAATTGGTTAAAGAATAGGATGCAGAGAGTAGTTGTTAATGGGGCTTCATCATTATGGACTAAAGTGCTAAGTGGGGTGCCACAGGGTTCTGTGTTGGGTCCGCTTCTATTTAATCTATTTATTAATGATTTGGAAGTGGGTATTGTCAGCAAGGTTTCTGTGTTGCTGACGACACAAAACTTTGTCGACCATTAAAACTTCAGAGGATGTGCAATCGTTGCAAGGGATCTAGATAGATTATCACATTGGGCTGCTAAGTGGCAGATGAAATTCAATGTTGATAAATGTAAGGTGATGCATTTTGGACTTAAAAATCCTTGTGCTACTTATACTATAAATGGCTCTGTGTTAAGTGAATCCCTGTTGAAGGGATCTTGGAGTTTTGGTGGATAACAACTTAAAGGTAGCAAGCAGTGCCAGGCGGCAACAGCCAGAGCCAGCATGGTATTTGTCTTGTATAGCGAGGTATGGATTCAAGGGAGGAAAATGTAATTCTCCCTCTTTACAAAGCTTGGTAAGGCCCTCATTTGGATATGCAGTGCAATTTTGGAATCCTGTGCACAAAAAGGACATCTTTGAAATGGAAAGGGTTCAGAGAGGGGCAACTAAATTAATAAGGGATTGGGGGAGCTTGAATTAAAGAGAGACTGGAAAAGTTACATTATGTACGCTGGAGAAAAGGCGCTTGCGTGGATATGATTACTGTGTATAAATACATTAACGGGCCATACAATAAACTATCTGGGGCATTGTTCACCAATAGAACATGTCAAAGGACACGAGGACATCCCTTAAGACTTGAGAAAAAAGGTTTAGGGTTCAAGCTCGGAAAGGGTTTTTCACTGTGAGAGCGGTAAAACTATGGAACTGTCTTCCAGTGGACGTTGTTATGGCAGGTTCATTGGTCATTTTCAAAAAAAAGCTGGATGAGTTTCTGCAAACAAGGAAGTTACAAGTTACTGGTATTGATGCATAAAGTAGAGTTGATCCAGGGAAATTTCCGATTGCCACTTGGAGTCAGGAAGGAATTTTTTCCCCCTTCATAAATTTGGTGGGGGTTTTTTGCCTTCCTCTGGATCAACAGTTAGGCAGGAAATGAGGATATTGCTAGATGGGTTGGACTGGATGGACGTATGTCTTTATTCAACCTCAAATACTATACTATACTATACTAATGTATAAACTGAGGACTGTTGGCCTAGAAAAAACATTTAATACTATAGATACCTCTGCACAACCTATTTACCATTTAATGAAGCAGTCGAACACGTAACTATGTGCCGCGCTTATGGGTAAAAATAACAATATATACCAAAACAGACTAGGCCCCTTAGAAACTAGTTCTGGAGGCCCCTAGACCCAAAACAGCACTCCGACCATAATCTAGAAAAATCTGACATACCAACGTATATATCCCCAAATAGCGTCAAGTTTATTCACTACCCCATTACATATATCATAAATACAATTAAAGTGCATAGTGAATAAATAAATAAAAGCAGATACTATATAACATTATTCAAAGTAATAATAGTCCATAATGTTGGAACTAACAGAGGAGTCAATGGAGCATTGTAGAAGCTTAATTTAGATCTTCACTCCCAGCTGTAGCAGGTGAAGAAAGCAACATTATTTCCTTCAGATACTCTGTGTCAAACATCTAAGTTCTTATGTAGCAACACACAGTCTGTAATTCCCAAGTGAAAATTCTGCTGTAGCAAACCTGCAGCTACTGGTCTCATAAAGTCTGTGTGACTCATATAACTGAAATCATGCAGCAAACACATTGGCAACAGTTTCATGGAGACTTCAACATTAGGGTTTTACCAAACAGCGGTCTGCATCCTTGCCCAATCACCACTGTACTCACGGCACCAATGTGCAATGTATCGTGCAAGATAGGATTCCTCTGGTCACGCTGGCTATCTTCACCCGCGCACTCTGCGAGACTTCTCTGCCCGGACCACTCTTCCTGTAGTTTACAAGTCCCATGCCTTGTTCCGCATGAGGCAAAATAATCCCAGTCTCCCGACTACTCTTGAGACCTTCCAGGTGCCACTACCACTATGTTAGGGTCTGACAAACTGCCAGTAACTTCAGCTCCTCTCTGCCGATGCGTGTTTCTCCCGGACTCCCCGGGGTTTCTAGAAAAAACATTTGCACATGGATAGAGAATTGGTTTTTGGATCGCAAACAGAGAGTGGTGGTCAATGGCGCTACATCTATGTGGGTTTAAGTTCTATGTGGAGTGCCTCAGGGTTCTGTACTGGGGACACTTCTTTTTAAAGGGCTTCTATACCGAAAAATAAATTGACCATAACTGGAAACTATAATTCTTCCCAACCACCACTGTATCATTTTTTTGTTGATCTGCCCACTATTTCTTTAGATATGCAATTTAAAACTTCCTAAATTTCAGCTGTCAATCAAGTTCCTTGCTCTGAAAATGTATTCTTCTGTGACTAGTTTTACTGTAGCTGGAATGGTGACAGAGTTTTGACAGGTGGAATACTGTATACTGTGTGCAGGCTTGACAGTTGGTTTGTGGGAAAAAAGTCAGGTTGGATGGAAGTGGGATTGGTTAAAAAAGGGAGGGGGGATACTGCTCCTAAATAAAATGTGTGCTAGATTGAAGGCATGCAGCAACACATGCAAATCAGAGTAAGTGCTACTTATATGTATTTAATTATAGATAAAGAGAAGGCAAAGTGATTTTTTCAGTATATTGTCTCTATAATCTGTTTATAAATAACTTAGAAGGGTGCATTGAGAGCAAGGTCTCTGTGTTTGTGGATGCCACTAAACTATGCAGAGCTTTGGAAACTTCAAATGATGTGCAACTGCTACAAGCAGACCTAGATAGATTATCAAAATAGGCAACAGAATGGCAGATGAGATTCAATGTTGATAAATGTAAGGTGATGCATTTGGGACTTAACTACACCAAAAATAAGTCTGTGTTATGTGAAGTTTAGTGAATCTCTAATGGAAAAAGATTTGACGGTTCTGGTAGATAACAGACTTAGCTGTAGCAAACAATGCCAGGCAGCAACAGCTAGAGGTAGCAAGATATTGTCTTGTATAAAGAGGGGAATAAATTCAAGAGAGAAAAATATTATTCTCCTTCTTTACAAGGCGCTGGTAAGGCCTCATTTGGAATATGCGGTGCAGTTTTGGAATCCCATATACAAAAGGGACGGCTTGGAAATGGAAGCAGTTCTGAAAATAATAAAGGGTATGGAGGGGCTTGACTATACAGGCAGATTAGACAAGTTAGGGCTGTTTACATTGGAGAAGCGATGTTTGCATGGGGATATGATCACTTTATACAAATATATTAATGGGCCATACAATGAACTCTCTGGTGCATTGTTTACTAATAGGTCATATCAGAGGACTCGTGGACATCCTTTAAGATTAGAAGAAAAGAAGTTTTATCTTCAGGTTAGGAAAGGTTTCTTTACAGTGAGAACAGTGAAACTGTGGAACTGTCTTCCAGCAGATATGGTAATGGCAAGTTCATTGAATAGCTTTAAAAGCGGCCTAGATAAGTTTCTAAAACTAAACAATATTGAGAATTACAGGTATTAATAAATATACTGTAGATCTGGTTGATCCAGGGATACTTTCCGATTGCTGTTTGGAGTCAGGAAGGAATCCCCCCCCCCTTCTTTTTAGCTGTTTTTTTTTGCCTTCCTCTGGATCAACTGTTAGGTAGGGTTAAAAAGGAGGGTGAAAAGGTTGGACTTGATGGATGTATGTCTTTATTCAATCATGTAATCAGTAGTATATACATTGTCATGCCAGGGAGCTCCACAGTAATGAAGCCACACCATAAAGTTAATATTTGGGGACGGTGCAAATCACTTTACTTATATAACTTTGGGCTATATTTGTAGCAAAGGTCCCTACATGTTTCATTGATGTGGCATACAGATTGATAGATACTGTAAGCCCCCAACTAAAGCTGGCCATACATAAACAACTTTATTGTAAGTTATTAATATTCCATATTCAGACATACAGATACTTGATTGGTTACATATAAGATACTTTTCATTTTTACTCCTTTAATAGTTACACTAATAGTAACAACATAGTGCAGAACTGCAGGGGGGGGTAATTATTCTTATTATTATTGTGGATTTATATAGCGCCAACATCTTCTGTAGCGCTTTACAAATACATGTATACATTCATATCAGGCCCTGCCCTGAAGATCTTACAATCTAAGCACATTTATTTGACACATACAACCTATCAGTATGTCTTTACGATTGTGGGGGAAACCGGAGTGCCCGAGGAAACCCACGCAAGCACAGGGAGAACATACAAACTCCTTGCAGATGTGTCCAAGGGTGGAATCGAACTCAGGACTTCAGTGCTGCAAGGCATCAGTGCTAACTACTAAGCCACCGTGCTGCCCGTGCTGGATAATGAAGTGAACCTGATCATAGCACAGCTCGGCAATGCATCTCTTAAAGGGCATGTGGACTCCTAAATTAAATTTGACCCAGTACTGGCCCCACAGTGTAGTGGTAAGGAGCTTTTCCCTCAGCTCCTTACGGTTCCCCTGCAGTGCCTGTTCAAAGTTCCAGAAAGTGAAAAAAAGTGAAAGTGTGACAACATGTACTTTGGAAGACTTATCTCTTCCTTTCTCCCAGCAGCCAATAGCCAAAGAAAAGGGGGGACCCTATGGGTTTTTTTTTTTTATTTTTTAGCAGAAGTCAGTAGGAGGAGCTGAGGTAAGTTAGTCTGAGGAATCAGCAAGCAAAGGCGTCTGCTTCCTACAAATTCCCACATCTGTTGAGATGTATTGATCCTGCTGAGTTTTGCTGTTGAATTTCCCTGGAAAGTTGGAATTCTGACCAAATTTTCTGTAAGTGCAGACTCTGCCTATCATTCCGGGGAGTGTATCCCATAACCTGTTATGTAGCCTTAGTTGGTGGGTTAACTTTTTCCTGGGGCCTAGACTAAGCGGTTGTCCCTGCCACAGAATTGTTCTTTTCCGGGGCTTGGAATAGGCAGTTGCCCCCTGCCACATAATTGTTCTTTTCCGGTGCATGCCCCCTGCCACTGGTTCAGTTTATTAATCCGTGACTGTGCCACCTTAATTTTTTGTTGCATCGAATTAGTTTTAAATAAAACTGGTGTCTGTATTCACTGGGGGTTGGTGTCAGCTCTGGTGTCTGATTCACAGATCATACTGTGACAACTGGTGGCAGCGGTGGGATGGAGAGAGCAAATCAACACCCCAATATAAATGACACATCTCTGGAACAGGAGTTGTCATATCTACGATCAGGAACCCTGCAACACCTCTGCCTTGGTCAGGGAATAGATCCAACAGGACTGACAAAAATGACAATGGAGGAGAGTGCAGCCACCTCTAGAACCTTGCCAGCCGATTGTTAAACTGACTCACTCAGCATTCCCAGTTTTTGATGAAAAGCATGAAAGCATTGACACCTATTTACAAACATTTGAGATCTTATGTAAGGATCACAAAGTTCCAAAGAATGAGTGGCCTCTGATACTCGCAGGTAAATTAATGGGAAAAGCCAGCAATACTTATAGAGAGATCCTTTACCACCAGAGGGCTGACTATGCAAGTGTAAAACGAGTGTTACTTGAGAGTTACGCTATAACTTCTGAGACTTCATAGACATGCTTTTAGATCAATGAATAAAACTAGCAGTGAAACCTATATGGATTTTGGAAACAAGCTGTGGAGGACTTTCGACCAATGGCTTAGAGCCAGCCAAGTCCAGAACCTGAATGACCTAAAGCAGTTGTGTTTGCGGGAGCAGTTTCTGGAGCGGTGCCCTAGTTACATTAGAGAGTGGGTACTAGACCGAGAACCCCAAACCGTGGAGAAAGCTGCTCGATGGGCAGTACCAAGAAGACAGAATCCATTCCCTTCAAAATAGACCCCCCCCCATAGCAACTGCTTTTACTCGGCCTCTAGAGCAAAACAGTGGAGGACACCGTCTCCCCTCTGGGCCACCTGGAAATGCATGGGGGGGCACAAAAGTCACTTCGCAGCTGCTTCCATTGGGGATTCACCACTCATTTACAGGCTGAGTTCTCTCTTGGCTCCCAAAAGTTAGGGGGTGGAAATGATCGTCACCCTGTAGCAAGTGTTGTTAATCCTGAATGGACAGAAGCTCAACAGCAAGCAGTCCAGGCAGTTCAGCAGCATACCCAGATATTGGGGAACAATATGCCCCCTGGAGAATGTGTCAATGCTATCTCCCCAAGGGAATACATAATCTTAGGGATTCACTGGCATAGCCTGGTGAGACGGCCCCAACATATTTTCCCAGTTGCCTTGAATAGGCAGGCTGTGGAAGGAATCCAGGATTCAGGGGCCTTCATGACATTAGTTGAACCCAGGTTGGTTTCTGCTGCCAAAGATTTGCCAGGAAGTGCTGCCTGAGTTATATTTCCTGGGGGAATAAAGAAGGACATACCCCTAACGCAAGTTAGTCTTGATCTGGGTAATGGTTCTGTGCAAAGGACTTGATAAACTTCCAGCACCTGTCCTTATTGGAAATGTCTCAGCCTTTCTGAGACACCAGTTGTTTCACACATCGAAGTAAGTCCAGACCCCATTGTCACAGACTTATGTACCCCCCAAGGCATTGCACAACCAACAAGTTTCAGGGATGCCCAGGGACTTGACCCAACTTTGGAAAGACTATGCCAAAGGGTGGGGGGTTCTGATAAATATAAAGGTGACAGGATAGTCCTAGAACAGGGCCTGTATTATAGAGTGGTAGACCCTCCCCTTTCAAAGCCATGGGTTAAAGTAAGGCAGTTGTTGGTACCTCAGTTATACCGCCCCCAACTGCTAAGATTGGCACATGAAGTGCCACTGGCTGGGCATCCGGGTATCACAAGAACACGTCTTCGTTTAACAACAAACTTCTATTGGCCAGGAATCTCTCAAGATGTTGCTCAGTTCTGTCGCAGTTGTGAAGGCTGTCAACGTGTTGGCAAGCCTGGAATGCATCTGTGGGCACCTCTGCAACCTTTGCCCATTATTGGAGAACCATTTCAAAGGGTTGCTGTGGACCTTATAGGGCCCCTGGCCAGACCAAGCAGATCTGGTAAACAGTATATTCTGACAGTGGTAGACTATGCCACCCTCTACCCCGAAGCTGTTCCCTTGCGGAAAATTGATGCCAGTTCAGTGGCTGAAGCTTTGGTCCAAATATTTTCTAGGGTGGGCTTTCCTAGCGAAATGCTCTCTGACCAGGGACCTCAGTTTATGTCCCACCTTTTATAAGACTTGTGGGACAATTATGGGGTCCACGCCATCCACTCCACTCCGTATCACCCACAAACTAACGAACTATGCAAATGCGTAAATGGAACCCTAAAAACCATGCTTCGAACCTTCGTAGAGACAGGGGAGAAAGACTTGGAGCGGTTCCTTCCTCATTTATTATTTGCTTACCGGGAAGTACCCCAGGAGTCTATGGGGTTCTCACTTTTTGAGCTTTTATATAGACGAAGAGTATGAGGGCCCCTAGGCCTGCTATGAGAATACTGGGAAGGAGGACACCAGGATCAGGGAAACCCTGTTGTCCCAAATGTACTGCATTTCAGAGAGAAGCTGGAAAAACCGATATGGTTTATGAGCACCTGGCAACTTCCCACAGATGACAAAAGACATGGTATGACAGAAAAGCTTGAGAATGTCTATTCAAGAAAGGCGACCATGTCTTGCTGCTACTGCCAACCCACCAGGACAAACTACAAGCAGCCCTTGCTGTAAGGATCTTACCTGCCGCGCTCCCGCGATGTTCCGGGACTGGTGACATCACCGGCACCGGATGTCGGCGTTGTGACGTCACCACGTCCAGATGCCGGCCGGCGCGAAGATTCAAATAGGCACTCGCAGAGGCTACAGTTGTCAGTCTGTAGCGCTCCTTACCTTCATCGGATCCAGCCATTGTTCTAGCCATTGTATCTAGCCATTGTATCCAGCATTTCTCCTATCATTGTATCCAGCATTGTATCCCGCCATTGTTTCAACTCCATTGTTCCAGCCATTGTATCCAGCATTGTATCCAGCCATTGTTTCAACTACATTGTTCCAGCCATTGTATCCAGCATTGTATTCAGCCTTTGTATGCAGCATTGTATCCAGCCATTGTTTCCACTCCATTGTTCCAGCCATTGTATCCGGCATTATTTCCAGCATTGTATCCAGCCATTGTTTCTACTCTATTGTTCCAGTCATTGTATCCAGCATCGTGTCCAGCATTGTATCCAGCCATTGTTTCCTACTCCTTTTGAATCCTGCCCTACAGTCTAAACTCCTCCTAAAAGGTACAGTGAACCTTGGACTCAATTCGTTACACCTTGCCATGCATGTGTCAACACAGGAATCTCCCCCCCCAATTCGTTGTCCTGCCTACCGAGTCGCTGAAGCTGTACGACATGAGATGCGGAAGGAAGTAAGGGCCCTATTTATAAAAGATCGTTATCGTAAAATACTGATTGTTATCGTAAAATAACGACCGTTTTTTACCGATAACGACTGTTATTTACTGATAACTACCGTTATTAACCGATAACGACCGGTATTTACCCATAACCGGTCGTTATCGGTAAATACTGGTCGTTATCGGTAAATAACGGTCGTTATTTTACGATAACGATCGGTATTTTACGATAACGATACCGATCTTTTATAAATAGGGCCCTAAGTGAGATGCTTGAGTTAGGCGTTATCACCCAGTCGAAAAACCCGTGGGCCTCTCCAGTCGTTCTAGTCCCCAAGAAGGATGGGAGCACACATTTCTGTGTAGATTACCGAAAACTGAACCATATTACCATTACAGATGCATACCCTATGCCCAGGGTACACCCTTTGGCCTATATCAGTTCAATGTAATGTTCTTTGGAATGAAAAATGCTCCAGGAACATTTCAGAGGTTAGTTAATCAACTCTTGGTTGATTGCCATGATTTTGCCCAAGCTTACTTAGATGACATTGCAATTTACAGTGCATCTTAGGGAGAACACCTTTCCCATTTAGGCACTGTACTCCATAGAATTCAGGAAGCTGGACTTACCCTCAAGCCCAATTAGTGTCATATCGCTATGGCTGAAGTGGTATACCTGGGGCACCAAGTGGGAAGGGGGCAACTAAGACCAGAACCTGCTAAGGTTAAAGCAATAAATGACTGGCCCACTCCCCAAACTCAAAGCAAGTATTAGCCTTTCTAGGAACAGCCGGTTATTACCGTAAATGTATTCCTAACTATAGTTCTCTTGCTAAACCCCTTACAGATCTGACAGGTAAGAAGAAACCCCAGACTGTACACTGGACCCTAAAGACAGCCCTAACTAAAGCTCCTCTATTAGCTGCCCCTGACTTCAGGAAACGTTTTCTAGTGCACACAGAGGCTTCTACTTATGGACTTGGAGCTGTCCTTTCTCAAGTTGATGATAAGGGTGAGGAGCATCCTGTCGCTTTTCTCAGCCAAAAACTGCTGTCACGTGAAGTGGCTTATGCCACGGTTGAGAAAGAATGTTTGGCCATTGTCTGGGCCCTTCAAAAACTACAGCCTTATCTTTATGGGTGGGAATTTACTGTAGTAACAGACCACAACCCCCCCAGTTGGCTTCAAAGAGTCTCCAGAGATAATGGGAAGCTACTCCGTTGGAGTCTAGTTCTGCAACTATACTCCTTTACCATTCAGCACCGCAAGGGGCGAGAGCATGGGAACACAGATGGTCTCTCACGACAAGAAGCAGCTGAATAAAAAGAGAGTCCCCTGGTCAAGGGAGACTCTACAGTGCTCCTCATGGAGGGCAGGAGCCATTGTGACAACATGTACTTTGGAAGACTTATCTCTTCCTTTCTCCCAGCAGTCAATAGCCAAAGAAAAGGGGGGAGGATCCCCTCTGGGTTGTTTTTTTTTTTTTTTTTTTTAGCAGAAGAGTAAGTCAGTAGGAGGAGCTGAGGGAAGTTAGTCTGAGGAATCAGCAAGCTAAGACGTCTGCTTCCTACAAATTCCCACATCTATTGAGATGTATTGACCCTGCTGGAGTTTTGCTGTTGGATTTCCCTGGGAAGTCGGAACTCTGAAACGATTTTCTGTAAGTGCAGACTCTTTTTCCTGGGACCTAGACTAAGCGGTGTCCCCTGCCACAGAATTGTTCTTTTCCGGGGTGTGGAATAGGCACTTTAATCTTTTGTTGCACTGAATTTGGTTTAAATAAAACTTTTGTTTGAAATTGCTGGTGTCTATATTTACAAACTCTCTCTGTCTGATTCACAGATCATACTGTGACAAAGAGTAGGAGTTTCTGTGAGTCACCGGTCCCTGCTTTTTCCATGTCCTTGTTAAGGATTCAAGCATCCTATCCCTCTATCCCCCTATCCCTCTGAATCCATCTTGGATGCTTCACCCCCTAGCTATAAAACTTTTTTCTGTAGTATAGCCCACCCCAGCCCACCCACCCACCCCCAACTGCCAAGTTCGTTTTGTAAAAAAAATGCTGCAGAAATGTACTTACACTCCTTCCTTCCCCTAGGTTCTCTGCATTGCCGGCAGGCAGCTATTCACAGATGTGTCTGCCGGTTTGGCTCTGGCAACTTCAGAGCAGAGGACCTGGATCAAAGTGCCGGGGGAACTTTGATCCTGCAGCTTTTTTTTTTACAAAACAAACTTGGTGGTTGGGGGTGGGCTACACTACAGCAAAAGTTTGTTTTCTAGGTGGAGCTACCCTTTAATAGTATTTATCTGAAGTTAATCTCAATCAAAGCATCTGAGATACTGACACTATGGGAATGAGGAGAAAAAGTGTTTACTTTGAATATAGAATAAAGCATGAGTAAAGATACAAAATACAAAGATACAAGGTTAGTGAAAAAAAGATTGTTTATGACTTTTAGGTCAAGCTTTTTGAATGTGCAATCAGAGAAACTCATTTCTGTCCTGTGAATGAGGTGCATCTTTTCATGGCAATATATATAATAAAAGCTGGGAGGTGGGAATAGTGTCACCTACCTCATAGCTTTCATACCTTGGGGAGAGGTAGAACCTATCAGTTTTTGTCCTCACCCAGGGAACTTAATGGGACGAGGGTGGGGTAAAATCATTTAGTTGTCCTTTAAATAGGTACATTGATGAAAATGTATAAAGATCATGTTCACTTCATTATACTCCCTTACAGCTCTGTGGGCAAGCCTAAAGAACATTATATTAAAAGTTAAAGGTAATACTCTGCTGGCACTGAAAGTGTTAATGGAAATACTCTGGAAAAGTGCTGGCACTGGAAGGGTTATTGCCAATACTCTTGGAGGCTTAGGCCACACTTCTGCGCTTTTAAGTGCGATGAGATTGTGATCTGATCACGCTCTTGAAAGTGCACAGTAGTGTTTGCCTATAGGGGTGATCACATCACCTGGTGCCCACGGCGCAGCGATACGCTTATTGGAGCACATGCAATCACCATTTTTTGTGCAATTTGCATGCGCTCCAATAAGGGCAAATTGTCCATACCGCACATGCAAGCGGACATCAACGCTTGCATTTGCGCAATCTAGAGGGTTCTAGTGTGGCCTCAGCTAGAAAGTCTATCACTGTAAAGGTTAAACATCTCAGATCTCACCAAATTTCCATGTTTCGCCCAACCTTTCTACCTTTTCATACCACCGGGCTTTCAGGGGACAATACTTTCCATACATCCACTGAAAACCTTTTCCGACCTTGCAATTGGTATTTCACTGGTGGTCAGTGATGCTGTGTATGCACAAACCTACATATACAAGCTTGCCTACCCTACCTGGTATAGCGTGCACCTCTTACCAATTACTAAAGCGGCCCACTATAAAGAAACATTCACAGAAGTATTTGACAGCCTGTAACAAGGGTTGCTTTACATTAAGATTTATACATAAAGTATGAGGCATACCTAATTTTAGTCACCATTTTAGTCACCTTTCCACAAGGTTCGTACTAGCGCTATTTATAATAGTTTTTAACAGTAAAAAAAATCATGCAATAAAATTCATATTAACAAATCATGTATGTTATCACATATGAACATTTTTGTAATTCTTTAAATAAATAAAAAAAAAATTAATAGTTTTATATATCCTCTGTTTGATTGCAGTATATCAATGTCTAAAAAAGACAAGAGGGTGAACTTCTTGGGACTCAATGATTGCGGAAGCATCAAGTTCTAGAACATTCTACAATCGCCTGATATTTTACATCCGAGATATTCAACATGTGTTTTTTGAATGGAAGGGAATTTGATCAATGCCCTACAGAATACACACAAGAACACAGCTTTACTCCAGTCAAGGGTACTTGTTTTAGATACATTAACATATCTGCTGTTATGGAAGGAAAAAAACCCATCACCTCATTATGGTTTTCTACAATATTCTCATTAATTGGTCTCTGCTCCAACCTTTTTGCTCTCTGTGTTTTGGTGAGTGCCTCCAGGAAGACCCACAGCCGCTCACGTTCCTCTTTCCTCATATTTCTCTGTGGTTTAGTTGTCACTGACTTTATGGGACTTTTGGTTACAGGCATTATTGTTGTGTCTTACCACATCACCCAGTTTGACTGGCAAGTGTTTGATCAGAATTGTCATCTCTGTAATTTCTTGGGGATGTCTATGGTCTTTTACGGACAGTGTCCTTTAATCCTTGGTGCAACAATGGCTGGAGAACGTTTCTTTGGTATAAACAGACCATTTTCACGTTCTGCTAGTGTATCCAAAAAAAGAGCATGTGGAATTGTGGTTATGGTCTGGTGCTTTGCCTTCTTCCTTGGAATGTTGCCTATTATAGGTATCGGAAAATATACATTACAGTATCCAAAATCTTGGTGTTTCCTAACTTTGCTACAGGACTCAAACAACAAAGCATTTGGTTTAATTTTTTCATTGACAGGAATCTTCTCTGTCAGTCTTTCATTTATCTTAAATACCATCAGTGTGGTGACTCTCTGCAAGGTTTACCATGACCGTGAATCTGTACAGAGACGTAGGGACAGTGAAGTGGAAATGATGGTCCAGTTGGTGGGAATAATGATAATCGCTAGTCTTTGCTGGCTGCCATTATTGGTGAGTTTCTTACCTTTCTTAATTTACTTCACTTTACTATGTACAAGTTACAAAATAATACATTCTATTACATTAAAATGTGCACAGTATTGAACTGAAATTGCCTATTAAGCATAACAATGATAATTTGAATGTTTCTATTCAAATTATCTATTTCATTCATCTGAAACCATGCCCACTCAACATTATCATTTTATTATATCTTGGCTTAATCAGGACTATGCATTTTCCAGGAAATATTTTGCTATAATATGCTTTCCCTTGATATAAGTCAAGTATATTGGGTTGAGTTAAATTTTTTGTTACTGAACTATTGATGATTTGAATGTGTTAACATGTAAACGTTCTGATGGTATATTACTAGCCTATTTGGAGAAAGTCGAACGATAGGGCAGTCCATCATAATGGACAAATATAAAGATGTTTAGCAGGGGATACTCTGGATCATTGTATGGCTACGGCTTGGGTGGCAGTGCAGCATACTGATACAGTGTGCTGGTGGCACAGAAATAAAAATCCCCTCCAATTAACTATTCATCCCTTCTTTCATGAGCAGGATAATAAACCCTAAAAACCATGTATGGTAACTTTATTCATTGTATTACATAGAAACATGGGGCCATATTTATAAAGCGCAGTGTCGCGATTTAGCAAATCGGTAATATATGACAGTGGCCGTGGTCATGCATTTAAGCCGAACGTTTGTTAATTAATGAATGTTCGGTCGTAGAATTCCATGCGGTAGTAAACTACCGCAATGGTATTCTATGGGGATCACAAATCTACGATTTTGTTGTCGTAGATTTACAATTGTAGATTTACGATCTCCATAGAAGACCGTTGCGGGAGTTTACTAAAGCATGGTATTCTACAAGCGTTCGGCGTAAATGTATGACCGTGGTGTACATTTATGGCCACTGTTGTACATTACTAAATTGTGATACCACGTGTTTATAAATATGGACCATAGCAACATAGTAATTAAGGTTGAATAAAGACATTTGTCCATCAAGTCCAACCTTTTCACCCTCCTAACAGAAATCGGAAAGTATCCCTGGATCAACCAGAACTGCAGTATATGTATTAATACCAGTAATTCCCAATATTTTTTAGTTTTAGAAACTTATCTAGCCCACTTTTAAATTCACACTTACTTGTTTTGTTGATATTAATTTTGCACAAGATATGAAACTTTTAGTTGTGCTTGTAATATTTTGTGTGTAGCATTATTTGACATGACTATTAAACAAAGTTTTTCTCTCCCTTTTTTCTTTTACTCTTTTCCTGCAATGTAGATTTTTATAGCACAGACAGTTCTACAGCAGCCAAGTGCGCTGAATTAACAGGAGAAATCCCCAGGGTACTGAGAAACTCCTGCTAATCTATTTAAGAGTGCTACATGGAACCAGATTCTGGATCCCTGGGTATATATCCTCTTCAGAAGAGCTGTGTTAAAAAGAGTCTATCCAAGTTTTAAATCTCGTCCATCAATCATTTCTTGTACCCCACTCTGACTGCATCTTTACGGAGGAAGTACACGCAGGAATCAGTGATCCATGAAAGAAGCGGAGAGCAAAGTAGCTATAACAGCACTAATGGAATGTGTTATTAGACTTCATGTACTGCTTGTTTTGTGTTTTTTGAATATACTGTAGGTTAGACTGCAAGGCTTTGTTCTCCTAGTTAATTGTGTATAAATATTTGTTGGTTATGAGGAAGTGAGGAAATCATCTTCTAGGAATAAGTAAATGTATTTATAAAGAAATTTTTTAATGGAAAATGTATAAATTGTAATAAGGGGGAAATGCAATACTACATGGAATCAGAAAGTGCGTTAGGCTTATGGCACTGGACAATGGGTTTTTTTTAAAGATTTTGGCCATTGTTATGCATTCCCCAGACAATTTCTCTGGTCCCTGAACCATTTATAGTAAGTAACCATTTATACCTTAAATATAAGCAGAATTTTCTGATTTTTTTAAACTCCTATTGACTTAAATGGGTCTGCTTGCGGATTTCCGATATTTGCAAGCGGAACGGATTTTAGTGAGTTCGGCCATCTCTACTTGCTAATTATGGATTATCTGTTACAGTTGTGTGATTGATGCTATTTTTATTGTTCCATAATTTTCTGCAGATGGAATTTAGTGAAGTTTAGTCAGTGAACAGAGAGGAATAATGCTGATGAAGAATGTGAGCAAAGCCAAGCTGTAACAAATAATGAGAGTCATTAGCAACAGAGCAATCTGTTTTTTGTGGTCTCCCCAGTTATAAGCAGAGATGGATTTAAAACAAATTGTAGCCCGGGCAGGGCTATTGTTTGGCTGTAGTGCTAAACCTGGCCCCCCTGTAGTTTACAGGGCCCTAGGAACCTGCTTAGGTTGCCTTAATGGATAATCCTGCTCTGGTTATAAGGCACTCACAAGGCCCTATTTTTAAAGGCACAGTATCGATTACTACAGGTTAGTGAATATGCCCCATATTTACTTGTTTTCTTGGCCATTAAGCTCTTTCGTAACCAAAATGTCTTGTAAAATACTTTTGTGTAACTTAGTTACAGAAAAGTAAATCATAAACCACATACCGGTATTTATTATCTATAACAACATCTAATATAAACTTGTTGGTATGGTAACTAGATTATTACTAGACTTGTGCATATCTTTTATTTCTAGTAAGACGCATAAATGTGTAAAATAAGGTAATTGATTGCGATACCTGAAATTAATTGGGGCACACCAGTTAATGCAAATCCCCTTTTTTTATTTCCAGCTGAAGTGTGAGTTTGTGTCAAAGACGCCAAATAATCTCCTGTGTTTGTCACAGATTTTTCAATGTCTCATTTTTGTATGCAACCATATTGGATTTATTGTAATATTTGTATGACTGCTGTAATAGCTGTAAAAGTGCAGAGCTAAACTTTTTTTTAATGAAATCCTCTGGTCATTTAAACACTTTCACAGTAGTTGTAAACGGAACATAGACTGAAGATAAAGCATAAAAACACATGATTACAATGTTTAGTAACTCAAATAAAAATCTTAAAAGGTGACTGCTAAGCAAACTTAGACATTTTGGACCAAGAAGTACGATAACACAAATACTTTGCCACCACTGTTTGTAGTTACTGTACCATAAATAAAAACTTGATTAAAATATTTGTAATATATCATTAATCTCTTTACATTTTTTTGTACTTGAAAAATTTCCTGAAATTCAAGATTTTTTTTGTTGTAGTTTCTGCTCTTTCATCTTCAGTTGGCCTTCTGCTACAGTGCCTGTCTTGCCATTATAAATGAATAAATAAGTGTGAAAATTTGACAAGCCTTTTAGTTAATAAACCCTTATTAACCAAACCTAATCACCTGCAGGGAATTAACCCTGTAGAATGAAGGGGGAGAGAATGATAAAATAGACTGCAGTCTTGGTTAAATAAAGATTGTTACACAATCTTCTTATTTTTCCTATGATAGATCTAGCCTCCTCCCAGAAAACCACTGTAGATGAAGCAGAGATAGGGGCCCATCATAGTTTTGCTGGGGGACCCAGTGATTCCTAGCTACACTACTGACATAATATGTCTACAAACAGGTTGCTCAGCATCTCAGCATTGCAGTGTATACCCAGAAGAGCCAGGAACTGTAAGGAAAGATCAGACAGAAAATCTGTGTCTACAAGGGGTATTCAGCTTTGTAAGTATTGTGGTTTTCTTGGTTATTGGGATTTTTTGACAGCATACAAAATTTGATTTTGGGGGGTGGACATGTCCTTTGAACAAACAGCCTGCTCAGACATCCCCCCTGTGGTTTCCTAACATTATTAAACAATCTGTCAGGATGGGTGACTTAAAGATATCTAGTGGAGCTTCAAGCATGATAGTTTTTTATCCAAATGAGTTATTCATTACCACTTTGACTGACGATTAGCTTTACAATTAAGTGCCAAACTACCAGTCTAGTATACATATTTTAGGAATGATTCTGGCTTTACAGTGCTGGATTGTATATTAGGGGAAATGCTGCTTGTAGGGATAATTATTGGGGGAATAAGCCAATTATTAGCATCATAGTTATGTCTTGGACAAAGACCAAAACATTTGGAATTTGAATTAAAGGAACTGTAAACTCAGTATTTGCAGTCTTTGCCCTCCGTTTGTGTTATTCACAGGGAGGTGAGAACGCTTATTCTCACCTCCCTGTGAATAATATTTTGCTCAGGGGACCTGGAACTTACCTTCGCTCCGCTCCACTCGCAGCCGCTTCTTCACTGCACAGCTGTTCTCTCCCAATCGCGTGCCCTATCTTTTGTACTGGCGCGCATGCGCCTAAGATAGGGCGCGAGGTCGGGACACAGCGGCTGTCAGTGAACGAGTGGCTGCGAGTGGAGCGGAGCGAAGGTAAGTTCCCGGTCCCCTGAGCAAAATATTATTCACAGGGAGGGGAGAATAAGCGTTCTCACCTCCCTGTGAATAATACAAACGGAGGGCAAAGACTGCAAATATTCGATTATATGGGTTTACAGTTCATTTAAATAAAAGTTTGAGAAAAAAGACCTAAAGTTATGCATGTGAATCAGATCAGTAGCACCTACAGTATGCAACAGAAGAGTGAAATATACACTATTTTGGACTATTTTTTTCTTAGAATATATAGTAATTAGATATATAGACATATAGACATAGATTTACTAGAATAGAGCTGGAATGTCATACTTTTAAACTGACAGAAAGTATGAAAAGGCATAAAAAAATTCAAGGGAAGGAGACCCACCTTCTACCTCCCATTCTAACCTTACAACAGGTTTAAACCAATTTAAAGATGGGCACACACTGCTCTCTGCTTCTCCCCTACCTGCTTCCTACCCCAGTGACACCCCCATCTGTGGCACATGTCAGAGAATGGGTGTGGATTGTGCAAAGAGGATCAGGAGAGCCTTCATCCACAGCAGAGCACAGTCTTCTTTAAAGGGCATGTCCACCCTAACATAAAAAATTCGTACTTAACTTCCCCCATGCCGGTTTTCCTAAAGAGAGATATTCAATCTAGAGTAAACTGTCCTTTTCTCTGGTTCACCTTCTTCTGTATTTTTCCCGGTGCAGTAGTCAATCATACCAATGACTAGCTGCTACAGGCCGGGCAGCCTCCTCTGCGCATGTATAAGTTTGTAACAAGCTTGCATAGTTTTAATAGGAGGCAACAAGGGGACATCTCACATGAAAGCCAGTAAGATAAGTTTTGAGGTAATGGGGAAATAGGTATGAATTGCTATGTTAGTGGTGGACATGATCTTAAAGAGGTATACCGCTATTGTGAGGTAAGAATGGGATTAATAATGGTGGGTCAACTACCACCTGGAAATTATTCTTTATGCTTTTTTATTGTGGTTTTTACTAGTTCCAGTTTGGTGCCTTTTTAATATGTTGAGGAAAAAAATATATTAATATTTCCATATTAATCAACATGTTTAAACCAGGCAATAGTTTTAAATTGTATTTTATTTTAGAATATATTTTTTCTAATTGACATATACAGACACACATTTTCTCATAATAAACATATACATCTAAGATCACAAATAGAAATATTGAATTTATAGATTTCATGTCACAAAATTGTTACAAAATGTTTAGAGAATGATGCTCTAGAAATGATTTGCATTACCTTTTATTTATGTAAATTTTGTGATTTCTTTTCTAAGCATGTGGTGTAGCTTGAAGGTTAAAGATCTAAAGATTCTACCTGCTGTTGGATACCCATAACCCAATTTTACTTTGCAATATTCAATATATGTTTGCCTTGCGCAAAATTTCAATATATTATTTTTTGTGTCTACTCAACCTTTTATTGTAATTGCAACATTTTCGCCCTCCTTTTTAACCCTACCTAACAGTCGATCCAGAGGTAGGCAAAAAACCCCAGCTAAAAAAAGTATAAATAAACAGTATCTAAAAAACATTACCCATCAGTGAATTCTGCACACAGCAAGGAAATCTCATGAGGCCCTCTTCGCTTTGCTGTCCACCAAGGTCCTTGCAAAACTGGCAGAAGTGGTATAAGGCTCTTTTTACCTTTACGTTGGCTTGCATTTGTATTTTTGACATATGCAACACACCTTGTTAGATACTGTAGTTTAGAAAGCAAGGGCCATATTTAAAAAGGCATGGTATGTCTTTTTAGCGAAACTGCACCTTTAATGATCAGTTTAAAACAATAGGTAATTTCCAATTGGTTTAACAATCGTAAATTAACAGTAACAATTGTAAATTAACGATAACACGATTAAAGATTTACGCTCCCCATAGACTACCATTGGCGGTATTTTACTACCGCATGGTATTCTACGACCGAATGTTCGGGTGTAAATGTACATTTATAACCACTGTCATATAACCATAATGCGCAGTATCTCTATATTGCGAATTTTATTTCAGGTGCCAAAAAGTCTAGAGATGGCCCTGACTCCAAGTCACTATATTCTAGCAATTCTTAATCTGAGGAAATGTAATTAATAGGGAGATTCAATAAAAGTTATTATTGTTAAAAATTGTGCTAATTTTTCCCCAACCAATCAGATTTTATTTAACATTTGAAAGCTAACATCTGATTGGTTGGGGCAAAATTAGCACCATTTTAAATGATCAGAACTTTTATTGAATAACCCTGTAAATGTTTTTATTAAAATACTATAGATTAAAGGAGTAAAAATTCCACTACAAACTACAAAAAACTAGTGGTTGCCTGTTCTAGTCTAACTCTTTTAAAATGTAAAGGGGCTTTTTAAAATTATGTATTTTGCTGGAATTAAAGCATACATTAGAAAAAACAGAAGTAATGGAAGACATACAAGCCTATGTAATAAAAGTTCTTATCGTTAAAAATGGTACCAATTTTGCCCCAACCAGATGTTCCCTTTGATTTAATATACAAGTGATCCCCTTTCACATCCTAGCCTGGGATTGTCCTGTGTCAACCAAATTGTTTCCCATTAGATGTATGATGTGGAAGTGTATGTGGGACTAGAAAGGTGAGTGTTTCCATATTATATTAATAGGGAGATAAGAATGGCAGTTTCTATCATGCCTAGAAGAGAATCCTTTTTTGGGGCTATTGATGCTCTTAAAAAAATCATACATGTTCTTAAGATATTCTTAAGAAACTGTTGATTAAAACAAAATGTATCTAATATCTAAAACAGGGATATGCAACCAGTAGATCTCCAGATGTTTAAAAACTAAAATTCCCAGAATTCCCTAACTACAGAGTGCTTGTAGAGGAATACTTGGAGATGCAGTTTTCAAACATCTGGAGATCTACTGGTTGCCTATCCCTGATCTAAAACATATACAATAAGAAGGTACAGCATAAAGGGCCATATTCATAAAGGTGTGGTATGGCCCAGAGAGCCACTCCCACTATTGTAAAGATTCTGCACCAGTCACATTTTATTTTCCTATGTTTCAGAAATACCCTGTTTTAAATGCTTTTATTACTCAACATTCTTTGATAAGTTGCCATCATTATGTTCCATCCCTGTTCACTTCAGTGCTCCTACCATTGTGCCACCAGAAGCACAGCCTTCTTTGCTGCTGCCTCCTATGTGCCTTCCATTGATTGCCCTCAGGAATTTCGCTACGATGAAGAGTTTCCGTCACCTAGTAGCAGAATAATCTGCAGATCTAAACTAAAAATAGATCTGCATGCTTGTTAAGTGTGTTAATATAGAAATACAGCTTACTTGGTAATAAATATCCATGGCAGGAACCTGTATTTAGGGGCATATTTATAAACGGCCATTAACTTTCCACCACTGGGTTTCCCACCATTTCACCCAAATCGGAATTACCGCGATTTCTAAAACGGCGAAAGCCGACGGTGGAATGTTATATATGCGTTGATATATATACACGTTGATAAGGTTTCCACCAAATCTCGGACATCGCAATAATTGACTGCACGCTCCTATTTATAAAGTGGCGGTAATTATATTCTCACGTTAAGTTCGGCTGTTTCAATTCAGCAATTTGCTTTGGGTTGGCGGAAACGTGGGAGCTTGCGAGACGTCCGGGGGGCCAAACAGGGGTGTGTGCCACGTGGCGCACCCCGGCCCCCTCACCCTGGCGGCAGCTGCCACTTTTACCAGCAACCCCTCAAAAGGCTGAGAGAGGCTGCTGGGAAGGTGTTGTGCCGTGTGTGTACGCCCAGCCTGCCCTCGCCCCCCGCGGCAGAGGCCACCTGCGGCACAACCCCTTCCCAGCAGCCCCTCCCAGCCCACTGCCCCGTACACTCCAGAGGGGCGGGGGGGAGTAACCAATCTTATTTCAGAAATATGATTGGTTACTGTATAATCATATGATCGCAAGCATTAAAATATTGACCAATCACAATTGGATGAATCCAGCAAACCTATATAAACAGGTGCAAACTCTGCGGTTGATCGCAGTTGATGGAAGAGGAAAGAAGAGGTTGGCAACATCGGCTATGTTAATGTCGCCAGTGCCAGCCGTGATACCACCCAGTATTGGCGACATCAGTGGATTTGGTGTCACCGGATGGAAGAAAGGAGACCCGCCCCCAAGGGCTCTTCTAAAAGCCAATGGGGGTGCTGTTTCGAGCTGCAGGACCCCCAACAAAGGCACTAGTCAGTGTTGGGGAGGGGGGGACCCCCCTGCAGGGACCCTTTAAGCCCCAAAGGGTACCTTGTCAGGGCCGCAAGGGCCATTTCAAGCACTAGGGAAGGGGGGGCCTGGTTCAAGCAGCGGGACCCACTAAGCCCGAAAGGGCCCTTGTCAGGAACGGGAGGACCCTTCCAAGGGCCACAAAGGCACTTATAAGTGTCGGAGAAGGGGGGGTCCCGGTTCGAGCTGCAGGACCCCTTAAGTCCAAAAGTTCTCAGTGTCCCCACTGGCGGACCCTCCCACCAGCGGTCCCCTCCCTTCCCCCCCCCCGCGAGCGTATAGGGCATAGGGCTGCTGGGAAGGGGTTGTGCAGCACAACCCCTTCCCAGCAGCCCCTCTCAGCCCATCTCGTACGTCAGGATTTGATTACTTCGCCGCGATACTATACTTAGCACATTGTACATCGCCACGGTGTTGCTTTTCGCTGTGATAATGATCGCCTTTTTAAATATGGTAGTAATAGTGATTTTTCAGCGGCAATGTGTGGCGGTAATTTAAAGGATAAGTACACTCTAAAAATAAGTTCTTTGTAATTTGAATCAGCAGTCTAAACTAATCACCCCCCCCCCCCCCTTTTTTTTAGCTCCCTCCTGAGCCTACCTGAGCTGAAGGAAAGTTTCTGACATCTTGGATCATCTGTTAAAGGGCATGTCTGTTAAACTTTTGGCACACAATAGAATACAGCCCCCAGCCCCAACCGCTATAAAAATAATTTAAGAAAGTGCCCAGATGTTTACTTACCTTCCCTCTCTCCTCCGACGCCCGGCCCGGCCTTCTGCTTGCGAGACACTGCAAGCAGGGGGCGGGACCAGCAGCCGCATCCGTGATTGGCTGAGAGGCAGCCAATCACAGACGCGGCTGCTGGCTTCTCAGAATGCCGGGAGAGAGAGGGAAGGTAAGTAGAGTTCTGGGGACTTTCTTAAAATAATTTGTTTGCGGTTGGGGCTGGGAGAACATATACTATTATGTGGCCAAGGGGTTTTATGGTAGGGGGAGGGATAGCAAAACGGGAGGTTGAGGGAGGGAGGGGGAAAAGGGCTGCAGTACGCATGCCAAACTTCTCCCGGAGGCCAGGTAGGAGGCAGAGTTCTATATGGACCCTGCTATGCTCCTGGTGGGCAGTTTTTGGGACTTTGGAGGGAGACTACAGGTGAACCTTATGGAGCTGGGATGTGAGGTAAGGATTTTACTACACTACATGGTGGGGCCATTAGTGGGGGGATTATAGTTTTGGGGGTGCCCTTTAAGTCTTCTTAGCTCCGCCCTATGTGATTTACAGGTTCTCTTTCTCTATGTGGTCAGAAAAAGCAGCTTCTGTATGCTCCGGGCGCACCCATGCGCCCCCTCGCGTGACGTTCTTGTACAGCGCACTGATGTCACGTGTGCACGGAGCATACAGAAGATGCTTTTCCTGACCACATAGAGAAAGCCTAAAAATAACAGACTTTTACAAATATGCCCCTATCTAAAGGATAGTTTTAGACTAAACACTACAAATACACAGAAAAGGCAAAGAGCAGCAACAGAAGACAGACGAGGAAATGAAGGCTGACAAGTACATTTTGAAGCCTCGTAATTAAGTTTTAAACATACGAGGTTAAGGTTTGGGGGAGAGGGCTATTTGGTTGTATGCAGTTTGGGATGGAAATGGCCTGGGGGGTTCTTAACACTATATAAAAAGTTTTTTGGGGGGTGGACATACCCTTTAATTTAAAAAAAGTACAAGCTAGCATTGGCTAAATTGAAATAATTAGGTGTATTACTTTTTTTTTTTTTTTACAAATTATGATTTTGTGTATTCATATTATATAATGTTCAAACGCTGCCTCCATAATATCTGACCACCAATTGTTTTTAGCTAATTCTGGAATTGTAAAGCTATTAGATTTTATTAATATTTTATACAATATCCCACAATTAATAGACAATTGCAAACCATTACCAGTCATATAGTACTGGTGCTTCTTTTCCCAGTAACGGTAATAAGTACGTCTCAGAAAATAAATCTGTGCAGAGGATCAGTTTTTTGCCTGATGAATAGCATCCCACACTTCCAGAACAAACTCAGGTGGGAAAGCAAATTCACCCAACACTGAGTCAAGGCCTCTTCCAAACTCTTCTGGATTCTGTTTATCTTTGGCGATCTCCACCAACGTTGAAGCTATAGGGGGAAAAAAAATGTTGAATTTACATCAAAACTAAGAGTTTTTCTTTAGACAGAAGCTTTACAAACATGTAGTTTCGGTAAATTTATACATACAGTGTTTTGAAGCACTTTCTATAGAAGTCAAAACCAAACGGCATATTTACCATAAAGCAAAGCACTGATAATAACAGTATTTGGTGACCATGTGATATCATATATTTGGTGACCATGTGAAATCATACATAGCTGTCTCGTTTTGGTTTTTAACCACCACTTTGGTATTTTAAAATGCACCCTCGTTGGTAAAAAAAAAAAATTAAGAGCTATGCAAACTTCTGATAATAGATGATATTTTATAAGTATGCCTCCAGTGACAAGTATCTTTCTGTACAGGCTCCAACAAGTGCCATTTTTTACCTCATTTATCAACTCAAGTAAGAAATTTGTTAAATGCAGAACCTCTTGTATGATATAGAAATACGCCAACCCCCTGAGGTACAAAAAAATGCATATTCTGACTTGTGCTTGCAAAACAAAGGCTAGTTCCTAGGGCCCTATATAATATTGGTCAACTCTCTATTGCCTAAAATAAAATTGTAACCCTAGTGCTACATAAAAGGGAAATGGTACATAATATTTCACTTTCACACTCTGCAAATATCTTATATACTGTATGGCACTGCACTAGGAGCAGCAGCAAAACTGCTGAGGTCTGGGTCTCCTTGCATGTTTGGTGGCCCTGACACCCCCACCTCCCCTCCCCATTGGCACAGTGAACAGCTGATCATGTGTATGCAGTAAGGTAAGTGTAATCAGCTGTTTAAAAGTTTGTACCGAACCGGCAGAAGTTTTACACAGTTGATCACGCGTACCTTTACTATACGCGCAATCATACGCAGTTGTGGGCACGGTAGTTGCACCACTTATTAGAAGGCATAATAATTAAAACCAAAAGAGAAGATCCCAATAGAAATTAGCCCAATACTGATGTTACTAAACGTAGAAAAGAACTAATGGGTTATTTTTGAGGATGACTTAAAAGAACATTGTTTGCCTCTTTATAAATGTGAACAAGAAGTTTTCAATGAAAAGTTTTCAATTTATTTTATTGAGTTTTTAAGAGCTACCAATGTGATGGGGGGCATAACAGATACAGGAAAGATGTATTTGAATGTGAGTAATTAGTCACTAGTAACATCTAAATGACCATAAATAAACATATATAAAGTATAGTACTGACTTATATTAGGTATAAGACAAAAGTTATAAACTTACTTTTTTACATTAGCTGGTACCCCTATTTCAATATGGAATAGTCAAAATGGCAGGTTTAGCCACACCTCTGTCACTGCTAAAACCTCTGCGTGTGTTTGGACAGGAAGTCTTTGTGTATCACCTGCTCACCCCTCTACTCTCGATAAACAAAAGGAAGACTTCCTGATGGGACAGTGCCCACAAGTTTGTGTGTATAAATTGTTTCTGTCCCTAAACCGTGAAACCGGCACACATACATGAATTTAACTTCACTACCCATTTATATAAATACCTCTGGTAATGATGTTGTACACATACCCACATGAATAACACACCCACATATGTCATAAACTGTAATGTCATATATATTACAGAGGGGGAAAATAACAATATTTGGGGTTGTGTAACTATAAAAAGATACCAGTTCAGTGATTAAGATTAAATAACTAGCTCCAGGATTCCAACGAGCAGTACAGGTAATCAAGCGCTTCCATAATAAATATAGCACATACACAATATTAACAAACACAGTTCACATATTCACATACCCTCCCACCTACACATACACACACACACACACACTTACAGAGTTCACTACTTATAAGTTGAATATTTACACATGCAGGCATTTATCCATGGGGCAGCAATATTTAAAGGAGTTAAAGTCACACTAATATTAAATCCTCCATTGCACCAGCTGTACAAGTATTGCAAAAGACACCCGCACAGCTGGCACAAAATATTCGCTATGTGTATTGTGCATTTAACAGCACGACTATTTAATGCCAGCTAATTTTTAGCATTAAAGTTGCGCTGTGTGTAAAGCATAATTTTCAAATGGAGATTTCAAAGGCTCTGCACAAATCTCCCTGTTGGTATTGTGGTTGTGATAAAATGCTCAGACAAGTTCAGTAATACAAATACAAGCCAAATAACAATATCTAGTAATCATATTTATAAAGACTGTACACATACATACCCACATAACCCTATACCCCCCTTACGCAAATCCAAACTCCATTACTTATATGGGCTTTGGTAAGCAATAAATCAGACATTGCTTTTAGCAGTGTTGTTTCATATTGAAGGGTCATTTGAAGCTCCAGGGTACTTCCCCTGGGGAAATTGAAATTCCCCAAAATGGCCTAATCTCTATAGCTAATTTTAAAAACAGGCTCTACACCCCCCTCCTTAGGACATCATGAGCTGGGGGGGGGGGAAAGAAGCAAAGTTGAATGAGCTGTCCTGGATTCCCATGCTAAGGACATATTGTGCAGTCATTGAATATTACTTTGAAATGGAAAGGGTTCAGAGAAGGGCAACTAAATAAATAAGCTTGAGCTTGAATATGAAGAGAGACTGGAAAAGTTACAATTATGTACACTGGTGAAAAGGCGCTTGTGTGAGGATATGATTATGTATAAATATATGTGTATAAATATATTAACGGGCAATACAATAAACTATCTGGGACATTGTTCACCAATAGAATATCTCAGAGGACATGTGGCCATCCCTTAAGACTCGAAGAAAAAAGGTTTAGGCTTTCAGTGGACGTTGTTATGGCAGGTTCATTGGTCAGTTTAAAAAAAAAGCTGGATGAGTTTCTGCAAACAAGGAATGTTGCAAGTTACTGGTATTGATAAATAGTACAGTTGATCCAGGGAAAAAAATATGCTACTTGAGTCAGGAAGGAATTTTTCCCCCTTCATAAATTTGTTGGGTTTTTTTTGCCTTCCTCTGGATCAACAGTTAGGCAGGAAATGAGTATATTGCTAGATGGGTTGGACTGTTTGGACATATGTCTTTATTCAACCTCAAATACTATACTATACTATACTAAAGGAGAACAGTGGTCTCCAAACAAGTTGATTTTAAATGAAAGGCCATGTTCCTACCTTTAAAATTAGCCACCAATCACCTCTCTATATGATGCACAGCCCAAGATATGAAGAAATCACTGGTCAGAAAGGAGAGAGCAGAAGAAACCAGGAAGGGATCGAGTTACAGTGACAAAAGGAGAACTTAAGTGGAGGAAAGGGGGAGAACAGCACAGCCCACAGCAGAAAGGTCTGTAAATTTGACTTTAATGTCACAGGAGTACCAATATAGCGAAAAGCCCCGCTCCTAGACGGTCCCAGGCCACCAACAATACAGGTTCAAAGGCAAACAGGCGGTACTTCTGGTTCCGGTAAAATCAAACTTTATTGCACTTGACACATCACAAACTCCTCATCCAATGCGTTTCGGGGAACACCCCCTCAGTCATGGATCAGAAGGAGGACTTAAGAGGAGGAAGGGGGTAGGGGAGAACAGCACAGCCCACAGCAAAGAGGTCTGTAAATTTGACTTTAATGTCACAGGGACTGTCACATGGTTTCAAAGCAGGAAGTGCAGGGGATCTGGTAATGCTGCTATCACACATCAAAATGTTAATATCTTCAACCCTATGTAAAAAATTAACGAAAATAATTTGCAAAAATACTCAGGAAAGCAATTCCTGTCAATTTACCTAAAGTAATTTTTGGACCACAGTTACCCTTTAACAAATTTCCCACAAGGAAAGGAAAAATGATCCAATGCAAAGAACATATTAATGCAGTAGGTTTTACACTGGAAAGTGTTGGATAAAGTTTCAGAGTTAGGCAGTGTACTAATAAAGAATAATAGTATAAAACCGGAAAGACTTGCATTATGTCATTTTTCCTGAGAAAACCACAAATGGCCTTCTTTGTTCCAAGGATTTCCACGCTTACCCTTTTGTACTTTGTAGCATAAATCATGCTTTTTCCATATTGTCATGTAGTGTTCTGAAATGTGAACCATGGCATTAAGCCTTCGATGTCAGGGACTGGGCAGTTCAACTGTATTTTATTAAGAAATCAGTTGTTTTTCTAAATGTGTAAAGATTGGTTTGTCTTGCACAATCATGCAGTTACAAAATAAATCATCTTGGGAGTTTTCATACTTTTGTTTAATGTTGGGACTAATGTCAAAAAAAAAAAATATACAGTTACAAAGAATGTAACCAAACAGAACAGCAACATAAAAAAAGATTAGAAAATAGATGATTGTAATGTATGTTAAATAAACAATTGAAAAGCCTTTTTATATTATTTTGTAATTCTGCATCAATTTTTAAATCTGGAAATAAAGATGTAGCACAATTATGTAGCACAATAAAGCATAATAAATTGTTTTGTAGCAAAATATCTATAATGCACCCACCCTCTTCAAAATTATAATCTGAAAGGGCATAAACAAAAAACAAGGCCAAGATCTCCAGACTTTCAAAAACTGCAAATGTTTGGATTCAGACTCACTTTTGTCCTGGAGTCAATTTACTTTACTTTCTACGTGGAACAATGCTAGTTGCAGTGGAAAATAAACCACTTTCATGAAGATTTAAACAATGGAGATCAACCAGAATGCCAATAGTAATAACACAAAGTATGTTTCACTTTTCAGACTAAATAAGGACAACAACAATTTAAACATAAACAGTGCCAGATTGTCAAACTGGGAAAATCACAGACAGTACAGAAATTATGTAGTAGCTCATAGTAACATAGTAATTAAGGTTGAATAAAGACATACGTCCATCAAGTCCAACCTATTCACCCTTTTTTTTTTTTAACCCTACCTAACAGTTGATCCAGAGGAAGGCAAAAAAAATTCCTTCCTGACTCCAAACGGCAATCGGAAAGTATCCCTGGATCAACCAGATCTATATGCATTAATACCAGTAATTCTCAATATTTTTTAGTTTTAGAAACTTTTTTAAAGCTATTCAATAAACTTGCCATTACCACATCTGCTGGAAGACAGTTCCACAGTTTCACCGTTCTCACTGTAAAGAAACCTTTCCTAATCTGAAGATGAAACTTCTTTTCTTCCAACCTTAAAGGATATCCACAAGTCCTCTGATATGACCTATTAGTAAACAATGCACCAAAGAGTTCATTGTATGGCCCATTAATATATTTGTATAAGGTTATCATGTCCCCATGCAAACGTTGCTTCTCCAATGTAAACAGCCCTAACTTGTCTAATCTGCCTGCATATTCAAGCCCCTCCATTCCCCTTGTTAATTTACTTGCCCTTCTCTGAACTGCCTCAATTTCCAAGATGTCCTTTTTGTATATGGGATTCCAAAACTGCACCGCATATTCCAAATGAGGCCTTACCAGTGCCTTGTAAAGAGGGAGAATAATATTTTTCTCTCTTGAATCCATTCCCCTCTTTATACAAGACAATATCTTTCTAGCTCTAGCCGTTGCTACCTGGCATTGTTTGCTATAGCTAAGTCTGTTATCTACCAGAACCCCTAAATCTTTTTCCATTACAGATGCACTTAACACAGTTATTTATGGTGTAGGTGGCACAGAGATTATTAAATCCCAAATGCATCACCTTACATTTATCAATATTGAATCTCATCTGCCATTCTGCTGCCCATTTTGATAATCTATCTAGGTCTGCTTGCAGCACTTGCACATCATTAGAAGTTTCCAAAGCTCTGCATAGTTTAGTGTCATCAGCAAACACTGAGACCTTGCTCTCAATGCCCCCTTCTAAGTCATTTATAAACAGATTAAACAGAAGCGGCCCCAGTACAAAACCCTGAGGCACTCCGTTTAGAACTTTAGCCCACATAGATGTATAGTATAGTATAGTATTTGAGGTTGAATAAAGACATACGTCCATCCAGTTCAACCCTTCTAGCAATAGCAATATCCTCATTTCCTGCCTAACTGTTGATCCAGAGGAAGGCAAAAAAAAAAAAAACCACCAAATTTATGAAGGGGAAAAAAAATTCCTTCCTGACTACAAGTGGCAATCGGAAATTTCCCTGGATCAACTCTACTTTATGTATCAATACCAGTAACTTGCAACATTCCTTGTTTGCAGAAACTCATCCAGCTTTTTTTTGAAACTGACCAATGAACCTGCCATTACAACGTCCACTGGAAGACAGTTCCATAGCTTTACCGTTCTCACAGTGAAAAACCCTTTCCGAGCTTGAAGCCTAAACCTTTTTTCTTCAAGTCTTAAGGGATGTCCTCGTGTCCTTTGACATGTTCTATTGGTGACCAATGCCCTAGATAGTTTATTGTATGGCCCATTAATGTATTTATACACAGTAATCATATCCCCATGCAAGCGCCTTTTCTCCAGCGTCCATAATTGTAACTTTTCCAGTCTCTCTTCATATTCAAGCTCCCCCAATCCCTTTATTAATTTAGTTGCCTTTCTCTGAACCCTTTCCATTTCAAAGACGTCCTTTTTGTACACAGGATTCCAAAATTGCACTGCATATTCCAAATGAGGCCTTACCAATGCTTTGTAAAGAGGGAGAATTACATTTTCCTCCCTTGAATCCATACCTCTCTTTATACAAGACAATACCATGCTGGCTCTGGCTGTTGCCGCCTGGCACTGCTTGCTACCTTTAAGTTTGTTATCCACCAAAACTCCAAGATCCCTTTCCAACAGGGATTCACTTAACACAGAGCCATTTATAGTATAAGTAGCACAAGTATTTTTAAGTCCAAAATGCATCACCTTACATTTATCAACATTGAATTTCATCTGCCACTTAGCAGCCCAATGTGATAATCTATCTAGATCCCCTTGCAACAATTGCACATCCTCTGAAGTTTTTAATGGTCGCCAAAGTTTTGTCTTGTCAGCAAACACAGAAACCTTGCTGACAATACCCACTTCCAAATCATTAATAAATAGATTAAATAGAAGCGGCCCCAACACAGAACCCTGTGGCACCCCACTTTAGTCGATAATGATGAAGCCCCATTAACAACTACTCTCTGCATCCTATTCATTAACCAATTTTCTATCCATGTACAAATGTGACTCCCCAGACCAACAGACCTTAGCTTATTCATTAGTCGCCTATGGGGGACTGTATCAAAAGCCTTTGCAAAATGCAAGTAAACTACATCTACTGCTATACCAGAGTCTAAATTTCTACTTACTTCCTCATAAAAGCCAAGCAAGTTAGTTTGACAAGATCTATTCCTCCTAAATCCATGCTGGTTACTACTTATAATGTCAGTCCTTGAAACATACTCTAGAACATTTTCCCTTATTAAACTTTCCAGGATCTTCCCCACCACTGAAGTTAAACTTACAGGCCTGTAATTACCCGGCTGTGAACGACTACCCTTTTTGAATATTGGAATAACATCAGCCTTTTTCCAATCCAGAGGCACACCACTGGACATGAGGGAATCAGCAAAAATAAGAAACAATGGCCTAGATAAAACTGAACTTAGCTCCTTAAGTACCCGAGGATGTATTTTATCCGGTCCAGGAGATTTATTAATATTAACCTTCTTTAGTTCTTTATGTACCATATCCTCGGTTAACCAAAGTGCACTTGAATCTTTTATACCATTATTGCTACTATACTCTATGATATCTGTAAAAAATCTGAAAAAAAATTAATCAAGACATTTGCTTTATCTCCATCCTCCGTAACTAACTTATCCCCATTAATTAATGGTGCCACATTCTCAGTCCTCATCTTCTTACTATTAATTTACTTAAAACTTTTTTAGGTTTAGTGATGCTTTGTTCAGCTATCCTAACTTCAATGTTAATTTTAGCTAGTTTGATTGCTTTATTACACTCCTTATTACAGTTTTTATAATCGCTAAAGGCCCTTTCCGTTCCCTCGGCCTTAAAGGTTTTAAATGCCTTTTTCTTCCTTTCCATTTGCATCAGAATTCAGCCACATGGGCACAGATTTATTTTTTTTACATTTCCCAAGGGTATAAAGTTAGATGTGAACTGGCTTAAAATCCCCTTGAACACAGTCCACTTCTGTTCAGTACATTTACCTGATAATACATTATCCCAGTTGACATTCTGAAGAGCTGCTTTTAACCTGGGAAAATTTGCTTTCCTGAAATTAAATGTCTTTGTTAACCCAGCGCACTTTTCCTTTCGATAACAAAGTCCAAATGCCACTATTTCATGGTCACTATTCCCTAAGCCTCCAGTTACCTTTATATCTATAATGCGCCCCACAATGTTAGATATTACCAGATCCAACAGAGGTCCTTTTCTAGTAGGAACCTCAACCACCTGTGAGAGAAAATTATCCTGCAGCAAATTCAGGAACTCATCGCCTTTTTCTGTGATGGCAGTTCCACCACACCAATTAATGTCAGGGTAATTGAAGTCCCCCATAATGAGCACACTCCCCAAACTTGCAGCCCTTGCCAACTGCATATGAAGTTGACTCACCTCCTCTCTGCTAGCATTTGGCGGCTTATAGCAGACACCAACAATGACATTACCCCCTTTCCTGTTGCCTAATTCCACCCATATTGCCTCCACTTTATCATCCATATCACCAGTTATCTCTTCTTTTAAATTTGGCTTCAATTCTTTTTTAATATAAACACATACTCCTCCCCCTTTCCTTTTTTTTCTGTCCTGCCTAAACAAGGCATATCCTTCTATATTTACAGCCCAGTCGTGAGAACTGTTCAACCACGTTTCTGCTATACCTATTACATCATACTTTTCATTCAATGCCATCATTTCCAATTCACCCATTTTGTCAGCCAGGCTTCTCGCATTTGCAAACATACATTTTAGATTATGATCCTGTAATTTATTCGTACAATTTGATACACATTCCTCCCTATCCCCTATGCTAGCCCCACCCCCCTTTCCGCCCACCACTGGCCTATCTACACCCTGCTTTCCTCCTGGGCTATCTATCCCAGTGAGACTGCTAATACCCTCCCCCCCCAAACCTAGTTTAAAATCTCCTCCAACCCTCTAGCTCCATTAACCACCACTCTCTGTTTGCGATCCAATAACCAGTTCTCTATCCATGAACAAATATTTTCTTTAAGGCCAACAGTCCTCAGTTTATACATTAGTCGCCTATGTGGCACAGTATCAAAAGCTTTCGCAAAATCCAAAATATACCACATCCACTGCTGTGCCTGAATCTAAATTCTTACTCGCTTCTTCATAAAAAACAATTAAATTTGTCTAGCATGATCTATTTCTCATAAATCCATGCTGACTACTACTAATAAGATGATCTCTGGAGACAAAGTCAAAGATATGATCCCGTAACAAAGTTTCCAGCACCTTCCCTACCACTGAACGACTACCTTTTTTGAATATTTGTATTACATTGGCTTTTTTCCAATCCAGCGGCACATCCCCAGACCAAAGCGAATCTGAAAAGATGAAAAACAGTGGATAGAACTGAACTAAGTTCTTTTAAAATCCGAGGATGCAATCCATCTGGTCCTGGGGCTTTATTGATATTAACTTTGTCTAATTGTTTCCGTACCATATCCTCTGTTAGCCAATGTGAATACTCTTCATTTCTACCCTGCATATTATTACAATCCCTGCTGTAAGGACAAGGATTCTCAACAGTAAAAACCGATGTAAAAACGGTTTAGCAGATTAGCCTTTTCGGCATCCTCTACAGCCACCTCAGCCCTATAATTTTAAAACTGATTAAGGGCTAGACCACACTGGCACGATTCTCACATGCTTACAATTGCTTTTTGTGATCTGTTACTGTGTGAGAATAGCATTCCCATGCATTTCAATATGGGTGGTGACACTGTATGCACTGTGATGCATTTTCGGAGCACATGTTATCAACATTTGTGCTGATCGCATTGCGATTGTGCTTTTGACCCGTGTTACTGAGCAGGAAAAGTGTGGCTGCAGCCTGTGGCGCAGAGCAGTAACCACATGGAGTGACCCCTTCTGTCCTTTTTCAAAGACCCAAATGCTCACGTTTGTCTGAAAGATCAAGTTCACATAATTTAGAAAAAAAGGCAAAAGAAAGCATTGATCTCATATGCCTTACCTTGCGAAATGAATAATTTTAAACCAGAGCACCATTTCCTAATTGCAGCAAAAGACACTCTTACTATGCTGAAAAACAAAACACCCTACAGTCTGAGATTTTTACTTTATATACAATAATTAGGTTTAATAAAAGTAGGTGATACAGAATTAAAATGCTATCTTTTTAAAATTGATTTTTAAATGAATATACTTCAAGCTTATCTTCTTACTTATCATAGAGGGCTATAAGTAGGACCCAATTTTACCAAAACTGAATAAACCTCACTGCATCTGTTACAATAATGGGTATTAAAGGCTCACTATACTCACTCAAACCACTTTACATTATCTGAAACTACATTTTGAAAGAAGTCAAATGGTGGTAGTTCCATATTTATCTGTTCTTGCTTTGTTATTAAATGCTTTATGTTTAGTGAGTGCTCCTAATTGGCCCCACCCTCCCTTACTCACTGCATTGTAGTAGTGTCTGCGACACTTATAAGTTCTGCACAGCCTCACCATAGACACTACTCTGCTTACACATCTCCCTCCCCCTCCCCCTGCCTTCTTTTGCTGATTCTCTTAATTGTTGCAGAAGGTATGCTGGCAGGCAGACAAAAATCCTAGTAAGAGGTTATTAATGGGTCAAATATTACAATTTCTGCTCCTGGTGTGACAGGTCTTTCCCTGTAAATGCTGTGATTATAATGATGATTTCTCAGCTCAGATTTAAAATCTGAAAAAAGTTTTGAAGCAGTGGGATCTTGCTGTAAAGGTATAATTTTTGAAAATTCAATTTAGTTAATTTTAGAAATTTCAAATATAGATACCCTTTTACCTCATATAAAAAATATTAAATCCCTAACACTGTTTTGTAGAAACAAAATTGTTCCTTTGTCTTAACTTTTATTTATAAAGGGGAAGTTCAGTGGAAAATAATTATTTTTATATAATACACATACCTAGGTATAGTAAAATATAGTATATTTTATAGTATACTATTTGAGGTGGAGTAATGTCCATCTAGTTCAACCTACTCCGCAATACCCACATTTTCTGCCTAACAGTTGTCCAGAGAAGGGGAAAAAAAACAAAACCAGGGGGGGGGGAATCCTTCACGACTTGCCACCCAAGCCCAACAGACTATAGCTTATACACAAGTCGTAAACCACATCTACTGCTATGCCATAGTCAAAATTCCTTCTCACTAAAAGCCAAGCAAGTCTGTTCCTCATAAATCCATACGAATTACAACTTCTAAAGTCAGTCCTTGAAAAATACTCTAGAATATATACCCGTATCAAGCTTTCCAGTATCTTCACCACCACTAAAATAAAACTCACAGGTCTGTAATAACCATTTTTGTATAATGGAATTACATCATCTTTTTTTCAATCCAAAGGAACATTTCTGTACATGAGGGAATCAAAGAAAATAAGAATCAATGGCCTGTATAAAATTGAACTTAGTTCCTTAAGGACCCGAAGATGCATTTTATCCAGTCCAGGAGCTTTATTGTAATTTAGTTGTTTCTGAACCATCCTTTATATCATTATTGCTACTATACTCTATGCGATCTGTAATTTGATGTTCTATAGTGTATACAGAGGAAAAAAACTTGTTTCATAAGTTCCAGTTACTTTCATATCTGTAATATGCTCTGTGCCATTGGATATTACCAGACCAGAGTGCATTTTCTGGAAATTCAACCACCTAGGTAAAGATATTGAGCAGAAGTGGAGCACTTTTAAAGGGATATTAAACTATTACATTTCTAAATGTATATATTTAGGGAACAAGTGTAAAACAAATTAGGTCCACTCCTGCCTGGCTTAATGCTCAGGTGAAAAAGGAAATGGAAAAAATGAAAAAGGCTTTTAAAATTTTGAAATTGGAGAGAACCGAACAGGCTTACAGGTAGTATAAAAGCTGTAATAATGAGTGCAAGAAAGCAATTAAACAAGCTAAAATAAAAAATGAAATACGGATAGCAGAACAAAGCAAGTTTAAACCCAAAAATAATGGGGCTGAGATGGTTATAGAGGATGCCGAGAAGGCTAATGTGCTAAACCATTTTATCCCTCGGAATTCACTACAGAGAATCCTATTCCTTACAGCTGCGCCTGTAATAATATGAAGGGTATAAATGAGGAATATTCACTCTGGCTGGTATATTCACTCTGGATATGGTGTAGAGACAATAAAGCCCCACGACTGGATGGAATACATCCTCGGATCTTAAGAGAGCTTAGTTCAGTTTTATCTAGAACACTGTTTCTTATCTTTTCAGATTCACTTTTGTCTGGTGATGTGCCGCTGGATTGGAAAAAGCCAATGTAATACCAATATTCATAAAAGGCAGTCGTTTCCAACCTGGAAACTATAGACCTGAAACTATGGAACTGCTTTCCAGCAGATGTGGATTAACTGAATAGCTTAAAAAGTGGGCTAAGTTTTTAAAACTGAAAAATATTGAGAATTACTGGTATTAATACATATACTGCAGTTCTGGTTGATCCAGGGATACTTTCCTATTGCCATTTGGAGTGAGGAAGGAATTTTCCCCCTTTTTAAGCTGTTTTTTCCCCCTTCCTCTGGATCAACTGTTAGGTAGGGTTAAAAAGGAGGGTGAAAAGGTTGGACTTGATGGATGCACGTCTTTATTCAACCTCAATTACTATGTTACAATTACTATTTGATCACTATACAAATATATTAATGGGCATACAATAAACACTCTGGTGTATTGTTTACTAATAGGTTATATCAGAGGACTCATAGACATCCTTTAAGATTGAAAAGAAGTTTCATCTTCAGATTAGGAAAGGATTCTTTACAGTGAGAATGGTGAAACTGTGGTCTTCCAGCAGATGTAGTAATGGCAAGTTCATTGAATAGCTTTATAAGCGGCCTATATACGTTTCTAAAACTTTTCTTTCTTTTTTTTGCCTTCCTTTGGATCAACTGTTAGTTAGGGTTAAAAAGGTGGGTGAAAAGGTTTGACTTGATGAATGAAAGTTATTGCCTCTGCATTAATCTCAAGAGTTATCGCATCTTTAAAATTTGGCTTAACTCTTGTTTAACATAAATATATACCCTCCTCCATATCTATTTACTCTTATTTTCTCTATCATGCTTAAACAAGGATTAATCTTCCAAATTTACAGCCCCGTCATGAGAATTATTTAACAACGTTTCTGCTATACGTATTGCATCATACTTTTCCGTCAAAGACATTATCTCAAATTCTACCATTTTTTTAGCCAGACTGTAATTTTAGGTAAACCTACGCTGAGTGTCTCTTTAAAGATGGTGCTGAAGTATGAACATAACTCCAGACTTTGGCTCAATTCCGGTAACACTTGGAGAAATGTAACATTACCAGGCTCTTGACATGGAACTCCTACTCTCCTTACTGTACTTTCCTACTCTCCTTACGGTACGCTATTAGATTCAGTCTACAAGGCCATTGTCCTAATGAAGATTGACAGTACTCTCCCACCCAATCTAGTTTAATATCTTGTCCAACCCTCTAGCCATCTTCTCCCCCAAAACAGCTGCACAACCATCAGTGAGGTGCAGCCCATCCCTACTAAATAGCCTGTATCCAACAGAAGTCAGCCCAGTTCTCTAAAAACCCAAACTCATCCACCTTACACCAACCTTTAACCCACCTTTAACTCACTAGCATAGCACGTTGTTGCAGTAGTATTTCCGAAAATAATTCTCTGGAGATCCAATGGCACCAATAAGAACCAAGACCGCTGGGCCAGTCCCAGCCCCATCCAATAATCTGTGTACATAATTTACCAGATGTCGAACCCTAGCACCAGGTAGGCAACACACTGTTTGGCGTGTAAAGTTTTGGCGGCAGAGAACCCTATCCACCTTTCTAATAATGGATTCCTCTACCCCCTGCCTAGCCTTCCTGGCCCTTGGTTCTCCCCCCTTGTATTAGAGATGCTGGTCCTCTGGATGCTCCATACATGCTACTTCTGAGATTACCTCCTCTGCTTCATCACCTAAGATGGCAAACCTGTTGGGATGGTCTAGCTGGAAAGAAGTGGCCCTATTCTTCGGTCCCCCTATTAACTCTTAAAAAACTTCCTCCTCAACCATCTCTGACCCATTTCCACCCCCCTATACTGGCTTTAGTCAGTGCCGAGCCCTGAATGTTACAAATGCCCCCCTTAGATTTTCCACCTCAGATTCCAAACATTCAATCCATTTGAACCGGATACAGACATATGTCCCCTGGAACGACTGCTCAAAGTTCCTATACATGTGACAGGATGTAAATTGCATCTACCAACAAAACTGTCCCATTTAAATACTCAACACCAGGGGGCATATTTATAAAGGATTGCCTTTTTCGCCAAATAATTAGCGCAGCACATCGCAGCGAAAATAGCGCCATTTGGGGCTTATAAAAAAGCGAAAAAAACACACTTCGCGGCTGAAAAAGGCGAACGGGCGCGATAAAGAGCGAAAAGTATCGCAGCGAAAACTTAACGCATCTAAGAAGACTGCATTGCGAAAATCATTCGAAACCAGAAAAGCCCACTAGAAAATGATGTCAAGTTCAAAATGGCCACCTCACATTTACCAAGAAGTCAGCCATGTCTTATTTAGTCAATCTTCTTAGAATTTCTCAATTGGAATACAATTTTCTTTTGCACTGCACATTCGCCTTTCTAACGCGCGTTCGCTTTTCCAAGGCATATTCCATTATAATGCGCGGTCGCCTTTCTAATGTGCGTTCGACTTTCTAATGCGCATTCGCTTTTCCAAGGCATATTACATTCTAATGCGCGATCGCCTTTCTAATGTCGCTTTTCCAAGGCATATTACATTCTAATGCGCGATCGCCCTTCTAATGCGCGTTCCCTTTTTCAAGGCATATTACCCATTAGAATGCCTTTTCGCTCAAACAATGACTTTTCACCACCTTCAGGGTCGCGCTAATCTTTCGCTCTTTTTAACGCAAAAACCACCTTTCGCACTTTTATAAATCGCGTTATGCCTTTTCGCTCCCTTTTCGCTAAAATTACCATTGCAAAGTAAGGCGAAAAGGGTTTAGCGATAGCTCGCGGAAACGGTTTCGCCATTCGTTAACGCTACCTTTATAAATAGCGTTAACTGTCTTTTTGGCGAAAACCCATGCGAAAAGCGAATGCAAAAACATTTCGCTACTTTTCGCTCTTTTATAAATATGCCCCTAGGACTATACAAAAGGACTATTCAAAGTTCCACTCACAGGGGCAGCAATATAAGGTCAGGTACAAACCAAAGAACAACCAATGTGAAGACTATTTAAATAATTGGCACAACTCCCCACCATTCTATCAGTGCAAGGAGACAGGGAAGAAAAGTGCCTTTTAACCCTTACCCAACCTACTTATAGTTAAAACATGGGTGTAATACTAAAATCTAGAATCCTAGTACCTAAAACTTAATTACAAAACACACTGCTTTTATTAAAAGGAAGATATATTTTCTTACACACACACTTTTACACAGACCACACTCCCAATACAAACAATCCTGAGTTTAAATCCAACAGAACATGCAACCATCTGATGATTAAGGGGCATATTTTGCAATGTCAAATAGCGCTATTTTCGCCTTATTTATAAAACCGCTCATTTTCGCTTTAGCCTTTGCAGAAAAGTATCGCTGAGGCGATGTGTGGCGATAGTTTTTGCCTTATTCATTGCCTTAAGTGTGGTATCACTGCGAAAAAGAGAGATTGCTCTCTAGTGGAATTTCAGAGCTATTTTTTTTAAATTTAAAGCTATTTATAAATAGGTGAATTTTCGCCTTATTGCCCCTTTTCTCCCTTTTGTTGCATTTTTTTGCAGTTTTACCAGAATTTTCGCCAAACATCATTACTTACTGGAATGTTCCATTAACATGACTATTTCTTACACAGCACTATGGTATGTTCCCATATTAATGGAACTGGTTTGATAATTAGCTGCAGTTCGCTGAAAATAAGCAATACTAAAAAATCTGTCCTATTAATAAAATAGAGAAAATTCGCCTTTGAGTTTTACACTATCATCCTATTAATAAAATACAGAAAATTCGCCTTTTGAGTTTTATACTATTTATATCTTTGGCTGAAAAAAATACCAAATGTGTTAGGCTATTTTTAATGTGTTCTATGTGTATTAACCAATTTAATACTACTTTGAAAAACCACCAGGGAGTATTACCTATTTACCATCATATGTGCTGAGCTTTTTTAGCATTAGTTAAGTGCTGCTTTTTGCTAGAAAATTTTCGCTTTTGATGAAAATTGGGCATTTTTAATAACTTTGATGAAAGTAAAAGTTGAAAGTTTAAAAAATGATGGGGGCGTGTCCTGATGCGTGTGATGGGGGCATGTCCTGATGCAGCACTGAGCGGACATGGTTTCTCCGGGCTCCCGCTGCTGCCAACTAAAAAACAACAAAAAAGCAGGCATAAACTAACTCTCTAACACACCATGGGGAGAAAAAACACGACCAGCCAGCCGAGGGAGCCGAAAACACCTTCAGGAGCCCCATGGCAGCGGGACCTGAACGGATATTTTAAAGTGGACCACGAGGGATCCAGCGCACCAGGCACCATCTTGAGCAACCCTCCCCCTCAGACAAGCAGATCCACAAGAGGGAAGGGAGCCCCGATCTCCAGCCAAGACCAAAGGCCTCACAGCCCCAAAAACAGCACCGGGGTATACCTCTGAGCGGCAGGACCCCAGATGCAACTGAGGATCCCACAAGCCTGCCGGAAGCACGGAGGGAGGAGGAACAGGCCACATTGGACTCACAGAGGGGAGAACTGCAGAGATCCCCGACCCTCTCCTCAGCCTCATGGAGGAGTTCATCGCCAATCTACCAGGTACCCACCCCCACCCTGGCACACGGAGACCCACTGCACTACAGCTCCCAGCAGGCCCCATCCAAAAGCCATACTTACATGGACACATATGTAACAACCCATGAAGGGGATGGCTTACAGGCACTGCTCTTAAAATTACCCACAAAGGAGGATTTGCTAGGTGTAACCCACCAAATCCAGGCAATCTGCCGCTCAGAAATCTCCCTTGTTAGAGGGGACTTAAAAGCGCTATTGGACAGGGTAGAGACACTAGAAGAAGAACACCAGGCCACTAACCAGCACATTCAAGTAGTCACAAAAGTGGTTAATGACCACTCTAAAGCACTAAGAGACCTGTACCGCCATGTGGAAGACCTGGAAAATCGAGGCAGGCGCAACAACCTAACTTTTATATATAATCACATGGGCTCAAAACTTGTACAATACATTAGCACTTGTTTAGCATTTAACAAGGGTGATTAACACCTGCTTACTCTGTATGCTCTATGACCCAGGTGTGCAAACCCTGGGCCCGTCACTTTACTCAAATGTGTCTGTATTTGGAGGATAAGTAGAATCTCTTGTATCAAAACATATTGTGGGTGAATATCTTACCCATGAGTCTCTGTGGCCCGGGTGCAAGACGCCCCAAGCCCGTCGCGAGGCAGCAATCCTTCAGAAATCGTCACAATATTGGAATCTGCACAGACCAGGAACACACAGGACAGTCCACCGTGAAGTTTACAATTAAAAAGCCTTTATTGTCTGGACGCCTTACGCGTTTCGGACACACCCGTCCTCAATCATAGGCACAGCATTTCCCTCTGCAAATAATCCCTATATACAAATTACTACCCCACGTGACCTCCGTACATGTTTTGTAACGGTGTCTATCCAATAAGTTAACCCTTTTGATCCTCCCTTTTAATTACAAAGGGAGATAGAGGAAGGAAGTTGCTCCTCTAATCATATGTTCCTTCCGAATCCACATGTGCTGCCATTCACAAGGTAACATAATAACACATGAGACAAAAAGATTGGCTGTTATATATCAACAATCTACAGACAGTACATGTTGAAAAAGATAAGAAAATATTTTTAGTTAGAACATGACATCTATATGCACATAATGCGTTATTATCATAATACACATACATAAAAATTGCATTATAAATGTCACTTTTATCTACATTATAGGTATCACTTTTATCTACCAACGAAACAATTGACATCCAAAATTGAGTTCATACCTTTAGGGTACCTGGTATCTAATAGAAAAATCCATTTGGTTTCCTGTTTTAGCAGTTTTAAGTATCTGTCCCTATTTCTAGTGTCTTTTTTGATACTTTGTATTCCCTGAATTTGTAATTTGTTCAGGTTACTGTTGTTACATGTTGCAAAATGTCTCGCAACTGGGCTATTGTTATCCTTATTTTTAATAGCTCTGATGTGTTCACGTATTCTTGATTTTAAAGATCTAATTGTGCATCCTACATATTGTGAGCTGCATGTACTACATTTCAAGACATAAATAACGTACGTAGATGTACAATTTATATATTCTTTGATAAAGAAACTCCTTCCTGTGTATGAATTGGAAAACTCCTGTCCTGTTTTTACATAGCGACATGTAATGCATCTGGTATGTCCACACCTATACATGCCCGATATCCCAACCAGTTTTTTTGTGGGAATTTCTGAATGAATGAATTCACTAGGGGATAAACAGTTACCCAAAGTACTAGCCCTTCTTGACACATAACGGAATCCTGACTCCATAATATAATCCAGTTTTCTATCCGCCCTAAGAACCGGTAAATGTTTTTTTAAAAATATTAACAATTTCATAAAACTGAGGGCTATATGATGAGATAAATGTGACAGGATTCGATTCTTCTATACGGGCAAACGGTTCTCTATTAATGACTTATATCCCTATTTTTATTTTGCTTTTTGCTTTTTTTTAAAGCCTTGCGATTGAATAGATCGTCTTTGTTGAGACCTAAAAGCAAAAAGCAAAATAAAAATAGGGATATAAGTCGAGTCATAAATAGAGAACCGTATATCGCCCTATGAATGACCTGATATATGAAGGATATCCAATACAAATATACCCGGACCTATCACCATCGACACTTGCTCGCAGGCCCTACTACAAGCCCTTCGGGACAATAATATCTTATACCGATGGGGTTTCCCATTTCAGTTAATAGTGAGACACAACGGAGTCACACACACACTAAGATTCCCAGAGGAACTCCCGGAGTTCTGCGACTCACTTCGTCTCCCCAAAGTAGGACTCCCAGACTGGAAACCCATCCCGCATCTGGCCCAGACACACACTGGTTCCCCAGCCCAACACAAGGACCCACACACAAAAGTACCGAAAAGAGAAGGCACCTGGACACACCAGAACTATCTCTACACCTGGAAACCTCTGCTTAACACTAAACAAATTCTAACTGGGAACCACATAACTACCTAACCAATCAAAAAGTTAACTTAGTGCCTAAAGGCTCACGACCCCCTACAACAGCATAGCTACAACCAAAACACTACCACAGATGTCACATCATGCCCTGACTTGCGAGAACAACATCCACAGGAAAACACAGCTACCAAGAAATTAAAATATTGCGCAAAGAACAAATGCCCAAGGCGAACTGAAAGAACACACCACACTTACTCACGATAAAGACCCCAAGAACTAAGGCCACAGACACTCCTCGAAGCCACGGCAGAGAAATCCAGAAACAAACCAGGAGAACTCTCAATATACTCCTGGGGAGCGGAGAAGTATAATGGTGACCATCTCTCATTTTTTCCCTACTCCCCTTAATTATACTCCAAGTAGGAACCCCCTGGGGCAAACAAATAAACACTGTTTGAACTTACTCGCACTAACATTGGCTCTCAATGGACTATAAAGAAAGGATACGGACAGAAAACTTGGAGGCCACACAGTATTCACAGTATCTACAATAAAGACACTGGTCCTCGACCACAAACAGAGAACTAAATCCCCACGGCACAAACAATGAAAATATGCACCCCCCCAAGCGGGAACCCCCCATCACTGTTACCAAATATGTTTCATGTTGTCAATGCTGAACATGTTCCTAGAAGGAGCTCTGAAACAGGGTTTAATCAAAGAACCTCCCACACGGGAGAAAAGGGACTAGGCTAAGAGGGAGCTGGCCTCCCCTCTGAGGGTGTTCTTCCACTGACTTCTGTCCATGGCTCAAACAGGATGTATATAACACCATGGAAAATAAGCAGCATTGGAACAAACACACTGGAATTGTGGCCCGGTGTAGGCTCAAGGGGGCCACCAGCACCCCTTGCGTCTCCACCCAAAATGTCTGCAACTGCTCATATACTATATTATTCTTTGTAGTTAAAATTGCTTAGGGAAATATGTACAACTGAGTTTATTGCTAGCACTTTGACAATATTTAATGGTAAAGTAAAACAACGATATGTAATAGGGGAATGTTCTCCCAACCAGAAAATTTGAGACCTCTACCCCCATGGTCTTGCTCGTAACCCGAGTAGAACCCCAAGCCTCTGGATCCGCTGACGTGGAATCCACTAATTGCCACAGACAGTAGGTGGGAGCCCGGTCCGAGAGGGACCATGGGATTACCCGAGTTGCGCCACCCAACTGGTCAGACCACCCCTCCCCTGTTAAAAAGGCCCCGTACGGGCCAGGTGCATTACCCCCCCTGTTACACCACTTCCCCCCACAAGCGAGACCTGACCACGCCGTTTATATATATTGAACAATATTTTGTTTACTTAGGTACTAAACGGCCAAAGTTTTTAGGAACTTAAACTTTTTTGTTTGTTTTTTAGATGGTCACGGGCATCTCCTCTCGACATCGCCAAAAAGAAGAAGGTCCGCCAAGCTCCTCCAGCCCGAACTCCAGACTGTGGCCCTACCCCAAGATGGCAGGTAATCTAAGGATAGTCTCCCTAAATGTTAAGGGGTTAAATTCACCAGGGAAGCACAAGCTACTGCTGCAAGAGGCCAAACGCAATCATGCGGACATCCTCTTTCTACAAGAGACACACCTCACAGGCCCAGACTCATTCAAGTTTATTAAACACATATACCCCACTATATATGCTACAGCCTTAGGACAAAAGAAAGCAGGAACAGCTATACTAATACATAAACACTGCCAGTTTCACCTCAAAAAACAAGGGCACAAACCAGAATGTAGAGGTAGCCTTGTGCTACACATATGCCCCAAACTCTAAACAACTGAGGTTCCTTGGGGTGGCTCTGCGGCACCTCTCCACATTCGACTGCTCCAACTTGCTGATTGGAGGCGATTTTAACATGGTTTCCTCACCCGATACATACAAACTCACAGTACTTCCCAGGAAAATAACAGGGAGGGAAAAAGATCTCTCAAGGGGGTTTCGCCAACTGATGCAACAATGTCACTTATATGACCCGTGGAGAATTGAGCACCCCACCAGTAAACAATACACTTTCTACTCCCACCCCCACCACCCCCACACCCGAATAAACTACTTTTGGACATCTTCCTTTCTTCTCCGTTCTGTTAAATCCTCCCACATATCTGCTATCACATGGTCAGACCACAGTCCTATAACTTTAAACCTTCATCTCTCGCTAGAACACACAAGAATGTGCCAGTGGAGATTAAATGAGACAATACTCCGCAACCCCCAAGTTCTCCAAGACCTCACGCACTCTATAGATGAATATTTCAGCTTAAACACAGTCACAGTATCCTCTCAGGGTGTGTTATGGGAGGCACACAAAACAGTGATCCGAGGACACTGCATAAAATGAGGAAGCAGGCTTAAACGTGACACTAATCTGAAAAGACAGGAACTGTTAGCAGAACTAACCAAATGGGAAAGGAAATTGTACTCCTCCCCATCTGTCACACTCCTTCGCAAAACCACAGCTCTCCGGAAACAACTCAAACTTCTAGACACGTCCAAAGCAGAAAAAAGCCCTCCTTTGGTCACGCCAAAGGTTCTACGAACACAACAACAAAGGCCATACATTACTGACTAAGAGACTCCGAAACTCGGAATTTACCCCTGCAACTCACCCAGTAATAACAGACTCAGGTGTGACAGCCCCGAGTCCAGAACAAATAGTCCAGGGCTTTCTCCAATACTACAAAAGACTATACTCAAACTCAGATCGCCCCCGCCTAAACCCTACACATTCCCAACTGGAAACGTACCTTAAAACATGCAACTTACCTACCTTAACAGATGCACAACTCTCTGCCCTGAACAAAGAAATAACGGCGGTTGAACTTCAACAAACCCTAAATAACACACCAACAGGCAAGTCCCCAGGACCAGATGGCCTCACCTATAAATACTATGAGACCTTTCAAACCATCCTAACACCACATATGATCAAATTCTACAACACAATAATGGACAGCTCAACCCCCCCTGTAGATTTCACAGCATCATTTATCACCCTAATCCCAAAAACAGGCAAAGACCTAACTAATAGGGCAAACTACCGTCCCATAGCCCTACTTAATTCGGACTATAAAATTTTCACCAAAATATTAGCCAATCCAGTCGCACCACTTATACCACAACTGGTCCATAAGGATTAGGTGGGATTTATACAGGGATGTCAAGCAAGCGATAACACCAGGAGAACCATCAATATCATAGGCATTGCGAGCAAACACAAAATCCCACTCCTATTACTCAGTCTTGACGCCGAAAAGGCCTTTGACAGGCTAGATTGGCCGTTTATGTTTGCCACTCTGGAGGAGCTGGGGATTAAGGGAAAATTTACTCAGGTGCTAACGCAACTCTACCACTCCCCCCTCCGGACAGATCAAAATACCGGATCAAAATCACTATATGCGGATGACGTATTACTCACACTCACCCACCCACTACTATCATTAACCCCCCTCCACAACATTTTACAACAATACGGAACCCTCTCGGGATACAAGCTCAACCAGGACAAGTCAGAAGCCCTTCCAATAAACATACCATTTCCAGCATCACATCACCTCACTACAAAATACCCCTATCAATGGAAAAAAGATCATATTCAGCTAGGAGTTAAAATCACTTCTCAATTTCACCAACTACTACACGCGAATGACCCATAAAGCCAAAAATCTTCTACAGCAATGGAAAAGCCACGCTATCTCATGGTTTGGCAGAATAAATTCTATAAAAATGAACTTACTCCCAAAATTCACATACCTTTTTATGACTCCAACATGACACATACCAATTGAGGTCCCACTACGGACTCTCCAGAACCTACAACATGATATAATGAAATTCATTTGGGACAATAAAGCACACAGGATCTCACGCAAAGTAGCCATGGCCAGACGTATACAAGGAGGCCTGGGAGTACCAGATATGACCAAATATTACTATGCAGCGCACCTTCCACACCTCACACACTGGGCCTCAGTAAACCCACAGGCGCGCTGGGTTGAGATTGAAAGTGCCCAAATATACCCATCACACCTACTCACCTTACTGACTGCACACTTACTGACTGTAAAATATGGCACCAAGTAAATAAGCGCTATGCCCTATTACACAAGCCCTCCCAACTACTCCCTTTTGCTCAGACGCCAGACATCCCCACATCTCTAATCCCAGCCTATTTTAAACCCTGGACAAATCTATCAATGATTAGATATTATGATATCACAGATAAAATAACAAAAAGCCGGCACACATTTGAAGACCTCGTCTCCAAAAGGAAAGTACCCCCCACTCTCTCTTACATATACTGCCAAATAAAGCACAGAGCGGACACGGTAACTAGAAACGGGGTATTTCCACAATTGTCACAATTCGAAAGCATACTAACACAGGGACCACACAAAAAAGGAATCATAACCTCTATATACTACCTTCTGAATACAATATGCACAAACTCCCCCATCACACACCCATATATGGCCAGATGGGAGAAAGCACTGGGACACCCTACAAGCAGAGAGACTTGGGATGCCATTTGGGAGACCACAGCCAGATCCTCAACAAATATTACACATAAAGAAAATGGTTACAAGGTTTTGCTCCATTGGTATTTCACACCTGAAAGACTTCATGCCATCAACCCCATCCATTCAGCGATGTGTTGGCGCTGCGGAGCCTCCCCGGGAACCCTCATTCACATCTATTGGTCATGTCACGAGTTGCAACACTACTGTTCACTAGTACAAACTCTAGTGGACATGGTGTTTCAGAGACCAATACAAATCTTTCTAGAACACGCCTTATTGAACATTCCACATCCAGAACTACTGAAACCAGAAAGGGAACTAAATAAACATATTCTCACCGCAGCACAATGTCTAATTCCTAAATACTGGAAAAGCACACACCCCCCCACCTACACTGAACTAATTAACAAACTAAACGATGTCCAAGTGATGGAATACCTCACAGCACAGATTAGAAACAAGAATGACAGACACAAAGCTATATGGGGCCCCTGGAAGGCCTACATTAATCAAATATGAAATATCACACAAACTAGAATAGAGATAATGGACAGCAGCAATTCGGCAAAAGAAGTGCAAGGGACGGAGGACATGGCTGTACCTAAACCTATAAAAGGAACTCTGGAACCAAAGTTGGAGGTGGGTCGGGAGGAGCGGCTCGATCACCACTGACCTGGCTGAGTCAACCCAAAAGTTATATATAGTATCAGAACAGGAAAAAATGCATTATTGTGTTTAAATTTGTTCTTAATGTTGATGATTGGTTTAATGTTGACAAATACTGTAATAAAAAAAAAAAATAAGGTAACAAAATAGTCCTCCACTACTTGCCCCCCCATACACACTTTTTCTGCTCCCCCGATCACTTCCAATATATTAATCACTCACCAAACAGGCAAGCAGACGACAGAGAGCCCTAGAAAACCCCAAAGATACGAGAGACAATAAACGAGAGGCTCACCACAAGACGGGAGGGGGAGGTGTGGGAATAAGCCTCAATCAAGACTAAATGTATCATATATCCAGACCAGTAAATTCTGTATAAGTTTTTATTGTATCTGCACAGTGTTACCGCTATTGTTACCTCAATAAAAATTTACAATTAAAAAAAAAAAAAAAAATTATGGTAAAGGCTGGTGGGGGAAAAAGCACAAATAATGCCCCTTTATAAATATGTCCCTCAGACCCCCATTTGACTTTATTGGTAAAAAGCGAAAAATTAACCTTAAAAAAAGCAAAATCTCAGATCGTATTACAGTATTTGCTGGAAAATAGTCCCCCCCCCTGAGTACTTATTAGTATTGAGAAACACTCCGCAATGTACTGACACCTCCATGGACTCATTGGCAGGCTAAATAAATGGGCACTTATGCATTTTTGCCCACCTCAGACTTGGCGAATTGGAATGGCTGAACTTCTTTATAAATAGCGAAAAGTCCAAATTAGGCGAAAAGGCTGCATTAAAGAAGGCGAAAAGTTTAACAAACCTTTAGAAATATGCCCCTAAACGTCTTTATTTGCAATGTCCTTAATTCCAAAGTCCTTTATAATAAGGGACTTCATACATATTCTATGTATATAAAACGATTGTGTGTGCCAAACCATTGATAATTAACCTTGTCATTTACCTACCTCAGAATATAAACCTTTTTTCTGTATCCCCAGCAAATTGATAAACAGTTTCAAAGCTTTTTTAGTCTGTTTATTTTGTTTTAGCAGCTGTAACCTAATACAGTATGTAACATATTTCCTCTTTAAACCAAATTAGATTTGTTGGACATTAAGAATTCTTCCTAAAACCATTCACTCTGTAATCACATTTTTTTCTAGAATACATTTATATAATTTTATTAACAGACAAACTAGTCAAAATAATATGCATGAAATACTGATCTATATGTACCTATACTGTGCACACAAGTAATGTTGCAAGTTACTGGTATTGATATATAAAATAGAATTGATCCAGGGAAATTTCCGATTGGCACTTGGAGTCAGGAAAGAATTTTTTTCCCCTTCATAAATTTGGTGGGGTTATTTTGCCTTCCTCTGGATCAACAGTTAGGCAGGAAATGATATTGTTACATGGGTTGGACTGGATGGACATATGTCTTTGAGGATTTATATAGGATAAACAGGGGTGTCCCTAGGGTTTTTGGCACCTGAAAATACTTTTGAATGCCGCCCCTAGACCGCCCGGCGCGCCGCGGCAAAGTGGGCATGGCTTAATATGTGGGTGTGGCTTAGTATGTGGGTGTGGCTTAGCGCATGGGTGTGGCAAATGTCTTAGTTTTTTGGGGAAAATGGTTATTTATGCGCTTCTCTATTTTTAGAAAACACTAAACACATGTTGGTGCAACTGGTTCATTACATTAGAAAGCCCTACCAGACTCTGCTATTTATCTATCTATATTATCTATCTATCTATCTCTGCTATCTATCTATCTATCGCTATTATCTATCTATCTCTATTATCTATCTATCTATCTATCTATCTATCTATCTCTGCTGTCTATCTATCTAACCATCTATCTATATTATCTATCTATCTATCTATCTCTATCTATCTATCTCTGCTATCTATCTATCTATCTCTATTATCTATCTATCTATCTCTGCTATCTATCTATCTATCTATCTATCTATCTATCTATCTATCTCTGCTATCTATCTATCACTATTATCTATCTATCTCTGCTATCTATCTATCTATCTATCTATCACAATTATCTATCTATCACAATTATCTATCTATCTCTATTATCTATCTATCTCTGCTATCTATATATCTATATCTATCTATCTCTGCTATGTATCTAATCTATCTATCTATCTCTGCTATCTATCTATCTCTGCTATCTATCTACTATCTATGCTATCCATATATCTATCTATCTGATATCCATATCTATCTACTATCTGCTATCCATCTATCTATCTCTGCTATATCATACTATCTATCTATCTATCTCTCTGCTAATCTATCTCTATCTCTCTGCTATACTATCTCTCTCTGCTATTTATCATCTCTCTGCTATCTATCTATCTCTCTCTGCTATCTATCATCTATCTCTAGTATCTATCTATCTATCTCTGCTATCTATCTATCTATCTTCTTATCTATATATCTTGTATCTATCTATTATCATCTCTGCTATCTATCACTGCTATCTATCTATCTCTGCTATCTATCATCTCTGCTATCTATCTATCTCTGCTATCTATCTTATCTATCTACCTCTGCTATCTATCTTATCTATCTACTCTGCTATCTATCTATCTCTGCTATCTGTCTATCTATCTATCTCTGCTATCTATCTCTGCTATCTATCTATCTATCTATCTATCATCATCTATCTATCTATCTATCTCTGCTATATGTCTATCTATATATCTATCAATTATCTATGCTATTATCTATATATCTCTCTATCTATCTATCTGAAGTATCTATCTTCTATATTATCTACCTATATCTTCTATCTGTCTATCTATCTATGCTTTTATCATCTATTCTGCATCTTCTATCTGCTATCATCTATCTGACTATCCATCTATCTATGCTATCCATCTATCTATGCTATCCATCTATCTCTGCTATCCATCTACTCTATCCATCTATCTCTGCTATCCATCTATCTCTGCTATCCATCTATCTATCTATCTATCTCTTGCTATCCATCTATCTCTGCTATCTATCTATCTAATCTATCTGTCTTTGCTATCCATCTATCTCGCTATCTATCTCTCTCTGCTATCTATTCTGCTATAAATCTCTGCTATCTATCTCTTCTATCTGTCTATCTATCTATCTCTGCTATCCATCTATCTCTGTATCATCTATCTTGCTATCCATCTATCTCTGCTATCCATCTATCTCTGCTATCCATCTATCTCTGCTATCATCTATCTCTGCTATCCATCTATCTCTGCTATCTTATCTCTGCCTATTCCATCTATATCTCGCTATCATCTATCTGCTATCATCTATCTCTGCTATATCTATCTCTGCTATCCATCTATCTAATCTATCTGTCTTTGCTATCCATCTATCTCTGCTATATCTATCTCTCTGCTATCTATCTCTGCTATAAATCTCTGCTATATATCTCTTCTATCTGTCTATCTATCTATCTCTATTATCTATCTATCTCTGCTATCCATCTATCTCTGCTATCCATCTATCTCTGCTATCCATCTATCTCTGCTATCCATCTATCTCTGCTATCCATCTATCTCTGCTATCCATCTATCTCGGCTATCCATCTATCTCGGCATCAATCTATCTCTGCTATCCATCTATCTCTGCTATCTATCTATCTATCTATCTCTGCTATAAATCTCTGCTATCTATCTGTCTGTCTGTCTATCTGTCTATCTCTGCTATGTATCTCTCTATCTCTGCTAGCTATCTATCTCTGCTATCTATCTATTATCTTTCTATCTACCAACCTACCTCTCTATCTCTGCTATCTATCTATATTATCTAGCTATCTCTGCTATCTATCTATCTACTTTTGAATGCCGCCCCTAGACCGCCCGGCGCGCCGCGGCAAAGTGGGCATGGCTTAATATGTGGGCGTGGCTTAGTATATGGGTGTGGCTTAGCGCGTGGGTGTGGCAAATGTCTTAGTTTTTTGGGGAAAATGGTTATTTATACGCTTCTCTATTTTTAGAAAACACTAAACACATGTTGGTGCAACTGGTTCATTACATTAGAAAGCCCTACCATACTCTGCTATTTATCTATCTATATTATCTATCTATCTATTAACATAGATAATAGATAATAGAGCTAGATAGATTAATAGTGATAGATAGATGATAGATAGATATATAGCAGAGTTAGCTAGATAATATAATAGATAGCAAGATAGAAGTAGGTCGGTAGATAGAAAGATAATAGATAGATAGCAGAGATAGATAGCTAGCAGAGATAGAGAGATAGATAGCAGAGATAGACAGATAGACAGACAGACAGATAGATAGCAGAGATAGATAGCAGAGATAGATAGATAGATAGATAGATAGATAGCAGAAATAGATGGATAGCAGAGATAGATAGATAATAGAGAATAGATAGATAATAAAGATAGATAGATAGACAGATAGAAGAGATAGATAGCAGAGATTTTATGCAGAGATAGATAGCAGAGAGAGATAGATAGCAGAGATAGATGGATAGCAGAGACAGATAGATTAGATAGATAGATAGCAGAGATAGATGGATAGGCAGATAAGATAATAGATGGATGCATAGATAGATGATAGCATAGAAGACTGATAGCAGATAGATGGATAGCAGAGATAGATGGATAGCAGAATAGATGGATAGCATAGATGATGGATTGCAAGATAGATGATGCAGAGATAGATAGATAAAAGCAATAGATAGATAGACAGATAGCAGAGATAGATAGATAATATAGATAGATAATATCAGATAGATAGATAGAAGAGATATATAGATAGATAGCAGAGATAGATTGATAGATATATAGATAGACGATAGCAGATAATAATGTAGATAGATAGATAGATAGAATAGATAGATAGATAGCAGAGATAGATATATAGATAGCAAGAGATAGATAGATAGATAGATAGAATAGATAGATAGCAGAGATAGGATGATAGATAGATAGAATAGAATAGATAGCAGAGATAGCATAATAGATATATAGATAGCAGAGATAGATAGATAAGAGATAGATAGAGATAGATAGCAGAGATAATAGCGAGATTATGCATAGATAGATATAGATAGCAGAGATAGATGGATAGCAGAGATAGATAGATAATAGAGATAGATAGATAATAAAGATAGATAGATAGACAGATAGAAGAGATAGATGCAGAAGATTTATAGCAGAGATAGATAGCAGAGAGAGATAGATAGCAGAGATAGATGGATAGCAGAGACAGATAGATTAGATAGATAGATAGCAAGATATAGATGGATAGCATAGATAGATAGATAGATAGATGGATAGCAGAGATAGATGGATAGCAGAGATAGATGGAGATTACAAGAGATAGATGGTAGCAGAGATAGAATGAGCATAGATAGATGATAGCAGAGATGATGATAGCAAGAGATAGATGGATGCAGAGATAGATAGATAAAGCATAGATATATAAGATAGAAGAGATAGATAGATAGCAGAGATAGATAGATAGATAGATAATATCAGATAGATAGATAGAAGAGATATATAGATAGATAGCAGAGATAGATTGATAGATAATATAGATAGACAGATAGATAGCAGAGATAGATAGATAAGATAGATAGCAGAGATAGATAGATAGATAGCAGAGATAGATAGATAGCGAGATAATAGTAGAGATAGATAGATACAGAGATAGATAGAATAGCAGAGATAGATAGATACAGAGATAGATAGATAGATACAGAGAATAGATAGATGAAAGATAGATAGATAGCTAGTAGATAGATATAGCAGAGATAGATAGATGCAGATATAGATAGATAGATGATAGATAGTATAGATATCATAGATAGATCGATAGATAATAGATAGATAGATCGATAGCAGAGATAGAGAGATAGATAGCAAGATAGATAGTAGATATATAGATAGATAGATATATAGATAGCGAGATAGATAGATAGCAGAGTATATATACAGAGATTAATAGCAGAAGATAAGCATAGATAGAGAGATAGGTAGCATAGATAGATGATAGCATAATCGATGAGCAGAGATAGATGGATAGCAGAGATAGATAGCTATAATAAAGTAGACAGATAGAAGAGCATAGATATCAGAGTTTATAGCAGAGATAGATAGCAGAGAGAGATAGATAGCAGAGATAGATGGATAGCAGAGAAGATAGATTAGATAGATAGATAGCAGAGATAGATGGATAGCAGAGATAGATAGATAGATAGAATTGATAGCATAGATATATGGATAGCAGATAGATGTAGATAGCAAGATAGATGATAGCAGAGATAGATGGATTGCAGAGCTAGATAGATAAAAGAATAGTGATATACATAGAAGAGATAGTAGATAGCCAGATATATAGATATATAGATAGATAGAGATAATATCAGATAGATAGATAGAAGAGTATATAGATAGATAGCAAGATAGATTGATAGATATAAATATAGATAGACAGATAAGCAGAGATAGATGATAGATAGATAGATAGCAGAGATGATAGATAAATAGATGCATAGGATAGATAGATAGCATAGATAGATAGATAGTCAGAGATAGAATATATAGCTAGATATAGATAGATAGATAGCAAAGATAGCTAGATAATAGATAGATAGCAGAGATAGAGATATAAGATGATAGCAGAGATAGATAGATAGCAGAGATAGATAGATACAGAGATAGATAAGATAGTCAGAGGATAGATAGATAGATGCAGAGATAGATATATAGATATCAGAGATAGATAGATAGATAGATCAGAGTAGATAGATAGATAGAGACAGAGATAGATAGATAGATAGATACAGATAGATAGATAGATAGCAGATAGATAGATAGATATATAGATAGATAGCAGAGATAGATAGATAGAGCAGAGATATATAGCAGAGATTTATAGCAGAGATAGATGATACGATAGCAGAGATATGATAGATAATAGAGATAGATAGATAATAAAGAGATAGATTAGATAGTACAGATAGAAGAGATATGTACAGATATAGCAGAGATAGATAGCAGAGAGATAGATAGCAGAATAGATGGATGCAGAGACAAGATATATAGATAGATTAGCAGAGATATATTGGATAGCAGAGATAGATAGATAGATAGATGATAGATAGATAGATGGATAGCAAGAGATAGATGGATAGGCAGAGATAGGATAGAGAGAGAATAGATGGATTGCAGAGATAGATGATTTGCAGAGATTGATAGATAAAGCAATAGATAGATAAGAATAGATAGATAGATAGCATAGATAGATATTGTGATAAATACGATAAGAGATAGAGAGATAATAGGATAGATAGCAGAGATAGATTGATAGATATATAGATAGACAGATAGCAGAGATAGATAGATAGATAGCAGAGATAGATAAAAGATAGATAGCAGAGATAGATGATAGCATAGATAGATGATGAATAGAGAGATAGATAGATAGATAGCAGAGATAGATAGATAGATAGCAGTAGATAGATAGATAGATATAGATAGCAGAGATAGATAGATAGATAGCAGAGATATATAGGATAGATAGCAGAGATAGATAAGAGATAGATAGATATATAGATAGCAGAGATAGATAGATAGCAGAATAATAATAGCAGAGATAGATAGCAGATATGCAGAGATAGTAGATAGATAGCAGAGATAGATAGATTGAGGCAGAGATAGATGATAGCAGAGATATAATAGATATAGAGATAGATAGATAATAAAGATAGATAGATAGACAGATAGAAGAGATAGATAGCAGGATTTAATAGCAGAGATAGATAGCAGAGAGAGATAGATAGCAGAGATAGATGGATAGCAGAGACAGATAGATAGATAGATAGATAGCAGAGATAGATGGATAGCAGAGATAGATAGATGGATAGCAGAGATAGATAGATGGATAGCAGAGATAGATGGATAGCAGAGATAGACAGATAGCAGAGATAGATGGGATAGACCGATAGATAAGAGATGGATAGCAGAGATATAGATGGATAGCAGAGAAGATAGATATGAGATGCAGTAGATAGATGGATAGCAGAGAGATAGATAGATAAAGCATAGATAGATGAAGATAGAAGAGATAGATAGATAGTAGCAGATATAGATAGATAATATAGATAGATAGTATAGAATAATCAGATAGATAGATAGATAGAGATATATAGATAGATAGAGAGATAGATGATAGATAGATAATAGATAGATACAGAATAGCAGAGATAGATAGATAGATAGATAGAAGCAGAGATCAGAATAAAATAGATAGCAGCAGATTGATATGATATCTATCTATCTATCTATCTATCTATCTATCTATCTATCTATCTATATGATCTATCTATCACTCCATCTATATACCTACCTACCTATCTACCTTTCTCTCATCTATCTATCTATCACTGTCTGTTTATCTATCTCCCTACCTACCACCCCCCCTGTAGCCAGCCAGTCTGACCCTGCTGTCACTGTCAGGAAGGAGTTTAGAAGAAAAAAAGAAGTTAAAAGAATTTAGGCGCCAACTTAATTTAAAAAAAAAAAAAAAGTGGATGAGAGAGTAAAGCACAGCTGCTGCCCAATCCACTGCTCCTCTCTCACCAGGCCGCTGCTCCGCCTAACAGCCGATTCCCTCCTAACAGCCGATTCCCTCCTGGGCGCGTAAGTCAGGTGACGTCACTTACGTCACTTACGCAATAACGCAAGGCGCGCCGCTGCGCGCGGAAAACTTTCTGGCCAATCAGAAAGGTAGCAGGGGGAAATTTTAAAAATAATTTATTTCCAGCGCTCCTATTGGGTCCGAACTTCCGGGTTCCCGGCACTTCAACGTTGGCAGCCGCAGTTATGGTTTCTGGGTCCCGATATTCCACCGACTGATCACGGACTTATTGGCAAGGTTAAGGATGCGCTGCTAAGGTAAATGCTGCGCTTTACAAAAGGGGAAATGCCGCCTATTGGTTTTTTGGTCTGGAGTGCCGCCATGAGCAACTTTTTCAAGTTGCTTCATGGTAGGAGCGGCGCTGAGGATAAATCATGCTAATTTATACTTACGTAAATTCATTTTCTTTGAACCACAAAGGCAGCAGTACCAAAAGAGAAACACACAATTCCCTTCTCTGTTAGACCCAAAGACCTAGATTTTAAAAGTACCATTTCCATGCCTCTCCCTCAGTGAAAGTAGTGAAATAACATACACTGTATAACTCCATATAAAATTAATTAGGGAAGGAATGAGTGCTGCCTTTGGGGTCTAAATGGACAAATGTCCATTTAGTCCAACCTACTAGCAATACCAACATTTCCTGCCTAACCACTGATCCAGAGGTAGGCAAAAAAAAAAAAAAAAAAACAGTATGAAGGGGGAAAAATCCTTTCTGATTTCAAGTAGCAACATTCTTTCAGAGAGATTCAATATAAGGTCTTATTGTTAAAAATGGTGCTAATTTTGCCCCAACCAATCAGATGTTAGCTTTCAAATGTTAAATATGATCTGATTAGTTGGAGCAAACTTAGCACCATTTGTAACGATAAGAACTTTTATTGAATAACCCTGTTTATTTTTAAAAACTCATCCAGCTTTTTTTTAAACTATCCAATGAACCTGCCATCTCAACTTCCCATGGAAGACAGTTCCATAGTTTTACTGTTCTCACAGTGAAAAACTCTTTCCGAACTTGAAGACAAGGGGGGAGATACAATATGGTCCATTTTCGTCTAAAACCCACATTAACCCGAAGAAATCGGGTTAACATGGACTTTAGACGGATTTTAGAGCACAGCGCCATTTCCGAATGTTTTTGGAAATAGCGCTGTGCTAACGATCCAAAACCAGTAGCCTTAAGTTTTGCGCTACTTCTTAGTGCGAAACTTTACGCTATGGGTTGTGGATTGCTAAAGCCCCGCTCCTTACCTTAGCCTGATCCCGCGATGCAATAACTGACGTAATCTCGTTTACGTCAGTTACTGTATCGCGGGATCGGGCTAAGGTAAGTAAAGCGAACTTTGCGTATTGAATCTCCCCGTAAACCTTTTTCAAAAGAGATGTCCGCGTGTCCTCTGACAGGTTATTTTGGTAAACAATGCCCTAGATACTGTATTGTATGGCTCGTTAATGTATTTCTACACAGTAATCATATACCCACACAAGTGCCTTATCTCTAGTGTACTTAATTGTAACTTATCCAATCTGTCTTCAAATTCAAGCTCCCCATTCCCTTAATTATTTTAGTTGCCCTTCTCTGAACCCTTTCCATTTCCAAGATGTCCTTTTTGTACACAGGATTCCAAAATTGCACTGCTTATTCCAAATGAGACCTTACTGATGATTTGTAAAGAGGGAGAATAACATTTATCTCCCTTTAATTCATACTTCTCTTTATACAAGACAGAATCTTGCTGGCTCTGGTTGTTGCTGCCTGGCACTGCTTGCTAACTTTAAGTTTTGTTTCCACCAAAACCCCAAGATATTTTTACAACAGGGATTCACTTAGCACAGAGCCATTTATATTATAAGCAGCACAAGGATTTTAAAGTCCAAAATGCATCACCCTACATTTATCAATATTGAATCTCATCTGCCACTTAGCAGCCCAATGTGACAATCTAGCTAGATCCACCTGCAACAATTGCACATCCTCTGTCTGTCAGGAAAACACGGAAACCTTGCTGACAATACCCACTTCCAAATCATTAATAAACAGATTAAATGGAAGTGGCTTCAAGAATGAACCCTGTGGCACCGCAACTTTAGTCCATATTGATGAAGCCCCATTAATAACTACTCTCTACATCCTATCAACCAACTTTCTATCCATGTACAAATGTGCCACCCCAGCCCAACAGAGCTTAAACATAAGTTGCTTATGGGGGACTGTATCAGAAGCCTTAAAAGCAAAATCAGTATACTACATCTAATTTCTACAATCTAAATTCCAACTCACTTCCTCATAAAAGCCAAGCAAGTTAGTTTGACAAGATCTGTTCCTCCTAAATTTATGTTAATTATTTCTTATAAGGTCAGTCCTTGAAACATACTCTAGAACATGTTGCCATATCAAACTTTCCAGGATCTTCCCCACCACTGAAGTTAAACTTATAGGCCTGTAATTATCAGGTTGTGAACGACTACCCTTTTTGAATATTGGAATAACATCAGCCTTTTTCCAATCCCGAGGCACACCTCCAGACATGAGGGAATCTGCAAAAATAAGAAACAATGGCTCAGATAAAACTGAACTTAGCTCCCTAAGTACCGGAGGATGTATTTTATCTGGTCCAGGAGATTTAGTAATATTAACCTTATTTTAGTTTTTTCTGTACCATATCCACAGTTAACCAAAGTGCACTTGAATCTTTTATACCATTATTGCTACTATACTCTATGATATCTGTACTTGGATCTTCTATAGTGTATACAGAGGAACAAAAAGTATTCAAGACATTTGCTTTATCGCCATCCTCCATAACTAATCCCCATTAATTAATGGTGCCACATTCTCATTCCTCATCTTCTTACTATTAATATACAGTACTTTTAAAAAAGATTTTTAGGCTTAGTGATGCTTTGTTCAGCTATCCTAACTTCATTATTAATTTTAGCTAGTTTGATTTCTTTCTTACACTCCTTGTTACAGTTTTTATAATCCCTAAAGACCCTTTCTGTTCCCTCTGCCTTAAAGATTTTAAATGCCTTTTTCTTCCTTTCGATTTGCCTCTTTACATCAGAATTCAGTCACATGGGCCCGTCTTTATTTTTTTATATTTATTTCCCAAGGGTATAAACTTAGATGTGAACTGGCTTAAAATCCCTTTAAAGATGAGGTCCTTAAACATGATTTCCAAGAGCTAGGGGCCAAGTTAAAAGCAAGGACCTCCAGGGTAGTGTTTTCAGAAATACGACTGCAGCCATGTACTAAGCCAGGGAGACAGCGCGAGCTTAGGAGCATTAATGTGTGACTAAGAGGGTGGTGTAAGGAAGAATGGTTTGGGTTTATAGAGAACTGGGCAGACTTTGCTGTCGGCTACAGGCTCTTTAGTAGGGATGGGTTGCACCTCACTGATGGTGGTGCAGCTGTTTTAGGGGAGAAGATTGCTAGAGGGTTGGAGGAGATTCTAAAATGTATGTATGCAAATGTGAGAAGCCTGGCAAAAATGGGTTAATTGGAAATTATGGTGCTGAATAAAAAGTATGATATAATAGGTATAGCAGAAACGTGGTTGAACAGTTCTCACGACTGGGCTGTAAATTTAGAAGGATATGCCTTGTTTAGGCAGGGCAGAGAAAAAAGGAAAGGGTGAGGAGTATGTGTTTATGTTTAAAAAGAATTGAAGCCAAATTTAAAAGAAGAGATAACTGGCTATATGGATATTAAAGCGGAGGCAATATGGGTGGAATTAGGCAACAGGTAAGGGTGTAATGTCACTGTTGGTGTCTGCTATAAGCTGCCAAATGCTAGCAGAGAGAAAGTGAGTCAGCTTCATATGCAGTTGGCAAGGGCTGCAAGTTTGGGGAGTGTGCTCATTATGGGGGACTTTAATTAGACCTCAATCAGCAGAGATGGTAGGCGCACACCGAACTGGCGAAATCCAAACGGGATATATAAAAACTTATTCTTTATTTAGCACATGTAGCAGTAAACACACAAATTAACGCCTTATGCGTTTCGAGCCTGATGTAGAGGTATATACTCCCATTAATAAGGATCCGACACAAAACTTCAGAGTACTTCTGGCAGCCTTGGTGGAGGAAGGTATGGCCATAGGCATAATAGAGTCGGATATAGTAGATTTTTTAGTCCCCAGTTTAGTCCCATTACTCCGATTTTCCACCATTTACCCAAAATTCACAAAAAAGAAGTACCACCTAAAGGCAGACCTATCGTAGCAGGCATATCTTCGTTAAATGAAGGCTTATCAGAGCTCTTAGATTTTCTATTGCAGCCTTTTGTGAGGAGACTGGGATCCTATATAAAAGACACTACAGAGATATTATCCATATTAGATGGGTTAATATGGGAAACAGAATTTAGTTTAGCTACCATGGATGTAGTATCCCTATATTCATGTATACCCCATGAGTGGGGAATCCAAGCAGTTAAATATCACCTTGATAAATATAGTTCATATCCACCTGAGTGGATTATTAGAAGCATTGTCATACTTACTAACACATAATTTTTTTGAATTTGATGGAATATACTACATACAACAAAGTTGGGCTTCAATGGGAGCAAAATTTGCCCCTACGTACGCAAATTTATTTATGGGATGGTGGGAGGAAAATTATCTCCTCCATCACCCAGAGTTTTTACTCACGTCCCGCAAAGTGTTGCTATATAAAAAGGTATATAGATGACCTGCTTTTTATATGGAGTGGTACGGAATTAGAATTTCACGAGTGGGCCAATAGTTTAAATAATGAAACATATAACTTAAAGTATGGCAATAAGAAAGTGGAATACCTGGATTTATGTATTTATGGTACGCATGATGGTCTGGTTATAGATAACTATTGCAAACCAGAGGCTAGGAATACCATTTTACACGCTCAATCTTCTCATCCTCCACACTGCATTAAAGCGGTGCCATTTGGACAGTATTTAAGGTTACGTCGTAACTGTTCAACTCTCCCGTTGTTTAAAAGAGCAGCAAAGGATATGTCCAAGAGATTTAAGGCTAGGGGTTATGATGATAAAGCTCTAAAAAGAGCAACCTTTAAGGCAGAGTCGACAAAGAGAAGGTCTAATACATAACATGGGACCTAATAACAGATCTCGTAGGTGTGGAGACAGACAAAATAGACAGACCTTTTTTGTGACCAGATACAGTGCCCAATACAGACAGGTAGTTTCCATAGTGAAAAGGTTCCTACCTGTTCTGGAGGAAGATCCTTTAATACGAGGAATACTTAACATGTACAGCATGCCTAGTTCAATATGTGGGCTCCACAATTCGTTCCCTCAAATCCCGCATAAGGGAACATATTCGGGATATAGAAATAGGGAATGAACATAGTCCTATAGGCAAACATTTCAAATCATGCAACCAAGGTAATGTAAACTGTTTGAAGGTACAAGGTATCTCTCAGGAAAGCGGAGGTCAAATGGATATTCCTATTAGACACCCGGATACCAGGTGGACTGAACTCCAGATATGATATACTATGTTACATAGATCCATAGACAATGCTATTTCATATTTTGTAATAATACACTAGCTTGTGACATTCTTTAACCTGTGGTTTCTTTTTGAAGTTGTATGATAAGTTTATATGCATAACTGTTAAACTCTCTAACTGGAGGGTACTTATGTTGCCTTCTTATCTTATCTCTGTTGCACAGTGGTTAGTGGCTAGCACGCAAGCGATTGTGTTAATTTTGTTTTTAATGGTTGTAACTATGTTTCTTTAAGAGGGGGAGGAGTGGTCACGTACTTAAGACAGGACGTGACTCTCGTCTCTCATGCCTATGATTAAGAGCCAGCTAGGCTCGAAACGCGTAAGGCGTTCATTTGTGTGTTTACTGCGACATGTGCTTAATAAAGAATAAGTTTTTATATATCCCATTTGGATTTCGCCAGTTCGGTGTGCGCCTACCATCTCTGCTGATTAAAGTCTGTTTTACACGGTCCTAGCGAAGGGTCCGGGGCACCAGGACCACCCAGGGAAGCTGGTGAGTCACGACAATACTCACTGTGTAGATTGAGTAGATACATTGTTTGGAAGCGTCAGGTTCGGGGTATATACACCCGGGCCTCCACAAGCTAAAAGTAAGCCTATTATATAACCAGCACACCTAACATACAGGTTGTAGTCTGGTTAGAGGCACTGTATATCAGTTAGGATTTGGGTCGTGTTTGGTTAAAATTGCTTGCAATTTAGGGACTTTAATTACCTTGACATTGATTGGTGGAGTGGAACTGCCATCACAGCAAAAGGAGATGAGTTCCTGAATTTGCTGCAGGATAATTTTCTCTCACAGGTGGTCCCTACTAGAAAAGGAGCTCTGGTAATATCTAACATCGTGGAGCGCATTATAGATATAAAGGTAACTGGAGGCTTAGGGAATAGCGACCATGAAATAGTGTCGTTTGGACTGTTATTGAAAGGAAAAGTGCACTGAGTTAAGAAAGACTTAATTTCGGGAAGGCAAATTTTCCCAGGTTAAAAGTAGCTCTTCAGAATGTCAACTGGGATAATGTATTATCAGGTAAAGATACTGAACAGAAGTGAACTGTGTTTAAGGGGATTTTAAGCCAAATTTAAGCTAAATTTATACCCTTGGGAAATAAATGTAAAAAAAATAAATCTGCGCCCATGTGACTGAATTCTGATGTAAAGAATCAAATGGAAAGGAAGAAAAAGGCATTTAAAACCTTTAAGTCAGAGGGAACAGAAAGGGCCTTTAGGGATTATAAAAACTGTAACAAGGAGTGTAAAAAAGCAATCAAACTAGCTAAAATTAATAATGAATTTAGGATAGCTGAACAAAGCATCACAGCCTAAAAAATTTTTAAGTACATTTATTGTAAGAAGATGAGGACTGAGAATGTGGCACCATTAATAAATGGGGATAAGTTAGTTACGGAGGATGGCGATAAAGCAAATCTTGAATATTTTTCCCCCTCTGTATACACTATAGAAGATCCAAGTACAGATATCAGAGTATAGTAGCAATAATGGTATAAAAGATTCAAGTGCACTTTGGTTAACTGAGGATATGGTACAGAAAGAACTAAATAAGGTTAATATTACTAAATCTCCTGGACCAGATAAAATACATCCTCCGGGACTTAGGGAGCTAAGGAATGTTGCAAGTTACTGGTATTGATACATAAAGTAGAGTAGATCTGATTGCCATTTGGAGCCAGGAAGGATTTTTTTTCCCCCTTCATAAATTTGGTGGAGTTTTTTTTGCCTTCCTCTGGATCAACGGTTAGGCAGTAAATGAGGATATTGCTAGATGGGTTGGACTGGATGGACATATGTCTTTATTCAACCTCAAATACTATACTATACTAAGTTCAGTTTTATCTAGGCCATTGTTTATTATTTTTGCAGATTCCCTCTTGTCCGGAGGTGTGCCTCTGGATTGGAAAAAGGCTGATGTTATTCCAATATTCAAAAAGGGTAGTTGTTCAGAGCCGGGTAATTACAGGCCTGTAAGTTTAACTTCAGTGGTGGGGAAGATACTGGAAAGTTTAATAAGGGAACATGTTCTAGAGTATGTTGGACTGAGATTATAAGTAGTAACCAGCATGGATTTAGGAGGAGTAGATCTGGTCAAACTAACTTGCTTGGCTTTTATGAGGAAGTAAGTAGAAATGTAGACTCTGGCATAGCAGTAGATGTAGTTTACTTGGATTTTGCAAAGGCTTTTGATACAGTCCCCCATAGGTGACTAATGTATAATAAGCTAAGGTCTGTTGGTCTGGGGAGGCACATTCGTACATAGATAGAAAATTGGTTAAAGGGTAACTGTGGTCTCCAATTCTTCCAAACTAATAAGGATTAGATAAAAAGCCTTCCATCACAGCTTCAAAATAAAACCTAAATCACATCTCTAGATAAAACTCGTGAGAAGTTATTGCTGGAAAGATTCAGCAATATTACTTCCTGCTTGAACTCTTCTGGTTTTCAGCAATGTGACCAGCTTGAAGTCATGTGACCAGCCTGTCTGCATTAATAGGCTCCCCTTCTCAACTGTCATTTCCCCCCCCCAGGTACTTCCTGATTTCACTAGCATTAAGTCTACTGAGCATGCTTCTCCCCTGGGAAGAGGGGCGGGCAGAGGTAAGGTGATGTCACTCAACCTACTGGAAGCAGGAAGTTTGAACATTCACCTCGATATCATTTCTCACAGGGTGAAGCCAGAGATGTGATTGTCGGCTCATTACTGCAGGCACAGTTGCCCTTTAATGAAAAGGATGCAGAGAGTAGTTGTTAATGGGGATTCATTATTATGGACTAAAGTGCTAAGTGGTTTGCCACAGGGTTATGTTTTGGGGCCGCTTCTATTTAATCTATTTATTAATGATTTCGAAGTGGGTATTGTCAGCAAGGATTCTGTGTTTGCTGACGACACAAAACTTTGTCAACCATTAAAAACTTCAGAAGATGTGCAATTGTTGCAGGGGGATCTAGATAGATTGTAACCTTGGGCTGCTAAGTGGCAGATGAGATTCAATGTTGATAAATGCTAGGTGATGCATTTTGGACTTAAAAATCCTTGTGCTGCTTATACTATAAATGGCTCTGTGTTAAGTGAATCCCTGTTGAAAAGGGATCTTGGAGTTTTGGTGGATAACAAACTTAAAGGTAGCAAGCAGTGCCAGGTGGCAATAGCCAGAGCCAGCATGGTATTGTCTTGTATAAAGAGTGGTATGGATTCAAGGGAGGAAAATGTTATTCTTCCTATTTACAAAGTATTGGTAAGGCCTCATTTGGAATATGTAGTGCAATTTTGGAATCCTGTGTACAAAAAGGACATCTTTGAAATGGAAAGGGTTCAGAGAAGGGCAACTAAATTAATAAGGGGATTGAGGGAGCTTGAATATGAAGAGAGACTGGAAAAGTTACAATTATGTATGCTGGAGTAAAGGCGCTTGCGAGGGGATAAGATTACTGTGTATAAATACATTAACGGGCCATACAATAAACTATCTGGGGCATTGTTCACCAATAGGGCATGTCAGAGGACGTGGCCATCCCTTAAGACTTGAAAAAAAAAAGGTTTAGGCTTCAAGTTCGGAAAGGGTTTTTCACTGTGAGAACGGTTAAGCTATGGAACTGTCTTCCAGTGGATGTTGTTATGGCAGGTTCATTGGTCCATATAAAAGAAAAAGCTGGATGAGTTTCTGCAAACAATGAATGTTGCAATTTACTGGTATTGATGCATAAAGTAGAGTTGATCCAGGAAAATTTCCGATTGCCATTTGGAGTCCGGAAGAATTTTTTTTCTCCCCCTTAGGGTTCAGACTTCAGATCCAGATCCAACTACTAAATCTGTCCTACTAGGACAAAAAATCCTGAGGAAGAGGCATGGGATGGGGTAAATTTAAAATCTAGGCAATAGATCCTACCAGAAAAGAAGCGTCTCTGTCTCTCTTGGTACTTTAGGGTGTTACGGAAATTTTTATCAGTCAAATCACCTGTCAATATACCTGAAACATGATTTGATTTTTTTTGCAAAGGATATGTGTGCATGACTATTAGGCAACTATTAGGGTGAAGCATTATTACCTAACAAAATTTTCCCATTTCATCTGTTAAGTTAGAATTTTAAACAACAACCTAAAATTTACAAATAAACAAAAAACAAAAATGACATTGTTCAGAGAGGTGTATTGTTTTCCCTATAAATCTTGTATAGGTCAGATTTGTCTCTTAGGCCCTGGCATATGTAAGAACCATTTTCCCTCATTTAGTGTATAGAGAACCGCTATCACTCTCTATTGCCCCTGTAAGGCAATGCACCAAGATGATAGCACCATTTTTGGACAGAATCATTTATGTCAGCAGGTAGTTGGTGTTAAAGATATGTAATGGGTTAACCCTATTCTTAATGCATAGAGAGATGATATCAGCTTGGAGCATTGGTGGTGGCGTTTGTGCAACTCGCTCTTAAAGCCATGTTAACCCTTGGTACATCGGTTACTGTGGCTTAAAGCTGGGTACATGCCATCCAATAATTCAACCCAACCAAATTATTGGATGTTGTTTCTGGCCAGACCATAACCGATCGTGTGGTCCTTTATGGCTACTTTTGCCGTAAATGACAGTCCTTCCTCCTAGCTGACCGGTCAGAAGGGCTGAATGGTCTGTTTGGAGGGAGATATCGAAAGTGTGTACCTAGCTTTAAGCCATAAAAAAAAATGTTAGTGGCACTCCGCAAATCACCCCATTTGTCTCTAGATTTATTTTGTGTAAGGTACCTGAGGTGCTTGGGTATTTTCTGCATGCCTAAAAGAGTTAATAGAGAGCGATAACGGCTCTTGGTACATAGCCCTTATAATCATTAAAGTTCAGACAGCTTTGAGTTGAAATATATGTATGTAAAAATTATAACATATTCAAATACCTACTTGCCTAATAATTGTGCACATGGTTTACATTCCATAAGATTTTCGTGTATGCATTATTTTCTCTGTGTTCACCTGTCTGCTAAATTTGTGCAAACACAAATTTAGCAGACAGAGAGCAAGTTTGAGGAAACAGTAATTATAAGGTGACAGTTTTAAAGCATTCAATGAATGTTCAACTATCGCGGTATTTTTATTATTCAAAAGGCAAGGGGGAGTATTTATACTAAGAAAGTAAGAAAATAGCATTTAGAACAAATTAAAGGGGAACTAAACTCAGATTTTTACACTCCAGAATCTGAACATATACCCTCTAAAAACACCAATAAACTGTAAAATAGCAATACTATAAATGGCATTAAAGTAAATGTTACCACTTGAAGAACTGAATGAAATAACTGTGTATGTTCTGTGACTGCCACTCCCTGATCTCAGACACATGCTCCCTTGCCTATTCTGTCCTGTAAAATGATTGGCTAGAGGCTATTAGTGGGTGTGTTCAACTGTAACAAGTTCCTGCAGTATCTTAGGACTGAGCATGTGTAAAGAACATAATGGTCAGTGACCGCACTGTGTGATACTGGAAAACACTAAAATAAGACACAAACCTCATGTTAGAAAGTTACATTTCTCAACAACCATATTAAAATGAGAGCCGAGACCCTGATTACTGTTTTTATAACAAGGAGATTTGCCTTCTAATTCAATGTTGTTCTGAGGCTTTATTTGTCCTTTAAGAAATAACATTTGGGAGTGTAGAATTTAGAATTTAGTAATATAGAATATAGTAAGCATCTTACCAAGTTCCACATCACGAATACCCATGTAGCTTTCTAAAAAGTCATCTACTTTATGTGAAGCTTCTTCCTCCATTTCACTCGGCTGCAAAATAAATAGAACATATTTTGTACCACTTCAGTGCTTCTCTAAATTACAGATTAATCCATTTTAGGCCTGGTACACATTAGGGATGGACTAGAACTCGAACTCGAACCCGAGTTTGAGCCAAACTTTATGAGTTCGGACAAACTCAAACTATTCAAACTAGTTCGGGCTCAAACTAGTTCGATTTTCTGGACTCGCGGGACTATTTTCGAAAATTTTCGAACGTTCGGCAAGCCTCGAACGACCACTTCCGAAAATCCCCGAATGTAGATTCCCGAAAACGGCCGCTCGCGGATTGGCAAATGGCCGACAATCCCACGCCCAGACATTTGGGGGTCCAACAGCTCAAAACTGGGACCCCTTCCAGGTCCTTACAAGGACCTTTATGGTCCTGACAATGGCTGTTTGGGGCTTAAGGGGTCCTGCAGCTCGAACCAGGAGCTGCAGCTCGAACCAGTAAGTGCCTTTGTTGGGGGTCTCGCAGCTTGAACCGGGACTCTTAAAAGAGCCCTTGGGTGGCGTCTTCCATCGGGTGACACCAGCTCCGCTGAGTCCACCGACCCCGAGAAGTACCCCTGCGGGCACCAGGAATGGATTAGGGTTTTCTGCAAACCTACATAAAGAGGTGCAATCCTCCGCAGAGCTCAGAAGTCATTGCAGTAGATGGCGAAGAAAGAAGCGGCTAGCAACATCGGCTCCGCTGAGGCCAGCGGTGCCAGTGTGCTCACCGTCGGCTGCAGTGAGCCTGCCTGAAATCGGCAAATTCAGTGGTGTTGGTGTCGCTAGCCCGAAGATGTCGCGTCAGATCAAGACGCTGGTAACATTGGCCTTGTTGAGGCCACCAGAATTGGAGGTACCCCTGGCGGCCACAGGGGTACTTCTCGGGGTCAGTGGCCTCAGCGGAGCCCTCGGGGGTCCCGGTTCGAGCTTGGGGACCCCCAACAAAGGCACATATCAATGCCGCAAGGGCCCTTACAAGGGCCGGGGAGGGGGTCCCGGTTTGAGCTGCGGGACCCCTTAAGCCCCAAAAGGCCCTTGTCAGGGGGCAAGGGCCCTGATAAGGCCAGAGAGGGGGGTCCCGGTTCGAGCTGTGGGACCCCTTAAGCCCCAATGGGCCCTTGTCAGGGCCACAAGGGCACTTCTTAGTGCCGCAAGGGCCCTGATAGGGCCAGGGAGGAGGGTCCCAGTTTGAGCTGCGGGACCCCTTATGCCCCAAAGCGCCACAAAGGTCCTTGTAAGGATCCAGGGGGCCCGGTTTGGAGCTGTGGGACCCCCGAATGTCCAACTGGGTTGACGGCTGCTCAGCAATCCGCGAACGGCCGATTTCGGGAATCTCCGGCTGTTCGTGGATTTTCGGAAGCGGACGTTTTGAGTTTTGCCAAACGTTCGAGGATTACCAAAAGCGGCACACGGAAACCGGAAGTAGCGTGCGTATGCGCTACGTCTGGTTTTTATGCTGTTCCCCACGCACGAACGTGTTCCCCAGACCATCTCCCAGGTCCCAGGGGCCTGTAAGGTAAGTTTACACAGCAATATTTCTTTCCAAACTATTTACCCTTCATTGACTTTAATGGGTCCATTTTCGGACTTTTGAACTTTTTAAGTTCGAAAGTTCGTAAACAGACCAAACTTTCGAAAGTTCGGCCATCTCTAGTACACATGAGATGATATTTGGAAATATCTGCTGGTGTGTACCCAGCCTAAGATGACATCCAAGCCTCTGAATGTTTAAAAATTCTGTCTTGTTGACATTTTTAACAGAGCATTCCACAACCTTTTGTTGACAAAAGCCTTTTAGTGACAAACCATTTGAGTAGCTTAAGCTAAAAATGCTTTGTGGCACTATGTCTTTGTTCACCCAGTGTGAAAAATATACCCACGTAATTGTCTGTAATGCCCTCTAACATTTTTTAATATAATGTAGGGCATCCCTTCCCGCTAAAAAAAAAAAAGATTCAGAAATATATTTATAGCCCTTCGCTCCCGCGATGCTTTGCATTGCCGGGAGCCACATCTGTCATTGGCTGCCTCTCAGCCAATCACAGCTGCGGCTGCTGGTCCGGCCCCTATTTGCAAGTCTCGGAGCGAGTGGCTGTAAGTAGAGTTCTGGTTCTTTTTTGGGTAATCTAACATTGGAGGTGGGCAGGGATGCCCTATATTACATGAAAAAACTATTTAGAGTGTGGAGATACCATTTAAGAATACTATTAAATAAAATAAAAAGAGTATCACATTCTATACTTTCTTATTTTTTTGTAAGCTACAATTGCAGTAATACATCTACGATCACTGAAATTGCTTTTCTTTCTGGTGTTTGAGTTTCAAGAGTTAACTGTGTTAACAAATGTGGAGGCTAGGATATTAGCCAAATATTTAGCAAAGAGTTTCAGGAGAAAGGAGAACAACCATATTAGGACTGCTCTTTGGTTACCCATGAGTTATCCAGGTTTGACATTTCTTAAAGTGGTAAAAAAGAAATTAGAAATGTTTGACAGAAAAAAATGGGGGGAGAAACGTGTAAACAATATAGTCATCCTATATGTGACTGGCGTGTCTGACAAACTGTGAAAGATCTTTAACAAGCATCACATGGCTGTGTTCTTTAAACCTAACCAGGACCGCCTCTCTAATGAGGCAATGTTAGGCAAAAACCTCAGGCGCCAAATTAAGAGAGGCGGCAGCCAGGCAAGTTAAAAAAAAAAATTAAATAAAAAAGTAAATACATTTTTTGTTCAAAAAAAATTTTTTTAAGCACCCCTAATGCTAGTACTAGTCACACTGTGGGTACTATGATATGTAAGCAAGGTATCAAAGTAGAGGAGCACACTACTGCAAGTGAAAATTTCTTAATAGTGCAAAAACAACAAACTACAACGTTTCGGGACTTTGCGTCCTTCCTCAGGAAGGGACGCAAAGTCCCGAAACGTTGTAGTTTGTTGTTTTTGCACTATTAAAGAAATTTTCACTTGCAGTAGTGTGCTCCTCTACTTTGATACCTTGCTTGGTTATGGAGCCCTGGAAGTAGGGGGCTGAGAGGATTGCACCTACCTATTTGTCTGGCTAAACCAGCCAACAGCAGTGTGCCTAAGTACACTTGAAACTTTTGGAAAGCATTTACTATGATATGTACCAGACACACTGTGGTTCACTATGATATGTACCAGTCACACTGAGCACAATGATATGTATCAGTCACAATGTGGGCAGCAGAAAGAGTAAAGGTAAGAAATAGAGGATAGAGACTGCAGGTGAAAGAAAGCATGAGAGATAAAGAATAGAGACTGCAGAAGAGAAGTAGTGAAAGATATAGATGATAGAGACTGCAGGAGAGAGAGTGAGAAAAGGTGAGAAATAGAGGACAGAGGCTGCAGGAGAGAGAAAAAGTGAGAGAGAGGATAGAAACTGCAGGAGAAACAGTGTGTGAAAGATAGAAAATGCAGGAGAGAGAGAAAATTTAAGAGGGACACTACAGGAGAGAGAGAAAGGGATGGAGGATACACTGTAGGAGAAGTAAGAGATAGAGAGTAGAGACTGCAGGAGAGAAAGAGTGTGTGAGAGATAGAGGACAAAGACTGCAGGAGAGAGAGAGAATGTGAAAGATAGAGGATAGAATATGTATGTTCTCACTGGGACCTTTACTTTTTGTTCTCACTGTATGGGAGCTTTACTCTCTGTTCTCATTGTGACCTTTACTGTTTGTTCACACTGTATGGGAGCTTTACTCTCTGTTCTCATCGTGACCTTTACTATTTATTCTCACTATAGAGGCACCCCTGAACCTAACAACACTCTAAGACAAACAATTGTACATCCGAAAACCCCAACACCCAAACACCAGAAAAGCAACTTAATGTATGCCACTCCTTGTAGCCAGAAATGTAAGACTGTATACATTGAAGAGACAAAACAGCCACTCAGCAAGCGCAGAGCAAGCTCATTCTAAAGTGAGGTGCAATTTTTTTGGGCAGAAAGGATAACTAGTTCACAAGAGTGAAAAATTGCAAAAGAAAAGTTTTGCCCTTTATTTTTTCTCGAGAAAATACCCAGTCAAACAAATATGATTAAAGATTACCACTTCTTCAACGGTAGCCATGCCCTTGCTTCGGAGACGCAGAGTCTCTCTTCCACTGGTCACTTTTCCTTCACTCGAACATTTGCTGGCTTTGCATCTCTGGCTGATCATATCTGAGGAAAATATATAAAGTCTTGTAAAAAAACAAAAACACATTTCTGGTTAATACTCTTCCTTTAATTCCTAGTCCTAACATAGTTTTTAAGCCAATGTGAAAAATGTGAGCAAACTTACCGTAGTGCTACTTTCTGGACATTAACAGGTTTATGTAATAAAAGTTCATATCATTAAAAATGGTGCTAATTTTGCCCCAACCAATCAGATGTTAGCTACCATTTGAAAGCCAACATTTGAATGGTTTGGGAAAAATTAGCACCATTTTTAGCAATTAGAACTTTTATTACATATGCCTGTAAAAGTCTTTGAAGAATCAAATGTTTTCACAGCTAAAAAAGTTAAAAAGTTAAAGGTCCTTAAAACAAAAAAACAGTCAATTGCCAGTTACCTTGTCCCAATGGATATATTTTGCACTTTATTACCTGCATTACTAACCAGATATTTAAGGATTCTAGCTGACCTTTTCTTCTATGCAGACAATAAAGACTGGTGACTGCTGACATCACAACCTGTGGTTGACTGCTGTTTCTCCTGCTGCCTCCTATGCACATACTCAAGAATATAAAAAGCTCTATGGGCAGAGGGAGGAGGCAGATACCTTTACCAGAAAGGAATACAATGTATTATTAAATATCTGGTTACAAATGCATATAATAAACTGGGGAAAAAACAGTTGGGATAGAAGACAGATACCTGACAAGTCACCAGTTTTAAGGGTGGACATGCAACACTTTATTGAGAGGGTACTAGGTATGGGGGGAATGTAGGACTGCACAGGGGTAGAAATAGGAGTTTGATATCAGGGGGCTAATAAGATAATAGAGAGGGAGCATAGAGGATATGGAGACATGTCCATCCACGTATGGAAGTAAATTAATTAATATTCTAAAATGTATGTTTACAAATGCAAGAAGTCTGGTTGGAAAAACTGGGGAACTAGAACTAATAGCTTTGAAGAAAAGGTATGATGAGATCGGTATAGCAGAAACATGGCTAAATGATTAACATGACTGGACAGTAAATATTAAAGGATACTCCTTATTTAGATATGACAGAGTTAATAAGAAAGTATGCATGTATGTTAAACAAGAATTGAAGCCAAATTAAAAAAAATAGATAATGGGGGTATAAATGATAAGGCAGAAAGAATATGGTGGAGCTTTGTAAAGGAAGAAGGTGGGTAAATTAATTGTTGATGTATGTTACAAGTGCCAAATGCCAGTGAGGAGGTGGAAATAAATCTCTGTATGCAGTTGGTGAAGGCTGCTGGTATGGGGCGTGTTCTGGTTATGGGGGATTAAAATTACCCTGACATAGATTGGAGTAAGGGAACTGCCAGAATCTCAAAAGGTATCAAGTTCTTAAATTTTCTTTATAAGCATTTTCTCAGATGGCAGAAGTTCCTACTAGACAGGATGTGTTGTTGGATCTGGTGATATCTAATAACCCTGAGCTCATTTTGGAGAAGGTAACGGGAAGCTTAGCAAATATTGATCATGATATAGTGTCATATCATACGTTACAAAAGACAAAAGTGCACTGGGTTAACAAAAAGTTTTTCCTTTAGGAAGGCTAATTTTATACAAGAGGGCCAGGATAGAGCAGAGTTGTCAGTATGACAGTAGAATTGACCCAGAATTAAAACAGGACCATCAGTAGAGACGAAAAAGGTAAGCCAGGTCTCAAATTCTGAGAGTAATGTAGCTAGGGGAGTCGTGAATGGGGGTCTGTATACCACAGGTACACGTAGCGAAAGAGGGTAGGAACCTCAAAGGATGTGAACGAGAAGGCCGGTGGGGGGTGATGACATTAAAACGACAGGTGGGGGAAAGAAGGAGGCCAACACCTCTGCCACGACCCGAGGAGTAAGGTGTATGGGAGAGGTGGAGACTTACTATAGTAACAAAGGCCTCAATAACAGAGTCGTGCTTGGAGAACCAGGTTTCAGTAAGGGCAAAAATGTGAAAATTCTTAGAAAAGAATAGGCTGTGAATAATAGTGGATTTGTTAGAAAGGGACCAAAGATTAAGAAAAGCACAGGAGAAGGGCAGATATGAAGAGGGTATTAGAGGAACGGATAAAAGGTTAGAGGGCGTAGATCCACAAAAATGGGTGAGTAAAAGGAGAGTTGGGCGAGGATAATAGGAAACAGAGATATTACAGGGGCCAAGTTTAGGCGATACATCCCCAGCAACAAGGAGTAGCAGAACAAATAGAAACCGGATAAGAGAGATGGATTTATTGTGGTGCCGTTTATTTGTGTCAGACTGATAGTGGATTGTGGTGGTGGTAAAGAGCTGGTATAGTGCATGGGAGCAGTGAGAGGAGGTAGAGAGAAGAAATGGTGAGATATAAATAGATTGAGGAGGACAGTGGTATGGAAGAGAGAGAGATGAACTGTGCTAAAAATGTCAGTGAGGGACAGCCATAGACATTATCTGTTTAAGCAGGGGAAATGATGTTCCAAAATGGTTCAGCTGATGGTAGTTGTTTTGGAATTGCAGAGTCCTATGGGGTTGCTCTCTGTTGAACTCCTTTGTAAAACTCCTCTTTTCACTTTGCACATTGATTCAGTTTGAACTGCTCTATCCCCGAGCAATGCTCGCCTCTTAAAAATATCTAAATTTAAAGCAAAAGGGACATCTTGGAATGGAAGCAGTTCAGCGATGGGCAACTAAAATAATAAAGAGAATGGAGGGGTTTGACTATAAAGGCAGATTAGACCAGTTAGGGCTGTTTACATTCGAGAAGCATTGTTTGTGTGGGGCTTTGATAACTTTGATAACAAACATTGTTTGTGTGGGTCTTTCAACAGATGTGGTAATGGCAAGCTCATTGAATAGCTTTAAAAGTGGCCTAGATAAGTTTCTAAAGCTAAAAAATATTGAAAATTACTAGTATTAATACATATATGTTAGGTTGTAGTAAAATCACTAGACATTAACTGTGAAAAAGTTTATAATTAAAATAAATGTGTAAACATACAGTCAAGTATGGCTGTCTCCTTACACACCTAAAATAATAAGATATTCAAGTGAATTGCTACAACTTGTTTCAATCAGAAGTAATATTCACTAATGCATTCTAGACCTAAAGTAGATTCGCTTTATTCTGCAAACACACTGTGATGTTTTGCTAAAACAAGCACATTTCTCAAACAAAACAAAACCTTTACAGTATCTGCATGGATAGGCAAATACAGTAGCAAATATATAGCCTAGAATCATGAAAAGCTCTATTTTCGTGTGCATTGAAAAAAATAAACTAAAAAGACTGCAGCACCACCATGTGTTGTCAAAGTATAAGGGCTTGGCCCCACTGTATTGAAAGAGTATGTGGTCTATTTTTCTATTTTTTAATACTGCATTAATTTAACAGATTGCATGAAAACCACAATAACATATTTTTTTATGTGCTGAGATCCATTTTTCAAACAATTCACACCCATAACTTTTTCTGCAAATGGTGAATGACTTACGTTAATTGAATTTTTCACATCTTTAGTTATAGTATTTAAAAAAATCTTCATATACCTCTATTATTGTCTAGGACAATACAATTCTGCTTTTCCCCTCTTCAAATTTTTCTTCATACAGATAAAGAATTATTAACCTTGCAGACACCTTTTAATCAACTTCTGGCACAATTCTATTTAAAATTAGAGATGTTCGAAACTGTTGAGTTTCGTTTCGTTTCGTTTTCGGATTTTCGAAGTTCGAGTTTTGATTTTTTTTGAAAATAGGCTACTTTCGATTTTCCAAACTCATCTACTTTCGATTTTCGATAATTATCTACTTTCGATAATTACCTACTTTCGATTTCTATAATCATCTACTTTCGATAATCACCTACTTTCGATTTCGATAATCATCTACTTTCGATCTCTATTTAAAATAAAGTAAATTCTCTTGTATATTTCTATTGTTCATGACAAATGCAAATTATTGCAAATAATTTTGCTGCCCATTCCCTAAATTTATTCACTTTTTTAGGTAACCAGCAACCACAAAGACAGTATTTTCACTGCAAAAAGCAAGTCATCCCATAAGCTAGGCCCTGGACAGTGGGAGGGGTGAAGATAATTCAAAGAGCAGCAAAGCCAACTATGCTCTAAAAATTTTTTTTAGAGAGTTGGCTGCTTGTTTTGAATAAAGTCAGTTATGTTCAGAATTGGTAATTTTTTTATGAATGAGAATACTTCTAACATGGTTTGTTAGCTCAAAAGCATTATTAGTTAATTTTGGTCTCATGGGAATACGTTTCTGTGAATAGTCTTCAGTTAAACCTTTTCTACTCTTTTGCACCTGAGACATCTGTCACACCAGCTCTTGCCCTAGGCATATCAGCTGAATTTAAGTATACCAATACCCATAAATAGATTAGTTAAAAGAAACACCTCCAAACAAATTCATTGCACACTTCCTGAAAGGTACTAATATATTAAACAGTGTGAGGTAGCTATTACTTGTTCTTCAATGTAAGAGATCTCCTGCACACAACTAAAAGTTTTATTTTGTACAATTATGCATGAAACATGAAATCGTGAAAAATTATATTAATGTGTTGCTCAAAAAAGTTGGCCAAAATAAATTGATCATCAATAGGTAATTTCGGAGGACTTGTGAACATCCTTAAAGATTAAAAGAATAAAAGAAAATAAAGTCTCATCTTTAATCTTTCAGGTTAGAACGGAAACATTTCTACCAGATATGGTAATAGCAGAAAGCTGTGATTAGTGACTTTATTCCTGTCAGAGCAAACAGGTCCTGAGGAACAGCCCCACCAAAACTAATGTTTACCTGTATCTTGGCCTTATTTTTAGTAAAGATAAAAAGTGCCATTGTTCTGCCTAATATTGTACAGAGACTGACAACACCTGGTTTGCAGGAGGAGTTGCTGCAGCCAAAGTGACTTGTTAACCCTTTACAGGTCCAAGTTATCACTGTGCTGTTTACCTATATGGAATGAACTATATAAATGTGTTATATTGCATTATGCTGATTTGTTATAATGTCATATATGTTAATACTACACATAAGCTTCTGTATAATGTCAGTTTATTAGCTCATATTAGTACATATTTCTATTTTTTTATTTAGGGGTTATACTTACATGCAGTAAATTGTTTAGAACAGAAGTGTAATATTAATAAATACTAAGTTAAGAATTGCATAGCTTTGACATTTTCCTTTGGTGTTCTTTTGGGGTTTTGGGTGTCGCCAGAGGTAAAAGTGATCCCAGTTATTACAAGCCAACTCCTATGGATGTGCTACATATATATTTATTAATTAATTTACTGGTAATCAATATAGTTCTAGTTGATCCAGGCATCCTTTCCGAGTGCCATTTGGAGTCAGGAGGGGAATTTCTTTTTGCTGTCCTCTGGACAAACTATCAGGTAGGGATCACGATGGACTAACTATTAGGTAGGGCTTATGAGTAAGCTCAAATGGTTATAAATGGACAAATGGACTAAATGGGTATGTGTTTTTATTCACCATCAAATATTATGTTACTATGTAGAATATAAAAAGTCTAATGCTGTGAAGAGTACACCAAGTCTTTCTTTCTTCTACTCTCCAAATCTTTTTTGGTTAGCAACTATCCAATTCCCCCTGCAAGATTCCCCATTGTTTTTTAATTGGATGGTTCGTTTTCCAAAATACAGAAATAAGCTCTATACACCAAAACAAAAAGTGGCAAAACACATCCCAGTAGTGGATACTTGCAGATTTCAAATATGTTCTCCTTAAAATCTTATGTTTAAAAATGTTGGTAAATAAAAAAATTGTTTTTTACACTTTAAAAATAAAAACAAAATCTTGGAAATGCAAACAGTTTAAAGAAGGGCAATTAAATTAATAAGGGGAATGAAGGGGCTCGACTATGCAGGCAAATTAGACAAGTTAGGGAAGTTTACATGGATGTGGAACTACCGTAAATTTTTTTTAAAAAATGTTTTTAATGGAATAAATTTAGAATTGTGACGGTTTAATGTTCCTTTAAAGCAGTACACTTTTGTTTAGTATCTTTGGCTGAGAAAATATCACCCGAAATCAATGTGCTAAAGGGATTTTTTAAAACTAGCTAAAATAGAAAAATAAATTTAGAAGTGTGATGGTTTAATGTTTGTTTAAAGCAGTCCACTTCTGTTTAGTATCTTTGGCTGAGAAAATATCACCCGAAATCAATGTGCTGAAGGGATTTTTTTAAAAGGATAACACCTTCAAACAATGTTGAATCAGAAGACAACACTTTGACCCTTTTAACCTGTGGTTATTTTTCTCTGACTGTTATATTTCTCACCCATGTCCAGTCTTAAGGTACTGCAAGAGTTCTTTACAGCAGGCCACTAGAATTATCTATAAAATCATGTTACATTCCAGTACAGAAAAGGCATTTTGGAATCAGAATCTTCACAAAAGAGCATTTGACTAAGACAGGGGTAGGCAATTAAATTTAACAGGGGGGTGGATGGTGGCCCCCCAAGGCCTTACTTTGCCCAGATCTGGACTAAGGTCAATCTGACAGAAGGTGCTTAAGCATATGCTGGTTCAAAGGATCACCATATATTGGAAAACAATAAAATGTTGCACTGACAGTTACGCAACCAAAGAAAATCTTAAGTAAAAGTCTGTTTACTAAAATGGCATCTTACACTTCTTTACTTAAACTGCATTTCCACCCTTAAAACAAAAATCGGGTGACTTTTCAGTTATCTTCCTGCAACCACAATTGCTATTTTTTCCAATTTATAACGTGCATTTGTAACCAGATATTTAAAGCGCATGCCATATAACAAAAAATGTAACACCCTTCCAAACCCTGTTTTCTTATACTTCTTAATGCCCAGGTAAAAAGGTGGAAACTTTGTTACGGGATCATATCCTTGACTTTGTCTCCAGAACTGATCTTATTAGTAGTAGTCAGCATGGTTTTATGAGAAATAGATCATGCAAGAAAAAATTTACTTGGTTTTTATGAAGAAGTGAGTAAGAATTTATATTCTGGCATAGCAGTAGATGTGGTAAAGCTTTTAATACTGTGCCACATAGGCCACTAATGTGTAGACTGAGAACTGTTGACCTAGAAAAAAATATTTGTACATGGATAGAGAATTAGTTATTGGATTGGAAACAAAGAGTGGTGGTCAATGGGGCGAGATCTTATGTGGGCTAAAGTGGAGTGCCTTTTTAATCTGTTTATAAATGACTTAGAAGGGGGCATTGAGAGCAAAGGTCTCTGTGTTTGCTGATGACACTAAACAATGCAGAGCTTTGCTTTGGAAACTTCAAATGATGCGCAATTGCTGCAAGATGACCTAGATAGATTATCAAAATGGGCAACAGTATGGCAGATGAGATTCAATGTATATATAAATACCTCTGTGTTAAGTGAACCTCGACTGGAAAAAGATTTGGGGGTACTGGTAGATAATAGTCTTAGTTGTAGCAAAACAATGCCAGGCAGCACGGCTAAAGCTAGCGTATAAAGAAGGGAATAGATTCAAGAGAAAAAAACTTTATACTCCCTCTTTACAAGACACTGGTAAGACATTTGGAATATGCGGTGCAGTTTTAGAATCCCATTTACAAAAGGCACATCTTGGAAATGGAAGCAGTTCAGAGAAGGGCAACTAAAATAATAAAGGGAATGGAGAGGCTTGACTATGCAGGCAGATTAGACAAGTCAGGGCTGTTTACATTAGAGAAGCAATGTTTGGGTTGGGGATATGATCACTTTATACATATATATTAACCCTTTCACTGCCACAGATCGTATATTCACGATCTGTGCAGGAAAGGATCAAACTGCCACAGATTGTGAATATACGATCTGTGGCTGTCCCTTTAAAAAAAAAAAATTGAGCGGCGCTAGGGGCGATCGGGGGGCATTCAACTCCAAATCCGAGGGGGGGATCGGGAGATTTCATACCTTGAAGCCGTGACCGTATAGGAGCTGCCGGTCCCACGTGGAGGAAGATCTTGAAGCGGAAAGGGAGACCCCGGTGACGTCACGGAGCTTCCTCCTTCACCGGGGTCTTCCCATAGAGAGGATGCCCCTGGTGGTCTAGTGGAGGTACTGCACTGTGATCTCCATTCAGATCACAGTGCAGTACCTGGTATAGTAAAGCTGTCAGTGTGACAGCTTTACTATACTTTTTGTGAATGGAACTCAAAGTTCCATTCACAAATAGGATTTTTGCTACTTAGCAAAGACTTAGAAAAAAAATGGGGACAGAGATCATAATTTGGTGATCACTTCTGATCACCAAATTATTGATCTTTGTCAATGAATGAAAAATCACTTCCTGGAAAATGATTTCCGGGAAGTGATTTCAACCTTTGAATCATCTAATTTTATTTTTCACAAAATCTTTTAAAAACAGAGTTTTTTGGATTACTGTGTCTGGATTCTTCATGTATGTATGAAAGCTTGGCACCGTAACATAGCTGAAGGAGTGTAGATTCCAAAAATATATAGATTGTGGGGGTATTTCCAAGTTTCGGGGGTTTCTTTTGAAAAAGCATAGGCTGTTCAAATTACAGAGCACTTTGATTTTTTCTTGTAATTGCACTTGGGCATGCCTCCCATTTGAGCTAGTTGTTGGCCACGTCTCTGTGTGCACCCATGCATATGGCATACCGTTTGATTCAGGACATGTGGGAGATTGATATTTAGTGGGGGGGTTTTCCAAGTTTTGGGGCTGTTTGAAATTACAGAGCACCTTGATTTTTTTCTTGCAATTGCACTTATGCATGCTTCCCATTTGAGTTAGTTGGTGGCCATGTCTCTGTGTGCAACCACGCATATGGCATACCATTTGATTCAGGACATTTGGGAGATTGATATTTGGTAACTTTTTTTTCATTACTTGGGGTTTTGGCAGGGTTTTTAACTTTGAAACTTGTTGTTTCTTTATTTTTTTCAGAAAATATGCTAATAATTCTACGAAGATCTGCACACACACAATTGATGGTATGAATGAAAAAATGGCACCGTTGCTTAGCTGAAGGTATGTAGATTCTGAAAATATATATTTTTGGGGGGGTATTTTTGAGTTAGAGGGGTGTATAGATTGTAAAATCTTAAAAGTTGCTGTTATTGGGCCACTACGCATTGGCTCACTTTGTGACTAGTGGCTTTCATGCCCGTGTGTGTAACCATGCATATAGCATACCGTTTCATTCAGGGCATTTAGAAAATTGATAATTGACAAGTTTTTTTTACATGACATGGAAATTTGCCATGATTTTTAACTTTGAATTGTATTTTTATAAATTTGGTAAAAAAGCGAAATTTTACATGAAACTGCGCCCACACCATTGGTGGTATGCATAAAGGAATCACACCATTGTGTAGCTGAAGGTGTGTAGATTCCAGGAATATATAGTTTTGGGGGGTATTTCTAATATAGAGGGGTGATTAGTCTGAAAAAATGCTGTAATTGGGGCATTGTTCATTGGCTCACTTTGTGGCTAGTTGATTCCACGTCTGCGTGTGTAACCATACATAGGGCATACGGTTTGATTCAGGACATTTGGGAGATTGATATTTGGTAACTTTTTTTTTTACATTACTTGGGATTTTGGCATGATTTCTACCTTTGAGAGTGTTTTTTTTCTAATTTTTTAGAAAAGCTGCTAAAACTGAGAACTTCTACGAAGAACTGCGCCCACACCATTGATGGTATGAATGAACAAACTACAGAATTACGTAGATAAAGGTGTGTAGATATGGTTTGTGGGGGTTGTTTTGTGGGAAAAAACTGCAGACTGTTCAAATTCAGATTTGGCTGAATATTTTTGCTGTTTCTGAGCCATTAAGCATTGTCTCACGTCTTGGCCATTCGCTTCCACGTCCGCGTGTGTAACTATGCATATGGCATACCGTTTGATTCAGGACATTTGGGAGATTGACATTTAGTAACTTTTTTTTACATTCCATGAGGTTTTGGCATGATTTCTACCTTTTGAAGTGGTTTTTTTGTTAATTTTTTCAGACAAATGTGAAATTCTACGAAGAACTGCGCCCACACCATTGATGGTATGAATGAACAAACTACAGCATTACATAGCTGAAGCTGTGTAGATTTCAGGAATATATAGTTTGTGGGGGTTATTTCTAAGTTATGGGGGTGTTTTGTGGAAAAAATGCAGACTGTCCAAATTCGGAGTTGGCTAAATATTTTTGCTGTTTTTGAGCCATCGTGCATTGTCTCACTTCCACGTCCACAGGTGTAACCACACATATGGCATACCGTTTGATTCAGGACATTTGGGAGATTGATATTTAGTATTTTTTTTTTTTTACATTCCATCAGGTTTTGGCATGATTTCTAGCTTTTGAAGTTGTTTTTTGTTCATTTTTTCAGAATAGTGCGAACTTCCACAAAGAACTGTGCCCATACCATTGATGGTATGAATGAACAAACTACTGCGTTACATAGCTGATGGTGTATAGGAATATATAGTTTGTGTGGGGTATTTCTAATATATGGGGTTGTTTTGTGGAAAAAACTGCAGCTTTTCGCTGCCACGTCCGCATGTGTAACCACACATATGGCATACCGTTTGATTCAGGACATTTGGGAGATTGATATTTGGTAACTTTTCTTTACATTCCATGGGGTTTTGGCATGATTTCTACCTTTTTGAGTGTTGTTTGAGGTTCATTTTTTTAAAAAATCTGGTAAAAGTGCAAACTTCTACAAAGAACTGCACCCACACCATTGATGGTATGAATGAATGAACTACAGCGTTACATAGCTGAAGGTGTGTAGATTTCAGGAATATATAGTTTGTGGGGGTATTTCTGAGGGTATTATAGTTTGTGGGGATATTTTAGTTAATTTGGAAGATATTTTATGTTAACTGTCAGTAGTGGTTATACATTTCAATTTGGTGTAATATTCTTGAAGGTGCAGTTTTAGTTTGGGGGGGTCTCCTGTACAGGAAAAGTGGGCTACCTATATATATCTGGTATCGTTGTACTCAGGAGTATCAGAGCTTTTAGAAACAGTAAGATTGTTGTGTGTAACCTTAAGATAACTATAAATAAAAATGGGAAAAATCCATGAAAATTTTTGCATTTTTTTTTACATATTTTACCCATAATTCCAGTAAAATTTCCAGAAAGCGATTAAGGGCAACATCATGAAAATTCTTCTGGCACTTAACGCAAAAAAAAAAATGAAATTCTTCTGGCACTGAAAGGGTTAAAGGGCCATACAGTAAACTCTCTGGTGCATTGTTTACTAATCGGTCATATCAGAGGACACATGGACATCCTTTAAGATTGGAAGAAAAGAAGTTTCATCTTCAGGTTAGGAAAGGTTTCTTCAGTGAGAACGCTGAAACTGCCTTCCAGCAGATGTGGTAATTGCAAGTTCATTGAATAGCTTTAAAAGTGGGCTAGATAAGTTTCTAAAACTAAAAAATATTGAGAATTACTGGTATTAATTCATATTCTGCAGTTCTGGTTGATCCAGGGATACTTTCTGATTGCCGTTTGGAGTCAGGAAGGAATTCCCCCCCCCCCTTTCAGCTGTTTTTTTTGCCTTCCTCTGGATCAACTGTTAGGTAGAGTTAAAAAGGAGGGTGAAAAGGTTGGACTTGATGGACGCATGTCTTTATTCAACCTCAATTACTATGTTACTATAATACCTGCATTCCCCAAAGATGCCTCTTGAAATACTTACAAGACCCAGTCCCTCGCAGAGCTGCTCTTCACAGCTCTACTTCCTGGTTGCGGTTGTTAGTCTAAGCCACGACAATGATGTCACAGACAATATCTGACAGCCTCAGTCAGCACACGCCTCACTGTTGCTGTGCATGCTCAAAACCAGCTTGCAACAACAGCAGGGTGGGAGAGATCAGGTCTTGAATGTATTTCAACAGGCATCTTCGGGGAAGGTAAATATAACAAAAATGGGGTTTGGCAGGGGTGTATGTGTTACACCTATAGTTACATTTTGCTTATAAGGCTGGACATGCCCTTTAATCATAATAATCTGCCTTCTCTGTCTGGGGCAGCAGGGGAATCAGCAGTCAATCATTGGTTGTGATGTCAGGTTATGATGTCAGCAGTCACAGCCTTGATTGACCGCATGGATGAAGGAGCCAGCTCACTCTGCCAGAATAGAGCCAATAATTATACTTAAATATCTGTTAAATAATACATCTAATAATGTGCTGAATATATTGGTTGTGGTTGGGGGCAGATGACAGAAACGTGACCAGATTTTTTGTTTTAAGGGTGGAAATGTGGATGCTTTCAGATTATGGTGGTATACAAATTTGAGTTTAATTCTCCTTTGAGGGCATACATTTTTTCCCCAGTTAAATAAAAACAATTCTGTGCACTTTTGGTTTATTTTAAATATATTTTAAACAACAATAAATCATGGTCACTAAGCTTTCCTTTTACTGTCATATAGGTATGTTATGTGCTGTTAGATACATTATTAGCAACTGCTCATGTTTAAAATGTAGAAACTGTGTTGGCTGTTCAACTTATCGAATCAATGCTAGGATCTTTAGATTTCCCCTTGATTAGAATTTATTTCTCATCACTAGCATTGGGTGGCTTGCAACAGATACTTAAAATTAAAAGACAACAATTCTCCAACTTATCCACTCCCATTAAAAGTACCCAGGATGAGAACCTAGCAATCGAGTGTAAGCCCAGGGGTGATAACCTAGTGGTTTAGGTCCTTACCCAGGCTATATTAAATATGAGGGTGGATTCCCTTTTTAAGTAACTTTCCATACACACCAAGCTTAAGAACTTACCAAATGCCCTTTTAGGTTGCACCAGGCGCAAGGTGAAAGTTTCTGATTTTGGTAGTTCTCTCAACATCTTGGCTACTTCATAATGTCGGCAACCCACAATGGTTTGATCGTTTATGGCTTCTATGTGGTCGCCGACATTAACATTTTGCAGTCTGTCAGTAATGCTGCCCTCCTTAATCCTCTAGAGAGAAAAGGGATTAAAGAGTTAATTTTGTCAAATGATGTATAAACTCAAAGCCTGACTTGCTTTATATTTGCAAAGCACAATATTACAATTTTGAGTTTAAGAAGAACCTTTCTACCATGACAATTTTCTGCCCAGATGTAGTTCAGATTTTCATTTTTCCATTTTGCTTTCCATAAGAAATATATTTCGCATTTCCTACATATTTTACCAACAATTTTTATTTAAGGCAACATGGAGTCGTATGTGTTTTCCTGATAATGGCCCCTGCGAGGGCAGAAACATGTTGATGCATAATTACTAAATATAGAAGCTTTGAAATAAGACCTAAGAGTGTGCCCAATTTCCAAGAATTTGTGTCTATCTTTGAAGCTGCACCCAGGCACGTGAATAAAAGGAGTACTACCTGTACACAGTTATATAATCTAACTATCTATCTATCTATCGTTCCAAGACTGCAGCACTCCTGATAATAATCACAATGTTAGGTGCTCGTGAATAGGGGCATCGGCCAGAATGCCACCAATTGAAATACAGTTCAAAGAAGTCACGCCACTCCACTACATCCAATATTCCTTTATTAAAGGTATGTCTCACAATGCATCATTCCAATTGCGACATTTCGAGGATCCAGTCCTATTTATCAAGCAGATAGATGCACATAAAAAAACAAAATGGTGTCAAAACACAACATTCCTCCTTAAATCAGGTAAGACAGGAAGTGACATATATCGCATGTATTCTATACTTCATACATGTTCCAAAATACTTCAATAGTTACTTAATTAATACAATATTAACACAACACCCAAATATCATGAAAAATTATGGTTAATTCTCACCTTATCGCAAGGCTACCCTGAAATATAGTAAAGGGCATATAGCTCCAGAACCAATTCTATGAAATTAGATGTGAATCATAGTGCCGGTTGAGACTCCCAGGGTATAGTGAGTCCAACTTATGTACCCACCATACCTCCCTTCTCTTTAGTTTCAATTCCCGATCCCCACACCTCCTCGGTGTAGAGACCGATTCTAATACTAAGAATTTAAGCTGTATGTTGGAATGACCAATCTTGATGAAATGTTCAGAGACAGGCAACTTTATAGGTTGCCAGTCTTAATGGACCACCTGTGCTGTGAAATTCTAGACTTAACAGCCTGGTTCGTCTCACCAATGTACAGAAGTCTGCATGGACAAATTATACAATACACCCCAAATTTTGTGGTATAATAATCCCATAATTTTCACTGCTGTCCAGATCTGGGATGCACAAAGGTGTTACAATGCATATGAAGATGTAGGAAGTTTTGCTGTGGCACTCGAAAAGACCCCCCTGTCCGGTGCACAAATGTTCCGAAAGGCTAAACCCCCCAGGTCCGGGGTCTGGAACAATGTAGCTATAAGAATATGGAACAGTGCAATACTCACGAACAGGAGTGTGTTTAAAATCAGTCTTTTATTTCAAACATCTCATTAAAAACATGGAGGCATAATCACTCAGTTGCTTCCACCTTGCCTAGGCATGGGATTGTGGTATAATGATGTCATAATTTCTACTGCTGTCCAGATCTGGGATGCACAAAGGTGTAACACTTTAATACGCATATACATTGTGCACACAATCTACACAGGAACATACCTTGGTTAATAGTCTTGGCCCTACTGGTCTGATCATCAGCATGGACTGTCTAGATAATGTGCCTCTCCTCCTATACGATATCAAGGGGGGCATGCAAAAGAAATCAATTCCTAGATATGTTTGTCTGAGCGGATACTAATGATGTCTCACAATATATAAAACTAGTTTGGTCACTATATCTGTTGTATTCAATTAGATCAACTGGACTTGAAGTTTAGTTCTTGAAGACGTTTCGCTAGTCATCCGACTGGCTTTCTCAATTCAGAATGACTTGTACAAGAATCTGTGGCAATTATGTACCCTGGAAAATCCCATTTAGCATATCACAGCCAGGTGTTAAGGGCGTGATTAGATAGTGGCTAAGAGGTGTTATAGGAACGCCCAGAGTAAGGTGTCAAAACAGCATTGTACATGGCAGGACAGGAGGCTGGACAGAGTTCTTATGCACCTTAGGCAGTGTGTACAGAACAGGTGTCACAAGATGCTTAAAGGACAACTTCACCCTCATAAGAATATCTTTTAGTAAGAATGGCCTCTTAAAAATATGTTGATATATCATAGTTTGTCCTATGAATTAATTAATGCCTGCTATGCTTCTGGATGCCTCATGGAAACTGAGCAATTTAGAAACCTGTACTGAGCCTGAGCATACTCAGAAGAGGCAGATAGGGGATTAACATTCAGTCATTGGCTGTGATGTCAACTGTCAAATCCATAACTGACAGTTGCTAACTGGAAGAACCAGGAAGCAGAAACACATGAAACAGGACATTGTGCAGGATTTCAGGTTAGACTTGTATATTTCAGATTTTAAACTATTACCGTTTAGGGTTTTGGGGGGTGATTACCTGTATGTAAATTTTCATTTTAGGGCTGGACTTGCCCTTTAACCAATAAAATGTTGTCATTTTGTGGCATTTGGCCGATCCCTTTTTCACGAGCACCTAACATGTGATCATTATCAAAAGAGCTGCAGTCTTGGAACATTGTCTATTGCCAGTGCGTGCACCCTGAGTTATTGTACACGAAGTGCCAGCATAAGGATATATTCTCCTATTCGGACGATGAGGTGCATAGTTTAGTGTCATCAGCAAACACAGGGACTTCTCTCAATGCCCCATTCTAAGTCATTTATAAACAGATTAAAAAGAGCAGCCCCAGTACAGAACCCTTAGGTACTGTGCTTAGAACTTACCCCACATAGATGTAGCTCCATTTCTACACTACCTCTTTGCGATCCAATAACCAATTCTCTATCCATGAACAAATGTTTCTTCTAGGCCTCAGTTTTATACATTAGTCACCTATGTGGCACAGTATCAAAAGCTTTCACAAAATCCAAGTATACCACATCCACTGCTGTGCCTGAATCTAAATTCTTACTAACTTCCTCTAAAAACCAATTAAATTGTTGGACTGATATATTTCATAAAATCCATGCCGACTACTATTAACAGATCAGTCTTGGAGACAAAGTCAAGGATGATCCCGTAACAACATTTCCAGCACCTCCCTACCACTGATGTTAGGCTTACAGGTCTATAGTTACCAGGCTGTGAAGGACTACCTTTTTTGAATATTTGTATTACATTGGCTTTTTCCAACCAGCGGCACATCCCCAGACAAAAGCAAATCTGAAAAGATGAGAAACAGTGGTCTAGCTAGAACTGAACTAAGCTCTATTAAAATCCGGGATGCAATCCATCTGGGCCTGGGGCTTATTGATCTAGGTTATAAATGAATCCTCATATACCCTATAATATTATTAAAATACCTGCTGTAAGACTAGGTTGTCTATAGTGAAAACCGATGTAAAAAATGGTTGTAGAGATTAGCCTTTTGACATCTCTACAAACCATCTTAGCCCCATTGTTTACTGGTCCCACATTCTCAGTCCTCATCTTTTTACCATTTATATAATCTATTAAAAGATTTGGGGGTTCTGGTAGATAAAAGATTTGGGGGTTCTGGTAGATAACAGACTTAGCTGTAGCAAACATGCCAGGTAGCAACAGCTGAGCTAGCAAGATATTGTCTTGTATAAAAAGGGGAATAGATTCAAGAGAGAAAAATATTATTCTCCCTCTTTACAAGGCACTGGTAAGGCCTCATTGGAATATGCGGTGCGTTTTGGAATCCCATATACAAAAGGGACATCTTGGAATTGAGGCGTTCAGAGAAGGGCAACTAAATTAATAAGGGGAAGGAGGGGCTTGAATATGCAGGCAGATTAGACAAGTTAGGGCTGTTTACATTGGAGAAGCGGCGGTTGCGTGGGGACATGATAACCTTGTACAAATATATTAATGGCCCATACAATGAGCTCTCTGGTGCATGTTCACTAATAGGTCATATCAGAGGACACGTGGACATCCTTTAGGTTGGGAGAAAGACGTTTCATCTTCAGGTTAGGAGAGGTTTCTTTACAGTGAGAAACGGTGAAACTGTGGAACTGTCTCCAGCAGATGTGGTAATGGCAAGTTCATTGAATAACTTTAAAAAAGGCTGGAAAGTTTCTAAAACTAAAAAATATTGAGAATTACTGGTATTAATGCATATAGATCTGGTTGATCCAGGGATACTTTCCGATGCCGTTTGGAGTCAGGAAGGAATTTTTCCCCCTTTTAGCTGGGGTTTTTTGCCTTCCTCTGGATCAACTGTTAGGTAGGGTTAAAAAAAAAAAAAAGTGAATAGGTTGGACTTGATGGACGTATGTCTTTATTCAACCTTAATTACTATGTTACTATGTAATTACTATATACCTAAAAAACATTTTGGGGTTGGACTTGCTTGTTCGGCTATCCGTATTTCATTTTCTATTTTAGCTAGTTAATTGCTTTTTGCACTCTTTACTACAGATTTTATACTCCCTGGAGAATGTCTGTTCCCTCTGATTTCAAAATTTAAAAGACTTTTCTTTTTTTCCATTTCCCTTTTTAACTGAGCATTAAGCTAATGCAGGAGTGGACCTAATCATTGAGGTGCAATCGTCTTACTAAAGAGCCTGTAGCCAACAGAAAAGTCAGCCCAGTTCTCTAAAAACCCAAACCTATCTCCATACACCACCATGCATTTTTACTCTAAGCTCCCATTGCCTCCCCAGCGTAGCATGTGTGCGGCTGGTAGTAGTTCTGAAATCATACCCTTGAGGTCCTTATTCTAACTTGGCCCCTAACTCTTGGAAATTATTTTTAAGGACCTCACCCCACCTAACTTTGTCATTGGCACCAATGTGAACCAAGACCGCTAGGTCACCCCCAGACCACCCAATATCTGCATACACGATCCACCACATGCCGAACCCTAGCATCAGGCAGGCAACACCCACCTTTGTGCATCCCAGATCTGCACAGCAGTGGAAATTACGGGATTATTGTACCGTAATACAAATTTGTGGTGTATTGTATAATTTGTCCATGCAGACTTCTGTACATTGGTGAGATGAACCAGGCTGTTAAGTCTAGAATTTCACGCACAGGTCATCCATTAGGACTGGCAACCTAAAGTTGCCTGTCTCTGAACATTTATCAAGATTGTTCCTCGACATACAGCTTAAATCCTTAGTATTAGAATCGGTCTCCACACGAGGGGGGGTGGGGAACAGGGTCTTAAACTAAAGACAAGGGAGGTATGGTGGGTACATAAGTTGGACTCCACCCTGGGGTCTCAACCGGGACTATGATTTACATCTATTTTTATGAATTGGTTCTGTAATCTGGGTCTAATGCCTTTTGCTATATTTCAGCGTAGCCTTGCGATTAGGTGAGAACCTCAATTTTCATGATATTTGGTATTTGGGTGTTTGCAAAATAAAACCAAAAAGGCACTTACAGAGCTTTGTTCCCCCGGCGTTCAGACCAGCCCTTGCTTGCAGGAAATTGTAAGCGGGGGACCGTACTGGCAGCCATGTCCGTGATTGGCTGAGAGGCAGCCAATCACAGCCACGGATGCCGGCATTGCAGAACGCCAGGGGGGAAGAGGCTGTAAGCACATTACAGATTTTTTTTTTTTTGCAAACAAATATGGCAGTTGGAGGTTGGATAGGGTCCAAAAATACAGCAAAAGTATTTAAAGCTAGGTCACTTTTTGGGACTTTGGGAAGACATTGCAGGAGAACATTGGAGCAGAGGTAAGGTAAGGATTTTTAAACACTGCACAGTGTGTCCACAGTAATGGGGGAAAATTTAGTTTTGGGGGAGGACATGCCCTTTAACTCACATATTAAATTTGATAATAGTTTTTAGGTGTATTTTTTCTAATGTGTTGATATGTATAAATGTCCCTCCTATATAATGAATCTTTATATTTTTATGAAGAATGCATTGCTTTATAAGGGCTACCAATATGATAGGGGATATATATTACACATAGTAAAGGCATTTCTCACTATTACCATCTACTACTAAATATGTGCATATAAAGTACAGTACTCATTTATATTAGGTACATGACAAAATTATAAAGTTTAAAAATGTACTTACATTGTGGTACCCTATTTAAAGGGCATGTCCACCCTTAAAAATTATTTTTGATATGCGCTCCCCCATGTCTGGTAGCCCCAACCGCATGGTTAGTATTTCCAAAGCTCCCCAAACTCTTAATTACCTCCCCTCGTTCCTCCGTGCACTGCCGGCCCTCTGCTTGCGAGAATGCAGCAAGAGGGGCGGGACCGGCAGTCGCGTCTGTGATTGGCTGAGGGCAGCCAATCATGGACGCGGCTGCCGGTCATTCAGTGCAGCGGAGGAAAGAGGAGAGGTAAGTAAGAGTTTGGGGAGCTTTGGAAAATACTAACCATGCGGTTGGGGCTACCAGACAGGGGGAGCAGCATATTAAAAGGGTTTTACGCTAGGGGGAGGATAGTGGAACGGGAGGGAGAGGGAGGGAGGGAGGGAGGGAGGGTGCAGACGCATGACAAATATCTAGCGGAGGCAAGGTAGCAGGCAGAGCCTGTAGCCTCGGTGGACAGTTTTTGGGACTTTGGGGGGGTCTACAGGAGAACCTATGGAGCTGGGATGGAGGTAAGGATTACAATACACTACATGGTGGGGCCATTACTGGGGGGGATTATAGTTTTGGGGGTGGACATGTCCTTTAATATGACATAGTCAAAATGGAAGATTAGCACACCCTCTGTCACTGCTTAAAACTCTGCATGTGTTACACTGAAAAAGTGTAAGGAAGTTTCCTGTATTACACCCAAATATGTACGGTTTGTAAAACATGTGACAGTCTAGCCATCAAAAGAAGATTTCCTGTAGGGGGAGAGTCCAGTGTTTTTTGCTTCATAGGAAGTCACGCGTTGAGGACATAAAGGAAAAACTTTGCATGTTTTTGCCCCTTCCTGAGAATGCTGGGAGTGACAGTTTTTTGGAGGGCTTTTTACACCTTAAGCCCACCTCACCTTAAGCTATAAGCTAAACTGGTATCTTTGTGCCCAAGTCCCACCCGTAGAATGCATGCACGCTATGACCAGAACCAGAAAGCAGTCAGGACCTATCAGTGTGGCCGTGATGGATTGCAGAAAGGTATGTTTGTTCCTGGCTCCACAGGCAGTGAAATATTTCTTGTGTCCTTCACTGTGCTACCTATCAAGATTTAAAATGGCAAGATAGTCTGGGTTCTATATAGGACCTCAGATTTTCCAAATTAATTCCTCTCTAACAGACTGGTGGCAGAGAGAGAAGATAAAGTTGAGCTCTTCACAGTAGTTGTACTTCACTGTGGTATCTTACTGAACTACACTCAAAGAGAAAGAGTGTCAGTTCCAGAACAATCCAAAAGGTGGTGCTGGTGGTGCTAACCAAGGATGCATTGATTGCAACATGATTGCATTTAAACTGTATTAATACAATAATTTAGTTTGCTGCATGGGTTTCCTTTTATAAACCTGTTGCATTTCAAAGCTTTTCTACTATTAGAGAAAGCTGGGATTTGTAGTGCAACTGTAGTAGTATTGTTCAAACCTGCAGCACAATGCTTGGCCAAAGAGAGATATATTTTGATTACATATTCAAAAAATCAAAACCAATGAAGTTATTGTCATCATTTAATTATATACTGCTACCCAAGTACTGAGCTGTTGATTATGTATAGCCAGAGAGAGCTATACACAGGAAGCACTTGGTAGGAGAACTACAGCCTAACTAGCTTTCATAACCAGCATTTGAAATTAATTCTGCAAGCTCAACTGTAAACCAAAAGTGTGCTTTACTAAGCAGCACTTGCTGTTTTATAGTGCCCTCTAGACACACCCTCTATATTGATTGGTCAAGATTCAAGAACACATCCGATTTCAGATTTGTTTTAGACTAATCAGCGTTTAGGAGTGTGGTTAGGTAAACCTATAAAATATCAAGTGTGCCTAATGGAAGCTTAGTTTTATTCAGTAACCAAACAAGCAGGACATGCCATTGTATTTTGATATGAAATCAGCAAAGCTATGTTTGCTGGCTTTTAAATCCTTTAGTTCTGGGAATCCTTAGTTATGGGACAGTTCTCTGTTTAAATTAAAATATATGTTGAGCAGTACAATGCAAGAAGATATGTGATTTTTAAATGTGGGAAACTTGCCCCCCCCCTCAATAATTACAGAATATAATCTAGCAAATTATATATATCTTCTAACAGTATAAGCAGGGTGGTAGAACACGATATACAACTAAAACTACAGTTCCCAGCATCTCTGCTTTTGTTTGTAGAGGAATGCTGGGAGTTGTAGTTTTAACACATCTGGAGATCTACTGGTTGCCTATCCTGATATAAACAGACGCATGCTGACAAGGGTCTGAAAAGCCTGAAAAGTAAGGTAGATAGCTCACTATAAAGAAAGTCAATGACTGGAGACTTCTTTGCATAGTATATTAACTTTTTAACTTTTCATTTGCCTCAAATCTATGGCATAATCACATAAAAATGAAAATATCTCTAAAACACTGCAAAATATTTAAGGACAACTTCACCCTCATAAAAAACTTTTAGAAAGAATGCCTCTTTAAAGGGCAAGTCCAGCCACAAAATGAAAACTTACATACAGGTAAATCACCCCCCAAAACCCTAAATGGTAACAGTTTGAAATCTGAAAGATATAAGTCTAACCTGAACTCCTGCACTCCTGCAAAGAATAAGTCTAACCGAACTGTTGCCCTGTTTCTGCTTCCTGGTTCTTCCAGTTATGGATTTGACAGTTGACATCACAGTCAAGACTGAATATTAATCCCTGTCTGCCTCTTTTTAACTCTTCATTTGCCTCAATCCTTGTCCAAAGTGTTCTCTGCAGTGGCTGTTCAAAGTTCCAGAAAGTAAGAAGTAGGGAGCTGTCTGTGTGTCATCCGATCCCTGCTATTCCTTGTCCTCCGAGAGCCACAGGGGAACCCACTCCCTCCAGATCCATCTTGGGTTCTTCATCCCCTACCATAAAAGCTTTTGCTATAGTGTACCCCACCCTAGCCCACCCACAACTGCAAGTTCATTTTGTAAAAGAAGCATCAGAAACGTACTTACACTCCTTCATTCCCCCAGCCCTCGGCATTACCGGCAGCCGCATCTGGCCCCTGCTTGCAAGTTCCAGGTGGGAACAGAGTGGGGGGAATGAAGGAGTGTAAGTACATTTCTGACGTTCTTTTACAAAACGAACTTGGTGGTTGGGGGTGGGCGACTCTACAGCAAAGATACCCTTTGTGTACACTACAGTGGAGATACCTTTAAGCCAAAAGCATGGAAGCCTGGGCCTCTGTGTGACTATGTTCATAATGGGTACGGTTTTTTATTATTTCACAATCTGGTTCGCCATACAGTGGTGGTAATTTTTTTTACCTTTGCTGGCTATAGTTTAGGCCTTAATTGGTGCACCCCATTAATTAGCCTGGAGAATTGGCATGCTATTAATTGCACTAGCACTTATTTCCACATCCTACTAAATTTGTATAGTTTTATTCACATTTTGTGGCAGGACAGGCTTGATCCTTTTTGGAACCTCCACTTTCCTAATCCAACTTTTCTGGAGACTTGTGGCAGCTGGAGGTCGATTTGGAGGGCCATCTAAGGCCCCCTTGCAAAGGGAGGGAGGCCTATGGATCCCCTATTGGTAGGTTAGTTGTATTCCATACAAATTCTCTATTGGGCTCTCTCTATTGCTCCAACAAAGGGATGTCTAATGGTTTTTTTTTACTGATTGCTTGACATTTCCTGAAAAGTGAGAAGGAAGATGGTCTTGCCCACCTTAGGGTATTGTGTTGAGCATGAAACACGAGATATCTCCACCAAACTAGCTCAGTGAATTTATGGGATCCATACATAATAACATTTCTCATGATATCTTATGAATAGTGGGCAAAACTTGATATACCAATCTGATCTAAAAATGACTGGTGGACTGGAGGGCTGAAACACTGATTGGTGGATGGTGCTGAAATGCATTATGCAGGAAGGAGTTTTTTTAAAAAACCTCCTCCCTCTCTCTCTCTCTCTCTCTCTCTCTACAAATATATATATATAATAATATATATTAAATATATATATTATATATATATATATATATACAAAAAATAACACAGACACGTTTCGGAACACTGCGTTCCTTTTTCAAGTCAAAAGCATATGCAACTACAATAGTACAATCACAGTATTTAAAAAAAGGGGGTAAAACAGGAAATGAAATCTCCTACATCATATCCTGAAAAAACAAGCAAAGATGGCTCCCATGCGAAGCCACGCGGCATGCATACACAAGAACCATGGTGCACATCAAACCACATATGCAGCATGGCCATCATGTACACAGACCCCCGGGCTCACGACAACCATAATAAAGGACAATATAGACGAGAGAGGACTATATACAAGATGAAAAACATCTGATATAGAGGAGATGGAAAAAGACAATTAATGGAATGACAAACAACTCGTATGTGCATAAACCTGTGGCGCTAGCCCATAAAAACAGGAATAGATTATAACCATGGTTTAACCCATGTGGATGAAGCGAATTAAACTCGCTTAATCCAACAGGTCTCGCGTTTCCTACGCTTAAGCTCCCATACTATAGACCTTCACCTATAACCTCCTCAAGACCATAAATTAGGATCATCAGCTTTATGTCCAACTTCATTGAAGTGTCTAGGGACAGGTAATTTGTTTTAGCTTGATGGACGACTTATGTGTGAAATTCTTGACTTTACGTTTTGTCGTTTCCCCAATATAGACTAAGCCACACAGGCAAATAAGGCATACACAACAAATTTGAAGTATAAAAAAGTATTCATAAGTATAAAAACCACTAAGTTTAAATACATCCATTTGTGGATTAATAAAAACAGAGCCTTTAATCACAGATCTACATTGGACGCCTCATGGAAACTGAGCAATCTAGAAACCTGTACTGAGCCTGAGCATACTCAGAAGAGGCAGATAGGGGATTAACATTCAGTCATTGGCTGTGATGTCAACTGTCAAATCCATAACTGACAGTTGCTAACTGGAAGAACCAGGAAGCAGAAACACATGAAACAGGACATTGTGCAGGATTTCAGGTTAGACTTGTATATTTCAGATTTTAAACTATTACCGTTTAGGGTTTTGGGGGGTGATTTACCTGTATGTAAATTTTCATTTTAGGGCTGGACTTGCCCTTTAACCAATAAAATGTTGTCATTTTGTTGGCATTTTGGCCGATGCCCTTTTTCACGAGCACCTAACATTGTGATCATTATCAAAAGAGCTGCAGTCTTGGAACATTGTCTATTGCCAGTGCGTGCACCCTGAGTTATTGATACACGAAGTGCCAGCATAAGGATATATTCTCCTATTCGGACGATGAGGTGCATAGTTTAGTGTCATCAGCAAACACAGGGACTTGCTCTCAATGCCCCATTCTAAGTCATTTATAAACAGATTAAAAAGAAGCAGCCCCAGTACAGAACCCTTAGGTACTGTGCTTAGAACTTTACCCCACATAGATGTAGCTCCATTTACCACTACTCTCTGTTTGCGATCCAATAACCAATTCTCTATCCATGAACAAATGTTTTCTTCTAGGCCTCAGTTTATACATTAGTCACCTATGTGGCACAGTATCAAAAGCTTTCACAAAATCCAAGTATACCACATCCACTGCTGTGCCTGAATCTAAATTCTTACTAACTTCCTCATAAAAACCAATTAAATTTGTCTGGCATGATATATTTCTCATAAATCCATGCCGACTACTATTAACAGATCAGTTCTGGAGACAAAGTCAAGGATATGATCCCGTAACAACATTTCCAGCACCTTCCCTACCACTGATGTTAGGCTTACAGGTCTATAGTTACCAGGCTGTGAAGGACTACCTTTTTTGAATATTTGTATTACATTGGCTTTTTCCAATCCAGCGGCACATCCCCAGACAAAAGCAAATCTGAAAAGATGAGAAACAGTGGTCTAGCTAGAACTGAACTAAGCTCTATTAAAATCCGGGGATGCAATCCATCTGGTCCTGGGGCTTTATTGATTCTAGGTTATAAATGAATCCTCATATACCCTATAATATTATTAAAATACCTGCTGTAAGGACTAGGATTGTCTATAGTGAAAACCGATGTAAAAAAATGGTGTAGCAGATTAGCCTTTTTGACATCCTCTACAACCATCTTAGCCCCATTGTTTACTGGTCCCACATTCTCAGTCCTCATCTTTTTACCATTTATATAATCTATTAAAAGATTTGGGGGTTCTGGTAGATAAAAGATTTGGGGGTTCTGGTAGATAACAGACTTAGCTGTAGCAAACAATGCCAGGTAGCAACAGCTAGAGCTAGCAAGATATTGTCTTGTATAAAAAGGGGAATAGATTCAAGAGAGAAAAATATTATTCTCCCTCTTTACAAGGCACTGGTAAGGCCTCATTTGGAATATGCGGTGCAGTTTTGGAATCCCATATACAAAAGGGACATCTTGGAAATGGAAGCAGTCCAGAGAAGGGCAACTAAATTAATAAGGGGAATGGAGGGGCTTGAATATGCAGGCAGATTAGACAAGTTAGGGCTGTTTACATTGGAGAAGCGGCTGTTGCGTGGGGACATGATAACCTTGTACAAATATATTAATGGCCCATACAATGAGCTCTCTGGTGCATTGTTCACTAATAGGTCATATCAGAGGACACGTGGACATCCTTTAAGGTTGGAAGAAAAGACGTTTCATCTTCAGGTTAGGAGAGGTTTCTTTACAGTGAGAACGGTGAAACTGTGGAACTGTCTTCCAGCAGATGTGGTAATGGCAAGTTCATTGAATAACTTTAAAAAAGGCCTGGATAAGTTTCTAAAACTAAAAAATTGAGAATTACTGGTATTAATGCATATAGATCTGGTTGATCCAGGGATACTTTCCGATTGCCGTTTGGAGTCAGGAAGGAATTTTTTCCCCCCTTTTTAGCTGGGGTTTTTTGCCTTCCTCTGGATCAACTGTTAGGTAGGGTTAAAAAAAAAAAAAAAGTGAATAGGTTGGACTTGATGGACGTATGTCTTTATTCAACCTTAATTACTATGTTACTATGTAATTACTATATACCTAAAAAACATTTTGGGGTTGGACTTGCTTTGTTCGGCTATCCGTATTTCATTTTCTATTTTAGCTAGTTTAATTGCTTTCTTGCACTCTTTACTACAGATTTTATACTCCCTGTAAGACTGTTCTGTTCCCTCTGATTTCAAAATTTTAAAAGACTTTTTCTTTTTTTCCATTTCCCTTTTTAACTGAGCATTAAGCTAATGCAGGAGTGGACCTAATCATTGAGGTGCAATCCGTCTCTACTAAAGAGCCTGTAGCCAACAGAAAAGTCAGCCCAGTTCTCTAAAAACCCAAACCCTATCTCCATACACCACCATGCATTTATACTCCTAAGCTCCCATTGCCTCCCCAGCGTAGCATGTGGCTGCGGTAGTAGTTCTGAAATCACTACCCTTGAGGTCCTTACTTCTAACTTGGCCCCTAACTCTTGGAAATTATTTTTAAGGACCTCACCTCCACCACTAACTTTGTCATTGGCACCAATGTGAACCAAGACCGCTAGGTCACCCCCAGACCCACCCAATAATCTGCATACACGATCCACCACATGCCGAACCCTAGCATCAGGCAGGCAACACACACCTTTGTGCATCCCAGATCTGCACAGCAGTGGAAATTACGGGATTATTGTACCTGTAATACAAATTTGTGGTGTATTGTATAATTTGTCCATGCAGACTTCTGTACATTGGTGAGATGACCCAGGCTGTTAAGTCTAGAATTTCACAGCACAGGTCATCCATTAGGACTGGCAACCTAAAGTTGCCTGTCTCTGAACATTTTATCAAGATTGTTCATTCCGACATACAGCTTAAATCCTTAGTATTAGAATCGGTCTCCACACGAGGAGGGGTGGGGAACAGGGTCTTAAACTAAAGACAAGGGAGGTATGGTGGGTACATAAGTTGGACTCCACCCTGGGGTCTCAACCGGGACTATGATTTACATCTATTTTTATAGAATTGGTTCTGTAATCTGGGTCTATATGCCTTTTGCTATATTTCAGCGTAGCCTTGCGATTAGGTGAGAACCTTCAATTTTCATGATATTTGGTATTTGGGTAGTTTGCAAAAATAAAACCAAAAAGGCACTTACAGAGCTTTGTTCCCCCGGCGTTCAGACCCAGCCCTCTGCTTGCAGGAAATTGTAAGCGGGGGACCGTACTGGCAGCCATGTCCGTGATTGGCTGAGAGGCAGCCAATCACAGCCACGGATGCCGGCATTGCAGAACGCCAGGGGGGAAGAGGCTCTGTAAGCACATTACAGATTCTTTTTTTTTTTTGCAAACAAATATGGCAGTTGGAGGTTGGATAGGGTCCACTAAAATACAGCAAAAGTATTTAAAGCTAGGTCACTTTTTGGGACTTTGGAAAGACATTGCAGGAGAACCATTTGGAGCAGAGGTAAGGTAAGGATTTTTAAACACTGCACAGTGTTCCACAGTAATGGGGGAAAATTTAGTTTTGGGGGAGGACATGCCCTTTAACTCACATATTAAATTTGATAATAGTTTTTAGGTGTATTTTATTCTAATGTGTTGATATGTATAATATGTCCCTCCTATATATATGAATCTTTATATTTTTATGAAGAATGCATTGCTTTATAAGGAGCTACCAATATGATAGGGGATATATATTACACATAGTAAAGGCATTTCTCACTATTACCATCTACATTACTATAAATATGTGCATATAAAGTACAGTACTCATTTATATTAGGTACATGACAAAATTTATAAAGTTTAAAAATGTACTTACATTGCTGGTACCCCTATTTTAAAGGGCATGTCCACCCTTAAAAATTATTTTTGATATGCTGCTCCCCCATGTCTGGTAGCCCCAACCGCATGGTTAGTATTTTCCAAAAGCTCCCCAAACTCTTACTTACCTCCCCTCGTTCCTCCGCTGCACTGCCGGCCCTCTGCTTGCGAGAATGCAGCAGAGGGGCGGGACCGGCAGTCGCGTCTGTGATTGGCTGAGGGCAGCCAATCATGGACGCGGCTGCCGGTCATTCAGTGCAGCGGAGGAAAGAGGAGAGGTAAGTAAGAGTTTGGGGAGCTTTTGGAAAATACTAACCATGCGGTTGGGGCTACCAGACAGGGGGGAGCAGCATATTAAAAGGGTTTTACGCTAGGGGGAGGATAGTGGAACGGGAGGGAGAGGGAGGGAGGGGGGAGGGGGGGAGGGAGAAGGTGCAGGAGCATGACAAAATCTAGCGGAGGCAAGGTAGCAGGCAGAGCCCTGCTAGCCTCCTGGTGGACAGTTTTTGGGACTTTAGGGGGGGTCTACAGGAGAACCCTATGGAGCTGGGATGTGAGGTAAGGATTACACTACACTACATGGTGGGGCCATTACTGGGGGGGATTATAGTTTTGGGGGTGGACATGTCCTTTAATATGACATAGTCAAAATGGAAGATTTAGCCACACCTCTGTCACTGCTTAAAACTCTGCATGTGTTACACTGAAAAAGTGTAAGGAAGTTTCCTGTATTACACCCAAATATGTACGGTTTGTAAAACATGTGACAGTCTTAGCCAATCAAAAGAAGATTTCCTGTAGGGGGAGAGTCCAGCTGTTTTTTGCTTCATAGGAAGTCACGCGTCTGAGGACATAAAGGAAAAACTTTGCATGTTTTTGCCCCTTCCTCTGAGAATGCTGGGAGTGACAGTTTTTTGGAGGGCTTTTTACACCTTTAAGCCCACCTCACCTTAAGCTATAAAGCTAACTGGTATCTTGTGCTCCCAAGTCCCATCCCGTAGAATGCTATGCACGCTATAGACCAGAACCAGAAAGCAGTCAGGACCTATCAGTGTGGCCGTGATGGATTGCATGAAAGGTATGTTTGTTCCTGGCTCCACAGGCAGTGAACTATTTCTTTGTGTCCTTCACTGATGCTACCTATCAAGATTTAAACATGGCAAGATAGTCTGGGTTCTATATAGGACCTCAGATTTTCCAATATTAATTCCTCTCTAACAGACCTGGTGGCAGAGAGAGAAGATAAAGTTGAGCTCTTCACAGTAGTTGTACTTCACTGTGGTATTCTTACTGAACTACACTCAAAGAGAAAGAGTGTCAGTTCCAGAACAATCCAAAAGGTGGTGCTGGTGGTGCTAACCAAGGATGCATTGATTGCAAACTGATTGCATTTAAACTGTATTAATTACAATAATTTAGTCTTGCTGCATGTGTTTCCTTTTATAAACCTGTTGCATTTCAAAGCTTTTCTACTATTAGAGAAAGCTGGGATTTGTAGTGCAACTGTAGTAGTATTGTTCAAACCTGCAGCACAATGCTTGGCCAAAGAGAGATATATTTTGATTACATATTCAAAAAATACAAAACCAATGAAGTTATTGTCATCATTTAATTTATATACTGCTACCCAAGTACTGAGCTGTTGATTATGTATAGCAAGGAGAAGCTACTACACAGGAAGCACTTGGTAGGAGAACTACAGCCTAACTAAGCTTTCATAACCAGCATTTGAACTATTTTAATTCTGCAAGCTCAACTGTTAAACCAAAAGTGTGCTTTACTAAGCAGCACTTGCTGTTTTATAGTGCCCTCTAGACACACCCTCTATATTGATTGGTCCAAGATTCAAGAACACATCCGATTTCAGATTTGTTTTAGACTAATCAGCGTTTAGGAGTGTGGTTAGGTAACACTATAAAATATCAAGTGTGCCTAATGGAAGCTTAGTTTTATTCAGTAACCAAACAAGCAGGACATGCCATTGTATTTTGATATGAAATCAGCAAAGCTATGTTTGCTGGCTTTTAAATCCTTTAGTTCTGGGAATCCTTAGTTATGGGACAGTTCTCTGTTTAAATTAAAATATATGTTGAGCAGTACATGCAAGAAGATATGTGATTTTTAAATGTGGGAAACTTGCCCCCCCCCTCAATAATTACAGAATATAATCTAGCAAATTATTATATATCTTCTAACAGTATAAGCAGGTGGTAGAACACGATATACAACTAAAACTACAGTTCCCAGCATTCTCTGCTTTTGTTTGTAGAGGAATGCTGGGAGTTGTAGTTTTAACACATCTGGAGATCTACTGGTTGCCTATCCCTGATATAAACAGACGCATGCTGACAAGGGTCTGAAAAGCCTGAAAAGTAAGGTAGATAGCTCACTATAAAGAAAGTCAATGACTGGAGACTTCTTTTGCATAGTATATTAACTTTTTAACTTTTCATTTGCCTCAAATCCTATGGCAATAATCACATAAAAATGAAAATATCTCTAAAACACTGCAAAATATTTAAAGGACAACTTCACCCTCATAAAAACATCTTTTAGAAAGAATGCCCTCTTTAAAGGGCAAGTCCAGCCACAAAATGAAAACTTACATACAGGTAAATCACCCCCCAAAACCCTAAATGGTAACAGTTTGAAATCTGAAAGATATAAGTCTAACCTGAACTCCTGCACTCCTGCAAAGATATAAGTCTAACCTGAACTGTTGCCCCTGTTTCTGCTTCCTGGTTCTTCCAGTTATGGATTTGACAGTTGACATCACAGTCAATGACTGAATATTAATCCCCTGTCTGCCTCTTTTTAACTCTTCATTTGCCTCAATTCCTCTGCTCCAAATGGTTCTCCTGCAGTGGCTGTTCAAAGTTCCAGAAAGTAAAGAGTAGGGAGCTGTCTGTGTGTCATCCGATCCCTGCTATTTCCTTGTCCTCCGAGAGCCACAGGGGAACCCACTCCCTCCAGATCCATCTTGGGTTCTTCATCCCCTACCTATAAAAGCTTTTGCTATAGTGTACCCCACCCTAGCCCACCCACAACTGCCAAGTTCATTTTGTAAAAGAAGCATCAGAAACGTACTTACACTCCTTCATTCCCCCAGCCCTCGGCATTACCGGCAGCCGCATCTGGCCCCTGCTTGCAAGTTCCAGCTGGGAACAGAGTGGGGGGAATGAAGGAGTGTAAGTACATTTCTGACGCTTCTTTTACAAAACGAACTTGGTGGTTGGGGGTGGGCGACTCTACAGCAAAGATACCCTTTGCTGTACACTACAGTGGAGATACCCTTTAAGCCAAAAGCATATGGAAGCCTGGGCCTCTGTTGTGCACTACTGTTCATAATGGGTACGTGGTTTTATTATTTTCACAATCTGGTTCCGCCATACGTGGTAGGTAATTTTTTTACCTTTGCTGGCTATAGTTTAGGCCTTAATTGGTGCACCCCATTAATTAGCCTGGATGAATTGGCATGCTTATTAATTGCACTATGCACTTATTCCCCACTCCCTACTAAATTTGTATAGTTTTATTCACATTTTGTGGCAGGACAGGCTTGATCCTTTTTGGAACCTCAACTTTCCTAATCCAACTTTTCTGGAGACTTGTGGCAGCTGGAGGTCGATTTGGAGGGCCATCTAAGGCCCCCTTGCAAAGGGAGGGAGGCCCTATGGATCCCCTATTGGTAGGTTCAGTTGTATTTCCATACAAATTCTCTATTGGGCTCTCTCTATTGCCTCCAATCAAAGGGATGTCTAATGGTTTTTTTACTGATTTGCTTGACATTTGCCTGAAAAGTGAGAAGGAAGAATGGTCTTGCCCACCTTAGGGTATTTGTGTTGAGCATGAAAGCACTGAGATATCTCCACCCAAACTAGCTCCAGTGAATTTATGGTATCCATACATTAATTAACATTTCTCATGATATCTCTATGAATAGTGGGCAAAACTTGATATACCAATCTGATCTAAAAATGACTGGTGGACTGGAGGGCTGATTTAACACTGATTGGTGGACTGGTGCTGAAATGCATTATTGCAGGAAGGAGTTTTTTTTTAAAAAAACCTCTCTCTCTCTCTCTCTCTCTCTCTCTCTCTCTACACTAATATATATATATATATATATATATATATATATATATATATAATATATATATATATATACAACATAACACAGACAAAACGTTTCGGAACACTGCGTTCCTTTTTCAAGTCAAAAGCATATGCAACTCACAATAGTACAATCACAGTATTTAAAAAAAAGGGGTAAAACAGGAAATGAAATCTCCTACATCATATCCTGAAAAAACAAGCAAAGATGGCTCCCATGCGAAGCCACGCGGCATGCATACACAAGAACCATGGTGCACATCAAACCACATATGCAGCATGGCAATCATGTACACAGACCCCCGGGCCTCACGCAAACCATAATAAAGGACAATATAGACTGAGAGAGACTATATACAAGATGAAAAACAATCTGCATATAGAGGAGATGGAAAAAGACAATATATAATGGAATGACAAACAACTCGTATGTGCATAAACCTGTGGCGCTAGCCCTATAAAAACAGGAATAGATTATAACCATGGTTTAACCCATGTGGATGAAGCGAATTAACTCGCTTAATCCAACAGGTCTCGCGTTTCCTACGCTTAAGCTCCCTATCCTATAGACCTTCACCTATAACCTCCTCAAGTACCATAAATTTAGGATCATCAGCTTTATGTCCAACTTCATTGAAGTGTCTAGGGACAGGTAATTTGTTTTAGCTTGATGGACGACTTATGTTGTGAAATTCTTGACTTTACGTTTTGTCGTTTCCCCAATATAGACTAAGCCACACAGGCAAATTAAGGCATACACAACAAATTTTGAAGTATAAAAAAGTATTCATAAGTATAAAAACCACTAAGTTTAAATACATCCATTTTGTGGATTAATAAAAACAGACCCTTTAATCACAGATCTACATTGGACACAATTGTGACACGGAATCATACCCATATGGGCACTTTTAAGCCAAGTACTTTTTTTAGGAGGTGCCTGGGTACTGGTAGATGTCACAATTGATCTAATGGTTTTACCTCTTTTGTAAGAAATGAGAGGAGGTTCACTAAATTCTTTAACCTCTGTGTACGATTCTGTTAAAATGTGCCAGTATTTGTTAATATATTTTGCTATGTTGTTGCTGTTATGATTAAACGGAGATACAAAAACAAGCCTGTTTTTGTTCCTATTTTTATTATTTCTCCTGATCTTAGCTTCTTTATTTTTAAGTTTATACCTTGATTGGGCAATTATTTTATCTGGATATATACGTGAAGCAAATTTTTTGCTCATTTCCACCAGTTGAACCTCCTTTTTCTCTGGCTCATTTACCAGTGTGTCAACACGGCAGAACTGGCTATACGGAATCAATTTTTTACATACAGAGGGTGGTAACTCGTGAAATGAAGCAATTGATTACGATTCGTGGGCTTCATATAGAGCCCTGTAAAAAATTTACCATTACCCTTGTTAATCTGGACATCCAGAAAATGAATGGACTGATCGCTGACCTGTATATATATTGTGTACTATCTCACTGTTACCATTTAAATGACCATCAGTAAATGTATATAAAATGTAGCAATGACCTATATTAGGTACAACACAAAATATACAAAATACATACTTACAGAGCTGAGATCCCTATTTTAAAGGGTATGTCCACCCTTCTTTTTAATTTTTAATATAGTGTAGGACTTAGTCCCCCAGCCCCAACCGCTATATTTTTATGTAAGAATCTTCCCCAAACATTACTTACCTTCCCTCTTACCTCCGCCGCACTGCCCGGCCCTCTGCCTGCTCGAAAATGCAAGCAGAGAGCTGAGCTGAGAGGCAGCCAATCAGGGACGCAGCTGCTGGTAGATCTGAACGGCGGAGGAAAGAGGGAAGGTAAGTAAAGATCGGGGAAGTTTCTTACATTACAAATATAGCGGTTTGGGCTGGGAGACTAAGCCCTACACTATATAAAAAGGGTTTGGAGCTAGGGGGTGGGAGTCCAAAATGGGAGGGAGAAGGAGGGGGAGAATGGCTGCAGTGCGCATGCCAAACTTCTCTCGGAGGGGAGACAGGAGGCAGAGTCCTATATGGACTCTGCTATCCTCCTGGTGGGCAGGAGGGGACTTTGGGGGGGGGGGATTACTGGTGAACCATTTGGAGCTGGGATGTGCCTTTTGCCTAGTGGTAAAGTGGTAAAGCCAGGCAGGTATACCAAGGATTTACTGTAATACTGAAATAAAAAGCAGTTATCAGTTATTAAAAATTGCTCTAAAGCAACTTTTTTTCAATTAGATCTGTATAACAGTATATAAAGGATAAATCCATTTCTTTAGGTAAACTGGGAATGAGAAATGTTTGTTTATACGTTAGATTATTAGGGCAATGCTATTATAATAACATGATGCTGTGAGGTATCGTCTGTTATAATATATGAGGTACCATCACCACTTGCCATGGTGAATACTAAGTATTAACCTAGCATGTTTAGTTTCAACCACACAGTGTAGCAGGATTGCCTGGGTCTACTCTCAGACCTGCAGGACTATCCTATTTGGTTCCTGTGGAAGCTGGTGGCTGTAACACACAGCAAAACACACACACACAATTTCCATTGTGCACCAACGGGCACAATTCTGCTAGTATATATATATATATATATCCCTTATATTATATAAATACATTTATATTTTTACGGAGATTTCATTGAGTTTTTAAGAGCAACTAACTAGCTGGGGGTATATAGCATTATTACACATAGGAAAGGTCCATATGTATGTGTGTAATTAGCACTATTTAAATAAAATCACCAAAAGAAATAAAACTATAAAAAGTATAGTACTACTACCTACTACTGACTTACAAAACAATTTATATGCAATTAATAAACTAAACTTACTTTACTGGACACCCCTAAGTTTGAATGGAAAACTCAAAATAATAGGTTAAGACACACCTCCAGGATTTCTACAGGGTCTCCATGTAGACACTAAAAGGAAGTGGAATTTTACTAACATCCAATGAGAGGTTCAGATCTTCCACTGTTAGCAAATCAAAAAATGCTCTTAGGCACTGTCCATGAAAAGACAGGAAGTGTAAGGAAGTTCCTGTATTACACCCAGTTATGTGTGGTTTGTAAAACATGTGACAGTCTTAGCCAATTAGAAAAATCTTCAGACTCTCACATTTACTCCCCCTCCCCTCTCTATAGAAAGTAATGAGACAATCCAGTTTCTGTTTGCTAAACAGGAAGTGTCTGTTTATGATTAAATAACTTTGCATGTCTCTGAAACTACCCAGCATTCTTAGAGAAATGGGCAGTTTTTACCCGAATATTAATATATTAAAGGACAACTCCACCCTCTTAAGAACATATTTTAGAAAGAACGGCCTCTTTAAAATATGTTGATATATCATACTTTGTCCTATGAATTCATTACTGTATGCCTGCTATGTTTCTGGATGCCTCATGGAAACTGAGCAATTTAGAAACCTGTACTGAGCAGGTACTGAGCCTGGGCATGCTCAGAAGAGGCAGATAGGGAGGGGATTAACATTCAGTCATTGGCTGTGATGTCAACTGTCAAATCCATAACTGACAGTTGCTAACTGGAAGAACCTGGAAGCAGAAACGGGAAACAGGACATTGTGTAGGATTTAAGGTTAGACTTTTATTTTTCAGATTTCAAACTATTACCGTTTAGGGTTTTGGGGGGTGATTTACCTGTATGTAAGTTTTCATTATAGAGCTGGACTTGCCCTTTAAACATGAGGCTGTCAGGTACCTTCAGTTATAAAAAGGCTCTACTTCATTTTATACCCTGTGGGGAACTTTTAGCTCCTTTATCCAAACCTCTCCATAATTTGTCAAGCTAATCAGAATCCTGTGTATCCTAACCCCATAGTGACTGTAAATCTGGAACTTGCTGTGGTAATTACCAATAAGTATGAACCTAGCATGTTATCTTGGATGTCCAATGGAGCTGTTCAGATTGAATTGCACATTGTGGCAGGATTGCCTGGATCTGTGTTCAGATCTAGTAACATAGTAACATAGTAATTAAGGTTGAATAAAGACATTCGTCCATCAAGTCCAACCTATTCCCTTTTTTTTTTTTTTTTTTTTTTTTAACCCTACCTAACAGTTGATCCAGAGGAAGGCAAAAAACCCCAGCTAAAAAAGGGGGGGGAAAAATTCCTTCCTGACTCCAAACGGCAATCGGAAAGTATCCCTGGATCAACCAGATCTATATGCATTAATACCAGTAATTCTCAATATTTTTTAGTTTTAGAAACTTATCCAGGCCTTTTTTAAAGTTATTCAATGAACTTGCCATTACCACCTCTGCTGGAAGACAGTTCCACAGTTTCACCGTTCTCACTGTAAAGAAACCTCTCCTAACCTGAAGATGAAACTTCTTTTCTTCCAACCTTAAAGGATGTCCACGAGTCCTCTGATATGACCTATTAGTGAACAATGCACCAGAGAGTTCACTGTATGGGCCATTAATATATTTGTATAAGGTTATCATGTCCCCACGCAACCGCCGCTTCTCCAATGTAAACAGCCCTAACTTGTCTAATCTGCCTGCATATTCAAGCCCCTCCATTCCCCTTATTAATTTAGTTGCCCTTCTCTGAACTGCCTCAATTTCCAAGATGTCCCTTTTGTATATGGGATTCCAAAACTGCACCGCATATTCCAAATGTGGCCTTACCAGTGCCTTGTAAAGAGGGAGAATAATATTTTTCTCTCTTGATTCCATTCCCCTCTTTATACAAGACAATATCTTGCTAGCTCTAGCTGTTGCTACCTGGCATTGTTTGCTACAGCTAAGTCTTTATATCAAGAACCCTAAATCTTTTTCCATTTCAGATGCACTTAACACAGAGTTATTATGGTGTAGGTGGCACAGGGATTATAAATCCCAAATGCATCACCTTACATTTATCAACATTGAATCTCATCTGCCATTTGCTGCCCATTTTGATAATCTATCTAGGTCTGCTTGCAGCACTTGCACATCATTGGAAGTTTCCAAAGCTCTGCATAATTTAGTGTCATCAGCAAACACAGAGACCTTGCTCTCAATGCCCCCTTCTAAGTCATTTATAAACAGATTAAACAGAAGCGGCCCCAGTACAGAACCCTGAGGAACTCGCTTAGAACTTTAGCCCACATGGTAGCTCCATTAACCACCACTCTTGTTTGCGGTCCAATAACCAGTTCTCAATCCATGAACAAATGTTTTCTTCAAGGCCAACAGTCCTCAGTTATACATTAGTCGCCTATGTGGCACAGTATCAAAGGCTTTTGCAAAATCCAAATATACCACATCCAAGCGTGCCTGAATCTAACTTCTTACTCACTTCTTCATAAAAACCAATTAAATTTGTCTGGCATGATCTATTTCTCATAAATCATGCTGACTACTACTAATAAGATGATCTCTGGAGACAAAGTCAAGGATATGATCCCTTAACAAAGTTTCCATCACCTTCCTACCACTGATGTTAGGTTACAGGTCTATAGTTACCAGGCTGTGAACGCTACTTTTTTGAATTTGGTATTACATTGGCTTTTTTCCAATCCAGCGGCACATCCCAGACAAAAGCGAATATCTGAAAAGATGAGACACAGTGGTCTTGCTAGAACTGAACTAAGCTCTTTTAAAATCCTAGGATGCAATCCATCTGGTCCTGGCGCTTTATTGATATTAACTTTGTCTAATTGATTCCGTACCATATCCTCTGTTATCCAATGTGAAAACTCTTCTTTCCTCCCTGCACATTGTTACAACCCCTACTGTAAAGATTCTCAACAGTAAAAACCGATGTAAAAAAACGGTTTAGCAGATTAGCCTTTTCGGCATCCTCTACAACCACCTCAGCTCCATTATTTAATGGTCCCACATTCTCAGTCCTCATTTTTTTACCATTTATATACTTAAAAAACATCTTGGGGTGGACTTGCTTTGTTCGGCAATCCGTATTTCATTTTCTATTTTAGCTAGTTTAATTGCTTTCTTGCACTCTTTATTACAACTTTTGAGTCCCTGTAAGCCTGTTCTGTGCCTTCTGCTTTCAAAATTTTAAAAGCCCTTTTCTTTTTTCCATTTCCCTTTTTACCTGGCATTAAGCCATGCAGGAGTGGACCTAATTTTTTTACACTTGTTTCCTAAAGGTACCGATTTGGAAATGTTATAGTTTAATATCCCTTTAAAAGTGGTCCACATCTGCTCAGTATCTTTACCTAGAAACAGTTCCCCGCCATATGAGCAGGAGCGATTCCTTTAAAAGCATAAAATTAGCTTTCCTAAAGTTAAAAGTTTTTGTTAAGCCAGTGCACTTTAGTTTTCTGCAACCTATATTAAATGACACTATATCATGGTCATATTCCCTAAGCTTCCCATTACCTTCATCTCCAAAAGAGCTCTGGGTTATAGATATCACCAGATCCAACAAGCCATTCTTTCTAGTAGGAACTTCTACCATCTGTGAAAGAAAATGCTCATATAGGAAATTTAAGAACTTTATACCTTTTGAGGTGCTGGCAGTTCCATTACTCCAATCTATTCAGGGTAGTTAAAATCCCCCAAACCAGAACATGCCCCATACCAGCAGCCTGCCAATGCATATGGAGATATTTCCACCTCTTCCCCGGCATTTGGCGGCTTATAACACACTCCAACAATAATTTACCCACCTTCTTGCTTCCTGTACACAGTTCCACCCATAATGTTTCTGCCGCATCGTTTGCTCCCCATCTATTCCATCTTTTAAATTTGGCTTCAATTCCTGTTTACATACATACATACTCCTCCTCCTCCTTTCTTATTAACTTGGTCTGTTAAATAAGGAGTACCCTTCAATATTTACTGTCCAGTCGTGTGAATCATTAAGCCATGATTCTGCTATACCAATTACATCATACCTTTCCTTTAACGCTATTATTTCAAGTTCGCCGGTTTTTCCAGCCAGACTCCTTGCATTTGTAAACATACATTTTAGATTATCAATTGATTTACTTCCATACAGGTCGTACATGCCCTTATCCTTATGCTCCCCCCCTCCTCCTTCTCCTCCCTCCGTGTGTGTACTAGCCCCCAGATCCCTAATTCTCATCTACCCCTGTGTAGTTAAACTTTCCCTCCCCCCCATACCTAGTTTAAAATCTCCTCCAACCCCTAGCCATCTTCTCCCCAAAACAGTTGCACCATCACCATTGAGGTGCAATCCGTCACTACTAAAGAGCCTGTAGCCAACAGAAAAGTCAGCCCAGTTCTCTAAAAACCCAAACCCCATCTCCTTACACCACTCTCTTAGCCACGCATTTATACTCCTGAGCTCCCGTTGCCTCCCTAGCGTAGCACGTGGCTGCGGTAGTATTTCTGAAATTACTACCTGGAGGTCCTTGCTTTTAACTGGCCCCTAATTCTCGGAAATCATTTTTGAGGACCTCACCTCCACCTCTAACTTTGTCATTGGCACCAATGTGAACCAAGACCGCCGGGTCACTCCCAGCCCCACCCAATAATCTGTCTACACGATCCACCACATGTCGAACCCTAGCACCAGGCAGACAACACACTGTTCGGCATGCAGGGTCCTGGCGACAGATTACCCTATCTACCCTTCTAATAATAGAATCCCCTACCACTACCACCTGTCTATCCTTCCTAGCCCCCAGTTCTCCCTCCCTTGTATTGGAGATGGCCGTCCCCTGGGTGCTCAAGGGAAAGTCCCGCTCCATACATGCTGCTTCCGAGCCATCGTCCTCCACATCTTCACCTAAAATGGCAAATCTGTTGGGATCGACCAGCTGGGAAGAAGCCCCCCTATCCTTCCGTCCCCTACTTCCCCTGGTGACCCTTACAAATCTATCTTCCTTCTCCACCTTATCTGCCCCATCTCCACCCACCAGTTTACTGGCCCCTGCCAGTACCTGCATTTCCCCCAGGTTTGCCAAGTCCTGCAATGCTGCAAGTTTACCCCTTAGATTCTGTACCTCAGATTCCAGATGGGCAACCCACTCACATCTGACACATACATAGGTCCCCTGGGGCGGCTGCTCCAAGATCCCATACATGCGGCAGGATGCACATTGCGCGGCCCCAACAAAACTGTCCATACTAAACAGCAATACACAGCAGAGACACAGCAATACACAGCAGAGAAATAGTGTTGTTCTTAAACGCTTTCTTGTTTTAAACGCTTTAGTTTTTTAACACTGCCAATTCTCTTAAAAACAGAAAAATCTCTTTAAAACAGAAAATCGCTCAGAGCTAATCGCTCATGGGAAGGCCTTAAATGAGGTTCAAAACCAACCAGAGCCAACAGGCCTCAGCCAATTTAAACCAATTAGTTACACCCCCATCCAATCAGAGAGAGATTGAAAAAAAAAAAAAACCTTTCCTTTGTCTTCTACCAGCCCCCGCTCCACAGGTAACAGTGTTTTTTAAACACAAGTATTTGTTTTAGTAATCCAGTGCTTTGAGTTTACTCAAACAATTCCTACCACCTTATTCAAGCAGTAAGTAGTAAAAAAAAATAAAAATACACTAGTGATTAATTACTTACACAGTCACCCTCCTAGAAATAAATAGTGTTAGGTTAGTACATTTACTAGGCTGCAACCACAGTTAATAAACGCTTTAGTTTTTTAATGCTGTCAATTCTCTTAAAAACAGAAAAATCTCTTTAAAACAGAAAATCGCTCAGAGCTAATCGCTCATGGGAAGGCCTTAAATGAGGTTCAAAACTGCAGGTTAATACCTTTTTGTATGGATACATATAACTCTATTATGTGTCCCAACTGAGCATCTGCTTTGTGTGAGAGCCCTGCCAGGACAGATGACTGTTGGTCACAGTAACAGTGTCTGCAGCCAGCAGCGCATGTGACAGACTGATCATGTGGTCCCATGGGGAACTGCATGATTGGCCGTGATTTATTAACTGACCCATTTGTCTGATACGGACGACCGAACTCGGTCACGGCTGGCTGCCCCACACCATCACATATTTCCAGCCGACTAATCCGTGGCACTATTGGTTCGTTAATGGTGTTTACCCAGCCTTAAGGTTTGTAGACACATGCGATCGCGGGTGCCAACCCGTGACACACAATGTGTACGAACGGCCGATAATCGTGCCATGTATGGGCACTTTATCAGCTAAAATGGCCGTTCTGTCGATACACGGCACAAATATAATCCGAAACGGCCGTTCACACACGTCATGCGCCGCCACCGGTGATCGCATGTGTGCACGAACCTTTAGACTTTATATATTATAACTGCCAGGAAGGTGGTATTTGGAAGTGAGTGCAAATATGGTAAAGTTTGTGACTCTAACAGGGAGATTCACCCAGAGGCACAAGCTCTCTGGGCAAATTTCCCGTACGGGATTTACCAGAGGCTGTGCGATTTTGGGTGAATCTCACCCGCACATAAGTATTTATCGCCAGCTATTAGTTGGTGTTTAATACTTACATGTAAAGAGGCATGCAACCTCTGGTAAATTACTTTGAAACTGCCGCACGAGTGCCACGCTGCCGCCGCAAAGAGGGCATTAACGTTGCGCCAACCAATCGACCCATATAATGCTTCCCTAACCCAATAGTCTAATAGCTATGGATGTAAGGGACGGGCAGATGAACCACTTGCATGTTCAAACCCTTGGGTAGGAAGCGCTAAAGCATGACCGTGGGCTTTTAATGTCTGTAAGTCAGGAAAATGTCTTTATTCCAGGATGTATGAAAACCAAGGGGCATATTTATAAAAATCTGACTTTTTAGCCAAATAATTAACGCTGAACATCGCAGCGAAAATAGCGCCATTTGGGGCTTCGTTTCGCCTTATTTATAAAAAAAGCAAAAAAAACACACTTCGCGTCTGAAAAAGGCGAACGGGCGCGATAAAGAGCGAAAAGTATTGCAGCGAAAACTTAACGCATCTAAGATGACTGCATTGCAAAAACCATTCGAAATGCGAAAAGGCCACTATAACACAATCTAAACCAAAAATGTCCACCTCACATTTACAAATAAGTAACCCAGGTCTTATTTATCCAATCCATTTATAAATTCTAATTTGGAATACAATTCAATTTTCCACCGCACATTCGCCTTCCTCATGTGCGGTTGCTTTTCTAATGCGCGTTCGCTTTTCCAAGACATATTCCCCATTATAATGCGCGATTGCCTTTATAATTCGCATTTACCTTTCTAATGTGCGATCGCTTTTCCATATTCACCATTATAATGCGCAATCGTCTTTATAATGCGCGTTCGCCTTTCTAATTCGCGTTCACCTTTCTAATGCGCAGTCGCCTTTCTAATGTGCGTTCGCTTTCTAGTGTACATTCACCTTTCTAATGCGCAGTTGCTTTCTAATGCATATTCACCTTTCTAATGTGCGTTTGCTTTCTAATGCATATTCACCTTTCTTATGTGCATTTGCCTTCATAATATGCGTTCGTATTAACGCGCTTTCATCAGCTCATTAGGCAAAAGAGTTTTCTTACCAATTTTTTTTTTCTCTTCATTCTCCCAATCCAATGTGGTTTTATTTCAAATATAGTATCAATTACATTGAACAGCTTACTAGGCGGTAACTATGATTGTGTGTCTTTTTTTCACTTCTTGCGCTCCAAATTGGACCGAATTAAAAAGCATCAACAATGAACTAGAATTGAATGGAAACACTATTTAAACCAGCTTATCATTGTGAGTAGAGAACATGTCTGAAGAGGAGGTGTTATTTTAGTGCCACTTTCCAAAGCTTGAAGCAGCTGCAGTGCTCTATGTGGAGGCTGCAGAGAGGCTACATGGAGGACAGGACAGGGAACATGTGTCAGGATCAGACAACCTCATTTTTAAAAGGAGATTTAGTCGTCTGTACGAGCTGTCTGATGATGAGGTTATTCGTCACTTTACACTAAAATTGCCCAGCCATACTGGAGCTTTATAGCAAAATGGGCGATTTGTTTGAGCCCAGGATGAGGCAGATCTTACAGTTTCATGGATCCAGAAAAAAACAAGGACCACCTAGATGTCCACATTCCTAAGGAACAAATACTAATGCATGAGCATGTGTTGCGTGCGAAAATAAAAGCGCGAAAACGCCACCTTCTTATGGTGCCAAAACGGCATGCCCCCTTCTTTTGGCGCAAAACTGGCGTCCACAAAGGTGAAAAGCGAAGTGTGAAAGGCGAAAATAGGACTGAAAAAATCTGACGTTGAAGATGCGGAAAATAGGAGTGTCATTAAATAGATAGCAATGCTGTATTGTTCCGAACAATGTAAAAATATTCCTTTATACACATTGAGACAATATTGTGCATCAAATATTAATTCACAGCATAGGGTCTTTTATTCGCTTTCCTAATTTCGTGTTTCGCTTTATTTTGTTGCTTTTTAGGTTTCCGGTTTATTTGAATGAATCCCATACCCTGCGTCTCCTATTTTGAAACACAAACAAATCTGTGTAAGTCATTTTTATACACATTACCTTGAAATTGTAGGAAACGAACTACTTACCCACAAGCCAGCCCTCTGGCATCCGTCCGCTGGTAAACTTGCGGTAGAGAGCTGACTGCCGCAAAATATGGGATTGTGGCAACTTCCAGGAAACGCACTGTTTATACTCATAATGCGCAGGTGAAAATCACACACCACCTGAACATTAAGATAATGGAAGGGTTTTCTACACACTTCCATTCTCTGTTTAGGTGGTGCGAGCGCAATATGCGAACAATCAACGGCTCCTAGGCATTTAGGAAAACCCCCTTGCAGAAAAAAAATCTGTTTTGATGTTTTGCCACTCTGACTCACTGGATGTAAACCGGATGTAATCAGTAGACAAGGGCAAAATAGCATTTAGCACCTTGGGCAGGATCCTGGAAAAAGAAGGCTGACTCATGCCAATGAGTTGTGACGTCACAGCCTGGAATGTGGCATTGCCCAAAAAATAAAGGACAGACAAAAATGTTGTCATCCCAGCCAATGACACATTCCGCCTTGTTGATGGCTCCAACAAATCGCCCAGTTTGCCGTGCAACTCCTGTATGGCTGGGCGATTTAGGCGAAAGTGACGCACAACCTCCTCATCAGACAGCTCGTCCAGAAGCTGTTTAGAAAAAAACGAGGTTGCCTGATCTTAACTGACACATTTTCCCTCTCCTGCTCTCCACGCTGCTCATGTTCAGCCTTCAAAAGTAAAACAGCAGCTGCTTATGCTGAAACAGTTTGGACAAAGCCAAACAAAAGTAGCTCCTCCACACTCATTTTCTCTAGCCACAATGAACACCTTAAACTGCTTGTTTAAATAGTGTTTGGTAGCAAACAAAATTTATTGTTCCTGTTTTTTTCATAATGTGAACATTTGTAGCAAAAGAAGTGAAAACCACATCCAATCATTGTTACCGACTAGCCAGCTGTTCAACGTTCTTGGCACTATATTTAAATTTTTCTAAAATTGGGAGAAGATAGAAAGAAAAATAAGAAAGTTGACAACGTCTATTAACAACGTAAACGCGTATTCAAAAGGCGAACGCGCATTCCAAAGGTGATCGCCGATTAGCAAGACTAAAGCGCATTCAAAAGGCAAACGCGTATTCAAAAGGCAAACGCGCATTCCAAAGGCGATTAGCAAGATGAACAGACAGAATGAGTTGTTTAAAGGGTGAAGCCACACCAGCGCGTTTTTCGTGTTTCCGTCCACGTTTTGCGTTCGCAATTGCGCCCGCGGGAACGCAAAACTTGCTGCGATTTCAGATTGCACGTCCGTTTGTGTTTTGCTAATGCATGGGTTCAAACGCAAGACGGCAAAAACGTATGCGCAAAGCCAAAACGCACAACAATCGCGGGCAATAGCGCTTGCAATTTTGTGTGCGATTCCTGAGGCCACACTGCAACGCACAGGAATCGCACACCAAATCGTGAGCGCTATTGCACACAATTGTGCACGCGATCCTTGTGCGTTTGGCGTTTGCGCGTGCGATTTCACCTTTTTTGGTTATGGAAATGAATGCATTAACGCACCAAAAATGGTGAACACATGCATAAACCAAAAGGGAAAAATGAAAAATCTATATCTCTCATAGATGTGTTCAAAAAAGACAATTTGTATGAATGGCTTTTAAGTTTTTTGTGCATTACAAATCCCAACAGACATGCTAAAAACATGCCTTTTCGCCACCTTCAGGGTCACGCTAATATTCCGCTCCATTTAATGCGAAAACACACTTTTCGCTTTTTATAAATCGCGTTATGTCTTTTCGCTAAAATTACCATTGCGATGTATGGCGAAGTAAGGCGAAAAGGGTTTTAGCGATAGGTCATGGAAACGTTTTCGCCATTCGTTAACGCCAACTTTATAAATCGTGTTTACTGGCTTTTTTGGCAAAAAAACATGCGAAAAGCGAAGAGTTTTCGAGACTTTTCGCTCTTTTATAAATATGCCCCTAAGTTTTCCAGAATTCTGTGCAGTTAAGGAATGCTGCGAGTTGTAGTTTTAAACATGTGAAAAGTTCATTAAGAAGACACTAACTGCAAAACAGAGAATGCTGGGATTTGTAGTTTTCAAACATGGGAAAGGTCACAAGCTTAGGCTGTATTAGATCTAGACAGATGACATAGCTACAGGATATTAAGAAAAAACTAACTGCAAACAGAGAATGCTGGGAATTGTGGTTTTCAAACACGTTAAAGGTCACAAGTTAAACACGCCTGCTCTATACCATTAGGCTGTATTGTATCTAGACACATGCCTTTGCCACAGGCAATAAATAAGATACTTTGCATGTCACCACCCATTTCATTAAGTGAGAAATATGTATATGTATATGATTTATATGTGTATATATATATATATATATATATATATGTCACTTATACAAATAAATTTATAATTTCATGGAGAATACATTGGGTTTTTCGGAGGTACTATGTTGGTGGGGGTGGGTAAAAGTAATATACATAGGGACAGTGTTTATGTGTTGTTTAAGCACACACAGGGTTATTCAATAAAAGCTCTTATCGTTTAAAATGGTGCTAATTTTGACCCAACTAATCAGATGTAAGCTTACGTATGTTAAATAAGATCTGATTGGTTGGGGCAAAATTAGCACCATTTTAAACGATAAGAACTTTTATTGAATCTCCCTGTAAATAAATAGTTATATCAATATTAACAAATATGTAGTAATGACATTAAAGTATATAAAATGTAAATAAGGCAAAATATATAATTAAATAAAAGTACTTGCATAGTCCCCACTCCTGTTTTGTAATGGAATGTTCAAAATGGAGTGTTTAGCCACACCCCAGGAAGTTTTACAGGGAGGCAATGGAAGCTTACAAAGGAACATATTTATCACTTCCCTTTTAGTGTTGCATCCAATGGTGTGCTTAATATTAGATTGACAGCAGTGTTAGCCAATGAAAAGGTTTCTGAGTGTTAGTAGGGAAGTAGGAAGTGTTAGTAGGAAGTTGCAAGACTTATATGTCTCTTCCTTTGTAAAACATGTGACAGTCTTAGTAAAAACATTCTTCTCACTCTCACATAACACCACCCCTCCCCTCTCAATAGACAAAAAGGAGAGCTGCTGTTTGCTGGACAGGGATATCTATAGGTCAGGGATAGGTAACCAGTAGATGTTTTGGAAACTACAACTCCCAGAATTCCCTAACTACAGAGTGCTTGTAGAGGAATGCTGGGAGTTGTAGTTTGAATTCCCTAACTACAAAGTGCTTGTAGAGGAATGCTGGGAGTTGTAGTTTGAATTCCCTAACTACAGAGTGTTTGTAGAGGAATGCTGGGAGTTGTAGTTTGAATTCCCTAACTACAGAGTGCTTGTAGAGTTGTAGTTTTCAAACATCTGGAGATCTACTGGTTGCTAATCCCTGCTATATATAATAGGGGGACTAAAAGGAAAAAACATTTCCATGCCCATTCCTCTGAGACAATGAAGTGAGTTTGTTAATCATTTATTACATTATTTAAGCAATAGACCCCATAGAAGCCATGAATCTGTGTCCTGAACTGATAAAATGTAATAAGATTAAAACATGACAGGATAGGCTGGGTTCTTTATAGGACCTCACATTAACCAACCCTCTCTAACAGAATCCCTGGTGACAGCTGTGATTTAATGGGAGGATGAGTATTGAAAGACTGGGAGCACCGCCGCGATTAAGGGATGGGGCGGCTGACCACGGGGGGAGGTACCTTAGGATCCAGTAGCCTTTCGGGTTCTCCCCCTGCTGGTTCCTGGCGCGAGCGCAATCTCGCGAGATGAGACGCAGCGGTGACGTCATTACGCCGCGCCTGTAAAAGGCAGATCCACAAGGTCACTGGTGCCAATTTCTTGACGCTGGTGACCTGAGAGCAGCTCATCGGAGCTCGGACATCAGCGGAAGGCAGTTAGTGAAGGGAGGATGGAGCAGGACCTGGTAGAGCAGGTGAGGGACAGGATCAGGAGGGAGGGGGCGGGCTGGCTGCAGGCTGTTATGCCGGTGGGGAAGCAGCTCCAAGGGACCCAGGGATCTGGGCCCATGCCTACAGGTCACCCGGCTGGGCACCCTGGTAATAGGCTGGCGCGCAACGCTCGCGCTCCCAACCAGCTAAGCCCCAGTCCTCCTGGTCCGGCTAGGAAGAAAAAAGGGGGGGAAGGCCAAAGAGGCAGGCAAGAAAGCGGGTGGGCAAAGACAGGGAATCGTTGGGGAACCAAGAGGAGGAATCTTCTTCCTCATCAACCCAGGAAGGGGGTTCAGGGGAGGGAATCTCCCCAGGGCCCATGCAAGAGCAGATGGGCGAGCAGGAAGCAGGGATAGGTCAGCCGCTGGATCAGGGAATGGGAGGCGAGGAGGTGTTTTACCCGATGCCAGCGCAGAGCACCCAAACAGGCCGCGGCAGGGAAGAAGGGGGCAGAGCAGACCCGCAAGGGGGAGCTAGAAGGCGTCCAGTAGAGGCGGCGGGATCAGCGGCCGTTAGACCCAGAGATTTTCAGAGCGAGAAGGAGGAGGAGAGGGACAGGAGGCCCTGGGGCACCAGGTCAGCAAGGAGGTCCCCATCACCCGGTAGCAGGAGTATTGAGAGCAGGGGAGACATTAGGGACAGGCAAAGCAGAAAAGGCGGCAGCAAGGAGGGGGGAAGGAGTCGCAGGAGGTCAAGATACTCGTCCTCTGACTCAGGGGCCAGCCGAGCGACCTGGCATTTGCACAAAAGGCACAGGCGGAGGTCTGGACACAGGAGATCAAGGAGCCAGTCCAGGGCTCACAACAGGAGGCACAAGGGGCGTCATGGTTCCAGGAAGACTAAGCGAACATCATCCTCCACAAGAAGCTCCTCCTATGGCACCAGATCCCGCTCTAGCTCAAGACACCGCAGCAGGGCTTCCATCATGGGGAGCAGGCTCTCACTCGCAGAGTAGCCGGCCACCGAGACAGGACGAGAGATGGCGTCCTTGGTGCAGCAAGCTACCGGTGAGTTCTCGTGTGCGGGAGCTTGGGGGACATTGGGGGAAAAAGGGGAGCTAGTACAGGCCATCAAGGCTTTGATGGGTAAAATCGAGGCAATGCCTCAAGGCTCTGCACGGAGTTTTTCCCCAGGTGGAGCAGGGGAGCTCCAGCCTGTGTCGGCTGGCAGCAGAGTGGAAGCACTTAAGGAGACATATTTTTGCGGAGTTAGCCCGCTGGGGGTCCACCTCTCAGAGAAGACAAAAGTGAATATTTGGAGGAATGAATATGTCAAGATATGGTCTCCCTGACATGATGACGTATGTACGGTCAGTCAGGTAAGGAAAAAAAACCTAAGGTGGCCAAAACATTCGGTAATTGGGTGCAGGCCTTTTGCGTACTGGCAGGGGTGATAGGTAAGAAATTTCCCCAAAAATGCTCCCCGAATTTAAAAAAGTGCTCCTTTTGTGGGGGCGCAGGACACTCGGCAGCAAAATTCTACCGAAAGAGAAAATCTGCCCCCAAAAAACCCAACCCAATGAGGCCTGAAGACCCCGGTGAACGTAGCAGAGATGGGGCCGTGGTTAGATAGATACCCTAGAAAAGAAGCTGCAAAAGTTATTAGGGATGGTTTTGTTATCCCCTTTCAATTTTCTCCTATTCCTTTGTTTTCAAAGAAATTGAAGTCAGTTCGGGAGGCACCCGAACTAGCTAGGCAGAAGGTCCAAGCGGAGGTTACATTAGGCCACATGGAAGGCCCGTTTTTCGACCCCCCTTTCCGAACATTCGGGTTTCACCGCTGGTTCTAGTGCCAAAGAGGGAACCTGGGAAGTTCAGACTAATTCACCACCTATCCCATCCAAAGGGGGGTTCGGTCAACGACGGCATTAGCCCAGAGGAGGCTTCGGTCTCCTATGTATCTTTCGACAAGGCGGCGTCCCTAGTCCAAAAAGCAGGTTCAGGCGCTCTGATGGCAAAGTCAGACATAGAATCTGCTTTCCGCCTCCTGCCGGTACATAGGGCCTGTTCCCACCTACTGGGCTGTAACCTCGAGGGGCCTCTTCTATTATGACATGTGCCTTCCCATGGGCTGTGCAATCTCATGCTCAGTCTTTGAGACATTTAGTTCTTTCCTTGAGTGGGTTGTCCAATTTGAGACAGGCTCCAGATTTGTCCTGCATTACTTGAATGACTTTCTTTTCGTAGGCCCGAATGGGTCCCAGCATTGCAATTTCTTGCTTCAGTCATTCAGGTTTTTGATGGCCAAGTCCCTCTCTCTGCCGAAAAGACAGTGGGTCCAATGACTACCCTATCTTTCCTAGGATTAGAAATAGACTCCATCAAGATGGAATGTAGGCTTCCAAGAGACAAGCTGGTGGATCTCCAGAAAGGGCTTCGGGCATGTATATTGTAATCAAAGGTCACGCTTTGCCAATTACAGTCATTGCTGCCAAAAAACGCCTGCCAAATCCTTCCCATGGGGAGGGTTTTCTGCAGAAGGCTGTTGCTAGCCACATGTGGTGCGAAGGCACCACATGTTGCTAGCCACATGTGGTGCGAAGGCACCACATCACGCTTACCAGGTAACTCAAAAAAGACTTAAAAGGTATGGGAATTCTTTCTGGATTCATACAACGGTAGGTCGCTTATCCAATCCGCGGATCAATCCAACGAGGAACTCCAGCTCTATACGGATGCAGCGGGTTTGCTGGGTTTCGGGGCCATTTTCGGTAAGTCATGGAGAACAGGAAGCTGGAGTTGGAAGGCTTCAGACCGTTTTAGGAATCTAACTCTGTTGGAACTGTTCCCCATAGTGGTGGCGGTAGAGTTGTGGGGGGACAGGATGTCCAACAAGTCCATCTATTTTTGGACAGACAATTCGAGTGTGGTTTACGTGATTAATAAGCAATCCTCTTCATCCCTTCCAGTCCTAGCTCTTATGCGGCACTTAGTACTCCGGTGTTTGCAGCTCAACATCTGGTTCAGGGCTAGGCATGTGCCAGGGATTGATAACACGATCTCTGACTCTCTCTCTCGCTTTCAGTGGGAAGAATTCTGCAGGTTGGCTCCGGAAGCGGAGGAGGAGGGGACTCCATGCCCAATTTCCTTATGGAGAGTAGTGGACAGCAACTGATGGCCATGGTGCAAGCATCAGTGGCGCCTTCGCCATTTCACAATCACGGTAAGGCACGGAAGGAATGGGTAGCTATCGCGGGAAATAGAGATATTCAGAAGGTAAATGGTATCAGAACTCAAGTCATGCTGGAATACCTGACAAGTCTTAGGGATTTGCATTGCTCTGGGCTAGTTGCCCAGCGCAGGTTGCAGGGTATTTCTTTTTTCTTTCGCCTTTTGGGTTGGCAGGACATAACTAAGGAATTCCTAGTCCAGTCAATCCTCAAGGGATGGAAGAAGGAGCATAAACCTAAAGAGGCTAGGTGCCCTATATCATTCAGACTCCTTATTAGGATCATGGGTGGTCTTCCCTATTCTTGTTCATCAGCTTACGAAATATCTCTGTTTAAGGCCAGCTTTGCCTTAGCATTTTTCCGCGCCATGCGGGTGGGTGAGTTGGTCCCCCCCTGGGGCGAATAAAGCTGGAGGTCTTCAGTCTGAAGACTTTTGCGTAATGGGCAACAAGATAAGGGTCAAGTTAAAAAGATCAAAGACAGACGTCTTTGGGGCTGATGCCTGGTATTCTATCCACCCGTTAAAGGCTGATTGTTCACCCAAAGGGGCATATTTATGTAAAGTATGCAAATTTATGCAAATTATGCAAATCATGTTAATCTGATCAAATAAGCCGTGGCCGATTGTTCACCCAAAAAGTCATTGTGTGTGTCTTAATTTTAAAGAAAAGGGAGTAATTGGTGTTGGGGATTCCTTTGTATGGTTGTCTGGGTTCTCTTTTCCCCCCCTCGGTCTGGGAGCCCCGCCACGATTAGGGGATGGGGCGGGGGGAAGTACCTTAGGATCCAGTAGCCTTCCGGGTTCTCCTACTGCTGGTTCCTGGCGCGAGCGCGATCTCGCGAGATGAGACGCGGCGGTGATGTCATTACGCCGCGTCACGTCTATAAAAGGCGGATTTACAAGGTCACTGGCGCCAATTTCTTGATGCTGGTGACCTGAGAGCAGCTCATCCCTCCCTCCCACCCCCTTTTTTATGTTATCTGTTAAAGTTTGTTGGAGTCACGGCTCGTGGGTACACCCTTGCTGGATATTGATGGAGCCGTTACATGCCATCTGGCTAGACAGAGGTTGGCATTCAAAGCTGAGTTCTATGGCTAAGATGGTTGACAACAAGGATGGTTTATGGCAAGCAAGGGTGTACAGTGGTGGAAATATGCTAAGGAAGATATTTATGCAAAGTATGCAAATTTATGCAAATTATGTTAATTTAATAACATAAGCCATGGCTGATTGTTCACCCAAAAAGTCGTTGTCTGTGTCTTAATTTTAAAGAAAAGGGCATAATTGGTGTTGGGGATTATTCTTTTGTATGGCTGTCTTGGTTCTCTTTTTCCCCCCACGGTTATAGAAGTATTATTACTATAATATAGAAGGTGTTTCTCTGCTTTTATGCTCAGTGAAGGGCTTTTTGCTTCTTTTGGCCCCCCTCTCCTTAAGCTTTCTAGCTGCCTTTTCTACTATTACTATAATATGTAATTGTAGAATGATCCAACGGGTTCTCCCCCTGCTGGTTCCTGGCGCGAGCGCGATCTCGCGAGATGAGACGCGGCGGTGATGTCATTACACCACGTCGCGTCTATAAAAGGCGGATCTACAAGGTCACTGGCGCCAATTTCTTGACGCTGGTGACCTGAGAGCAGCTCATCCCTCCCTCCCACCCCCTTTTTTATGATATTTGTTAAAGTTTGTTGGAGTCACGGCTCGCGGGTCCTTTCTGGATATTGATGGAGCTGTTACATGCCCTCTGGCTAGACAGAGGTTGGTATTCAAAGCTGAGTTCTACGGCTAAGATGGTTGACAACAAGGATGGTTTAAGGCAAGCAAGGGTGTACAGTGGTGGAAATATGCTAAGGGAGATATTTAAGCAAAGTATGCAAATTTATGCAAATTATGTTAATTTAATAACATAAGCCGTGGCTGATTGTTCACCCAAAAAGTCGTTGTCTGTGTCTTAATTTTAAAGAAAAGGGCGTAATTGGTGTTGGGGATTATTCTTTTGTATGGCTGTCTGGGTTCTCTTTTTTCCCCTGCGGTCATAGAAGTATTATTACTATAATATAGAAGGTGTTTCTCTGCTTTTATGCTCAGCGAAGGGCTTTTTGCTTCTTTTGGCCCCCCTCTCCTTAAGCTTTCTAGCTGCCTTTTCTACTATTACTATAATATGTAATTATAGAATGATCCAATGGATCTCCTTTTGATCTATTATTGGTTGGAAATTTAACAGGGAAGATTGATTCAAGCTCTGCACAACTGTTGTATTTCACTGTGGTGTTTCTACTGAACTATAACACTCTATGTATGTTTACAAATGCAAGGAGTCTGGCTGGAAAAACCGGCAAACTTGAAATAATAGCTCTAAAGGAAAGGTATGATGTAATTGGTATAGCAGAATCATGGCTTAATGATTCACACGACTGGACAGTAATATTAGTATCTCCTTATTAGACATGACCGAGTTAATAAGAAAGGAGGAGGAGTATGTATGTTGTTAAACAGGAATTGAAGCCAAATTTAAAAGATGGAATAATGGGGGACAAACGATGCGGCAGAAACATTATGGGTGGAACTGTGTACAGGAAGCAAGAAGGTAGGTAAATTAATTGTTGGAGTGTGTTATAAGCCCCAAATGCCGGGGAAGAGGTGAAATGAATCTCCATATGCGTTGGCGAAGGCTGCTGGTATGGGGCATGTTCTGGTTATGGGGGATTTTAACTACCCTGAAATAGATTGGAGTAATGGAACTGCCAGCACCTCAAAAGGTATAAAGTTCTTAAATTTCCTATATGAGCATTTTCTTTCACAGATGGTAGAAGTTCCTACTAGAAAGAATGCGTTGTTGGATCTGGTGATATCTAATACCCAGAGCTCATTTTGGAGATGAAGGTAATGGGAAGCTTGGGAATAGTGACCATGATATAGTGTCATTTAATATAGGTTGCAGAAAACTAATGCACTGGCTTAACAAAAACTTTAACTTTAGGAAAGCTAATTTTATGCTTTTAAAGGAATCCTCCTCTGCTCATAGACTGGGGGGAACTGTTTCTAGGTAAAAATCTGAGCAGATGTGGACCACTTTTAAGAGGGATATTAAACTATAACATCTCCAAATCGGTACCTTTAGGAAACAAGGGTAAAAATTAGGTCCACTCCTGCATGGCTTAATGCTCAGGTAAAAAGGGAAATGGAAAAAAAGAAAAGGGCTTTTAAAATTTTGAAAGCAGAAGGCACAGAACAGGCTTACAACTTCAAAAGTTGTAATAAAGAGTGCAAGAAAGCAATTAAACTAGCTAAAATAGAAAATGAAATCGGATTGCCGAACAAAGCAATCCAACCCCAAAATGTTTTTTAAGTGTATAAATGGTAAAAAAATGAGGACTGAGAATGTGGGACCATTAAATAATGGAGCTGAGGTGGTTGTGAGGATGCCGAAAGGCTAATCTGCTAAACCGTTTTTTTCATCGGTTTTACTGTTGAAAATCCTTACAGTAGGGATTGTAACAATGTGCAGGGAGGAAATGAAGAGTTTTCACATTGGATAACAAGGATATGGAACGGAATCAATTAGACAAAGTTATATCAATAAGCGCCAGGACCAATGGATTGCATCCTAGGATTTTAAAAGAGCTTAGTTCAGTTCTAGCAAGACCACTGTGTCTCATCTTTTCAGATTCGCTTTGGTCTGGGGATGTGCCGCTGGATTGGAAAAAAGCCAATGTAATACCAATATTCAAAAAAGGTAGTCGTTCACAGCCTGGTAACTATAGACCTGTAAGCCTAACATCAGTGGTAGGGAAGGTGATGGAAACTTTGTTAAGGGATCATACCTTGACTTTGTCTCCAGAGATCATCTTATTAGTATTAGTCAGCATGGATTTATGAGAAATAGATCATGCCAGACAAATTTAATTGGTTTTTATGAAGAAGTGAGTAAGAAGTTGATTCAGGCACGCTGTGGATGTGGTATATTTGGATTTTGCAAAGCCTTTGATACTGTGCCCACATAGGCGACTAATGTATAAACTGAGGACTGTTGGCCTTGAAGAAAACATTTGTTCATGGATTGAGAACTGGTTATTGACCGCAAACAGAGAGTGTGGGTTAATGGAGCTACATCTATTGGGCTAAAGTTCTAAGCGGAGTTCCTCAGGGTTCTGTACTGGGCCGCTTCTGTTTAATCTGTTTATAAATGACTTGAAGGGGGCATTGGAGCAAGGTCTCTGTGTTTGCTGATGACACTAATTATGCAGAGCTTTGGAAACTTCCATGATGTGTGCAAGTGCTGCAAGCAGACCTAGATAGATTATCAAAATGGGCAGCAAATGGCAGATGAGATTCAATGTTGATAAATGTAAGGTGAGTGCATTTGGGATTTATAATCCCTGTGCCACCTACACCATAAATAACTCTGTGTTAGGTGCATCTGAAATGGAAAAAGATTTGGGGGTTCTGGTAGATAACAGACTTAGCTGTAGCAAACAATGCCAGGTAGCACAGCTAGGCAAATATTGTCTTGTATAAAAGGGGAATAGATTCAAAGAGAAAAAAATATTATTCTCCCTCTTTACAAGGCACTGGTAAGGCCTCATTTGGAATATGCGGTGCAGTTTTGGAATCCCATATACAAAAGGGACTCTTGGAAATGGAAGCAGTCCAGAGAAGGGCAACTAAATTAATAAGGGGAATGGGGGCTTGAATATGCAGGCAGATTAGACAAGTTAGGGCTGTTTACATTGGAGAAGCGGCGGTTGCGTGGGGACATGATAACCTTATACAATATATAATGGCCCATACAGTGAACTCTCTGGTGCATTGTTCACTAATAGGTCATATCAGAGGACTCGTGGACATCCTTTAATGTTGGAAGAAAAGAAGTTTCATCTTCAAGTTAGGAGAGGTTACTTTACAGTGAGAACGGTGAAACTGTGGAACTGTCTTCCAGCAGAGGTGGTAATGGCAAGTTCATTGAATAACTTTAAAAAAGGCCTGGATAAGTTTCTAAAACTAAAAAATATTGAGAATTACTGGTATTAATGCATATAGATCTGGTTGATCCAGGGATACTTTCCGATTGCCGTTTGGAGTCAGGAAGGAATTTTTTCCCCCCTTTTTTAGCTGGGGTTTTTTGCCTTCCTCTGGATCAACTGTTAGGTAGGGTTAAAAAAAAAAAAAAAAAAAAAAGGGGAATAGGTTGGACTTGATGGACGAATGTCTTTATTCAACCTTAATTACTATGTTACTATGTTATACAATGTTACAATAAATAGAACAATAGAGATGAACCGCGGATCGTGGATCAGAACCCAGTTCCGCAACGCATTTCCGTGATGCACGGATTTTGCGGGAATTCAGCTTTGCAGATTTTTTCGAGACGCATTCAAAAATTCAAAGAAAATTTCAAGGAATTTTTTAAAGTTTTATAAAAATTATACAGTAACTTACTGTAAATAGTTTTGGGACCCGGAAAATGGTCTGAGGAAAAGACAATTAGATTCTTTCTGAAAGAATCTGATTGTAACCAATTCTGATTAGAAAAGAATCTGATTGGTTACTATACCAATCAGATTATTTCTAAAAGAATCTGATTGTAACTAATTCTGATTAGTTACAATCAGATTCTTCCAGAATGCATACCAATAAGATTATTTCTAAAAGTATCTGATTGTAACCGAAAATAGAATGCGTAATCTCGAAAAACAGTTCGATCATGAGGAAAGTAAAATTTTTTACACTTCTGGATGTATGTACGTTTTTCCCAGATCATTTCCCAGGTCCATAGGCGGAACGGATTTTAGCAGTTTCGCCAATCTATTGGAATCCCTGGATTTAAATATCTTCCTGTATAGATTTATGAAAACAAATAAATAAACAAAACAGAAAAATGTGTAGTGTTATACAACAAGTATAAACCTCCGCTTATACTTGAGTATATACGGTAAGTGATGGTTTTTGCACAATTTTTTTGCTCAAAAATTAAAGCCTTTTCAAATGGGGCTTTAAAGTCTTGCAAAATATTGCAACTTACCACTTGTGTTCATTCAATGTAATAATGGTCACAATGTGGTTCCTACATCATGAGAACGATTGCTATAGGAAAAATTTCTCCCTCGTAGTGTCATTTTAATAAGCCGTCTTTTAAAATTACTGTTGCTATAAACTGTATTTATTAGTTGTTATGTATTGTTATCTGGTGCAAAAGTCTTTTTCTGGACAAAATTTCCAATTTTAATACATTTTTTAAACTGTATATGGATAGAATGAATCCATCATATTTCAAATGAAATCCTGTATAATAATGGCTAATAGAAAACAAGCAGGACACAATATCATAATATATTTTGTGATAGGCTATACTTTTTTGGTGAAAAATAAAAAAAACATTACCTTGATGAAGGCATATCCTGCTCCATTATCTGTGATAGTCAGGCCTAATGCATCTTCTGTCTTTGTAATCTCCACCTCTTTGGTTTCACCTCTAACATGAGCAAAGATGAAGTCTTCCAATCCAATCTGACCTCCCAACAACTTCTGCATGTCAACTTTATGTGTATTCAAGGTACAAAACAATATCTATTTAAAAGAAACACAAGGTTTATGAAATGCAGTCAGTAGTTATATTTTTGCACACGCATACACATATAGATGTATATACATATTTGTTTTATGATGATTCTTTTTGCTTTCTTAGCATGCTGCCTGTAGACTCTCTATGTTGAGCTGGGTGGCAGGACTAAGAGAGCCAGCTATATCAATCTTTGTTTAGTATCATGGTCAGCAATTTTTAAACTATTTTAGATGTTCATAATGTAGTGTCTACTTATAATTAGGAGTGAGAACAAGTTCAGATGTATTCTTTCTCCTTCAGAGATAAACAAAATTATGTCAAGTGGATATAAAAAGAAATGTATATTAATTAGATAGCTGAACTGAAATAAAGCATCTAAAGGTTTACCCCAGTCCATGACTTTTAACCACTGACATGTTGCATAGCTACGTGAAGGTGAAGAGGGTAGAATGTGTAGGGGCAGATTAGAGATGGGGGAAAATCAAATGGGTTGGGGTCAGATTGGAAGGAAAATGCAGGTTAGATAGGGGTCCAATTAGAAGGAGTAAGCAGAATGGATGTACAAGAGATGGCAGACTGAACGGGGGCATATTGAAAGGAGAAGGGGAAGATTGTATGGACGAGAGACTGGAAGGAGTGGGGGGCAGAATAGCTGGGCAAAGGGGAAGGAGAATAAAAAAGTATAAGAAGAAGGGGGGCAATTGGATAGGAGGAAAATATAGGATAAGAGACAGGAGGAGGGGAGATAAAAAGGGACAGAATGTAAGAAAGAGGAAAACATTAAAGGGGAAAGAATGGATGAAAAAGGCTGGTGCAGATTGGAAAGAGAAGATTTGATGGTGAGGCAGTTTGGAAAATACTGTAAAATAAGAAATAGGACAGGATAGATGGTAAAGGGACATGTATTGTGAGGAGAAGAAGGGACATATTGAAAAGTATAATGGGAACATAAAATAATGAGGTAAAAAAGAGGAAGAAAAACTGGAGACCTGGAGGGCCAGAGGGGAATGAATAGTACGGTAAATCTTTAGAATAGAATAAAAGAATATACAAAAAGCAAAAGAAAGGAAGGGGGAAGGAAGAATGAATGAAAAAGAAAGAAGAAGAAACGAAGAAGGAAGTACAAAAGCAAAGGCATAAAAACGTAAAGAATGAAAGAAGAGTAAAATGGGGCTCTGCAGCACATGGATAATATGAGCGGTAAAAAGTCTGGTAGACATGGGCCAACATTGCATTGCCCAGCCAAGCACAGCCTTTTTTTTTATTGTGCAAGAGATTAAACTTAATGTTTACAGCATAAATCTGTTAAAAAGAAGACTGGATATGTTAATTTAGGTCAATCACCTAGGCCTTTCCATGGGAATATCAGGCAGTGGCCCATCTAAGTTTTGTACAGTACATACAGATCAATACCGAATTATACCACTGTTCAAACTTTGTGTTCTATGCTAATGAAAGTTACAGCACAATGCATTTATTGCAATTATTTACTGATTATTTCAGCAACAGACTGAGACAGGAACTGGTTCATCCAAAAAACCCAATACCGAAAACACAAGTAGAGCAATATCATGAATGCAATGGAGTAAAGAGTGTTTTGATTTGTATGTGGGGGGAGACTAAACAACACCTGCACCAACGTATAGCCCAGCACAGAAGACCCAATACCCCTTATCAAGGCTCAGCCTTGTACCTGCATCTTATGGAAAAATTACATACGCTTGAAGACTGCAATGTAAAAATATTAAAGAACAAGACTGGATTAAAAGAAGTGTCGGTACTAACAACTCTGCTGCCTCTAAACTTCTCTCTCTTACCTCCTCCCTTGGCCTTACTCAACGGTCCTCTGCACAGGCCCATTGTAATGGGCACACACACTCAATCTGGTCTTTACGCGCCTTTGCTCCATATGTAGCTTCTCCAATTCTCCCTTTCCTCTATCCAATCACAATCTTCTCAAATTTAATCTTGTGTTATCCGTCCTGGTTGTAACCTCTAATAAATATACATTCAGATGCAGAGACCTGCGTAATCTCAACCCCCTTTCGCTCTCTGGACCCCTCCTCCTTCTCTGACCCTGACCTTGTAGCTGTCCATTACCATAACACTGTTTGCAATGCCTTAGTCGTTAAAATCCTCAACCTTGGCTTACGGATCAGATTAAAAAAGTTGAAAAGGCACTCCCTTAAAACTGAACATTGCTGGTGCAAGAGCAACAAAAATAAAGACTTTGTTGAATTTAAAAGTGCCCTCTATTGGATCAGAAGTGCTCTGTCCTTAGCCAAACAGAACTGCTTCTCTTCTCTCATATCCACACAATCCTATAACCCCAAACTGCTCTTTAAAGTATTCAACTCCCTGCTCTGTTTGCCACCTGCTCCACCACCTCCCTGTTTATCGGTTGATGACATAGCCTCATACTTCACAGAAAAATTAGAAAACATGCGAACCCTAGCTCCTCACTACTGCTTCCAACCACTACCACTGCACAACCGCTCTTCATTGCTCACCCTCTCCATCTATACCCCTACCACTGTACTGTCTAGCCCCCCTTCATTGGTTAGTCCCTTTACTTGCCCCTTATGAAGCTTCACTATTATAATAGAACATTTTCCTTTCTCTCCTATCCAGGACACGTATAACCACCTGCCCCCTTGACCCCATTCCCTCTCATCTCATTTCCCATCCCTCCTCTTCCTTCATATCAGCCCTAACATCTCTCTTTAACTTGTCCCTATCGACTGGTATTTTCCCCTCCTCATTCAAACATGCCTTGGTATCCCCTTTTCCATCTGTCCTTTACAGCTACTGGCCTGTCTCCCTTCTCCCTTTTGCTTCCAAATTGCTGGAAAGACATGTCTATGCTGACCTGGCTCATCACCTGTCTACTCACTCACTCTTTGACCACCACCAATCAGGCTTCTGCCCAAACCACTCCACAGAAACTGCCCTCACTAAAGTGACCAACGATCTACTTAGTGCTAAATCTAAAGGTCACTACTCTTTGCTCATTCTCCTTGATCTGTCCTCTGCTTTTGATACTGTTCATCACCCTCTACTTCTTCAGACCCTAGCCTCCTTAGGTACAAATACAGCTGCTCTGTGACAGCCTCAGAGGTTGTCTAAGAGAATCTTGGGAGCAACAACACCATGAAGTCCAAAGAACACACCAGACAGGTCAGGGATAAAGTTATTGAGAAATTAAAAGCAGGTTTAGGCTACAAAAAGATTTCCAAAGCCTTGAACATCCCACGGAGTACTGTTCAAGCGATCATTCAGAAATGGAAGGAGTATGGCACAACTGTAAACCTACCAAGACAAGGCCGTCCACCTAAACTCACAGGCCGAACAAGGAGAGCGCTGATCAGAAATTCAGTCAAGAGGCCCATGGTGACCCTGGATCAGGTGGGGGAATCTGTCCATAGGACAACTATTAGTGGTGCACTGCACAAAGTTGCCCTTTATGGAAGAGTGGCAAGAAGAAAGCTATTGTTAACAGAAAAGCATAAGATGTCCTGTTTGCAGTTTGCCACAAGCCATGTGGGGGACACAGCAAACATGTGGAAGAAGGTGCTGTGGTCAGATTAGACCAAAATGGAATATTTTGGCCAAAATGCAATAATTACGCACACCCCACTTTGCAGGTATTGATTTGTTAAAAATGTTTGGAATCATGTATGATTTTCGTTCCACTTCTCACGTGTACACCACTTTGTATTGGTCTTTCATGTGGAATTCCAATAAAATTCATGTTTGTGGCAGTAATGTGACACAAAGGGGGCCGAATACTTGCCAACCACTGTATATAAACTATACATACATACATTATATATGCAACTTTTATACCATTATTGATACTATACTATATGCTATCTGTACTTGGATCTTCTATAGTGTATACAGAGGGGAAAAAATTGTTTAAGACATTTGCTTTATCGACATCCTCCGTAACTAACTTATCCTCATTAATCGGTTTTGAACCTCAAATATAAGTCCTGCTGGCAGAGCAATTCTGAGCTCTGAGCGATTTACTTTGAAAGGGTTTATTCTGTTTTAAAGGGGTTTTTCTGTTTTTAGAGGGGTGTGTTAAGAAACAAAAGTGTTTAATAACTGTGGTTTGCAGTGAATGTACTAACCTAGCCCTATTTTATTTCTGGTAGTGTGTCTGAATGAAATGAAATAAAATCACTTTCAGGGAAACTCAATAAAAGCTCTTATTGTTAAAAATGGAGCTAATTTTGCCCCAATCAATCAGATCTTATTTAATATTTGAAAGTTAACATCAGATTGGTTGAGGCAAAATTAGCAACATTTTTAACGATAAGAACTTTTATTGAATCTCCCTGTTTGTGTTGTTTACTGCTTATTACTGGAATAATGTGGTGGGGATTGTTTAAGTAAACTTTAGGCACAAGCAGAGTTATTCAATAAAAGTTTTTATCGTTTAAAATGGTGCTAATTTTGCTCCAACCAATCAGACCTTATTTAACATTTGAAAGCTAACATCTGATTGGTTGGGGAAAATTAGCACCATTTTTAACGATTAGAACTTTTATTACATCTCCCTGATGGTTTTTAAAATAAATTCTTGTTTTCAACTGCATTGTTAACCTGTAGGGTGGGGGCTGGGAAGAAACTAAAGAAAGGTTTTTTGTTTGTTTCTTTCCTCTCTGATTAGATGAGGGTGTAGCGAATTGGTATAAATTGCCTGAGCACTGTAGTGTCCTTGGTTTTGAACCTCACACCTCTGTCCTGCTGGTAGAGCGATTTAGAGCTCTGAGCAATTTACTTTTAAAGGGGTTTTCTGATTAAAAGTGTATGTATACTGAATGACTTTGCATCATCTTAAAGGGCATGTCCACCCCCAAAACTATAATCCCCCCCACTACATGTAGTGTAGTTTAATACTTACCTCACATCCCAGCTCCATATGGTTCTCCTGTAGTCCCCCCCCAAAGTCCCAAAAACTGCCCACCAGGAGGATAGCAGAGTCCATATAGGACTCTGCCTCCTACCTGGCCTCCGGGAGAAGTTTGGCATGCGTACTGCAGCCCTTCTCCCCCTCCCTCTCCGGATTCCCTCCCCCTAGCATAAATCCCCTTTGATATAGTATTCCCCCTGGTCTCCCAGCCCCAACCGCTTCATTTTTATTTTTAGAAAGTGCCCCAAACTTTTACTTACCTCCCCTTTCCTCCGCTGCACTGAATGACCGCAGCCGCGTCCGTGATTGGCTGCCGCTCAGCCAATCACAGACACGACTGCTGGTCCCGCCCCTCTGCTTGCATTTTCTCGCAAGCAGAGGGCCGGCAGCGCGGCGGAGGAAAAAGGGGAGGTAAGTAAAAGTTTGGGGCACTTTGTAAATATAAAAATGAAGCGGTTGGGGCTGGGAGACCAGGGGGAATACTATAACAAAAAATACCCTTTAATCTATAAATAAACACATGTAAGTAGCACTTACTCTGTGTGTATGTAGGTGTGTGTGTGCTGCTGCATGCCTTCAATGCCTTTTTTTCTTCAGGCTCTGACCACTGACCTGACTATTTCCCCCCATACCAACGGTCTATAGCTGTGAATAGTGCAGATTTGCTGCAAAACACGCATGCTACATGTTTCGGACCCACTCAAGCACTTGAGGAAGGATGAGTGGGTCAGAAATATGTATCACGCATGCTTTGCAATAAACCTGCACTATTCACAGCTACAAACCTGTGTGAAGGTCTCTAGCTCTCGCTGTCAGCTGCAGCAATATTACTGGAAAATGTACCTTCTTAAAGGGGAATGTTGGAGGGTAGGAAGAGTGAGTTTTTGTTTATGCTGTATTTATAGAAACCACATGGTGCAGAACTGTAGGGGGAGGATAGTGAAGTGAACCTGATCTAAGCACAGCTCTGAGCAATGCATTTCTTATCAGTTAAAGGGAATGTTAAAGGGTAGGAATAGAGAGCATTTCTTAGTCGTCTACCTATTTAAAGGGTCAGGGTTGCCTGATCAGTGAAACATGTAGGGACACATATTAAAAAAGTTATGCCTCATACACTCATATGATACAGCGAAAAACAAGGGTTGCCACCTTTGAGACCCAAACACTTATGAAATCTACATGCTACTGTACTAAGTGCCATTGCTTTAAATACATGCTGTATTGCTATACTGAAATCAATGTAGCCTGCATCATGCTTCTTATATAAATTATAACCAGCTATTTCACTTCCTATCGTCCAACATTCAATAAGATTAGGGTCGTTCACTATATAAGTTTCTATAAGTGTACCTATTAAAGGCAGTGGAGGAACTACCATCCCCGCCACCTACGGTCTAGGGAGGTAAGAGGGCCTGCACCAGAGGTCCACGATCAGCTGTTTTTAAACAGCTGTTCATGCGTATGTCTACTTCATATGTGCGATCAGCTGTTTAATAGCTGATCGCGGACCTTTGGCGTGCTTGCAAGTGGGTGTGTCAGGGGCCCGGCTGCCAATCTCGTGGGGGGGGCAGGCAGACAGTTGGTGTCGAACCCCCCACCTCTATTTATGCTTGGTTTCTTTATTTTCACATAAATGGCCTCCTTAACACCTCTCTTGAACCAGTCACATTCTTTCGCCAATATGTTAACATTACAATCTTCAAAGGTATGTGCTGTCTGCCATGTACAATGCTGTTTTGACACCTTACTCTTAGCTACTATCCAATCACACCCTTAACACCTGGTTGTAATATGCTAATTGTGATTTTCCAGGGTGCATAATTTCCAAAGATTCTTGTACAAGTCATTCTGAATTGAGAAAGCCAGTCGGATGACTAGCGAAACGTCTTCAAGAACTAAACTTCAAGTCCAGTTGATCTAATTGAATACAACAGATATGCCATACAATAAACTATCTGGGGTATTGTTCACCAATAGAGCATGTCAGAGGACACATGGACATCCCTTAAGACTTGAAGAAAAAAGGTTTAGGCTTCAAGTTCGGAAAGGGTTTTTCACTGTGAGAACTGTAAAGCTATGTTCCAGTGGACGTTGTTATGGCAGGTTGATTGGTCAGTTTAAAAAAAAAGCTGGATGAGTTTCTGCAAACAAGGAATGTTACAAGTTACTGGTATTGATACATAAATTAGAGTTGATCCAGGGAAATTTCCGGTTGCCACTTGGAGTCAGGAAGGAATTTTTTCCCCCTTCATAAATTTGGTGGGTTTTTTTTGCCTTCCTCTGGATCAACAGTTAGACAGGAAATGAGGATATTGCTAGATGGGTTGGACTGGGTGGACGTATGTCTTTATTCAACCTCAAATACTATACTATACTAAATCTATTCTTGTTTAGTGTTTTACGTATCGTGAATTTGCTAACAGGGATGTTAACAGATACCAGACACTTTTGTTAGACTTTAGCTGACACTCTAGGATTCTTCTTCACCACATTGAACATTCTGCACTGTGCTCTTGCAGTCATCTTTACAGGACAGCCACTCCTAGGGAGAGTAGAAGCAGTGCTAAACTTTCTTCGTTTATAGACAATTTGTCTTACCGTGGACTGATGAACAGCAAGGCTTTTGGAGACACTTTTAGAACCCTTTCCAGCTTTATGTAAGTCAACAATTCTTAATCATAGGTCTTCTGAGAGCTCTTTTTTGCGAGGCATCATTCACATCAGGCAATGCTTTTTGGGAAAAGCAAACCCAAAACTAGTTTGTGTTTTTTATAGTGCAGGGCAGCTGTAACCAACACTTCCAATCTCTTCTCATTAATTGGACTCCAGTTGGCTGACACCTTACTCCAATTAGCTTTTGGAGATGTCATTAGTCTAGGGGTTCACCTGCACTGTGAATGTTTACATGGTGTGTTCAGTAAAAACATTTAATTATTTGTGGGGTATTCCTTTAAGCAGACCATGATTGTCTATTGTTGTGATGAAGATCAGATTACATTTTATGACCAATTTGTGCAGAAATCTATATAATTCCAAAGGGTTCACATACTTTTTCTTGCAACTGTATGGTTTTACTAAGTGACAATTATACAGTCTGTGGAGCTGCCTTTGTATTTTGGGTTTCGTTCTCTTTTAATTGCTTTCTTACAATCCTTGTTGCAGTTTTTATAATTCCTAAAGGCCCTTTTTGATCCCTCTGACAGGTTTTAAAGGAGAACTGTGGTCCAAAAATGACTTTTGGTAAATTGATAGGAATTGCTCTCCTGAGAATTTATTTAGAAGTTATTTTCATTTTTTATTTTACATAGTTTTGAAGATATTTACATTTTTGTGTGTGATATGGCAGAAGCATCACCAGGTTCCCTGCCCTTCCTGATCTGAAACCTGTCAATCTGCCGTAGCCCCGCCCACTCTCTGGTAACTTATCCCCACCTGCTCATGGGTGCCTAAGCCCCACCCACTCACAAGTGCTGTGGGCCACTCTGACCCCCCCGAAAACTCTGTGGAAACAGCCTTTTCAGGCAGAGTGAGAACTGCCTGAAAAGGCTGTTTTCACATAGTGAGAGAAAAGGGCTGTAGATTTCACATGTAGAAATGCATTTTTTTCTAAGTGTGCCTTAAAAAAGGGAAATGTTAAAGGGTATGATACAAACAGTTGCCACTTCTCTTTAAAATTGCAAACATATGAAAGCTACATATTGCAAGGCTAAGTATCAGTATATTAAATGCACGCTGTAATGGCTACGACTGAAATAAATTCAGCCTGCATCATGCATATGATAGAAATAGTGACTAGCATTTCAGCATGATTTATCATACTCTTCAACATTACCCCTTTAATAGGTACACTTAGAGAAACAGCATTGCACAGAGCTGCTAGTGGAGGATAATGTATTGGGCCTGATATCAGCACAGCTCTGTGTAAAGTATTAATAGTTTACATATTTAATGGTGGAGGGTAGGGCTTTAGATATGTTCAGGTTAAAAGGGAAGTGGCAACCCTATCCTTGTATTACACTAGAATGCTCTGTTGTGGCTTCCACAACAAGGGAATATGAAGCTTTAACTTGGTATCAGTCCACCAAAGCAAAAAAAAAAAAAAAAATCCTTTATACAGCATGCAGATCTCATAATACACATTCATAAGGAACACGTGCATGTTAATGAAACCTAGATGTGCAGGAAGGCTGTTTTTTATATTCAGGATTCAGGGCTAGGCCACACTGCTGCGCTTTGTTTGCGCTTGCGCATGCGTTTTTCAATAGTTAATGAAAAAATGCATGCGCAAACGCATGCCATTGCGTTTGCATTGCACTGTGGCCATGCCCTATGTCCTTACATCAACAACTGTTACTAAAACAATTTTCATCATTCATAGTGAGTGATGTCACACAAGTAAATGAAAACCTTATTTACCTTGATGGCAGCAGAAAGGGTGGCAATGGTTAGCAGAAACATGGTTAATTAATGCTCATGACTGGGCTATAAATTTAAAAGGATACCCCTCGTTTAGGCATGATAGAGAAAAAAGGAGAGGGGGATGTATTTACATTTAACAAGAGTTGAAGCCAAATTAAAAGATGAGATAAAGTTAAAGCGGAGGCAATATGGGTGGAATTGGGCAACAGGAAGGGGGATTAAGGTGACAAATCACCTGTCAAATATACAATTATCTGATAGGGATAGAAAATATGAGAAGTGGAGATGTTGACAACATGTTACTGAAATGTGAGGCAAGATGAGGTTATACCAGTTACGCAATCTAAACACAAGGACATCCCTTAAAAAGGTTTAGACTTCAAGTTCGGAAAGGGTTTTTCACTGTGAGAACAGTAAAGCTATGGAACTGTCTTCCAGTGGATGAGTTTCTGCAAACAAGGAATAATGCAAGTTACTGGTATTGATACATAAAGAAGAGTTGATCCAGGGAAATTTCCGGTTGCCACCTCGAAATTACGAGATTTTTCGTATTTTCGAAATTACGGGGTTTCGCGTATTTTCGAAAATTTTCAAAAAAACGAGAAAACTAGTATTTTATATATCCGCGAACTGCCCATCCCTACTCTGGATCAACAGTTAGGCAGGAAATTAGGATATTGCTAGATGGGTTGGACTGGATGGATGTATGTCTTTATTCAACCTCAAATACTATACTATACTATACTATACTAGATCTTATTCCTTTTATTTGATGTTCACTCCAGTGATCACTTATTCTTTTCCCATAGGAAGACTGATGATGACTTTTCTCTAGCCTCCTGTGGATATTACTACGGTATTTAAAATAACTGGAATGGCATTTAAAAAAAAAAGTTTTAAAAGTTGTTATATTGGGCATCATTGTGGCTCAGTGGTTAGCACTGATGCCTTGCAGCACTGAAGTCCTGAGTTTGAATTCACTCTTGGACACATCTGCAAGGTGTTCTCCCTGTGCTTGCATGGGTTTCTTCCACAAAGACATACTGATAGGTTGTATGTGTTGTATGTGTGCTTAGATTGTAAGCTCATAGGGGCAGGGCATTCGTTATAATGAACTTTCCTTATGGATATATGCTTTGTAATAAACTCCTTATTTTGCATTTTGGTCATTATCATTCAGACAGAATGATATTTACTTTGTTTGACATGACACTTATCGTTTACAGGATCTGAATTAGAATAATCTGTATGATTTCTGGTCAATAGATACGGGGTCTGATTTAAATAGTCAAAATATTTGGCTATTAAATGTAACCCTGGCTGGATAATAATGTAGCCCTGATGGGCTAAAACATCAGACTTACAGAGAGATATAATAAAAATTCTTATTGTTAAAAATGGTGCTAATTGTGCTCCAACCAATCAGATGTTAGCTTTCAAATGTTAAATAAGATCTGATTGGTTGGGGCAAAATTAGCAAAATTAGCAACATTTTAACGATAAGAACTATTATTGAATCTTCCTGTATGTCTGCAGCTAAAGAATATCGAAATACAATTCAAAAGCACTCCAGCACACCGCTGTTGGCTGTTTGCCAGACAAATATATAGGTGCAATACCCCTGCCCTCTACTCCAAGGGCCAGAATACTCCAACAAAAACAAGTATGGGGGAGCACACTAAAGTGGTGATTTCAAGTTTTTATTGCTTAAACAACATACAACGTTTTGGGACGCCCTGTCCCCTCCTCAGGTATAACCAGTGTGTCAAAATCATCAAACATTTAAACCCTCATAACCCCACCTACAGATCATGTGACAAAGTGAATGACAAGCCTGAGTCCAAAATGAGGCTACCCAAGTCTATAAAGTGCATAACAGTCTATAAAGTGCAATGCAATTAATACATAATACTATAACAATGTAACATAATATCATGACTGTCCACAATCTTTGGAGGGTTTAAATGTTTGATGATTTTGGGGTTATGAGGGTTTAAATGTTCGCAGGAACGTCGCGTGAGCGGTCGGTCGGGTAAGTAATATCGTGCTGGTGTATGGCCACCTTAAGGGACAGGGCGTCCCAAAACGTTGTATGTTGTTTAAGCAATAAAAACTTGGAATCACCACTTTAGCGTGCTCCCCCATACTTGTTTTTTGTTGGAGTCTGCAGCTAAAGAACCAGTCCATAATTAGAGTCAGTTTGAAACTTTGGATTCTCTATGAATACCCTGATCCAATTAAATCAGAGGTTATAATTAGTTCTGACAAAATGTTAATATTGATATGTTTTTCTTGTATATAGTAATCTAATTTATGTATTCTCCTTGATTATTTCCTTTCATTGATTAGTATACACTTCAATGAAATGTTGATATATGATTAACTTTAAGGTATACTCTACAGGGAATTGTAGCGATATACAGGGCCGCCATCAGACTTTTATAGGCCCCATACTGGGTAAACTTCTGGGCACCCCATAAAACCTATCAATACCTCCCAACATTTTAATTCATTCATTCATTGCCTGCAAGTGTATGATGTGGTTAAAGGATTAGTTCACTCAGAAAGTGAACAATTCCATTTTTGCATTAATTGAAGAACAAGAGGTGCCTTACCTCCCTGATCTTCAATCAATTTCACAGGAGCCAGGAACAAAGAATTAGAATTTACCTTGTGCGCGATCTACCACTGGCATTGACAGGTCCCGACTGTTTCCAGTTTCACTTTAACTATAGCACTATTGTTTACAAAATAAGGTTTAAAAAAGCTTAGTTTTAGTTTCTAAAAATAAAAAATGTTGCACCTTACTGTTATTGATACATAAAGTTGGAATTGATCCAGGGATCTTTCCGCTTGAAATAAGACAGGGTGCTGCTAAGTAGTTTGAACTAGATGGATATAGGTTTATATTTAACATCAAATACTATACTATACTATTGCGTACTACTGCATGATGACATCGGAACCTGTGTATTCTCTCCTCCAGCTGGTCCACTGACTGCTGCACATGGGTAAGTAATAGCCAAATAGCCCCATTAGGCTGTTACCTACCCCATGTGCAGTGCAAACCACTCACTTTATTAAGGCTGGCAGTGGCAGCATTTGGTATTATTTTACTCATAAAATTCCAAAGTAGTGCCTGTATGCCCAAGTGAGTGCACATTACCAAATGCTGTCACTGCCTGTCCTGTTATAGTGAGTGGATTGCCCTGTACACAGGGTAAGTTTCCAAATTTGCTACCTGTATTTAATGAAATTCCCAGGTTGCTTTTTTTTTTGCCTTCCTCTGGATCAAAAGTTAGGCAGGAAGTGTCGGTATTGATGAGTGAGTTGAACTGAATGGACGTATGTCTTTATTCACCCTCAAATACTATATTAATAATTTAGCTGACAGGTGGTTTGCCTTAAATGGTATCTCCAGCAATAAATGCTACTTAGCTTTTTTCGATTTAATTGAAGAATGGAGAGTAAAGCTTTGTCTTACCTCCCATTCTTCAATTATTTAGACAGGAGCCAGAAGGGAACACACAGAGCTTATCTGCAATTGTGCTCATCCGCTGTTCCTCTGACAGGTCCCGAGGCGCCTTTGCAATGTAACGCAAAAGACAAAGCACCTTTACCTCCCATTCTTCAATGAAATCAAAAAAAGCCAAGTACAGTAGTATTTATCACTGGAGCTACCCTTTAAAGGGCATCTATAGTGAAAAAAACACATTGCCCCTTTGCGAAGTTAAATTCAAGTACTCTGTGCTGCCTTAATCCTATCTATGTCAGTGACTTTGTTTTTTCCATGGTGTCAGATGTCTGTGCAGCACTCCCCCCTCCCCTCTGTAACCTCCTCCATGTCTCAACTCTGGCTAACCGACAAGCTTATCATGTGCAGTAGGAGTTAAAATTTCAACATCCTGAAAAACACACCCACGCACAGTGACCAATAGAAAGCAAGCTGTCCTGGAGACACAGAAGAAGGAGATCAGTACAGTTTACGATCTCTCTCTTTGTGACCTAATATCAATCAGTGAAAGCTATTAAGAAGGGGGGTCAAGTGCAGTCTTATATCTACCATCAAAGCTACCACTCTCCCCCTGCTATTGCTGTTATCTCTATGTTTATTACAGAGCAGGGAGGGGGGATCACGTCACAGGGAAATGATTGACAGTCCAAGTAGGAGTAGAGGAATGCAATCACGCATTCTTCTAACTGGTGTATCTCAGGACAGAGAGGGAATCTGAAAAAAGTGAAGACACTCTGGGGGTTGTGGGGAATTATACAACACATGGAAAGAAAGAAAAAAAAGTTCATTTTCCCACTATAGATGCCAATGATTATGCAAAGGGAGTGGTAGACTCATTAAGAAAGAAAATGAGGGGGGTAGATGCAAATTTTTACCCACTGGGTAAGACCATAGATGTAAATTATTTCCCCAAGTTCTTGTTTTTCTTAACTTAAAGGGCAAGTCCAAAAATAACTTCTCTTTAAAATGTTTATAACCCCCCCCAAACCCCACTTACGCATGTGTGAAAGTTTTCAAAGATGCCCCAGAACTTACTTACCTGACCCAGTCCTTTGCCATCTAGGCGCCGCCCCTGCTCCTGTTTAGAGTAAAAACAGGAGCAGAGGGACTTCTAAGCCGACACCCGCTTCACTTCCTGGCTGCAGTGGCGTAACTACCCGAACTTCCGGAACTAAAAAATCAGCTGTTTAAAACAGCTGATCGCGGGAGGCATCTTGGAGGGTGGAAGTGGTCAGGGGTCCTGGCCTCCATTCTCGCAGGGGCGAGGGCCTGCAGGTAATTGAACGTGATGTCACACGCAACCAGGAAGTGGAACAGCTGTCAGCAGCCGCGGATTAGAAGCGGCGAGGGACTGGGTCAGGTAAGCAAGTTCTGGGGGATCTCTGAAAACTTTCACACATGCGAAAGTGGGGTTTGGGGGGGTAATAAACATTTTAAAGAGAAGTTATTTTTGGCTGGACATGCCCTTTAATAATGCTGTATCTCCCCAAATCTTAAAATGGGCATTTGGTTGTATGATTATTGTTTTGAGTGAAGTTTCCCTTCAATCAAACAGTATTCGTCACAATGTGCATTATTTCAAAATCACTACATTTTTTTTACATGCAAATACTCATGTCATTTGCATTGCCCCAAAATTTTAGCATCAGAATACCACATGCTTTTTCTAAATGGACCAACCAACAAGTAAACTTTATTAAAAATGTGCTAATTAATATAGTTTATTGCTTCTAAGATATTAATTTTTTCTTTTTTTTTTATTTGTTAATGTTACAAAGAAAAGGAGAAAACAACAATCGTCTTTAAAAGTGTTCATATCCAGTAGAGAATTCTGGGAGCTCAACATCCAAAAACCTGGGAAAAGAAGATTGAAGATACCGTTTCTCAGCTGAGTAACAAAAGGCTCACTTTTGTAATGCAATTGCTTTGCAAGGTGCTGAATAATTAAATATGGTATCTATATCTTCCTCTTTTTAGTGTTTTTCTTATGATTATTAAATACAATGTTAGTAATTAGCCACATAAATGGGACTTTTGTTTTTAAAAAAAAAATGCAGTGCTAGAGCTTGTGAAAAAGGAAATTTAACATGTAACTAAAAAATTCAGCAAGCATATTATAAAAATTAAAGGCAAAGTTCACACAAGCAGCATTCACTGGGCAGCTGTCAAGGTGTTTTCCTACAGCTAAACCAGCAGAATTGATGTTGGGGCCGATTTACCCAGACTCGCTGGGCAAATATATGGAGTTAAAGTCGTGCTTAGTTCACTACTGGTTAGCGCGACTTTAAATCCATATTAGCGCCGGATATGCAAAAATCACCCCGCACATCAGAAGCTCGCGATTCAATAGCGCGTTTACAGCATTTGTACATTAGAAAGGCAGCACTGAGCGATATCACCTTTTCATACAATGCCCCAAAGGTGTTTAGGATATCTGTTGGTGTCAAGAAAAATGCAAAACACTAAACCTCATTACATTAATAGTGCTGTGTAGATTTGCAATGGCATTGTGCGACACACAGATCGATGGTATGTAGCCAATGTTCCCTCTTATTGGAAATTGTATGTGTGCGCAGATATAAATTATCTGTGCGCATACAAAATTAAATTGTGTGCTCTATATACCGCAGCACTTATTTTCTAAAAGATTGTAGTGTGCGCACCACTTAAATCTGTGTGCGCAGGCCAGTTGTGTGCGTGCGCATGAGTGCACACGTTAGAGGGAACACTGTTATATAGCCACAAAATACACCACAGAGGTTGGCATGTTTTTAGTGATAATGTCTCTTGGTAAATTTCTTTAATAACCCCTTATATAAACATGTATTGAGAAAACTTGCTTGTTTACTAAGAGTAATTATTTCCAGCTTGTTTGTTTATTACACAGAAAGATCTTACCTCGGTTGGAGAGATATCAAACACCTCTGCAATTTTAGCATACAGTTCTTTGACATTTGTAAAACCCTCAATCTTCCCAGTTGAGCTGCCATGAGCTAGCTGAGTGTGAAAGACCAATCTAGGTCTAATGCGTGGTGCATGTGCTGGTGCAGGCTGACTTTGTGATGTCTCTTTGTGCTTCTGCGTTTCACTTTTGCATTCTTTTTGCTCAGAGTCCACTCCGTTCTCCATGAAGCCTGCTGGTGGCTGCTCTGTCCCTTTTTTTCTCTTTCCTGAGCCGTGCAGCATCCTGCCCTTGCCAGGAAGGGGTGTGTATGCAACACAATGACACAGCCAGGATATGAGAGATAAATAATAGATGCTGGTTTTTGGAGTCTTCACCTTGTAAAAAGACACCAACTTTGGTATATTGAGGTAGAAATGTTATCCAGCTGCTCAGGTTACTCAGCAAGACTGTCAGTTCTAATCTCAAAGGATAAAAGACACTGTAGAAGCATATATTAAAACAATTTTCTTTTCAATGCACATGGAAAACTGTTCTCACTAGGGACAGAAATGTATTTACCAATTAAACAAAAACATGTTAACCCATTTAGAGATGAGAGCACATGCTGAATTGTATGGTATGTAAGAAGTCTTCCACAGTGTATTTGCAGCTTAATACATACAGATAAGCACAACATTTACAAATTGTTTTCTCATCGCGGCAAAATTCAATCTGTGCCTAATTTGCTTATATTCTTTTTGGACAAATTCAAGGACTTCAAAAAGACTGCTTTCTGTTTTATGATAGGTCTACAATCAAATAGTTGATCAGGAAACCTACTGTATCTATTACATACAGTCAGCGTAAGCATTAGAGAAACTTCTTTACAATTAGCTACAACGCCTATAAAAAAAACTCAATAAGAGAGGGGGATAAACCTTAAACAAATTACACTAAATGTATCACTAAGGAGTTACTCTAAAGCTTATCTTATCCAAGGTATGTTAAAAGTGATAGGATGATACAATCTAGATAGGTTATAAGAAACTAAAAGATACCAATGCTGATCTACTAATCAATCTACTAAACAATTTGGATTTTTATTTAGAATTATATTTAACAAAAGTTCGCAGAAACAAATTAAAGTGCACAATGTAAACTGCACTGTAATCCTGAAATCTTGTAATCACTTTAAGGGTATGTCCACCTAGTATAGTAGTAGTATAGTATTTGAGTTTGAATAAATACATACGTCCATCCAGTCCAACCCATCTAGCAATATCCTCATTTCCTGCCTAACTGTTGATCCAGAGGAAGGCAAAAAAACCACCAAATTTATGAAGGGGAAAAAATTCCTTCCTGATTCCAAGTGGCAATCGGAAATTTCCCTGGATCAACTCTACTTTATGTATCAATACCAGTAACTTGCAACATCTCTTGTTTGCAGAAACTCATCCAGCTTCTTTTTGAAACTGACCAATGAACCTGCCATAACAACGTCCACTGGAAAACAGTTCCATAGCTTTAACTTTCTCACAGTGAAAAACCCTTTGCGAACTTGAAGCCTAAACCTTTTCTCTTCAAGTCTTAAGGGATGTCCACATGTCCTCTGACATGTTCTATTAGTGAACAATGCCCCAGATAGTTTATTGTATGGCCTGTTAATGTATTTATACACAGTAATCATATCCCCACGCAAGTGCCTTTTCTCCAGCGCACATAATTATAACTTTTCCAGTCTCTCTTCATATTCAAGCTCCCCCAATCCCCTTATTAATTTAGTTTCCCTTCTCTGAACCCTTTCCATTTCAAAGATGTCCTTTTTTTACACGGGATTCCAAAATTGTACTCATACTCCAAATGAGGGAGAATAACATTTTCCTCCCTTGAATCCATACCGCTCTTTATACAAGACAATACCATGCTGGCTCTGGCTGTTGCCACCTGGCACTGCTTGCTAACTTTAAGTTTGTTATCCACCAAAACTCCAAGATCCCTTTCCAACAGGGATTCACTTAACATAGAGCCATTTATAGTATAAGCAGCACAAGGATTTTTAAGTCCAAAATGCATCACCTTACATTTATCAACATTGAATCCCATCTGCCACTTAGCAGCCCAATGTGACTATCTAGATCCTCCTGCAAAGATTGCACATCCTCTGAAGTTTTTAATGGTCGACAAAGTTTTATATCGTCAGCAAACACAGAAACCTTGCTGACAATACCCACTTCCAAATCATTAATAAATAGATTAAATAGAAGTGGCCCCAACACAGAACCCTGTGGCACCCAACTTAACACTTTAGTCTATAATGATGAAGCCCCATTAACAACTACTCTCTGCAACCTATTCATTAACCAATTTTCTATCCATGTACAAATGTGACTCCCCAGACCAACAGACCTCAGCTTATACATTAGTCGCCTATGCGGGACTGTATCAAAAGCCTTTGCAAAATCCAAGTATACTACATCTACTGCTATGCCAGAGTCTACATTTCTACTTACTTCCTCATAAAAGCCAAGCAATTTAGTTTGGCAAGATCTATTCCTCCTAAATCCATGCTCATTACTACTTATAATGTCAGTCCTTAAAACATACTCTAGAATATGTTCCCTTATTAAACTTTCCAGTATCTTCCCCACCACTGAAGTTAAACTTACAGGCCTGTAATTACCTGGCTCTGAACATGAGGGAATCTGCAAAAATAAGAAACAATGGCCTAAATAAAACTGAACTTAGCTCCCTAAGTACCTGAGAATGTATTTTATCCGGTCCAGGAGATTTATTAATATTAAGTTTATTATTTAGTTCTTTCTGTACCAAATCCTCGGTTAACCAAAGTTCACTTGAATCTTTTATACCATTATTACTACTATACTCTATGATATCTGTACTTGGAACTTCTATATTGTATACAGAGAAAAAAAAATATTCAAGACATTTGCTTTATCGCCATCCTCCGTAACTAACTTATCCCCTTTAATTAATGGTGCCACATTTTCAGTCCTCATCCTCTTACTATTAATATACTTTAAAAAATTTTTTAGACTTAGTGATTCTTTGTTCAGCTATCCTAACCTCATTATTAATTTTAGCCAGTTTGATTGCTTACACTCCTTATTACAGTTTTTATAATCCCTAAAGGCCCTTTCCGTTCCCTCTGACTTAAAGGTTTTAAATGCTTTTTTCTTCCTTTCCATTTGCCTCTTTACATCAGAATTTAGCCACATGGGCGCAGATTTATTTTGGTTACATTTATTTCCCAAGGGTATAAATTTAGATGTGAAATGGCTTAAAATCCTTTTAAACACAGACCACTTCAATTCAGTACCTTTACATGATAATACCTTATCTCAGTTGACATTCTGAAGAGCTACTTTAAACCTGGGAAAATTTGCTTTCCCGAAATTAAGTCTTTTTTAACCCAGCACACTTTTCCTTTCTATAACATAACTCCAAACGATGGTCACTATTCCCTAAGCCTACAGTTATCTTTATATCTATAATGTGCTCCACGATGTTAGATATTATGAGATCCAACAGAGCTCCTTTTCTATTAGGAACTTCAACTACCTGTTAGAGAAAATTATCCTGCAGCAAATTCAGGAAATCGACTTTTTCTGTGTTGGCAGTTCCACTACACCAATCAATGTCTGGGTAATTAAAGTCCCCATAATGAGCACACTCCCCAAACTTGCAGCCCTTGCCAACTGCATATGAAGCTGACTCACTTCCTCCCTGTTAGCATTTGGTGGCTTATAGCAGACACCAACAATGACATTACCCCCTTTCCTGTTGCCTAATTCCACCCATATTGCCTCTGCTTTAACATCCTTATCGCCAATTATCTCTTCTTTTAAATATGTCTTCAATTCTTTTTTAACATAAACACATACTCCTCACCCTTTCCTTTTTTCTCTGTCCTGCCTAAACAAAGCTCATACTTTTCATTCAACGCCATAATCTCTAATTAACAGGTAACATTTTGTCAGCCAGCCTTCTCGCATTTGCAAACATACATTTTAGATTATGATCCTGTAATTTATTCATAGACTTTAATACACATGCCTTCCTACCCCCTATGCTAGCCTCACCCCCCCTTTCCACCCACCACTGGCCTATCTATACCCTTATTTCCTCCTGGGCTATCTATCCCAGAGAGACTGCTAATACCCTCCCCTCCCCCAAACCTCCTCCAACCCTTTAGCCATCTTCTCCCCTAAAACAGCTGCACCGCCATCAGTGAGGTGCAACCCACCCCACTAAAGAGCCTGTAGCCAACAGCAAAGTCTGCCCAGTTCTCTATAAACCCAAACCCTTCTTCCTTACACCACCCTCTTAGTCACACATTAATGCTCATAAGCTCCCACTGTCTCCCTAGCGTAGCACGTGGCTGCAGTAGTATTTATGAAAACACTACCCTGGAGGTAGTGTTTAAGGACCTCACCTCCTCCTCTAACTTTGTCATTGGCACCAATGTGAACCAAGACCGCCGGGTCACACCCGTCCCCACCCAATAATCTGCATGCACGATCCACCACATGCCGAACTCTAGCACCAGGCAGGCAATACACAGTTCGGCATGTAGGGTCTTGGCGGCAGTTTACCGTATCTACCTTCCTTATAATGGAGTCCCCTACCAGTACCACCTGCCTAACATTCCTGATCCTCCCTTGTTCATCCTCCCTTGTATTAGAGATGGCAGTCCCCTGGGTGCTCAAGGGATTAGCCCGCTCCATACATTCTAATTCCGAGCTGTCCTCCTCAAGGCGGCAAATCTGTTAAAAAAGTTTTTTTTTTTAAACCCAGTGCACTTAGTTTTTGCAATATTTCATGATCACTTTTCACTAAGCTTCCAATTACCTTCATCTCCATAATAAGATTTCTTTTTAGTAGGAACTTCTATAATCAGCTCAAATAGCAAATTTAATAACTTGCTACTATTTTTTGCTACTGATCCAGAGGAAGGGGGAAAAAAAAAAGAAGCTAAAAAGGGGGTAGAAATTCCTTCCTGACTCTAAATGTCATTTGGAAAGTATCCCTGGATCAACTAGAACTACAGTATATGTATTAAAGGGTATGTCCACCCCTATGAAATTTTTTTAAAATTTCCCTCCTTGTTAAAAAGTCAGTAGGCAGGGGGAAGTGATAGCCTTTAATACTAATCCAATGCAAGGTCAGGGAGACAATCTTCCCACAAAAATGCAACCATGCAGGGAGTGTCAGCCCAGATAAATGACCCAAGGAAATTTGTTAGGACCTTGCATACTGGGGTTACCTCGATGTGGTTGGAAGGCTTTTCACTTTTATGCATAAAATTGAAACTAAACCCCCCCCAAGTTTTTGCTGTTTGCACTAGCACAGATATTATGATAGTATATGGGACCCAGGAATGTGCATTGATCATCTCTTTTCTTGCTTGGTCTAATGTTTTGGTCAGATCAGTAGCACTTCCACTAGATGTTAATAATAATGTTGCCATAGGAGTGCTCCCACAGCCCTCCTTTTTGGTTATGTAATGGCGCCAGATAGAAGACGTGTTGAAACCAATTTTCTAAGAGAGGAAAGTTGGAAGTGGGTCCGGTTAATGTAGATGCTTTGGGATAACGGGCGTAAATGCAGAAAAATGGAGAGGTACCTGTAGAAGAATGAATAGTATTGTTATAGGCAAACTCGGCAAATGGTAAAAATTCAGCCCACAACTACTGACAATCTGAGACAAAACAACGAAGATATTGCTCTAAGGATTGGTTAGTTCTCTCTGTCTGGCCATTAGACTGGGGATGGAAGGAAGAAGAAAAAGAGAGCGATACCTAGGCGAGTACAAAAGGAGCACCAAAATTGGTGCTCCTTTTGCCCCCCCCCCCCCTGACATTATGTTCTCGGGAACCCCATGGAGCTGAAAAACTTGCTTAGTAAATAACAGGGATAAATCTTTGGCAGATGCAAGTTTGCCGAGTGGTATAAAGTGAGCCATCTTACTAAAACGGCCGACTATAACCCAAATAACCGTTGCCCCCATGGAAACAGGCAGGTCGACAATGAAATCCATGGAGATGTGTGACCATGGAGAAGTGGGCACAGACAGAGGCACAAGAGTACTATGAGGGATGTTTCTGGGTGTCTTACTGTGAGCACAAACTATGCAGGATTTAACATAGGCTTTGCTGTCTCTAGATATAGAGGGCCACCAGACATAACAGGTGACCTGCCAGCTTAGTAGGTTTACCGGGAGGAACGTCAGACTGAAAAGAGTTAAGAAGATCAGAAAGGCAGCAATTGAGATGAAGACAAGGCATTCAAGAAACAGTGAGAAGAAAGAATAGGTCCAGGCAAGGTTTCAGAATCAGCAGAAGAATAAGGAAAATTGCGTGAGACTGCATCAGACTTGACGTGGTGACTGGGCTTAAAAAAATTTGGCCAACTTATTGAACTAATTGCTTTTATTTATCCAGGGTGTAGCAGACTGTTTGTAGTAGCAACCTTATGGAGGTAGCCAATATGCAATTAGAATTGTTTGTGCACTAGAATTCTGTTTTTTGTGTGTATTAAAAGCAGTCTTCCATTCATCCCCTTGAAGTATTCTAATCAGATTATATGCTCCTCTCAGATCTAAATTAGAGAAGATATTGGCACCTGTTACTTGAGCAAATAAATCATCTATCAAGGGTAAGCAATACCTGTTCTTGATGGTGATTTTATTTAGGGCACGAAAATCAATTCTTGGCCTCAAACTCCCATCTTTCTTTTCTACAAAGAAAAAACCCGCCCCCGCAGGTGAGGTGGAAGGCCGAATGAACCCTTTTTCCAGGTTTTCTTTAGTATACTCCCTCATAGCCAGAGTCTCAGGACTGGTGAGGTTATACAGGTGTCCCCGTGGGGGAATTGTACCAGGCAAAAGATCTATGGGGCAATCGTATGACCGGTGAGGAGGGAGTTTAACGGCAGACTGCAGGGAAAAAACATCAAGATAATCATGATAACAAGATGGCAGAGCTTTCAGATTAGTAAAAGAAAGAGGAAGAGAAGAAACAAGGTTTTTATGATTTAGTCCCCAGCTGGCAATCTGACCAGTGGGCCTATCTAAGACTGGGTAATTTTTACAAAACCAAGGTAACCCTAGGATGACTGGATTAGATGGAATGTCTAAGAGGAAGAATGTTAAAACCTCAGGATAATCTGACTCAACCTTGACCGCAATCTCTGGTGTCATACATACTGGACTGTTGGAAAGAAGGGGAGTATCATTAATGGCCAAAACTTAAATGGGGTTAGGAAGTGGTTTGGGTGGAATACCAATGGACATGGCCAGAGTACGGTCCAGCCGCTCCACTATCCAAAAAGGCCTGGGAATGGAAAACACTAGAACCATAAGAAATTTTAACAGGTAACAAAATTTTATGACACTGCACATTGGGAGGAATTATCAGATAGCCTAGGGAGCCCTCCTCTAACTTGCCTAGGCACTGAAGTTTCTTGCCTTGCTGAACCCCTTTTTAGGACATACTTAAGCTAAGTGACCTGCAGTGCCACAATAAAGACAGAGTCCTTCCTGACGCCTTCTTTTCTTTTCTGCCAGAGAAAGTTTGGACATACCCAATTGCATGGGTTCCTCTGGGGAAGATGGAGAGAGAACAGAAGGGGCCAGTGATGACCTAGAATGTCCTGGAGTAACCATTAATCTCTCTTGAGAACGTTCCCTGAACCTACAGTCACTTTTGATGGCCAATGCCATAGATTTGTCAAAGGACTCAGTAGGAGGGTAATTTAAGAGAGCGTCCTCAATGGACTCCTAGAGGCCAAAGACAAACTAATTGTTTAAAGCTGGATCATTCCAGCGGGTACTCACTGCCCAGCGCCAAAACTCAGCCGCATAAAGTTTGTCCTGATGAAGGTTCCTAATCTTGGCCTCAGCAGTGACGGTAAGATCAGGATCTGAGTAGAGAAGGGCCATGGCGTCGAAAAAGACAATCACAGAAACCAACAATGGAAGACCAAATGCCCAGGTCTGTGGGTCTCCTTGAAGAAGGGATATCACCAGGGCAACTTTCTGGGATTCAGAACCAGTGGAGGTAGGATGCAGCCGGAAATATAACTTGCAAAAGTTCATAAAGTTGTCAAACATGCTGCGTTCTTCATTTAATTTTTCAGGCAGCAGGGCAAAGGGCTCGAAAACAGGAAGTGGAGCGACTGGAGGAGACCTATTTTCCTGGACCGCTCCCCTTTGGGCTAGTTGGCCGACAGCCCCAGTTAAGAGCTGTAGTATATCTTCCATGGCCTGTTATAATGTGATGCCCGGAATCCCCGAGTATACCTTCAGCGCCTATACCCCAATCTGTCTTCACCTATAGACAAGCCCCCGATCATCAGGAGAATTGTCGCGCCTCTCTGTACACGTTTACCACCAGGTCTTAGAGCGCAAGGTATAGACGCTGAGGCCGGGTATACTCTGGAAAACCGGAACACCAATGGAGCTGAACAGGAACAAAAGAAAGGACAATATTATAAGGAAAACAATGAACGATGAGAAGAACAAAGAAAAGACAAGGAATAAGACTGGCTAATGGAACTAGATTAGGCTACTAGAACAATAGCTGGGACCACTAGCTTGGCTTATCAAAACTATAACAGGCAAAGGCTGATAGTCTGGGCAGGGTTTAAATAATGCAGAGGGACCAATAGGGAGTGGAGTACAAGAGTCTGATGCAGGGATAGGTTAATTTAAACTAATTAGCTCTCCTCCGACCAATGAGGGAACTGGAAGAATGGAGGAGGTAAGGAGCGGTGAGTGTGCGCCTCCGCACAGCTTCCGAAGAAGACCGGACGGGTGCGCAAGTAAATGCGGACGTGCTCACGCATGAAGACGCCTGACACGGCAGAGCGGCATCACGCGTGCCGGAAATGCCAGAGGACTGCCCAGAGTGGACGTGCCCGCCGCAGGAACGGAAATCAGGTAATAGCAGAAATATGCTTAAATTATTCACATAACAGGGCAGTAAATATGGAAGAATACTCCTCATTTAGACATGACAGACTTTATTAGAAAGGAGGAGGAGTATGTATGTATGTATGTTAAACAAGTTTTCAAAATTAAAACCAAATCCAAAACATGGAATAGAAGGGGGCATAAACAATAAGGCAGAAACAATATGGAGCTGTGTACAGGAAGCTTAGATGGTGGGTAAATGAATTGTTGGTGTCGGATATAAGCCGCCAAATGCCAGTAAGGAGGTGGAAATGAATCACCATATGCAGTTGGTGAAGGCTGCTGGTATGGAGCATGTTCTGGTTACAGGGGATTTCAATATCCTCGTTTTGGAGATGAAGGTGATAGGAAATAAGGAGCATGATATAGTTTCATTTAATATAGGTTGCAAAAAACAAAAGTGCACTGGGTTAACAAGCTGTGTCTTACCCCCGTTCCCGTTCTTCTTTAATAAAACCTGCAGAGGCTGGGAGAGAAAGTAAGGTACTTACCTGATCGCTCGCTCCTCCGCAACGTGGTCTGACAGGTCCAGACGAACTCTGTATTCTATGTGCATCGCACTTGCGCATAGAGTACTAATTCCATTGGGACCTGTCAACTACTATGCACAACAACTATGCGGTGGAGGAGCCTGATTGCATAGTTTGACAGGTCCCAATGGACTTAGTACTCTATGCGCAAGTGCGATGCGCATAGAATACAGAGTCCATTGGGACCTGTCAGACCACGTGGCGGAGGAGCGAGCGATCGGGTAAGTATCTTACCTTCTCTCCTGGCTCCTGCAGACTCATTGAAGAACTGGAGGTAAGACACAGCTCCTTTACCTCCCGTTCTACAATAAAACTGAATAGCAAAAAAAAATGTTAGCAGTGGAGGTACGCTTTTAAACTATTACATTTCTAAATTTATACGTTTAGTGAACAAGTTAAAAAAAATTAGGTCCACTCTTGGCTTAATGCTCAGGTAAAAAGAGAAATGGAAAAAAGAAAATGGCTTTTAAAATTTTAAAACCAAAGGAAACAGAACAGGCTTACAGTGAGTATAAAAGTTTGGAGTGCAAGAAAGCAATTTAACAAGCTAAAACAGAAAAGCAAGTACTACCCCAAAATGATTTTTAGGTATATCAATAGTAAATAGACCCTTAAATCATGGGGGTAAAAAAGTTATAGAGGATACCGAAAAGCAGGGGTGTAACTGCAGCAACCCACCCCGAAGATTGGAGGTTGGGCTCCTGACCAACCGGTTTTAAGGAAAAATACGCACGATCAGCTGATTGCGGAGGTTTTTGTGGGTCCTCTTACCTTCCAGCCCCCCCCCCCAACAGTGGCAGGTGCGGTAGTTATACCACTCCCGAAACAGCTAATGTGCTAAAATAATAAGGGGAATAAATGGAGGGGCTTGAGTATGCATGCAGATTAGACAAGTTAGGGCTGTTTTCATTGGAGAAATGGCATTTGCGAAGGGATATGATTACTTTATACAAATATATTAATGGGCGCATTGTTCACTAATAGGTCATATCAGAGGATGCAGGAATATCCTTTAAGACTTGAAGAAAAGAAGTTTCATCTTCAGGTTAGGAAAGGTTTCTTTACAGTGAGAATGGTGAAACGGTCTTCCAGCAGATGTGGTAATGGAAAGTTCATTGAATAGCTTTAAAAGTGGTCTGGATAAGTTTAAGTCTAAAACTAAATAATATTGAGAATTACTGGTAGTGTACTTACTGGAAGTTAGTGAATATGCAGATGCTGGACCAACCTGCTTGCACTGTCTATGGGACATCTTCTAGCCAATGCCCAAAGATTGGTCTGTATTCTGTATAGAATCTGGAGTTTGCTGGTTAATATATATACTGTAGTCCTGGTTGATCCACGGATACTTACCGATTCCCATTTGGAGTCAGAAAGGAATTTTCCCCCATTTTTAGCTGTTTTTTTTTATTTGCCTTCCTCTGGATCAACTATTAGGGTTAAAGGGTAAGGTGTAAAGGTGGGACAAGATGGGCATATGTCCTTGTTCAACCTAATATACTAGGTTCCTAATTATATGGCCCATAAATATATTTGTATAAAGTTTTCATATCCTTGTGCAAATGTGGCTTCTTCAATGTAAACAGTCCTAACTTGTCTAATCTGCCTGCACAGTCAAGCCCCTCCATTCCCCTTATTTTAGTTGCCCCTCTCTGAGCTCCTCACATTTCTAAGATGTCCCTTTTGTATATGACATTCAAAACTACACCGCATATTCCAAATGAGGCATTACCAGTGCCTTGTAAAGAGGGAGAATAATATTTTTCTCCCTTTTTTTTCTCCCTTTAATTCCCCTCTTGATATAAGACAATATCCTGCTAGCTCTAGCCCTGGCTGTCTGGCTATCTTGTCTAAAAAAGTGTCCTTCTAAATTTACTGCACAGGCATATGGCTCATTTATTCAAGTTTTTGCTATACCCAATCACATCATACTTTTCTTTTATAGCTATTACCATAGTTCTAGTTATTCAGTTTTTCCAGCAACACTTCTTGCATTTGTTAACAGACATTGTAGATTATAATTTTTTCCACTATATGACATACATGCATCCCTATCCTCTATGCTACCCTGTACCCACATTATCTTAACACCCTGATTTCTTACTCCTCTATCTACCCCAGTGTAGCCCTAGAAATTCTAGAAATAAACATAATTGTTTAAAACATTCCCACGGTCTGCAAACCACAATTATGCCTTTTGTTTTAAACTATGCTTACAAGCAAATGCCGTTAAAACACAATGCCCACTCTCTCTGCAAGCAGGTTTATATTGTAAGGTTCAAACCCCTTACTTATTACAGCACTTACTGCTATTAGGACGATCAGCTCAAAATATCGTACTGTGTGTTCCCAGCCAAACAGACATACAGCTATTGCATACTGAGTTTTTTTTTTATGGTTTCCTATGGCTGTGTGACAGAGGATATGGTACAGAATCAATTAGACAAAGGTAATAGCAATAAAGCCCCAGGGACAGATGGAATACAGCCACAGGTGTTAAGAGAGCTTAGTTGAGTTTTATCTGACACTTACCCCTCCCCTGCAGCAGTGCGATCAGCTGTTTTTAAACAGCTGATTGTGCGTATGCAATAAAGGTACGCATGATTAGGCGTTTTAAAAAAACCAAACCGGCAGCAGTTTATCACACATACCTTTGCAAACATACACACGATAAGCTGTTAAAAAAACAGTTCCCTGGCCCCCCACCGTTGCAGGTCTGATAGTTATGCAAACACCAAATTTTGTTTTTGTAAGGAGCACCAGCACGAAGAACACTGCTTCTGCCAGGCTCTCTCCTGGCTCCAGCATTATCTGTAATACGGGAAGAATCAGGACACTAACCTGGCAGGTGAACACTAAATGTGCTGTTGCTCCTCAATAAAACAATATTGGGAGTTAGGAATAATCATTCCCACCTTCCAACCTCAGGTAGTTTAAAAAAAAAGAATTTTTTTACAGTGCAGTTGTCTTTTTAGAGTGTGCAACATACTAAGGCAGTGCTCTAATTAAACCCTTTACTTGTATTTTAAAGAGGATGTAAAGTGAACCAACCTTATTTATTCTGTACCCAGGGTAAAGATACAGCTGGTACTTTGAAAACATACTTAGTAGTAGATGCCCTCAGCGCCCAATCCCATTCTGACCCTGCCTCCTTCACAAGCCAGTTTTCAATAAGTTAGAGGACACTCTCATTAGATAAATCGGTAGCTGCAGGGAAGGGGCTGGTCCAGAGAGGCACAGTGAGGGCACCTAGAATGTATGTACCCATTCAACAAGATGTACCCCCACACGTGTGATCCCGGGGGCTGACCGCGACACACGATGTGTATAAGCACCCGTTTTAGCCGACATTATGTATGGGCACTCGGGCGTTCGGTCGAGGCTTGTTGATGATTGTCAGGGGCTCAGTCACATGGTGCATTGTGGGTCAGCCCCCACGTGTGTATGAGTATGGTACTAACAATAAGTAAGTACCTGCTATGACCAATACAAGGTTACTAGTAAACAAATCACACAGAGCATTACAGCATTTAGAAACATTTGAAAATTTTATTATACAAACTATTGTAACACAGTTAATCAAACCACTTTGGGTACTAATTATTACTGTACTAAAATATTCTACATTGTGTTCTACGTGATCAGATTTTCAGGTAAAGCTAATACAAAAAAGCCTTATCAAGGCCACATGAAAAGTACACAGTACAGCAAACATATACAAAAACATTTTTATTTCACCAGTGTCATTTTTCCACTTTTGACACTTGTAGTGTAAATTCTTTTTTTAGACAAATGGCTATTTATTTTTTTCATACATTAGATACAGCACCTCTTTATGCAACATTTATGTTACCTAATCTAAAAACAAATACAAATGTACTTTAGAAACAAGCAAAACACACTTTACTTTCATTTTAATAAAATAAGCTATTAGTGCATTGAATTAAAGGATACTTTACCCCTAAAACAACATAACCATTTAGAGAGAGTGGGTATATTGTAATCTGCTCTTTATGTCCTCTTTTTGTGATCAAGATATAAAGGGATATACTGTCCTCTTATTTATTTGTATCCAGGCAAGCCAAAATGCATTACTCCCATACATGCAACAACCTTAATAGTATTTTGCTTGTATATTGAGCGTTTCTCGGATTATGTATAGCCAATCATATTGTGTTAATACAATCCCCCCCCCCCCCCCCCTCGAACCAGGTAGGACCAATTGCGGTATCATACAATTGATATTGTTGTGTTTATGGCCCCCATAACATCTGAGTGGACATTCTACATGGAATTTACCTAGGGGATAATGCCAGCCGTACACTGGCTCAAGGTTATATAAATTCGATGTTCATTCCATATCAGTAGCAAATTGTGAAAGATCCACGGAGATTCAATAAAAGGTCTTATTGTTAAAAATGGTGCTAATTTTGCCCCAACCAATCAGAAATCATTTAACATCTGAAAGCTAACATCTGATTGGTTGGGGCAAAATTAGCACCATTTTTAACGATAAGAACTTTTATTGAATAACCCTAAGAGCCTGTGAAACTTCCTGGCCAGATTAAAGTTGCAACCAACATCATGAGAGCAAGATCAATTGTAAAATTATCAGACCAGGCAGGAATGTTGGAAGGTACATATTTGTACGAATGGGTATATTTAGAATACAATTTCAATCTGCCTGCCAGAATACAACATACAGTGAAAGGAGATTTTTACCGATTCATTACCCTTTAAGGGTAAGGACCTTACTGTTAAAATAAAATATTCTCCCTAAAAAACGGAAAAGCGCATTTCTGTAGTCACATTAGACGCACAGAAACCAGTATTCGTATAAGAAATTTCTAAAGACCAATCAATCATAAACACATACATAAATACCTTACAATCATAATGTGCACATGGGTTTATACAGTATTCCATGTTATAACTCCTGAGCTGTTTAATGAATGTACTTTGTTATGTACTGTACATTATTAATTTCTGTGGAAAACTGTAGACTTCACTTATTTCCTTTAGAGCACCTAGGTACTGTACTCTATGTGTACCATCTGCTTGTGCAGTATGATCTTAAAGGACATGTCCACCCTTAAAGCAAAAAACTGGTGACTTGTCATTTATCTGCCCACAGCCCCAACTATTTTTCCCTGTTTATTAAATGCATAGGTAAAAGGTATCTTCATCCTCTCTCTGCCCAAAACACTTTTTATAACCTTTAGCATGTACAGAGGAGGAAGCGGGTGAAATAGCAGTCAATCATTGGTTGTGATGTCAATAGTCACAGCCTTTAGCTTTAAACATATGGTTAGTAATGCAGGTAATAAATATATCAATTGGGGTTGGGGGCAGGTAACTGACAATTGACCAGTTTTTTGTTGTTTTAAGAGTAAACATTCCCTTTAAATTGCCTTGAATGCTATTCATAGTACCTGCTCATTATTAAAAAATAGTGGAGCCCTTTTGATTCAGCACTAACAGCAAAAATGTAATCAATTGGCCCTAAACGAGATTTTCATTAAACAATTATCAAACAGTGAATTGTCCATTGTTTGATGAATGCAATAATGTGCACTCACCTGGATATTCGTTCACGAGATACAGCCAGTTAGGCTGAAGCCACACTACAGCGCACATTTTTCCCCCGCATGTTACGATCCACACAATTTTTCGCATTTAGAGTGCATGCAATTTGCAAAAAAATTTTTAAAAAATTGAAATGCGCTCAGAAAACAGATTTTAGCTCAGCGCATGCCAATGCGGCCTGCGTTTCTCTCATGCAAACGGATAGCAAAACACAATCAGAAGCAGGTGTGGCCTAGTCCTGCTCTTAAAATAAGGAAAAAAAAGCAATGGGTGAATGTTCAAACTATGAATGGATATCCATCTTAAACAGTGAGTAAATATTCAAGTCTAATGCCACTCCTCGTGCATACTCACTGACACCTTTAGGCAAACATGGTAGACTTGTCAGATAATAAAATAAACATGTTTTTTTCTATTAAATTTAATCTATAAATACATGTAAATAGCCCTTTTTTGTGTTTGTTACTGCATGCCTTCAGTCCAGTACTTGTTTTGCTCAGTATTCCCCTCTCACTATAAACCGACTCCTCCTTCCACCTGACGTGACTTTGAGAACATGCTCAGTGATCAAATCAGCACAGGGAGGGAGAATTTCAAACCATGCAATTCACACACATTCCAACTGTCAGTATTTCAGTTACAGCAAAACTACACACAGCAGAAAAGTTTGACAGAGTGACAGTAATGATGAACCTTGGAAACTACAACCCCCAGCATGCCTTAGTTACATTCTGCAACTGGTTTATGATAACAAGTCACTTGATTGACATCTGAAATGTAAGATATTTCTAAAGATTCTAAAAAATAGGGCACAAATCAAGAAAGAAAAGTTTCCAGTAATGGGCAATAATAAAAAAAAAAAAAAATCAGCATAGATGCCGCAAAGCTGAATATGTCAACATTGCAGTGAAATTGCAGTTTTAATTTCTCATAGATCTAGAATAAAAACAAGCCTTACTAAAGGATACAGATCCTTGTACGCACAGTATCCAACACAGTTAACTTAACGATTACAGCAATTTCCTCCATAGGGAACAGTTATTTGTTAATGGATACCTAGACATGCTGACAAAAAATAAAATGAAACACTCTTACATTAAAAATAACTCCAGGATCATGCTTCTAGCTGCAATCCTGCAGCAATTTGCAGCTGCAAACCTATAGCAATACAAAGGGTGGTGCTTCATGCTTACACTGTAAGCTGTAATATCACCAACACCATTGCTCTGTCCGCTGGCATGCCCACTTGTATCCTAATACTGAGACAGTATTATGCCCCATCATCAGCTGCATCTTTAAGCCTTAAAGCTAGTCATACATGTAAACAGGAAAATGTGCCTTTTCCTAAGGATGTCCATAAGCCAAAGAAAGCACAGATAATGATTGCAAGCCTGTAACTAAACCTTTTTTGGGGGGTGGGTTTGTGACATGTTTGTCAGAGACCATACCAGGAAGTTAAAGGACAATTATACTCACCTTTTCCCTGATCCACTGCAGCATAGTACCCAGGGTGAGGACCTAAAATCGCTAAGTCCTCACCCTGGGTTCTTTCTCTAACTCCTGCACTACTTACCGCAAATCTGCTTCGGCGATCCAGACTGTTCCACCTCTCTCCTACTGTCAGTGACAGGCGCGAGGCAGCCAATTGGAAGACACGCCTCCTTGCAGAGCGTATCTTCCTACTGGCTGCCTCGCGATCTGTCATTGAAGCAGGAAGAGCGGAGGAACGAAGCGATCGGCGAAGCAGATTTGGGGTAAGTAGTGCAGGAGTTAGAGAAAGAAAAGGAAAGGACTTAGCGATTTTAGGTCCTCACCCTGGGTACTATGCAGCTATGGAGGAAGAGGAGCGAGGGTGAGGTGAGTATACTTGTCCTTTAAACTTTGCATGCTTCTTAGCTTTTTTTTTTTTAATAAGGGAAACTATAGTACCCAAACCATCTTATATATATCATTAATATCTTAAAACAACATTTTGGAGGGAGGTAAGAGTAGTCTCCTACCTTCCTTTCAAATGCAGTTTTGACATTTACGGTAAGCAGAGCAGTGATTGTCAAAAACCCAGTCATGCAGCAGCTGACACTTCTCCCACTCCTCTTCCTGACACCTATTTTGCTTCTTCCTCCTCTATTTAATGCACGCAAGTTAGAAAGTTGTTAGAATGGGAACACAACAGAGAACTGTCAGCTGATGCACAAGTGGTTGGACTTGGTGGATTAATGTCTTTATTCAACCTCAATTACTATGTTACAAGTGCTATGTTTAGAAAAACATGAGGTAGAAAAATTGTGGATGCTGGGATATGTATGCTGTATTAAGGATTATTTTTATTCTTGATCTGTTTTGCAAGATCAATACCAAGAAAGGATTGGATTTCACTTAAATGTGCACAGCTTAGAAAGTGTTTTTTTTTTTTTTTTTTACATTTTTAACACTTGGTCAGATGATAGGTTGATCAGGTTTGCCTAAAGTTGTCAATAATTTGTCAAGGGGCAGTCTTGTTAAAAAAAACACCAAAATTTTAAAGGAATTGTACACTGAAAAAATTACTTTGCATCACTTTAATCTATACTTACTCTGATTTGTTTGTGTTGCTGCATGACTTCAATTCAGTACTTGTTTTTCCCACGATCAGTCCCTCAGACCCCTGTCAGACTATCTGTGAGGGCAAGCATGCTCAGTAATCCCTATGAAGCAGCATTGGGAGAGGGAACATTCGAAAATGCAGTTCACGTACCAACTGTCACCATTTTAGCTACAGCAAAACTATATATAACGGAGAAGTTTATGATACTAAGGCACTTGATTGACAGCTGAAATGTAAGCTATTTCAGATTGGATATCTAAAAAAAACAGGGGACAACTCAACAAAAAAAATGGTACAGTTGTGAAGAATTATAGTTTCTAGTAATGGGCAATCAAAAAAAAATATTACCAGTGTACATATCCTTTAAAAACTCCGCCATCTATACTTTATATGGGAACAAGTATTCCTACTTGTCCCCTGGGAACAGGTTCTGCTTTGATTTTAAAGTAATTAGCTTTCAAAGTTTTGTTGCCGATTGCTTGCATCTTTCAGTCCTCTTGGTTTAGTTCAATAATAGCAATAATAGCAATTTCCATGACTCCCAACTAGTTACAAGCTAATTACTTTTAAATAAAAGCAAGATGGAAGGTAGGAATACTTGCTCCTACCTCCTATACAGTAACAGAACCAGGGAGGAAAAAAACATTCAAGTGCCTTATCAATCATTAACCCAACTGCTGTGTGCAGTTTTGATGTAGCTGGAATGGTGACAGTTGGTATGCAAATTCTTTCTTCAAATGGTGCTCATAGTTATTACTGAGCATGCTTTCCCCCACAGATAATCTGATCTGATAAAGGGGGCATTGGCTAAGAGTAAGAGGGGGATACTGAGCCTGAGAAAAACAAGTACTGCATGCAGCAACACACACCCCTTAGTTATGTACTTTGTTGTAGATTTATATGAGGCAAAGGAAATTTACTCCGTAAAGAAGCACTTAAAATTAAATCTTCTACGGATTAATGTAACAACAGTAAACTTAAGTTTGTGCTGAAGTAACTATTATTTTTTTTAATATTAACTGTCTAGAATATCCAGACAAGTGCATCATCATTAAAATGTACCAAATGATGGGCAATTCACTATTCCCCTTTCTAGAATTTATATTCTAAACTTCAGTTCCCATTTATAGTAGAAACTTCCTCTAGATCTTTTTTTGATTTTCCCAATATCCTGTAGAGAACCGCTTTTAAACATTATTCAGAAAAGCTGAGCTTTTCATAGTTAATTCAGGGAGTTAATGGGCATCTACAGTGGAATTTTTTTTAACGTTCCACATGTTTTATAATTCTCCCCCCAACCCCCAGAGTATATTTACTTTCTCTCTTTTCCTTCTCTATCCTGAGATATCCAAGCTAGAGGAAGCAGGTAGTACAATACACTGCTTGGAGTGCTGCAATGAACTGTGACAGTCTGGCAAAATAAAATTACAGAACAAGGTAGGATTAAGGCAGTATATTTATTTTATGTTTTTATTGGGGCAAAAACAAATTCTCACTATAGATGGCCTTTAACAAAAATATTTTATTCACTACCCGCTAATGTTGCTAATGCTAAACTTTGGTCAATTTCCCTTAGTAAGGCATGAATAGGATACGAAACATACAGAATATCATTTATTTAGTCTTTAAACCTTTCAGCTTCAGCTACAGATGACTTACAGATAAAATCATTTGATAAAAATGTAAACAGAAAAAAACTTTTTTTCACTTCCAAATTGATTTATTAAAATAATCATGCTTTTCCACATGATGATACCCACATAGTATTTTTAATGTTATGTTAATTAGGCTTACATGCAAATTTTTATATTGGAATTTTTCTTTATAAATAATAACAAAATAATATTATATTATTGTCAGAGTGTTTTATAATTATGATATGAAAATGCGCAACACTGAAGTCCACGGTTGATTTTGTAGCTCTCATGTGTTATTTGATTCTTTAAATTAATGTACCTCAGTTATCCTTCCCCTGACATGCTTCATACTCCCCTGTTGTAGTTAAATCTTGAAGAAAAGATAGAGAAGCAAAGTTACTCTGCAAGGACAGCTTGATAGTTTGGTCAGTCAAGTCATGTGATCACTGTAAAGATAATAAAAATGCGTATGGGAGTAAAAATGAAAGACACTTGCATTTTACTTACAGGGAGATTCAATAACAGTTCTTATAGTTTAAAATGGTGCTAATTGTGCCCCAACCGACTAGATATTATTTAACATTTGAAATCTAACATCTGTTTAATGATAAGAACTTTTATTGAATCTCCCTGTAAGTTTAACACCATTGTTCAATAAAAGCGTGCCCTCCCCTTTAAGTTCGATAATAAATCATTTAACAGCAAGGCAGGTAATAGCCTGGATCCCACCTACGGCTATAAACAACTGCCAAAAAAGAACAGTCCAAAAACAAACTCAATAGATAAACCCCAATAAAGATATTAATAAAAAACAGTTTTATTCATAAAATATTAGTAGTGGGGATTCGCCCCTTTAAATTGGCATCGGCTTTACAACATGCTTAATAAAACATTACAGGCTGGCCAGCCTACCAAAAAACACTTATATATACTTTTAAAAACAGATCACAATATTAATACCCCTTTTAAAAGAGGGAAGTCCTTATACCAAAAAATCCCAATACTCCTTATTGCACTTTAAGAGCAGTTTTTAAAAAATTGCTCATACTTAATCAGATAATATAGGAGTACTCGATATGTGCACTGATGTTAATTCACATATGGTATATTGAAATAGTCAAGGAAAAACACAGTACTTATCCTTCTTGATGTCACTCTCTTCAAGCAATCTTTTAGCGAAGGGGAAAGAGGGCCTCCGGATTATCGTCCTTTTATGGTGTGGTCCTTTGTTGTTCCTCTGGTGGAAGTTGCTGGCCCACTGCGTGACTCTGCTGATCCGACAGAAAGCTGACGTCTCCTCTGCTTGCAACAGGAGTGGTTTTACTCACGGGGCATTCCAGTCTGTGTTCCTGGAGTCTGGGCTCTCCCTCAGCATCCACCAGTTCCACGCTGGTCCCGCACTAGTGACATCACCTTCTCCTGGTCACAAGTCCACTTTTACTTCCAAGCTTTATAAATTTTTCTTATGCATACAATTCTGGTACAAGTCTCTTACTCAGCCTTACGGGGTAAAGTAACAGTATCGCTACGTGTTTCACCTATACAGGCTTCCTCAGGCAAATATGGCATATCACATAAAACTCCATTTTTTATAGCTGATGCCATTACACCAAATCCCTCCCACATTTAAAGGTGTATATACACACCCAAAGTATATTATCCGTCTTCCCCTATAATAAACTTAACAGATAAATTAGAGGAACTGGACCTAGAGAACCAGAATGTTTTGGCAAAAACAACGGGGAATGAAACAATCATTTGTTAACAAAAGACCTACTATTCATAAGCCTAATTTAACCAAACAGTCCTCAGTTGTCAGGGACCTAATGTTCATAAACTACCGTATATACTTGAGTATAAGTCGAATTTTTCAGGCTTTAAAATTAGCCTGAAAACCTAACCTCGACTTATACTCGAGTCAAGTCCTAATTTAGATCCAAATTCTGCAATTACAGATAGTAACCAGTAGGTGGCGCAGTGTTAACCTGTATAGAAAGTTACAGGAGCTGATCTGCCTTTACACTTCCTGCTTCCTGTATTCTGCCTGCTGGACTCACTCAGCACTGTCACTGGATGCTGTAAATCTGATGGGTCTCCTCAGTTTCGGGCAAAAAACAGCTGCTAGTACAGTGCAAATGACAGCTTGAAACTACAACTCTCAGGTGACATTTTTAACTATTGGGGTCAGAGAATACTTTACTATATGGGGGTCAGAGTTCCCTTTACTATATGGGGTTCAGAGGGCCCTTTACTATATGGGGTTCAGGAGAATTGTAAATGATGCTAAGCTTAATTAAAAGTTTACTGAACCTTGCCACTCCACATGTTTAGAAACTGAAACTCCCAGCAACAAAGCATGCTGGGAGTTGTAGTTCCCAAACATCTGGAATGCCAAAGAATTGGAGGTTACTGGTACTGGATTTGGCTATTACTGTATGGGATTCATGTATGGGAATTCTGCTGTCCATTTAAAGGGCAACTAAAGCCTAAAAACAACACAGAATCAGAAGGCAGTAGTGGTGATAATTTCTACCCTCGACTTATACTCGAGTCAATCAGTTTTTACAATTATTTCTGGTAAAAATAGGTACCTCGGCTTATACTCAGAGCGACTTATACTCGAGTATACACGGTAATTGGACCAGAGAGTTCTACCATATACCATTTCAGTCTAATTTTTTTTGAAGAAATGCTGCAATTTCTATAGTTTTATTCAATCCTTTAGGCTTTCAGGAATCCCATTCATAAATATATTTTTGTTCAAATTTTAACAAAGTGTTATTAGCACACACACACCCCCTCCCCCCAAATTAACCCCATTAATTACCTTAAAACGACCTTCACAATTTCCCCCGTGATTTCCATAATAGTGTTCATAAAGATATGGTACTGGTAACTTTTTCAATTTCCTATTACTTACTTGCTTAATACAACTACGTGCTCGTTAATTCTAGTGCCAATTTGTCTAATAGTTTTGCCTATATAGATTTTGCGACAGGGGCAGGAGATCATAGTAACATAGTAATTAAGGTTGAATAAAGACATACGTCCATCAAGTCCAACCTATTCACTTTTTTTTTTTTTTTAACCCTACCTAACAGTTGATCCAGAGGAAGGCAAAAAACCCCAGCTAAAAAGGGGGGAAAAATTCCTTCCTGACTCCAAACTGCAATCGGAAAGTATCCCTGGATCAACCAGATCTATATGCATTAATACCAGTAATTCTCACTATTCTTTAGTTTTAGAAACTTATCCAGGCCTTTTTTAAAGTTATTCAATGAACATGCCATTACCACATCTGCTGGAAGACAGTTCCACAGTTTCACCGTTCTCACTGTAAAGAAACCTCTCCTAACCTGAAGATGAAACTTCTTTTCTTCCAACCTTAAAGGATGTCCACGTGTCCTCTGATATGACCTATTAGTGAACAATGCACCAGAGAGCTCATTGTATGGGCCATTAATATATTTGTACAAGGTTATCATGTCCCCACGCAACAGCCGCTTCTCCAATGTAAACAGCCCTAACTTGTCTAATCTGCCTGCATATTCAAGCCCCTCCATTCCCCTTATTAATTTAGTTGCCCTTCTCTGATTCTCTGATAGCGATTCAGTAGTACATATAAAACCCAATAAAAGGGAAAGTGGAGATAAGGTTAGAGAAGAAATAGAGCTGGATACACAGGGGGAAAAAAGAGGAAGAATATTTTTCCAAAAGTGTGCCCGTTGGTGCACAGTGGGAAATATGTGGGTGTATGTTTAGCTATATGTGGATACAAATGATATATAATCTTTATACAAACTAGTATAAAATATCATGGATTTGCACAGTAAAAAAATAAAGGCAAGATGTTAAAAATAAAAGAAATCATATGAAATCCTGGTTCTATTAGTGTCACATCCCCTAAATGAATATTTTACACAATATACAGAGGCAGAAGGGAACCTATTGAGTGTACCCCAACAGGTATTAGAGGGGACATATATACACACATCTTTTGGATCGTATTGAAAGTGTCAGTGCTTTAGAAATACATGTTAAATATACATAAAATGCAGCCTAAAGGTGACCATACATCAGTGCGATATTACTTACCCGATCGAGCGCTCACACGGCGTTCATCGAACCTGCCGGAACCGTCTCTCCCGATCTAATATCCGACTGATATGCGATCGCAAAATCCCATTCATTTTGCGATCGCATGTCGGTCGAATATAAGATCGGGAGAGGTGGTTCCGGCAGGATCTCAGGAACGCCGCATGAGTGCTCGGTTGGGTAAGTAATATCGCACTGATGTATGGCCACCTTAAAATCTAGATAAGACAGACATTATCCATCTTATATTTGTTGTATAACACTATCAAACTTCTGTTTTGTTTTGATAAATCTATACAGGAAGATATTTAAATCCAGGGTTTTGTCTTTTCTTGATTACATATGGGAAAAACTGCTAAAATCTGTTCCGCCTGTGGACCTAAAAAATTACCTGGGTAAAACGAACATACATCCAGAAGTTTAAAAAAAAAAAAAAAAAAATTTGGCAATTTATGTTGTCATGTAGTCCTTCAGTTCCTACCTAACTCTGTTTAATTGGGAATCATTATGTAACTTAAAAAACTCATTAAATTCACTGTGAGACCCCTCCCATATCACCAGAACATCGTCTATATAACGTCTCCAATATTTTACATATCTCAAGAACATTTTTATATAGAAAACCTTCCAACACCCCTACAAACAATCCTGCATAAAACTTGAGTGCAGGGAGTCCCCATCCCGGTTCCCACCAGCTGCCTGTGGATGGTATTCCCGAACTTAAAATAATTGTTATTCAAAATAAAACTTACTACATCTTCTAAAAATCTAATCATTCGTTCAGCTACACCTTCCTTCTAGGCAAACCACTTTATCGCCTCTATCCCACCTTTATGGGGAATTATGGAGTATAAAGATGTAACATCAAATGTAACTAAAATGTATTTAGGATCCCATATTATATCTTTCAAAGACTTTAATACATCCAAGGTATCTTTAAGATATGATGGAACATTTTGTACCAATGGTGCCAGCATGGAATCAAGGAATTTAGATAAATTTGCTATAAGGCAATTTACCCCACAGATAATAGGTCTCCATGGAGGAGAAACTAAGCACTTTTGTAATTTAGGTAAATAATAGAAGACTGCTATACGGGTATTGGAGCTCTGGATAAACATATATTTATCTTTAGAGGTGGTTTGATTTTTTAGACCAAACCTCCAATTTCTGTACAAAATTATTTGTAGGATCATCTTGTAAAACTTCACAAGTACTTCTATCATTTAAGATTCGTTTTGCCTCACCCATATATATATATATATATATATATACACACACACACACACACACACACACACACACTTTCATCATTATTCTACCCCTTTATCTCCTGCGCTAATGACTATCCCAGCATCCTTATATAAAATATTAAGAGCTTTTCTTTCCCCTTTAGTTAAATAATCACCAAATTTTAAAATTATCGGTTTTAAATTTTTCTGATCTCCTTATTTACCAAATAATTCAATATTACTCCTACATTAGAATTAAAAGTAGACCTTTTCTTAAAGTTGGTATTAAATATACTCCCTCCCCCTTCCCTTTATCCCATTATATGCTTTATCGCCCTCACATCTATGTCCAATGGACCCCTAAATCCTTTCTCCACAAGGTTACTCCTTATTATGTCATCTTTCCAGTTATCCCTATTTAAAAAATATTTCTTCAGATTCAATTCCCTCATAAATTTTCTCTCCCCAATATACTTGGGGGCGAATTTCAACCCTTTACTCAATAGGCTAATTTCGTCCTTTGTGAGGATTCTATCTGACAAATAACAAATACCTTTTCCCCTAAATTCTTGTTTATGCAAATCAATCAGTCCTTGTTTGCTTGGGAAAAATAATTCAGAATACTCCCCCTTCCCCTCTGGAAACCAGCAGGAGACACCCATTTCCCCTCCCCCCTAAAACTCCTATCTTCCCTTCTCCTTTTAGGGTCATCTCTATCTGTATTGTCATTAATGGGACATCTTTTTTACTAATTTCACTAGTCAGCTCAATAACTTGCTTTCAATCTTATTCAGTCCCTTCTTTCTTTTCTCAATTAGTAATTGCATTAGTTTAAGGCACAGGTGTCAAACTCGCGGCCCTCCAGATGTTCGAAAACTACAACTCCCAGAATCCCACAGGTACGCACTGCAAACAAGGAATGCTGGGAGTTGTAGTTTTCAAACACCTGGAGGGCCGCGAGTTTGACATCCCTGGTTTAAGGGAACAGTCATTCAAAGACCCCTGCCATTTATCCATAAAATCTTTATCGTCCAATCCGAAGGCTGGGTTTTTAAGTACTCTCTAGGGACTCGTTTGGCTTTGAGTGACTGTTCCAACGCAAACACATCCCCACCATATCCTACATTCTTTGATTAACATTTTTTTAGAGAATCATATAAATGTGAATATTTCATATGGTATAGTATATCCCCTTTATCCTTTATAGTATCCAAATCTATATAATTTCATCTCCTATCCCAACGTCTCTAAACAAAACTGGTCATTTCTGTGTACAAATGAAACCTTGTAAATCCATAGAGATATTTGGATAATTATTTGAATCAATTAAATCAAACCAATAAGTAGGGGGCAATTAAAAAGGGACCCAATGAAGAATGAATCCTTCGTCTCACACAAACTTCAATAAAAGTGTGCCCTCTCCTTTAAAGTTCAATAATAAATAATTTGAAAGCAAGGGGGGTAATAGCCTGGATCCCATCTATGGCTATAAACAACTGCCTTTTAAAAGGGGCATATTGTGATCTGTTTTTTTTAAAGTATATCAAAGTGTTTTTTGGTAGGCTGGCCAGCCGGTAATGTTGTAAAGTCAATGCTATTTTAAAGGGGTGAATCCCCACTTCTAACATTTTATGAATAAAACTATTTTTTATTAATATCTTTATTGGAGTTATCTATTGAGTTTAACACCATGGGTCATTGCATTTCTCTTTTCTAAGCTCCTTCGATTTAAAGGACAATTATACTTGCCTATTTGCAGGAAAAAAGTGAGCAAGAAGGAGGTGAGTATAATTGTCCTTTAAGACAATCTCTTGGAATACACATCAGACATGGAAACGGATAAGAACCAGACCAGGAAGGCTAAAAGCTGCTCAAAAACTTTCAGTACTTTTTATTTATAAAAAATAGTTTTCCTTCAGCAATTGTTATTCAATATCTGAACCTCATTTATTGTAATGTTTAGATCTGGAAACTCACCTGTTAATCCTTGACAAAACCTCTTTTACTCTGATCACAAGTTTTTCATGCTGAGCTGGATTACCCTCAATTAAATTGTGAAGTTTGGCCATATATACATCAAGATTTCCCAAAGTTGCCGTCTCCCCTGTGCCTATAATTAATTAGAAATGTAAAATATTAATGATCGAAAACTAGAAGTAAACTAGTACTAAAATATTGCTAGCTATTTTAAGGTCAATGTTCTTAAAGGGCACATATAACAAAAGTACACAGGTTGAGTTCTGTTAGGTCCTCACTCTTGGGCTTACATAGTCAGTTCTTCCCATTTGTGTCCAGGATCTGACCAATTGGAATACACACTTTGCAAGGAGTGCATCTTCCAATTTCCCTGGTTCCAGACTCAGCGAGGTGGTGGAGAAAGACCAGACCAACAGTCAGAAATTCCTGACCGCTTTCTGGTTCTGATTAAATATAGCGCGCATTATCGTGCATACATGCTATAGTCAATCAGAACCAGGAAAAAGTTAGTTTTACAGCGGAGGATCACGTGAAAGGTAAGCATCTTCTATGTTCGTTCCTGGATCCACAGGCATTGATTGAAGAACAGAAGGAAAGGCATAGCTCCTTAACCTTCCGGTCTTCAATCAATGCATTTAATGGAATAGTTCACTTTTACAGTGAACTATTCCTTTAAAAAAATCTATTTTTGTCGACTATCAGTTTGGCAAGGGCTATAAGCATTTTTTTTTTTTTTAAATATGAAGCCTGTGAATGCCACTCACATGGTACCTAAAAAAAACATAGGAAAATATACATTAAAAGGTCAACAAAATAGAATACAACAAAACAAAAGTTAGTCCCTGATGAATATAGAAATAAGGAATGGAGACTTCTCAGTAATTTCCCTGTTTCCATTGTAGCCGTTTAAAAAACACTACAACTTTTAAGAGGCTTTAACAGCATTCCTCAAGCAAAATGCAAAACAAGAGTCAGCTATAGACAAGGTTCAGCTTTATTGAACCATCAAGCACTAAGGGAGAGTATAAGGCATTAGAGCTCCCCTTACTCATTGCATTAAAGTGTCTCCACACACAAAATGTATACTTACCATTTTTCAGTTTCATTGAAAAACGGGAGATTAACATACACAGATGAATCAAGTACTCTGCTTCTCGTCTATTCCTGAAATGTATGTAGCAAGCAGTAAAAATACATGAGGCTCCACACTCCCATTTTCTGTCTTGACTTGCACCCCCTTGATAAATAATTGGCTACTTTTGTGGCACAGTTTCCACACTTTTATCTGTTAAAATACCTAAGCAGTATTTCTGAGCTAGGTAATCCACTGCAAATACAAATAACATTCCTCTATGTTTTTGGTATTGCCAATCCACTTCCCTGCCCTTTAGTGTTGTTATCATTGTCAGTATTTTCTTGATATACACGGGCAAGCACATTGAGCCAACTGGGCATAACACTCTGAGGTTCTATAAAACAACCAAAGATTTTGCAGAGTGCAGATAAAAGATAGCTGCCACCACCATCCTCCTTATGGAAATACTTCATAAATCATATACTAAACCACAATCCACTGATTAGGTCACAAAGGACTTCAGGGTTTCATCCTGAATGATGATTTCACAACATGTAAAGTTTATTCTGAAAACTCTTCCCAGACTCTTAAACATGTTGAACAAAATAACTAAAAGAAAATAAAAATAAAGGAGTAGCCTCCTATGATCAAACAAGCTTTGAACAACAAAAGTGGGTTTTTATTTCCGGCCTAGACAATTATGTATTAAGTTCATTTAATAAAAAAAATGTGAAATGTCTCTTCTAAAGAAAGCTACAGGTCACACACCTTTTTTCTGATTTATAATCCAGAAACTGGTGATTAGAACAACAAAAGCCTTTTTACATGAAGATTTCATAAGTGTGTAGAATATTTTTTTTTAAATTATGTTTTTATTAAGAATCGAGATGAATGAATTCAACATTTATTTATATGAACAATTTGGGAGAAAAAGAAAAAAATCGCAATAGAACATATCAGCAATTTGGTTGTATATAGGCGATTGACTTGCGTGTTATAAATATAATCTGGCTATTAAAATAATAGTCAATTTTGTATTATCTAAGCAGTTTTATAGTTTCTGTTAATAACCATCTCGGGATCTTTAACTTTTATCTTATCTAAATAAACTACCGCACAGTTGCGGAACTTTTAACTTTAATTAACTTAACTTATTGCCTAGCCTTAGGTAATGATTGTTGCGGTTTTCGTCAAGGATTGGGTTGTGGTATGTGTTGGATATTTAGGGAGAGGGGGGGAATAGCGCGCGGGTTGACATATAAGTAGGTCTATTGTAGAGAGACTGGAGGTTTATGGCATGAGGTCTGTTCTGTGTACCATATTGTTAGTTGGAAGCAGCTGTGGATACGTTGTTTGATATGAAGTGGAAGAACGTCGATAAAACTCTTCCAGAGTTTAAAAAATTGTCAGACTTTATTTTCTTCGTCTAATGTTGCTTCTACCCAGTCCATTCGGAACAGGAATGATAGTTTAGCTTTGAATAGTTTTAGGGATTGTTGTGTAGATACTGTCCATTGTTGTAGTATAGTTTTCCTTGCTGAAGCTGATATGTTAAGGAGTAGTTTTTTTGCACCTATTGTAATATGGGATAATTGTGTAATAACATGTCCAAATATAGAGTGGGGTGAAGGAGACATAGTTAACCAGGTTTTGTGTGGAAAAGGCTACCACTTGTTTCCAGAGGTTCTGGATGATTGGGCAAGACCACATACAGTGAAATAGGTCTGGTCTGGGGTCTTTACATTTTGGGCATAGGGTCTGAGTCAAATTCCTGATGCGTCCCAGTCTGTATGGTGAAATGTAGCCTCTATGTAGTAGTTTGAGTGTCATTTCATGGTATGGCTTGCAAGGAGATGTTGTGTGTAGGTGTCTTGGGGAATTTTCTCTATTATTGAAGGTATCTCTAGTTTCCATTTTTTGGTGGATAGTTTGGGTGCTTACGTGGTGTTGTAGAAGTTTATGATAATGAGATAGCATTGTTCTGGGGATTGAAGAAGTGTGTCTAGGGGATTGTTCTGTGTCTCCCAGGAAGGAGATTGATTTTATGACATAGCTGTTGGCATGTAGGTAAAAAAATCCTGATCCTTGGATGGGAGATTTGTTTTTTGCTTGTGAAAAGGGTAAAGGACGTTGTGTATTTACATCATCATCTCTCTAATTGTTTTTATCCCTCTCTTCCTCCAGGTATGAAAGATTGGGTGGGCCCTCCCCTCCTGGAAACCTGGTTGGACCACGTATGGAAGCCATAGCGAGTGGAACTGTTTAAGTTTTATCATGGAACGAGTTTTATTCCACACTTTCCAGCCTGATATCAATAAGGGATTGTCCATATTCACCTTTGGCAGGTCCAGGAATTGTGTGTGTAGCATTGAGGGCAATGACTGAAGGTGCAAAGTTGTTGGTCTAAGTCTGTTCGTGTGTAGGTCGAGGAGCATGCAGCCAGTCTCTGACTATCCAAAGGTTATTGTAGAGTTCAATGTTTGAGAATCCGATTCCCCTTTTATTTTTTGGGAGTATTAGGGTACTGTAATAGATGCGTGAGGGTTTGTTGTGCCAGATATATTTGCGAAATATGGTGTTTATGTGTTTTATGTCTTTACGGGATAGGAGTATGGGGAGCAGTATAAAGAGTCTATATGTCTAGGGAGGAGGACTCCCAGATATGTTATGGCTGTAGTAGTCAATTTGAATGAGAAGTTACATGACCAATTTGGAGGGTCGTCTGATCCCAGTAGTCCAGACAGCTTTCCAAAGTGGATCAGGTCTTTCATTATTGCCGGTATAGATTGTAATGGCTTAGAGATGAATAGAAGGATATCATCTGCGTATGCCGACAGTTTCAGTTCCTCTCTTCCAATTTTGATACCTGTGAACTGTTTGTTGTTAGATATGGTTCTGAGTAATGGATCGATGCTGAGGTTTAATAATAATGGGGAAAGTGGGCAACCTTGTCTTGTGCCTTTGTGGGTTTGGAATGGGCACGAGTTGGTGTTATTTATTGATAAGGGGGTATTGGTATTTTTGTGGAGAAATTTAATTAGTCTAGTGAAATTGGGTCCAAAGTTGGGTATAGCTAAGATCTTGTGTAAAAATTTGACTCTGTTAAAGGCCTTATAGGCGTCTAAACTCAGCAGGATCTCTCGGGAGTGGGGTCTGGTAGAGTGGGCTGTTATGGCGACTATAGCTGTTCGTATGGCTTTGGTGGTGTTTCTACCTCTGGTGAATCCCAGTTGTGATTCTGTGATTAAAGCTGGCATGATGTGGCTAAGTCTGTTTGCTATTATTTTGGTTAAGATTTTGTAGTCCTGATTTAACAGTAAGATTGGTCTATATGATTGGACTAGTAATGGGTCTTTATTTGGTTTAAGTAATAGGATAGTCTGGGAATTGTTGAAATTTTCTATGTGGATATCTTGGGTAAGTATGTCATTGTAGAGGTCGGTGAGGGTGGGGAGTAAGTGGGGACATAATTTGTAATATTCTGCTGGAAAGCCATCCGGGGGCTTTGGTGTTATGTAGTGATTTAATAGCATTGGAGATTTCTTGTTGGGTTATTGGATTGTTGAGTGATTCTTGTTGTTCCGGTGTAAGTTGAGGAAGGGAACATGATTCCAGATAGGAATCTATATCCGTGGCTGGGGTTGTATGTGTTGTATATAGAGATTCAAAATAGTGTAAAAAATGTTTTTGTATTTCAAGTTGTGAATTTATGATTTTGTTTGTATTTGTGTTGAGTAGCTGTAATATAGAACATTGGGAGCGCTAGGGTTTCTATCTAGTAGAGTACCTGTTAGATTGCCCCATTTATGGTATTTCTTTCTTCTAGCATACACTGACCAGTGTGTATAGATCTTTATTTGTGTCTGAGGGGTCGTTTATGTACTGATTGCATGATCTAACAGAGTATTTCTCTCTATAAGCTTTATTTTTTGTGTGTGACATAGGATATTATATGCCCTCTCATCACCGCCTTATAAGCCTGCCAGAAGAGAGCCGGGTGCTCCATATGGGCAATATTGTCATCTATGTAATTTTTCCAATGGGTGGTTAAATATATTTGAAAGTCTTCTGAATTATAAAGATATGCTGGAAACTTCCAGTGGTTTATCTGTGTGGTTTGTAGATCAAGGTCTATGGAAAGCTCAATTGGAGCATGATTGGATATTTGTATGTTATTTACGTGTGCATTCAATGTCTGTGGGAACAGGTCACTGGAGATTAAAATATTATCTATACGTGAGTGTGAGTGATAAATTGTTAGGTTGCTGGGTGTAACAGTCTCCAAGGGTCGCATAATCCCAGCTGTGTAGTTATTTCCAGAAAGGGGGGGTGTATAATATTTAATTACAGCAAATACTCACACACAGACAAATGCAGCCAACCTCATTTTAGAGCTCTTGTCTCCTATCTGGGCTTAAAGTCATGAAAAAGAGGATTTTTATGTTTCACTCACCTGTAAAATCCTTTTCTCCGAAGCCGTAAGGGGGACCCAGGAACACAGGGGTTAAGTACCCTCACTTCAGGAGCGGACACTTTAAAAACTTTGGGCTCCAGTGCTCCTCCCCTCCTATATTAACTCACCAGCACCGGAAGCCTCCTCAGTTGGTCCCAAAGAGGGAGCGAAAGTTAAATAACAATAGAAACAAGAACAGTAACAGGCCAAAGACAATCATGTCAACAAAGGGTGGGAAGTACCTGGGTCCCCCTTACGGCTTTGGAGAAAAGGATTTTACAGGTGAGTGAAACATAAAAATCCTCTTTTCTCCTACAGCCTACAGGGGGACCCAGGAACACAGGGGACGTCCCAAAGTCCCGAAAGGAAACTAGGGTGGGACAAATTAAACCTCGTCGGTTCTAAGGATAGCGCCGCTTAAGGCAGTATCCCTCTCTGTAAATACCTGCAGGCGGAAAATTTTATAAACGTGTGAATTGAAGACCAAGTTGCCGACCGACATATCTGGTCCACCGAGGCACCATGACGAGCTGCCCAAGACGCTCCAACTGCCCTGGTAGAGTGAGCTGTAACCCGCAAAGGAGGAACAGCTCCAACTGCTAAGTAGCAGCGGAAAATGGTAGACCTAATCCACCTGGCCAGAGTTGGAAGAGAGGCCTGAGACCCTCGGCGAGGCCCTGCCAGGAGAACGAATAATGCCTGAGAGGACCGTATGCTTTTTGTGCGAGCAATGTAAGTTTTCAGAGCTCTGACAACATCGAGACAGTGTAAGTCACGCTCCCTAGAAGAAGAAAGATTAGGAAAGAAAGCCGGAACAACTATTTCCTGATTAATATGGAAAGATGAGACCACCTTCGGCAAGAAAGAAGCATGAGGGCTGAGAACCGCCCTGTCTGAATAGAAAGTTAGGCATGAGGGTTCCACAGATAGAGCCCGTCTTATGGAAGAAATGGCCAAAAGAAAAACAGTCTTCCAGGAAAGAAGAGAAAGAGGAATATATTGTAACGGTTCAAAAGGAGGTATCTTGAGCGCCCTAAGAACTAGCGACAAATCCCAAGGTTGGACTGGAGTGCGAACCGCTGGCGTAAATGTGCTACTCCCTGGTAGAAGGTCTGAATATCCTTCCTGTTCGCCAGTTTCCGATGGAAATAGATTGACAAGGCTGAAACTTGTCCTTTCAGGGCACTAAGAGAAAGCCCCCCGTCGAAACCTTTTTGTAGAAAGCTAAGTATTCTGGATAGAACAAATCTAGAAGGAGGGAATCCCTTGGACGAACTCCACAAAATGTATTTTTGCCAGATTCTGTAATAAACCTTTGCCGAAGAAGGCTTTCTAGCCGCTAACATTGTCGGAATAGCTGAGGAGGGAACTCCTCGTATTCTCAGTATGGCGGATTCAAGCGCCACGCCGTTAAATGGAGGCGGTGGAGGTCGGGATGTCTGAAGGGACCCTGTACAAGCAGGTCTGGTCTTAGTGGAAGAGGCCATGGTTCCTCGATTGACATGGAGAGAAGATCCGAGAACCAAGCCCTCCTTAGCCATCGCGGAGCAATGAAGATTACCGGAGCTCTTTCCCTTTTTATCCTCTTTAGGATCCTGGGAATCATAGGTGTTGGAGGAAACACGTAACCCAAGCGAAAATTCCAAAGTACCACCAGAGCATCTCAGGGCCGCTAACGGATCCCTTGTTTTGGCAGAACACCGGAACTTTGCGATTATGCCGGGAAGCCATCAGGTCGATGTCCGGTGTTTCCCATCTCAGCGTCAATTCCACCTCTGGGTGTAACTCCTATTCCCCAGAATCGAGAGTGACTCGACTGAGGAAATTTGCTTCTGTGTTGAACGCCCCGGGAATGTAGATTGCGGATATCAACGGCACATAATACTCTGCCCAGGTTAAGATCCGGTGAGCTTCTGCCATCGCTAGTACGCTTCTCGTGCCCCCCTGATGATTTATGTATGCCACAGCCGTGGCATTGTCTGACTGTACGTGCACATTCTTGCCCTTCAGCCAGTCTGTCCAGTGGGATAGGGCTAGGAAGATCGCTCGCAATTCCAGGACGTTGATCGGCAATTGGGACTCCTCTGAGGTCCAAAGGCCTTGGACCCGGAGAGAGTCGCAAACCGCCCCTCATCCCCGGAGACTGGCGTCCGTGGTCACCACAGTCCAAACGGGGAAGCACAGTGCTTTTCCCGTTGAAAGGTGGTTCTGCAAGGTCCACCAAGTTAGCGAAGTCAGAATCGGACGAGGGAGGTGAATCCAAGAGTCCAGTGACTGTTGGGATTTGTCCCAACAACTGAGAAGATATCTCTGAAGAGGGCGAAGGTGGAATAGAGCATACGGAACCGCTTCCACTGAGGACACCATCCTTCTCACCAGGCGCATCGCCTGCCTAATTGAGAGGGTCTTGGCAGTTAGGGTCTGAACTGTTAAGCTTCTCAGGGTGGCGATCTTGTCTTGAGGTAGAAAGATCTTGTGACTGGCTGTGTTGAACAGCATTCCTAAGATCATCTGTTTCGATGGAGTTGGAGAGGACTTCGCCCGATTTATGATCCATCCGGGATAAGGTTGCCATGCACTGAGATACCCGACGCTGAGCCAGGTCGAAGGAGTCTGCTTTTATCAACAGGTCGTCCAGGTAAGGAAGTACAAAGAGTCCCTGAAGCCGAAGAAAGGCCGCGTGGCATGTCATCACTTTGGTGAAGACCCGGGGTGCAGAAGCTAGTCCAAACGGCAAGGCCGTGAATTGGAAGTGTCGGGTCCCTATAGCAAACCTGAGGTAACGGTGGTGTCCGGTCCAGATGGGAATGTGAAGGTACGCATCCTGAATATCCAGGGAAGCGAGGAAGTCGGTTTTTTTCGATCGCTAAGATTACCAGGGATAACGCAGGGATTCCATTTTGAATCTGAACGTTTGTATGTGGACATTGAGTGCCTTGAGATCCAAAACTGGTCGAAAGGTTCCGTCCTTCTTTGGAACCAGGAACAGATTAGAATAAAAACCCTGGAACTTCTGAATTTCTGGGACCGGGGATATGACTTTTGCCAGCAAAAGAGCTTGCACGCAGCTGTTCAGGGCCCTGCGCTGTTTGAAACAGCGAGGAATCCGAGAAGGAAAGAAACGAGGAGGAGGTCGAGAGGAGAATTCTATCCAGTAGCCTCTGGTTATTACCTCCATAGTCCAGGAGTCTGTGGATGGCAGTTGCCATTCCTTGAAGAAAAAACTAAGGCAGCCCCCGACCCAAGGTGGAGGCGGTTAGTCATGCCTGCTTGTGTTTATCTCCCCCTGCTTTAAAGCCCCCTCGCTTGGCAGGCCAGGGGGTAAAGGGTCTTTGTCCCTGGAAAGGGGTTGGTAGCCTCCGGCCTTGAGAGGTTTGTAGGACGGGAAGCCCTGGGCGGACGAACGTCGAAAAGGATGGAAATCGACGTGCTCTAGCCTGAGGGAGGAAGGTACTCTTACCGCCAGTGGCTTGTGCAATAATCTTCTCAAGTTCAGGACCGAACAGGAGGCGCCCCAAAAAGGGTAGGCTGGTAAGGGCCTTCTTGGATGCCGGGTCTGCCGCCCAAGCCTTAAGCCATAAGGATTGTCTGGCCACTGTGGAGGCCGCAGATGATCGTGCAATGAGACAGCTAGTTTCAAGAGCTGCATCCCTAATATATATGGCTGTATCAGATAATTGTTGGATAATATCAATTAAGTGGCTGTCTAAAGATTCCTTAGCCACCGCTTGATAAAGCTGGTCCAGCCACGCTTCCATAGCTTTGGCCACCCAAGCGGAAGCAAAGGTGGGTCTGAAGGCAGCCCCTGAAGCAGCGAAAGATGTTCTCAGCAGGCCTTCCAAACGTCTGTCCGTGGGGTCCTTAAAGGTGGCGGCCTCTGCCAAAGGAATAGCTGTGGCTCTAGAAAGCCTAGCCACCGGGGGGTCGACTGCTGGAGGCATAGACCACTTGTCCACATTTTCCTTGGGAAAAGGAAACATTGTTTGGAAATTTCTGGAAAAGTGAAGCTTCTTTTCCGGAGATGCCCATTCTTCCAATGCAATCTGTTCTAACTGATCGTATGAAGGGAAGGTTGCTGTCGTTTTCTTGGGACGACAGAATAAGGATTTGGCAGGATCTACTGGTTCGCCCGGATCCTGTATATTCAGAACCTGCAGAACCGATCTAATAAGATCGTCGATCGTGTCTGGCGTGAATGTGGTCTGAATTTTCATTTCGGAAAACAAGGAGTCTAGTTCTCCTTCCTCTAAGGGGCACTCTTCTACTGCCCGAGACGCCATGGGCCCTGAAGCTCTGACCGCTCTTTGTGGTCTAGCTTCCGCTCCGGTGGAACTAATCGACTGAAAAAATTGTGACATAGAAGCCGATAGTACCGACATGGAGTCTGATAAGGATCTGTCCCAGGCCGGTTCGGGCTCCTGAGGAGGGGCCCCCGAAGGATCTCGGGCCAAACCCGACTTAGCGGGTGGTTTCTGCATGGAATCAATAGATGCCCGGAGAGTCCTAGCCCACTCAGGCTCTTGACTGCGTGGGCTGAGGATCCTGGTCGACACTGCATGGTTCACATAGCGGCCCAGAGTGACCGGCTGGCAACTTAGTCTGGCATGAAGCACAGACGTAGGAGATCGCCTGGGCGGATTTTGTTAATTTGGAGCGGGAGGCGGACCTCTCCTTGTTTGACATGACTGGTTGGAGGCAAGGGAAAAAGACACTCTGCAGAACTACCAATAAGCCCCTATAAGGATATACTGCCCACACCAACGAAAAAAAAAAAAAAAAAAAAAGAAATAAAGAAAGAAAATGAGGAATCCCCATAAGAGGGGGAACTTAGCTGGATCCGGAGAGACAGAGACTCCCGATGCTGGCTACATGCGGCAGAGCAGAAGAGCCGGAAAGAGGAAGTCGCCGGAAGTCCCGCCCCCTAAAAGCCCAGGAGAGAGAACGGTCCGCCTCCAAAGGATTCCCCCGTGATCTCCCTCAGCCAGCCAGGATCCCATGCGGCTGGAGCAGCGGCCGACCGCTGCTTTGCCGGTTCGTGCGGAAGGGGGGAGTCTGGCTATTTTAGACCCGCGGGTCATGATGGCCAGCCCTTCCGCCGCATTAGCAGGAGGAGTGCCTCTGCTGAATGCGATCCCACGTGGGGAGTCGGTATTCTAGTGGATTCACCGGCTCCTTGTAGTCCATCTGGAAGAAGAGGGGAGAGAAGTCCATCACTCCTGAAGGGGACACTTTAAAAACTGAGGAGGCTTCCGGTGCTGGTGAGTTAATATTGGAGGGGAGGATCACTGGAGCCTAAAGTTTTTAAAGTGTCCGCTCCTGAAGTGAGGGTACTTAACCCCTGTGTTCCTGGGTCCCCCTGTAGGCTGTAGGAGAAAGCGTGTTTAAGTCCTGTGATTCTCAAACTTTTTCAGAATGTAGCGCACTTGGCAATACACATTCTTAACATACCCTGCACTTTACAGCATAAATCGTAATCAAATTTGATTTTATTGTAATATTATCATTGTAGTTTAAAGTTGCATTGACTGCATTGAAGTTTTATCATAAAAAACTTTTATCACACCAACATGAAAAAAGTAATACTGGTGAAGATATTTCTACTACCAAGATTGTGGCACACATCTGGCACTCTGAAGGCATGCTATCGTTCCCTTTGAGAAACCATGTGTAAACTCTTGTTTTCCTTTAAGAGCTTTGTGTAAAAAAAACAATCAACAAAATGTGCATTCAATTCTATCCAAACTAAGATAATTAATGTATTGCATTAAATATGCAATATTGCCATCTCCAAACGAAGGCTATTTTTCACATTGTATTATTGTAGCGATTTCTGAGTGGATCCAGATGTTTAGCGGTAGAAAAACGCTAAATATAGAGTAACCATTCAAAAAACACCTGGTACTCACCAAGAGAACACTACTAGAACAAAACATGTCAATTGTGTATGCAGCCCAAGAAAAAAATTTGGGGGTCTAACCTGGAATGGGCAAGGAAGAAAAGCTAGACAATAACATTTGACGGACAGTTTGAAGCTGTTGCTGAAGGACCATGGTTTGCTTTTCCTCCTGTGCCAGCTCCTGTTCTAGTCGCTCCTTCGCACAGTTCATGTTTTCAGTATGCCTCTGTAAGATTATGTTTTGTTCTTCAAACTCCATATTTACCTTGCGCAGTCTTCTTAGCTCTGCTTCACGGACTATAGATGAAAGGAAAGCAATCATGTGAATTAGTGGAAATATACTTACTGCTGCCAAAGTCAATTAAGGATTTTTGTATTATAATAGCAGTAAGATAGTATTTCCTTAAGTTTTAAAAAAGCATTCTTGCCCTCACTTAAAATGATCTAATGAACCTTCCAGTACATTATTTATCAAATGATATTCCTCTCAAAAAGCACTTACTTAGTTAGCTTCCCTTCATAGAGGAGATCCATCTATAGTGGGAAAATTTAATTTTTTTTTCTTTCTATGTGTTCTATAATCCCTCCCAACCCCCAGAGTACCTTAATTTTCTTCAGTTTCCTCTTCTGTCCTGAGATATTTAAGTTAAAAGAAGTCAACATTTCAATACACCACTCCTGCTTGAGCTGTCAATCAAATCCCCTAACAGCATGCCGGTGTAGTGTATTGGCTTACATAAGTTTTACACCAAGTCTCCCAATGACTCCTTCCTGCTCACTAAAATGCTTGCCAAATACTTGGTTAAAAACAGAAGTAAAGGGAAGGAGTATGATGCAGCTTTCACAAATTTATGCCTGTCAAAGTGAGATTGGACTGCAGTGATAAGACAGGACTCTGGTCTCTCCTAACCCCCCTCCCACTCCTACATATGGAGGGTTTTTTTTGTTTACAAAGGTTAGAATAATGTGTAGGAGGATTAATGCACATTAGCGGCTTGTTTCACAGGCTTGGTTCACAGCCAGACTATGTGAACAAGAATGACCAGAGCAGGGTGGATAAAAAAATCAATATTTTTTTTTTTTTAATCAACTTTTTTTTTCATTTGAATTGGATTTTTTTTATTTAAATCAGATTTTTTTTTAAATGACAGCATTGAACCATAACATCAAATAGATTTTCTGAGTGGCCAAATAAAGCATGTAAAGGGGAAACTAATGTCTATCTGAAGTATAGATGTGGATTAATTTAGTGGCCTTTCTAATGAAACTTCTTTAACTGTATTATAACACTTTGGTTTACTGGATTCCAAATCTGCATTGAATATTCTACATGAGGCATTAAAAGTCCTTTATTAAAGAGAAATAATAGCCCCCATGATACTGTTGTTGGCATGAGAAAGCCACCTGTGCTATAGACTGTGGAGAAGATGCATACATAATAAAGTAAAGCATCTCTCTCTACAGTGAAACATTGAAGTATAAATAGGTAATAGCGCTTGCTATAAGCTGATAGAATTTATAGAATTGGGCTTTCCAGACACTAACACTCCGTTTCATTGTATCAGCAATGTTTCAGATATTAAGTAACATTTGTGAATACCAATGTTTAAAAAACAAAAATGAACAACCTTTGTTCTGATCCAAAAACTCTTCTGTAAATATAGGTACATCAAATGCAGAAAATCCTTCATTCTGGGAATCTCCAGTCTATAGTAAGATGTAGAAATAAACATTATTTCTGGCAAAAAAGCACATTTTTTATATATTTAATAGAATTAAAAACTTAAGTGTAAAGGTACTTCGTTTTTATATAACATAAAGCCTCTGAAAGGGTTGCAACTTAAGGTTATGCAATTGTGTTAAAAATGACTTACAATATTCAATTGTCAAGCCAACATAAGGAAGAGAGGAGAGAAATATTGCATTTAAAGGAAAAATCAACCCTTAAAATATCATAATCACAAGAGAACATTTAAAGGAGCACTTCTTCAGAAATGTCGAAGTTGGTTCATTTAATTCAACCATTTGGGGTTAATGATAATATTTCCTTTAAAAGATTAGTTTACGCCAAAAGTTTAATGCATTAATGCATTTATTAAAGAACAGTAGGTTAAGGGAGCTATGGAGTTTAATGCATTGATTAAAGAACGGTAGGTTAAGGGAGCTATGCCTTACCTTCCGTTCTTCAATCAATGCCTGTTGAGTCAGGAGCGAGGATGGAAGAAACTTACCTTTTGCACGATCCTCAGCTGTCACACTGACAGGTCTTGACCGCTTCCTGGTTCTAATTAACTATAGCACGCATGCACAATAATGCGCGCTAGGAGGATCTCGTGAAAACTTAACCTCCCGGTCTTCAAATAATGCATTAAAGGAATAGTTCACTTTTGCAGTGAACTATTGCTTTAATATTACATTAAAAATTCGACCAACATTATCAAGTTGAACAGACACGCACTATATCTACCTTATGAGTGTATCCATTTAACAAGGTGCTTATAGTTGCAGCACTGGTCTCCTCTGTAAATAAAACAAACATATATTTCTCCAGTTACAGTTAAATAATATTACACAGATGGAAGAGCAATCTAGCTAGACTTATATGCTTTTTTCTTTTTATCTTCTTACACAGGACATTATGTGACTGTCACAGACTCAGACGGTCAGGATAGACAAGGAAGTGTAATTATACGAGCCTATAACTAAAGATCCAGAGAAGTTAGAGACATCATCCTTGGCTTGTTTAAAAGGTATAAGAGAGTTTTTAAAACAGTAGGGCAATTGTATGGAGACCATAGCTACCCTAATACTGGATGCAGACCTTATGCAAATGTAAAAAACAATGATATTGTTTAGTGATTATATGTATATTTAAAAAAAAAAAAAAAAAAAAAAAAAGATTCTAGCCATGGCTGCTTAGAGTTATAAAAGAGAGTGGTATTTTAATAGTAATTTATTGTTATTTAAGGTGAGAAAGCAGAGACAACAGTCATTAGCGATTATACAGTTAGAAGAGGTGATCACCTCAACAAAAGTGCTGACCTTTTTTAATTTTCTTCTCTTGAATTTTTTCAGCACACATCTTATAGGCCTCTGACTGCTGATATTCTCGAAGTTCTTTCATATACTGCTGTTTATCCCTCTCAGCTTCATCTAAGTATCTCTTAAAGAAAGCAGAACATTATATTTATTAGCTAATTCTACTTTTTGATGTTGCTCAATCTTTAATTATGAAATGATAATGGTTTCCTTCCAAATGTTCCAATCGGCTGTGTGACATTTTGTATTCTACATATATGTTTTTTATTGCTTATTCCAGCAGATTTTTGCACGGGAAATACATTAACTTGAGTGCGCAAGCCTGACCAGTAGTATGTGAGGGATAATTTTTTTTCTTTCCATTTAAAAGGTAGTAATTTTCAGTTTTAAGTCATGAAGCTAGGAAAAATATAATGCTGAACAAAATGTAATCTCAAGCAGCTAAAATTGATTGAATAAGGTGATAAATGGTTAATAAGCTTTCATCATGTTGCAATCAATTCATACTGGTATGATTATCAATTTAATTTTCAGTAACTAAGCATCTGGAGTGTCTTTAGTAGAGGGGTGGAACCATTTTTAAAAAAAAATTAGGAGTCATTCTACCTTCACAGACATCAAAAAAATTGTTATTTGCCAAACAGAAATTTCACTTTCTGGCCCTAGCCCAGCCCTGCAACAAATACAAACAATTACTATAGCTGACAATCTATTATGTGTTCAGACTCCCCCAATTTCATTAAGTGATATGGTCCAGCTGGACCACTAAACAAATTTGAGGAGCTATGGCCTTTGTTCTACTATACCGTGTCTATTGATCCTTCCAAAAGAGATTTATCTCTTGTGTTGTGTGTGTATAGCTTTAAAGGGCATGTCCACCCCCAAAACTATAATCCCCCCCACTACTGGCCCCACCATGTAGTGTAGTTTAATCCTTACCTCACATCCCAGCTCCATCTGTTCTCCTGTAGTCCCCCCCCCCCAAATTCACAAAAACTGCCCACCAGGAGGATAGCAGAGTCCATATAGGACTCTGCCTCCTACCTGGCCTCCAGGAGAAGTTTGGCATGCGTACTGCAGCCCTTCTCCCCCTCCCTCCCCCTTCCGTTTTGCTATCCCTCCCCCTACCATAAAACCCCTTGCCCATATAATAAAATATGTTCCCCCAGCCCCAACCGCATAAAAATTATTTTTGGAAAGTCCCCAGAACTCTACTTACCTTCCCTCACTCCCCCGGCATTCTGAGAAGCCGGCAGCCGTGTCCGTGATTGGCTGCCTCTCACGGACGCGGCTGCCGGTCCCACCCCCTGCTTGCAGTGTCTCGCAAGCAGAAGGCCGGGCGTCGGAGGAAAGAGGGAAGGTAAGTAAACATCTGGGCACTTTCTGAAATTATTTTTATAGCGGTTGGGGCTGGGGGGCAGTATTCTATTATATGGCAAAAGTTCTAATTAAGGGTGGACATACTCTTTAATTTAAATCTTTTTTCATAATTAGCATTAAAAATGCTTGTGTATAGCACCCTAATAAAATGAATAGCAAAAATGAAAATCAGCAATGAGTCCAGTGGATAATTTCAGTAATTTGGTATTGGTGCAATTATTTTGACTTTGATCTGAATATGTAAAGAATGCTACAGACTTTCTATAGTATTAGTATAGTATTTGAGGTTGAATAACGACATACCTCCATGCAGCCCCACCTAATTAAAAATCTTTTTCGTGGGATCTGAATTAAGATTGTTGATTCAGACTTACCTTGTTTAGGAAGCCCTTAAATTTAAAGTCAGGAAGAATTATGTGACCATATAACAAGTCTGAATACACTTTTTAATCTTTGTTATATTTAAATGCATACCTGTTTTTCCTGTGTTGGTAGTGTGCTCCACTCGGCACCCAGCATTTTTGTAATCTCTGGAAATGATAAATCTGGGTGCTGCGCCCGTATTTGCTCTCTTCGCTCATTTAAGAAACGAACATAACCTGTGACAGGAGCTTTAGGACCATTGGGTAAAATCTTTTTCCGTTTCTTTCCTTTTGGCCATCCCCTCTTTTTGATTGGCTGACAGTAAAGAAGAAAGTGAATTGACTAACACTATATATGAAAACATGCAATATAAATAATATGAAATAACAAAAATCTTAAAATCTTACTGAAGAAGCAAAGCTACTTGTACTTACATATAGCATATTTAGGATTATATGGAGGGGTAACCCATATTAGGTTAGTTCTAATTTCTTATCGGCAGCAAAGACAGATATTTACAATATCATCTATGCAGACACAGAATCAAATTTAGTGTGCTACTTTTGTATTATGTATATTAGTTAAATGTTTGTATTTGCTCTCGTTTAACTCAGAACACAGACTTCCTGAGTTGTGCGCATGAGAAGGAACACCGCACATCTGTCTAGGTAACTATGGATTAGGCTACTATTTCAGGATGAGTAAACTTACTTCTTCTTCTCCTGCTGTAGTCTTATCCCCACTGGATCTTGGGGTGTCCACTTTCTCCTGTTTCACAGTTAACAGCAAATCACCACCATGTGTTTTAGGCACAGTGTGCCTACATAAAACAACAGATCATATGATATTAATCCAATTGTGCATTAAATTACTAATAAAAATAAATACGCTACACAAGAAACAAATAAAATAATGTTCAACTCACAGCATTCCAGTTAAATGTTTAGCTGTTTAGGACAAGATCATTCAAAAATCAGACTTTCCTAATGAAGATAGAAATACAAGAGAAATATGAAGCTTATGAATGTTAAACACAAGCAAATTATGCAACATGAAATAAATTAAGTCGATACTAAAAGCAGCATACACTGATTGGTATTATTAAAATAACACATAGTTGCCAATAGCCCCCGGAATTTCCGAGACAGTCCCAAGTTTTAGGTAGAAGTCCCGCTATCCTAAATTCCCGAGAAAAGTCCCGAGATCTGGGCCGAACCGGAACACTGTACCTTTAAAATGAAATGATCCTGTGCGGCGCCTGTATCGCTGCCGTAACCTGGTAAATTGCGCTAGAATAGACAGTGTCTGCACGTCGTTGAAGATTGCTGTCCTCTACGTGCGGCAACGCGTCCCTGCACGCACGCAGTGGGAGGGGGTACAGGAGATTACTGAGCAGAGAGAGGCCTGTCTGCGGCTGCGCGGAGCTGAGTTTCCTAGCGGTGCTGAAGTTGGAAGTAGAGTCAGTGTGAGTGTGTAAATCACTGTAGATTGAGCTCTGCTGTGTTTTATGTTACTGAAGAATTGCTGTATACAGTATGTATATGTTTGTAAGGGGGAGTGACAAAACTCCTATTAACTTACATTAGATGTACTTTGGCATGCATATAGCTTTTTTACTATTGCATTGAAATGTATTTTGACATGCATATAGCTTTTTTACTATTGCATTGAAAACAAGTATGGTTGAGAACAATTATACATCTTAAAATGTAACAACCTTTTTCTGGTAAATCAAAATATGGTACATCCTACATGGCAAAGTTATATACAAATTAGCACCTATCACAGCACCTATATGTATGCTTGATCGAACGTATGACCAGGATTTGTTAATGTGGGCCCCGTAAGTAGAAAACATGTTTAAAAAAGGGCTCTACAAACTTTGTATAAAGATTTAACATGTTAGCAAGGTAGACTATCTTCACTAAATACAAGGAAGATATTTCTGCCCATTTAAGGCTCTAGTGTTTTAAAAGTTTCAATGGAAAACAAGTGTGAAAACCACAATGCTTCCTATATCAAAAAGAATCTTATAACATCATAAATGTTTCCTTTTTTTAAATTAATTGAAAGGATATATATCACATAACCAGAAAACTGTAAAAACATCCTTTAATTATAAGTTAAGCCACCTCCAGAAATTCTCATTATTGTTTACCAAAAGTTAATTTTTTTTTTGCCAAACACATGTCATTAACAGGGTTATCTGCAATTATAAGAAAATTATGTTTAGGGTTTGCTAGACCGGTATCTTAGAAGGTGACTAAAGATAATTGCAAATGGAGGGTAGCCAGGCAGGTTACATTACCAGGTAGGGGAACGTTTGTTCAACAGCTACATAAGAGGACTGATACCTTTAAGGCGAGTAATGCAATTTTAGGGTTTTATTTTTTTTAACAGTTTTGATTACATATTGTATGTACATCATTATGCTCAGGGCTAAACAAGAACTAAACTTCGAGTCCAGTTGATCTAACTGAATATCACATGTATACCTTGGTTTTAGACGATTCACTTGTCATCCGACAGTCAGAAGAACTAAACTTCTAGTCCAGTTGATTATTTAAAAGGTGAAAAGGGGACATTACATTTGTTGAATAGATACATATTGCTGTTGTTTATATAGATCCTACCGTGTGGAACTTTTTACTGTTTTATACATGTGGAACTTTTTTACATACACAGATTGGTATATTTGGACAAGCGGAGGAATGGATGTGACTATAATGGGTTTTACTTACTTTTAGGGGTATTGTTACGTGACAGCTTTTTGGTTTTAGCGTTGGTCGAGGAGTTTGGACTGTACATGTGCCTCTGACATATCTTCTTGTCTCCCTCTCTGCTGTGTATAGTGTCAGTAATACATCCCCAAGGGTCTCAGTCTAGAAAACAAAATAAGTCTAGCACAGATGGCTAGGCAAAGAACTGACTGAACTTGGACGCATAATTCCAAGGCACTCCAATGCTGTGAGCCTACAAAAAATATTGAATGTAGAGGACCAAACGTCAATAAAAAAGCCACACGCTGGGGGTATCAATAACAAACATGGGTTGGTCTCACCCCTTGCACATACCTTGATTTAATAAAAAAATATTAATTGTTTAATCATAATGCTTTGTTGAACTCTGTAACTCATACAGAATTTTGCTTTACTAAAAAATACCTTAAAAAGATACTAAAAATACCTCAAAAGTTGCATGTTTTTCCAGTAAACCTCAAAACCATATTTTTATATGTGGTTTCAGTTCTACAAGCACAATATCCTGCATGAACTTTCTTTATTTTTATAAACTCACCCAACTTCTTTTTTAAACTATCCAATGAACCTGCCATCACCACGTTCAACGTAATACAATTCCATTGTTTACCGTAACCCTTATCGGAACATGAAGACTAAACTTATTTTCTTCCAGTCTTAAGGGGTGGGGAAGGGGTGGGGGTGTCCGTGTGTTCTCTGGCATGTTCTATTGGTGAACAATGTCCCAGATACTTTTTTTTGTAAACAAATTTGTTTATTACAATGACTGGTTCAGTATAATAATATATACAGTGTATTACTATTATAGATTCAACAAAAGAAAAATAAAGGAAAATATCTTATACATCCATTTGTTCTGTAATATTTGTTTGACATACATTACCAGACACCTTATATTTAATTCTAGGAATAGAGGTAAGAAACATCGAAGAACTTTGTGGAACATAACAGGTACCCCAGATACTCAAGTATAAACCGAGGTTTTCAGGCTGTAAAATCAGTGCCAGCCCTGCTAATTGTTTGGGTCTTTGTAAAGTAGTAAGTTTGACCCTAGGTCTCCCTGCGCCCCATAGAAATAAGATCAATGCACTATGTATTTCCTTAAAATAGGAAATGTATCTGTAAAGTATCTTAGGTAATAGTACTATTTTAATAAGATTTTCTTTACCTATAAGATTTATAGGTAAGTTTTTCCAGGCTTTTGTTTTAGTTTTAATTAGATCGAGTAGCAGGGCTAAGTTTAGTTCAAAGAAACGATTTGGGGAGCGAGTTATTATACCTAGGTATTATACCTAGGGAAGAGATAGGACTTATATCAGTTAATGTATAGTCCAGAGGCAGGACCATAGTTTGACACTATTTTGTATGCTGTATATAACAACTCATGGGGATCTGCCAGATAGAGCATCATATCATCCGCATAGAGACTCAGGAGGGAGGAGTGTTGACCAATATAGTCCACGTATGTTTGGGGAAGTTCTTAACTGGATCTCTAGGGGTTCAGTGGCTAAAGAAAATAAATACAGGGATAGTGGGCAGCCCTGGCGTGTGCCTCTGGTGAGGGGAAAAGGGGATGAGCAGACCATTCACTTTAATTGAAGCAGTGGGGTGGGCGTATAGAATTTTTACCCATTTTTGAAAGGATGGACCCAAGCTGAATCTGTGTAGGCATGAACACTGGAAGGGCCATTCAACAGTCAAATGCCTTCTTTGCATCTAGGGAGAGCATTACTCTAGAGCCTGGCATATCATAAACCACTTGACAGTTTATTAGAGTTTTACAAATACTGTTTTGAGTAGGTGACTTTCCTTGCATAAAGCCAATTTTGTCAGAATGTACAATGGATTGTTTCCGCTGAAACTGGGAAACAGTTTGTGACATGGGGTTTATGTAATCGTCCAACATAGATATTCGGGCTTCGGCCTTTCCCAGATGGGTTCTAATCTTGCCCAGATCATGTCTCAGTGAAACATCTGACTTAATCTACTCCCATCATAGAGGTAAGGGATTTGTGGGAATCTTGAATGGCTCCAAGTAGTTGTTGGTGGAGCTCTTGTGGAGTAGGTATGGCAGGTACCAGCTCAGGAGGGGATTCTTCCCCTTGTGGGTCCGATGCCTGGATTTTCAGTGGCTGCGCCACCATTTGGCGCGGAGGTTGCGGTGTCACGTGGTTAGAAGCTGCACCGGCCCAAGCAAATCTCTCTAATTCTTTAGCTGGAGTTGCGTTTCACTGGTTTTTGGGTTTAGTCATGTCCCTCAGATCCAAAAGTCCTGTTTGGTTTGCATTAGCTTTAAGAGCAGCAGTGCTACACGTCCTACTCCATTCGAGTCTAGGCTCCGCCCCCGTCCCAGATATTTTATTGAATGACCTATTATTGTATTTAAAAACAGTGTTTATATCCCCACCCTACCCTTGCAAGCCTTTTATTAGTGTGCATAATAATAAGGTATCCAAATGAGGCCTTACTAGTGCTTTGTAAAAAGGGATAACATTTTTCTCCATTGAATCCATACCACTCTTTATACAAGACAATATCTTGCTGGCTCTAGCTGTTGTCGCCTGGCACTGCTTGCTACATGTAAGTTTGTTATTCACCAAAACTGCAAGATCCTTTTCCAACAGGTATTCACTTAACACAGAGCCATTTATAGTATAAGCAGTACAAGAAATATGCTTGTGAAGGTTCTCATTCATCCAGGTCATGGTTATATGTGTATGCAAATTAGATCAACTGGACTGAAATGTAGTTCTGAAGACGTTTCGCTAGTCATCCGACTGGCTTTGTCAATTCAGAATGACTTGTACAAGATCTGTGGCAATTAGTACCCTGGAAAATCCCAATTAGCATATCACAGCAGGTGTAAGGGTGTGATTAGATAGTGGCTAGAGGGTGTTATAGGAACGCCCAGAGTAAGGTGTTAAAACAGCATGTACATGGCAGACAGTTGGTGTCGAACCCCCCCACCTCTATTTAGGCTTGGTTTCTTTATTTTCACATAAATGGCCTCCTTAAACACTCTCTTGAACCAGTCACGTTCCTTCGCACGTATGTTAACATTACATCTTCAAAGGTATATCTTTATCCTTAAGATGCAGATACACGGCTGAGTCCTGACCCGAGGAATGGCTTTCTGTGCTGGGCCATACTTGATGCAGTTGCTGTTTGGTCTCCCCCACATACAAATCAGAGCATTCTTCACTGCACTGCACTGCATATATGATGTCGCTTTTCTTGTGGTTTGGTATTGGGTCTTTCGGATGTACCAATTGTTGCCTCAGGTGTTGTTCGGTTTAAAGCAGACAGAGGATACGATGTTTTTGAAAATTCTTCTTAATTTCTCGGAGACCCCTGCTACATATGGGATGACCATGTTCTTCCTCTGTCTTGCTTTTCCCCTTCACTGTTGGTATTCGTGTTCTTTTCTTTCCTTCTACTTCTTTTGACAAAGGCCCAGTCTGGATATCCACAAGTTTTAAGGGCTCCTCTGAGATGTTTCATTTCTTTAGCCTTCGCCTCTGTGCTAGTGGGGATGTTCTCGGCTCTGTGTTGCAGGGTTCTGATGACCCCCAGCTTGTGATCTAAAGGGTGGTGGGAGTCAAACATCAAATACTGATCTGTGTGTGTTGGTTTTCTGTAAACCTCTACTTCCAGTTTACCATTTACCTTAACTTCTACCAAGCAGTCCAAGAAAGCCAGTTTGTTGTTTTGTACCTCTTCCCTTGTGAATTTAATGTTTTGGTCCACCGCATTAATGTGTTCTGTGAAAGCTTGTACTTCCTTCTGGTGGATTTTAACCCAGGTGTCATCAACATATCTGAACCAGTGGCTGGGTGCTATGCCCTTAAAGGTATTAAGCGCCTGTGTTTCTACCTCCTCCATGTAAAGGTTGGCCACAATAGGTGAAACTGGAGATCCCATAGCACATCCATGTTTTTGCTTATAGAACTTATCCCTGTATTTGAAATAGGTGGTATTCAGGCACAAGTCCAACAAGGAACACACCTGTTCTGGGTTGAGATCAGTTCTGCTGGTAAGAGTGCTGTCTTGGCCCAGCCGTTTTCTCACCATGTCAACAGCCTCCTTGGTGGGTATACAAGTGAAGAGAGATGTCACATCATAGGACACCATAGTTTCTTCTACACCGAGTACTATATCTTCAATCTTGTTGGTGAACTCCTGAGATTTCTGGATGTGATGCTTAGAACTTCCCACCAAAGGTCCTAAGATGTTAGCTAGATATTTTGCCACCTTGTATGTTACCGAGTTGATGCTGCTGACTATAGGTCTTAGTGGGGCCCCTTCCTTATGTATCTTTGGGAGTCCATATATGCATGGATGTGCCTCACCAGGGTAGAGGCGATGATACATTGCTCGGTCAATGGCTTTATCCTTTTGAAACTGTTGTAGTAAGTCTATGACTCTTTTCTTGTAACGGCTGGTGGGATCCCTTAACACCTGGCTGTGATATGCTAATTGGGATTTTCCAGGGTACATAATTGCCACAGATTCTTGTACAAGTCATTCTGAATTGAGAAAGCCAGTCGGATGACTAGCGAAACGTCTTCAAGAACTACATTTCAAGTCCAGTTGATCTAATTGAATACAACAGATATAAGCAGTGCAAGGATTTTTTAAGCCCAAAATACATCACCTTACATTTATCAACATTGAATCTAACCTGCCACTTAGCAGCCTGATCCGCCTGACACAAATGCACATAATCTGTAGCTTTTAATGCTCAACAAAGATTTGTGTTATCCACAAACACAGAGACCTTGCTAACAATACCTACTTACCCATTAATAAACAGATTAAATAGAAGTGACCCCAGCAGAGAGCCCTGTGGTACCCCACTTAGAACTTTAGTACATACTGACAAAGCACCAACTACTCTCTTTAACCAGATACCAGTGTATTATTGATTGTTAGGGTTATCATATACAAGTAAATTATACAGTGCCATTGTTACCATATCAGAGTATACACACATACTGCACAACAGTATGACACATACAGCCTATCAGAATGTCTTAATGATTGTTGGGGGAAACCCACCCAAACACAAGAAGAACATACAAACTCCTTGAAGATGTGTCCAAGGGAGGAATCAAACCCAGAACTTGAGCGCTGCATACACACATACAATTTATTTGTGTATGATTGGTAATCTGGATTACTGTATTTTTTTTTATATTATAACATGCAATGGTGTACCACTACCTACATCAGAGTGTAAACAAAAAGATGAGCTCCAAGAAGAAAAAAAAATCACACTAGGGAAGGCCGAACTTCCAAAAATCCGTTCTGCTCGAGGATTTGCAGATTTTCGAAAATCCGTGAAATTTCCTCCTAAAACAAGGGTTTAAATAGCAATTGTAACTTACTATTAATGGCTCTGGGACTTGCAAAACGATCAGAGGAACACGTCCCTGCGGGAAGAACAGCAAAAAAAACGGAAGTAGTGCACACGCACGCTACTTCTGGTTTCCGCATGCCGTTTTCGGTAATCCCCAAATAGCTGATTCGATAATACACAAACATTCAAGGATCTGCGAATTTGCCATTCAAGGATACCCGAACGGCTGAAAGTCCCACAGGCAGATGTTCGGGGGGTCTTGTGGCTTAACCCCGAACCCCCTCCTGGGTCCTTAGAAGGACCATTGCAGCTTAAAGCACCCTTGTGGCACTACCATTGTGGCTTACAAGCACCCTTGTGGCACTTACAAGTGCCTTTTGGGGCATAAGGGGTCCCCCAGCTCAAACCAGGACAAAATACAATTATGATTGGTTATTAATACTGAATTTCAATGCTTGCAATCATATGATCACACATTAACCAATTATATTTGAATGTAATTATTCAAATATGATTGGTTAATGTGTGATCATATGATTGCAAGCATTGAAATACAGTATTAACCAATCACAATTGGATTTGATCCTTCAGGAGCCCCAAAAGAGGTGCAAACCCAGCAGACCTCAGAAGTCATCAGTGATGGCAGAAAAAAGACGACACTGGCAACACCGGTGACGTTAATGTCACCAACGAGTGTCTGTGCCCTCAGTGGAGTCGGTGTCACCAGCTGGGAAGCAATTTGCGGACCCCCGAAATCTGCATTGAATCCAGGTTCGCATCTACGAACCAGCCATCTATATTTCACACTTCTTCAAGAAGAAATCATCAGACAGCCAAATTACAAGTGAAACAGGTTCATTGTTGCAAGATGAACAAGCTGTTTAAATACATTACTCATTAATGACTATATAGAAAGGTGATAACCACTGTTGTGATGTATGTTTGCATATGTTCATATTACTTATAAAAAGTTATACAGCACTTGAGTAACCTGCATAACAATGGGTAACCCAAAAAAAAGCTGTTAGCTGTAATCAAGGAAACATAGATACTTCGAGTTTCGGAAGGGAGAATTACCTCTAACCAGGACACATAACCAATGTGACACCACTCCAGCCACAAGGCAGCAAGGTTGAGAAAGCTCCTGGCACCTCCTTATAAAGACCACCTCTGCAACATACACCAATGGACTACACTAGTGTTTTTCAACTAGGGGTTGGGGGACCATTATTGCTACTATACTCTATGCTATCTGTACGTTGATCTTCTATAGTGTATACAGAGGGGAAAAAATTGTTCAAGACATTTATCGCCATCCTCCGTAACTAACTTATCCCTATTAATTAATGGTGCCACATTTTCAGTCCTCATCTTCTTACTATTAATATACTTAAAGAGCATGTCCACCCTAAATGTAAATTTTTGATATGCTATTCCCCATGGGCTCCCAGCCCCAACCGCATTAATTTATTTTTTTTTTAAGCCCCCCAAACTCTACTTACCTCCCTTCTTTCCTCCGACGCGCTCCCGGCCCTCTGCTTGCGAGGAAATGCAAGCAGAGGGGCGGGACCGGCAGCCGCGTCTGTGATTGGCTGAGCGGCAGCCAATCACGGACGCGGCTGCCGGCAGCTCACTCCAGCGTAGGAAAGCAGAGAGGTAAGTTAAAGTTTGGGGAGCTGTATAAAAATAAAAATCATGCGGTTGGGGCTGGGGGACATGGGGGAAGGGGGCATGAAGGGGATTGATACGGGATTAGCTAGGGGGAGGGATAGCGGAACGGGAGGGGGAGGGAGGGGGGAGAAGGGCTGCAGTACGCATGGCAATGATCTCCAGGAGGCCAGGTAGCAGGCAGTGTCCTATATGGACCTGCTAGCCTCCTGGTGGTCATTTTTTGGGACTTTGGGGGGGGACTACAGGAGAACCCTATGGAGCTGGGATGTGAGGTAAGGATTAAACTACACTACATGGTGGGGCCAGTAGTTGGGGGGATTATAGTTTTGGGGGTGGACATGCCCTTTAAAGGGTATCTCCACTGTGAAAATCACTTTTTTCAATTCAGTTTTATTGAAGAACGGGAGGTAAAGAAGCGGTGTCTTATCTCCTATTCTTCAATAAAACATTCAGGAGCCGGGAATGAAGTTGCAAAAACTAAAACCTCCAAAACTTAAATTTAACTCCATGCTGGCATGTGTGTGTTAAAAAATCCTTACCTTTACCTTTTGCTCCACGTGGTTCTCCTGCAGTATGTAGTCAAAGTCCTGGAAACTGAAGAGCAGGAGCTGTCTGTGTGTAAAAAGGTTTCTGCCTCTTTTCTGTCCTCTGGGAGATACTCTAGCATGCACTGTAGTGCTGATTCCCCCCTCCCTCCCTCCCTATCCATTGCACTGTATGTTAAGTTTCACATTAAATTCTTTTTCTTTTGTGTAGCTTCCCCCCCTCCCAACCCTAACCGCATGGTTTGTTTTTTTTAAAAAAAAGTCTGCACAAACTTACCAGACCAGGATCTCTTGGCTAAATCAATAGCCGGCAGCCACATATGTGATTGGCTGACGATAGCCAATCACAGGCCCGGCTGCCGGGACAAGACCCCAATTCAACTTCCCAGGAGTTGCATTGGAGGCTGAAGCAGATGGAACCTGTTCTGATAAGTAAGCTTCTGGGGACTTTTTTACAAATACACAACGCAGTTAAGGTTGGCAGGGGGAAGCTGCACTACAGCAAATCTTTATTTTTAAGGTGGATATACCCTTTTCCCCCCCTTTACATCACAATTAAGCCACATGGTATAAATGGTATAAATTTAGATGTGAAATAGCTTAAAATCTCCTTAAAGGGCAACTGTGGTCTCAAAACAAGTTAGGTTTAAATGAAAGCCTGCAGTATTTCCTTTAAAATAAGCTGACAATCACATTTCTCGCTGGAGTCTGTGAAAAATTACATTGGGGTGAATATTCAAACTTCCTGCTTCCAGTACGTTGAGTGACATCACCAGACCACTGCCCTGCCCGTCTGCCCCCCAGGGGAGAAGCATGCTCAGTTGAGACTTAATGCTGGGGAAAAAATTGACAGTTGAGAAGGGGAGCCTATTAAAGCATTTTTATATAATCCTTACTAGTTTGGAAGAATTCAAGACCACAGTTACCCTTTAAAAACAGCCCACTTCTGTTCCGTACGTTAACAAGATGATAGATCATCCCAGTTCACAAAGAGCTACTTTTAAAGGGGAAGTTCAGGGCAAATACTTATGCTTTTCAGAAAAAAAGAGCAGTATTTTTTCATCCCAATGACCTTAATCTGCCAATTAAGCATTTTGACCAGAACATCAAATTTACAAGGGAAGAGGTACAAAAACAACACACTGGCCTTCTTGGACTGCTTGGTAGGCATCAGTGAGAATGGTAAACTGGAAGTAAAGGTTTACAGAAAACCAACCCATACAGACCAGTATTTGATGTTCGACTCCCACCACTCTTTATATCACAAGTTGGGTGTCATCAGAACCCTGCAACACAGAGCAGAGAACATTCCCACTAGCACAGAGGCAAAGGCAAAAGAAATTAAACATCTCAGAGGAGCCCTTAAAACTTTTGGATATCCACACTGGGCCTTTGTCAAAAGAAGTAGAAGGAAAGAAAAGAACATGATTACCAACAGTGAAGGGGGGGGGAAGGAAGACAAAAGAAAGAATATGGTCATCCCATATGTAGCAGGGGTCTCCGAGAAATTAAGAACTTTCAAAAACAATGTATCCAGGACTGCTTTAACCAAAACACACGGAGGTAGCAATTGGTACATCCAAAAGACCCAGTACCGAAACACAAAATTAGCGGCATTGTATAGACAGTGTGCTCTGATTTGTATGTGGGGGAGACCAAACACCAACTGCACCAACGTATGGCCCAGCACAGAAAAACCAATTCCTCGGGCCAGGACTCAGCCATCTTAAGGAAAAAGGACATACCTTTGTATTGTTGTAATGTCAAGAGAGGTGTCAAAGAGGCCATTTATGTGAAAAAGAAGAAACCAAGTCTGACTAGAGGTGGGGGGGGGGAGGGGTTGTCAACACCAACTGTCTGCCATGTACAATGCTGTTTTGACATCTTACCCTAGGCAGTTCCGATAACAACCCCTTAGCCTCAATGCATCCACACCTTGCATTCAGAAGGTCCCTAACACATGGCTGTTATATGCCAATTGGGACTTTCAAGGGTAGTTATATTGCCGACAGATTCTTGTACAAATCATTCTGAATTGAGAAAGCCAGTCGGGTGACTAGCGAAACGTCTTTATGAACTAAACTTTAAGTCCAGTTGAGCTAACTTAATACAACAGATATACCATGACCTGGATGAAAAGGAACATTCACAAGAATAATTTCATCCATCTATCAAAGACTTTGGATAAAACTCGTAGAGTCAGGCCAATCACAAACTTAATAAAAATACTCATAACTTCTATATTGGACTTTTTAGACAGAGTTCGGGAAAGAACTAGCTCCTACTACTGTCAAAGTACAAGTAAGCGCCTTAGGAGCTTTCTACTGTTCTAGCTTAGCTGACAACCCGCTTAATTTACTAACTGGGACCATTGCTATTAGCATTTTACATGTTAAATTCTAGATTCCCCTATAAACCACATTATCAAGGTTTATTTTATGCAAAAGAAATTACCTATTTTTATTCATAGTTTGAATTAATTTGATTTACTAGTTGCTTGTATTTTTAAAAGTGTTTAAAAAGTTTAATAATTTTCAGATATTTTCACATATAAAATTTGAAAAGAATTAGGCAATGAACTAATGGTGTTAAATTGCTTCCTTATTTTCTATCCAAGTCAACAAACTCAACTGTTTCTTAAATTAATTTCATTCTGTAAGTTTTCCTCTTAAATGACATCAATACCCTTTCCCATCCACCCCTCCCAATGAAAGTTGACATCTTAAAGCAATAGTTCCCCATCAAGCACTTCAAAACTTTTGTGTGCCCACCTTGCGCCGCCCGCATTTGGCCGAACCACAGTGAGTCTTTCTATTGGTCAGGTCGTGGGACTAAGAAATGAAGCAGGGTTGAGGTGAGTATAATTGTCTTTTAATTAAAATCACTCTAAGCTACAATGCGACCTCAAGCATTATATATGTGTGTACTGTACAGTAAAAAAAAGCATTGCTTCATTTTCAGGAAATATTACAAAGTTAAGAATAATTTCAAAGCGTTTACTAAGAAACAGAAGTTGGTTCAGGATTGGTTGTCAATTTTTCACAATACACTAAATCAGTTCACTGTAGAAAACTTTACTTCTTCAAAACAAGAAAATAATTTACTGCATTTCATTTCTACGATTATTTAAAAGTTCTCCATATAGATTCCACACTGTAGCAACATGGAAAGTATTGTATAGTAACATTATGAGCTTTAGAGTTTTCATATTTCTTCATAACTCATCACGAAGAGAACGAGTAACAACTACCAATTTTGAGAGCGACGCCGAAAAGGAGCCAGGTCTATGAGATACTGGAGAAAAAAAAATATTTCTATGAGCAACTGAAGTGGAAAATAATAGATTCATTAGCAGAATGTTTTACAGTATGAAAAAAAAGACTTATAGAAAATTACATGACATCCTTTTAAGATTAAGATTAAAGAAGTTTCATTTTTAGAATTGAGAATGGTAAAAGTATCTTCCAGCAGATGTAGTAATGGAAAGTTCATTGAATAGCTAGCTTCAAGAGTGCTGGATACCTTTCTAAAATATTGAAAGTTACTGGTATTACTGTTTTTTTGTCCTTCTCTGGACTGTTAGGAAGGGATAATGGGTAGGCTAAAAAGGTTGGACTAGATGAACGTACCATATGTCTTTATTTAACCTCTAATACTATGCATGTTGTAGGCAATAAAAATAGTTAAGAAATAAAACAAACCTAAAACAATTACAATAATGCAAGGTTAAATAAAATCAAATAAGTCAGTTTAAGGGTAATGCACTAATATTAGGGACAGATGTAATGCTAAAGAATGTTTAAGTGGAACTAAAGTTACAAGATAACATTGTCCCAATAGACATATCATTAACATTGAAACAAGCAGCTGTGGCGCTCCATCCCTTTGCTGTGGGTACTAGGGGTCAGCTCTAATAATCCATCAATAGGTGTTGCCGGGAGTTAAAGTGAACACCATATACCTTGTAAATGTAGATAGCAGCTCAAAACAAGGAAGCTGCATCCTTTCCAGTCCCCTAAGAGCTGCAAGCCAATCATGTTACAGCACAGAGATCCTGTCTCTCTCAGTTACTAATATACTGTTACACACTATAAAATGCCTCCTCTATGTCTATCTTCTTTCCCCAAACTAATAGTCCTTTGCTTTTCATAAAAATATGAATATGAATCCTTGCAATTTATTTCCTAGCCAGCATGTATGGCAAAAAGAAAACTAGCCCACTAACCCACCAGAGGGAACACAGAAAACAGGTACACTTAGAAACTATGGGAGAGATGCAACACTTATCTTGTCACTCCTATAACCTTCCGGGGGAATCCGGAAAGGTATAGCGCACATTCTCACTGTTTGAAGACTATATGAACTGAGAGATCAACTGGCAACAACACGGAAGCCTTTTAAGTTACAGAACCTACTTCTTACATCTAAATAAATGCAACTTACTAAAGTAGTGCAATGCATGGGTGTTCTAGGTAGGAAATCTTTTACAGTAAGGGTTGAAAAATGTAGGTTCTCTTTTAACACCTGGCCCACAATATGCATTGCATTCCTAATCGATAATGAATCATTTTTGGTTCATGTGAGGAACAAAAGAAATAAGTACACTGGAATTTAAGTCTGCACCCTTTTTTTCTAGTGTTAATATAGTATAGTATTTGAGGTTGAATAAAGATATGGGTCCATCCAGTGCAACCTTCTCAGCAATACCCACATTTCCTGTTGATCCAGAGGAAGGCAAAAAAAAAAAAAAAAACACCAGAATTACGAAGGGGATAAGAAAATTCCTGGCAATCAGAAATATCCCTGGATCAACTCCCCATTATGAATCAATACCTGTAACATACAACTTTTGTTTTAAGAAACTCATCCATATTTTTTTTTAAACTATCCAAATGAACCTGCCATCACCACGTCCAATGGAAGACCGTTTCATAGTTTTACCGTTCTCACAGTGAAAAACCCCTTCCGCAATAGAAGACTAAACTTCTATTCAAAGAAGCTAAACTGCCAATAGACATGCTGTAAAATGTAATTCACAGTGGTAAAAAAAGCAATTAATAGTCTAGTAAATCTGCACAGGGTGATTTTTAATAACTATCTGCACATACAGGCAAAATGACAATCTTACTTAAAAATAGTGTTTACCAGATTTACAGATATTTGTTCAAGAACTAATAGTCTTGCATTATTTAACCTTTTCCTGAACTGGAAATTGATATTCCACACACAAAAACTGATTTGCTAAAAAAACTTTCAAAATGTCTTGGAATTGGAGCAGTGCAAAATACACTTGAGAGAAGCCCCAGAAGACTGATAAGCACTTGACAGTTTGGGCTAAATTTCAAATGTGGTGTGCATGGGACAAACAGAGCTTTTGAAAGGTCCCTACTTAATTTTTGATTGCATACTTATGTCTTCAGTAGATAAAGGGATCAACCATAAACAGATTCTATTAAATAATCATGACTACTGGAGAGCAATATCATTTCAATAATAAATATAGTTTTTAGGCAATTTTGTCCAATATTTGGTTTTTTTAAAAAAAACGAGCAATTCCCATTTTCTGTGATTGTTTAATTTAAGATCTCAGCAAAAAGCCTCCCCTTTTTTTATTGCTTTCATAAATTCAATTTTTTTTGTTTTTTTTTTTTTAAATAGAAAGGGCAAAATGTGTCTTCTATCAAAAATCTACATACTGTAGGAGGGCGACTTACCAACATTATCAGATACATTGTACTCTGTCTCCTTCAACTTAACATCACTGCTGCCATCTGAAGATACCTGAGACTAATAAAAGTAAATTGTTAACTTAAAGGAGAACTATAGTGCATATAAAGTTTATAAAAACAGATAAAATTAAATGTACTTGGGGCAGGGAGGTAGGGGCTGTTGATTTCTAACTCCCAAAATTGTTTGTGAGTAACGCTAGCATGAAAAAAAACTTTCTGCCAGACTTTAGCACTATATTTAATACAGGAAAGGCCAGAACACTAACCTTGCAAACTGTATGTGCTGGTACCACTTAACGGAATTGTATTGGGAGTTTGAAGTAATCAGTTCTACCTAACTGCCCCAGGTACTTTTCATTTTTTAAATGAAAAGTTAATTTACAGTTGTCCTTTAAAAAAAATTGTTAAGGGACACTTTACTCATACAGTTACTGACTGGACTGGCTCCTCCCACAGACTATCAGACACTCCTCCTATCTCTGACAAAGGCAAGCACATGTTAAAGAAGGGAAGAAAAGACTGGGGAAGGAGAGAAAACTGTCAAGTTACTGCACAAGTATAATGTCCCTTCTATGAAATTTTTTTAACACATCTGAAAAGCAGATACATACATAAGCTTCACTGTATTCTATTTTCCCTCCAGTCACTTCTGCCCTGAATTCGGTGAAAAATAGGTATGATTTTCCCTGGGGCCTAAAACAAAAGAAAACAGAATGTATATTTAGCACTGTAAAGAAGACATACATCTACAACAAAAAAAAGTGGATGGGACTACACAGAAAAGGGTTCACATCAAAACATGGGTATACATAAACCATAGTCAAATGGCAGAAGGAAAATTAAAATTCCATATGCTTCGTAATACATTTTCATAAACAAGCTTTCGAGAGATATATTTCTTTCTTCATTTAGGTCAAGCAGTACATAACTATTAAATGATGTGCTGTAACCTTTGTTTTAGTACAGTGTGCTCTGAGGAAGCAAGAAGTATAGCAGGCTTGTTTAAAAAGATTACTTAGTACACAATCGCCATACACAAAAGTACCAAACTTTTTAATTAACTTTTCAGTGTGTAACATCAGACCATAGTACTATAACAATCCATAGTAGCTGCTTAAACATGCACACAGCTATCTTTTACACACACCTTGTGGACACTTTGCATTGCATTCCACACACAATTGTTTGCACAACTTGATTTTGCTTTATAAATATAAATAATATTTTATGTAATTGTGTTAAGACATACCTCCACACCGAGCAGGAAAAAAGATGACTGTCTTCACTCACACCTAAACTCATTTGCCACTTCTGTAGGAAATAGTCAAACATAATAATTGAAATATTTTTATGTATGTATCTATAATTTATTTTAATAGTGCCACTTGGGGAATGCAGCACTGTACAATAACAAAATACAAAAAAGTCATGCAATGGGGACAAAAATATAAATGCATCAATAGTGTATGAAACAAAAGGGCCAGGAGAGGGAGGAGTTGTCAATGTGACAGTTTAAGTCTCCCAGAATAAAAACATGACAGTATACTGGGAACTCTGGGACAGGCAACCAGTAGCTCTCCAGATGTTTGAAAACTACAACTCCCAGCATTACCTAATAACTGCTTGTAAAGGAATGCTGGGAGGTGTAGTTTTTAAACATCTGGAGATCTACTGTTTGCTTATCCCTGTCTTAAGCTTCGTACAGACATACGATGTTCCTGCAGACCCACAACCCCTGAGCGTGTCCATGTTCAGCTAATTGGCACACGTGTATATGAGTTCAGTCGAGGGCCATTTCTCAAACCGCCATGGTTGATTAACGAACAACCCCTAACCGAACGCATACACATGTGCAACGATCGGCCGAAACGGTTGTTTGTTGCACAAATGTGTCATGGTCGGGGGTCTGCAGGAACATCGTACATCTGTACGAAGCTTAAGACTATGTCACTCTTCTCTACATACTGTTAATGGACCTAAAGCTCAAAAAAAGAACAATGTCTAGAAATTCTGTACTTCATGCATAGCACTTTCTGCAACCAGCTTAGTGAGTGTCACTACAGTCCTTTGACAGTAAAAATCTTATGCTTCTGAAATTGTACCTGCAGCTTACCATTTGTTTTGTGACAACCATATTTGTTGGCAAAACATACATTTAGTAATCAAAACAAAATGTATTCCATAACCTTACTTTTACATCTTACCTCATTTGTACCTCCCTGAGCCACATATGTGAAGGTGCAGGAGTAGTCATCCTAGAATTGACAAAAAACAAAGAATAAGGGACTGTTGAATTAAAGAAAACAGGGTAAGCAAAGATAATAATCAGTACCCAATGTTGGTTTAATTGTTTTAAAAAGCCACATCTATGGCTATATGTAGATTATAAACATCAAAAACCTGCTTTTCTGTGAAGTTTTAAGGACAATAAATTTGGATTGGGTCTTACTTGTCTATTCCTATCTACAGCTGTTAAGAGAACCCTAGACTTGTTTCTTGCATCACAACTGATAATGCTTTAGTGATTATATTTAGCCTACTAGATCATAGCTTGGGTATTTACACTTTCTTCTGCTGCCTGGGGATAGCCAAGAAAACTGTAACACATGCTTCTTTTCTTGTAGCCCAAAACTTAAAATACACCTAATATTGTTAACCCAACTACTTCAATCCCCACATTAAATATTAGTAGTATTATGGATGGTCTTCCCAAAGTCAAAGAACTGCCTTTCCCACAGTCAATCATGACCATGAATTGGTCACGCAATGACTGACTAGGTGTCCCTGTGCATGCAACCTTAGTGCATGCTCAATTTTGTTAAAAGGCAAAAGGTGATGAAAGACTAGCCATAATTTTATTATTAAGATCTATCTTCTAAAGCTAAGAAACTGCATAATGCTTTAATTTAATTTGAGTTAAAGTTTAATTTGAAGGGAAACTTAATTAAAAGCATGCATTTAATATATTTTGGTACGTCAACATTTTTGCACACAAGGACAAGTCATTTTTTTAATCTGATTTTGACAAGAAAACCAACAATGGATAATTTTCACACCTAAAGACTGGTTGTACCACTTTGCATTCCCAAACAGCAGTTTACCAACTGGTTTATTGAATGATGGTCTGTTGTGCAGGAATAAGAGGTCAAATTTGACCCTTTAAGCAGGGTACAAAAGGGGCAGTATCGACCGATACTTCCATGTAATGGTCAGTCGGCCTGAAAATTGATTGGTCAATTGATTGGTCGTGGCAACTATTGCCAAGAAAGTCAGTAGTCCCAGCCGAGTGCTTGCTAGTAGCAAACATTCGGTCAGGACAAAAAGTCCCCTCTTATGTAATCATCCTTAGCTACTGAAAGGTATCAATTGATCTCCAAAATGCCTTTAATTATATCAGCAACTAATACATTTCACAGCTGCTGAATCAACACAATTGGAAATGTACTCCCTCCAAATGTTTGAAAACTACAACTTTCAACAAACTGCAGGTAGGGAATGTTGGGAGTGCAGTAACATTTGGAGGGCCACAAGTTTGACATCCCTGCCCTAGCATAAGGTTTCCCACAGTTTTATTTAGGATGGAAGACCGACATTTTAGTAACTGCCGAACAGCAGCTCTCAGACCTCGAATGGTTATTGACATATCTTGAACACTATTACCGAAAAGCCAAGTGGTCAGAGAGACAGAAAAGACCGACACTTTATTATTCTGACTGTCTCACCAATCTACGAGTGAAGCTATGCTCTAGTCCCCCGGGTCTCACGTCAAATTCCTCTGTGCTTGATGTGTCGTGAGCATAACAAACAGATACCAGCCAAATAACAGCTCCTACTAGTCTGGAAGCGGCCATGTTTCTGCCAGCGTAATGGAACGTCAGCAATCACAGAGACGTATTACAGTTATTGGCCACACAGCCTGAGCAGGAAGTGAAGGGGGCGTTCCAAAACTAAGAAACAGTTCTGGGTGATCTGGTAACGTGGTGTTGGATATGGACCTCATTCCTTGTAACAAGGTTGGGGCTAGTATAGGGGTGAATGACATAACGCTTTGCAGACTAGTTCGTGCTAACACAGGTACCAGGTCAATTAGCTTTAAGGGTACATGCAACTATATTTGCCATTGTGGCCTTTAACATTCTGTATATGTCGAGAATTTCACACTTGTACCAGGGCTATTAGGGACTAGTCCCCACTAGGCAATTTTTGCTCAGGCTTCGTGTTGCCTTAGCACACGCCAATAAAAGTGGTTGTGCAAGGTCCCACAATGCCTGCTGCCTTAAGGTGCCCATACATACATCTTTCCTGCCAGACCAATCCTGCGACATAGAATCAATTTCAGAGAAACTGTATTACCGGAACTTCTTTGTGACCAACATACTTTAGCAAAAAAGATCTGTCAGGTAAGCTCTATCTAAGAACACCTTTACACTGCGCTATGGCCCATTTTTGCAGCGCATGCAATCACTATTTCCCTGGTCCTGCATGGCAGTGAACACTAATGGGTTAAATCCCATGACTCAGTACCCACGAGACTGATGACGTCAGCAAGTCCCTTGCGTTCCGCGTCACAAGACGGAAGTGTGGGAGATTCAAATCTGCGCGGCTTAGCGTTTCAGTTGGCTGTTTGACTCTGGACACACTGTATGTCAGAGAAATCTAATAAAGGATCATCAGAACAGCTCCTTTCCACTGTGAGAGACCTGATAGACACATCCTTGAAATCTTTTTCCACCTCTATGCTAGCCCAAGTGTCAGGCATGATTCAACCTGGTAGCCCAAGTGTCAGGCATGATTCAACCTGGTTCATCAGGAGGGCCATCTCAATCAATGCCCCTCTCCTAAATTTACTGGCTCAAACTGGACAGCTTCAACCAGGTGAAGCCACAGACAATGAAGGAGACCTGATACCTTCTGAGAACCTTCCTCAGCCCTCCCTCACCCATGAGGCTTTGGGTCAGCTGATTAACGAATGAGGAAATCTCTTAAAGTACAATTGTACTCGCCTCACCCTCGCCCCTCTTCCTCCAAGGAAGCATAGTACCCAGGGTGAGAACCAAAAATCGCTAAGTCCCCACCCTGGGTACTTTCCCTAACTCCTGCACTACTTACTGCAAATCTGCTTCGGCGATCGCTCCATTCCTCCGCTCTTCCTGCTTCAGTGACAGATCGCGATAGCAGCCAATAGGAAGATACGTTCTTGCAAGAAGGCATGTCTTCCAATTGGCTGCCCCGCGACTGTCACTGACAGTAGAAGAGAGGTGGAACAGTGCGGATCACCGAAGCAGATTTGCAGTAAGTAGTGCAGGAGTTAGGGAAAGTACCCAGGGTGAGGACTTAGCGATTTTAGTTCCTCACCCTGGGTACTATGCTGCAGTGGATCGGGGAAAAGGTGAGTATCGTTGTCCTTTAAGATAGCAGAACCCACCATGCCAAGTACTTAAGACCTGATGTTCATGAACAAAAAAGATACTACCTCTTTTCATGTGCATTAACACATTCAGGAAATTATCCAACAACAATGGGAAGTGCCTGATAGGAGATTCTCCCAGAACTTTGGGAATACATATCCCATTTCTCAATCTAATTCAATTTGCTGGGATAATATCCCTAAGGTGGATACTCCAATTATAAAGGCTTCAAGGGTGTCATCTTTAGTCAGATAAGATGCAGCCAACCTCAGAGACCCCATGGATAAAAGGGAAAGAATAATCTCTCAAGAATTTATCTATTGGGAGGGAGTGGCCCTCAGGCCTTCCATCGCCATAACCAGTCTGGCTAGAGCCAATAAACTTAGATAGATATCAAATTGGCTATTGGGTTCATTTCAGAGGCATCGATAGATTCCTTAAAACTGACAGCAAATCCATGGGGGCATCTGTAGTAGCCATGAGAGCCATCTGGCTTAGACAGTGGAAGGCGGACTTACAGTCTAAACAGGGCCTTTCTGCCATTCCCTTCGAAGGATGCATGTTGTTTGGTAGCAAACTGTCATGCTGGCAGCTTTACTATACTTTTTGTGAATGGAACTCAAAGTTCCATTCACAAATAGGATTTTTTCTAAGTCTTTGCTACTTAGCGAAGACTTAGAAAAAAAATGGGGACAGAGATCAAAATTTGGTGATCACTTCTGATCACCAAATTATTGATCTTTGCCAATGAATGAAAAATCACTTCCTGCAAAATCACTTCCTGCAAAATGATTTCCGGGAAGTGATTTTTCCGATCGTATTTCGAATTGGAAAACGGGCATCAAGTTCGTTATCCATCATTCCCAAAGATGATTTGATGATCATCTTTGGGAATGATCCGGAAAAAAAAGGGGAAATGCACACAAAAAAATCTTAAAGTGATACACACACTTTTTTTTTTTTTACCCTAAAGCTATAAATTAGCAAAAAACTTTGTCTTCTCCAAGCTTCCCAATGTCCCGGGTGATATCGGTAAAGTAAACGCGGATCATGATTTGTTTGATTTCGAGGGAAACTAAGCCTATTTTAGTAGGAAATTTTGCAGAGGTACCAAAAAAAGACCGGATTGAATTTTTAGGATCAGTAAAGTGTTCAAAAACTTGTGGGACTCTCCGTACTAACTGGTTTTCACTAAAATACCACTAAAAGGGGGAGTGGGGATAGGGGTGGGGGTGGGTTGTGGCGTTTTTTTATTTTTTTCGTAATTGCAATTGCGCATGGATCCATTTGAGCTACTTGGTGCCCGTCTCGTTTGCACCCACCCATATGGCATACCGTTTGATTCAGGACATGTGGGAGATTGCCATTTAGTGTTTTTTTTATTGCCAAGTGGGTTTAGGTAGGATTTCAACCATTGGTCCTCTTATTTTATTTTTTCACAAAATCTCCTAAAGACGGAGTTCTATGAATAACAGCGTCTGGAATTCTTCATGTATATACGAAAGCATTATACCATCACGTAGCTGAAGGAGTGTAGCTTCCAAAAATATATAGTTTGTGGGGGGTATTTCCAAGTTGATTAGGCTGTTCAAATTACAGAACCTTTGATTTTTTTCTTGTAATTGGACTTGTGCATGCGTCCCATTTGAGGTAGTTGGTGGCCACGTCTCTGTGTGCACCCACGCATATGGCACACCTGGATTCAGGACATGTGGGAGATTGCTATTTAGTTGGGGGGTTTATTTGTGGGGGGCATTTCCAAGTTTTGGGGCTGTTTGAAATTACAGAGCACTTTGATTTTTTTTTTTGTAATTACACTTGGTGCATGCGTCCCATTTGAGCTAGTTGGTGGCACGTTCTGTGTGCACCCACATATGGCATACCGTTTGATGCAGGATATGTGGGAGATTGACATTTAGTGTGTTTTTTTGCTTGTCAAGTGGGTTTAGGTAGGATTTCAATTGAATCTTCTTATTTTATTTTTCACACAAACCTCCTAAAATCACAGAGTTCTTTGGATACGGGTCTGGAATTCTTCATGTATGTATGAAATCATGGCACTGTAACGTAGCTGAAGGTGTGTAAATTGCAAAAATATATAGTTTGTGGGGGGAATTTCCATGTTCCGGGGCTGTTTCCTTAGAAAAAGTATAGGCTGTTCAAATTACAGAGCACTTTGATTTTTTTCTTGTAATTGCATTTGTGCATGTGTCCCATTTGAGCTAGTTGGTGGCCACGTCTCTGTGTACATCCACGCATATGGCATACCGTTTGATTCAGAACATGTGGGAGATTGCTATTTAGTGGGGGAGTTTATTTGCGGGGGGCATTTCCAAGTTTTGGGGCTGTTTGAAATTACAGAGCACTTTGATTTTTTTTCTTGTAATTACAATTGTGCATGCGTCCCATTTAAAGGACAACTATACTCACCTCACCCTCGCTCCTCTTCCTCCATAGCTGCATAGTACCCAGGGTGAGGACCTAAAATCGCTAAGTCCCCACCCTGGGTACTTTCCCTAACTCCTGCACTACTTACCGCAAATCTGCTTCGCCGATCACTCCATTCCTCCGCTCTTCCTGCTTCAGTGACAGACGCGAGGTAGCCAATAGGAAGATACGCTCTGCAAGGAGGCGTGTCTTCCAATGGCTGCCTGCGACTGTCACTGACAGTAGAAGAGAGGTGGAAAAGTGTGGCTCGGCGAAGCAGATTTGCGGTAAGTAGTGCAGGAGTTAGGGAAAGTACCCAGGGTTAGGACTTAGCGATTTTAGGTCCTCACCCTGGGTACTATGCTGCAGTGGATCGGGGAAAAGGTGAGTATAATTGTCCTTTAAGCTAGTTGGTGGCCACGTCTCACGTCTCTGTGTGAGCCCACACATATGGCATACCGTTTGATGCAGGATATGTGGGAGATTGCTATTTAGTGGGTTTAGGTAGGATTTCAACCCTTCAATCATCTCATTTTATTTTTCACAAAACCTCGTTAAAACACGGAGTTCTTTGGATCACTGGGTCTGGAATTCTTCATGTATGTATGAAAGCATGGCACCGTAACGTAGCTGAAGGTGTGTAGATTCCAAAAATATATAGTTTGTGGGGAGAATTTCCATGTTTCTGGACTGTTTTCTTAGAAAAATGGTAGGCTGTTCAAATTACAGAGCACTTTGATTTTTTCTTGTAATTGCATTTGTGCATGCGTCCCATTTGAGCTAGTTGGTGGCCACGTCTCTATGTGCATCCACGCAGATGGCATACCGTTTGACTCAGAACATGTGGGAGATTAATATTTAGTTGGGGGGTTTTATTTGAGGGGGCATTTCCAAGTTTTGGGGCTGTTTGAAATTACAGAGCACTTTGATTTTTTTTCTTGTAATTACACTTGTGCATGCGTCCCATTTGAGCTAGTTGGTGGCCACGTCCCTGTGTGCATCCACGCATATGGCATACCGTTTGATTCAGGGCATTTGGAAGATTGATAATTGACAAGTTTTTTTTTACATGACGTGGAAATTTGCCATGATTTTTAACTTTGAATTGTATTTTTATAACTTTTTCCTGAAAATCTGGTAAGAAAGCGAAATTGTACACGAAACTGCGCCCACACCATTGGTGGTATGCATAAAAGAATCACACCATTGTGTAGCTGAAGGTGTGTAGAGTCCAAGAATATATAGTTTTGGGGGGTATTTCTAATATAGAGGGGTGTTTAGTCTGACAAATCTGAAAAGTTGCTGTAATTGGGCCACTGTTCATTGGCTCACTTTGTGGCTAGTTGATTCCACGTCTGCGTGTGTAACAATACATAGGGTATACCGTTTGATTCAGAACATTTGGGAGATTGATATTTGGTAACTTTTTTTTACATTACTTGGGATTTTGGCATGATTTCTACCTTTGAGAGTGTTTTTTTTTCAAATTTTTTAGAAAATCTGCTAAAACTGTGAATCTCTACAAAGAACTGCACCACACCATTGATGGTATGAATGAACAAACTACAGAATTACGTAGATAATGGTGTGTAGATTCGAGAAATATATGGTTTGTGGGTGTGGTTTTGTCGGGAAAAACTGCAGACTGTTCAAATTCAGATTTGGCTGAAAAATTTTGCTGTTTCTGAGCCATTGTGCGTTGTCTCACTTCATGGCCATTCGCTTCCACGTCCGCGTGTGTAACCACACATATGGCATACCGTTTGATTCAGGACATTTGGGAGACTGATATTTACTAACTTTGTTTTACATTCCATGAGGTTTTGGCATGATTTCTACCCTTTGAAGTTGTTTTTTGTGCCCACACCATTGATGGTATGAATAAACAAACTACAGCATTACATAGCTATTTCTGAGTTACGGGGGTGTTCTGTGGAAAAAACTGCAGACTGTTCAAATTCAGAGTTGGCTAAATATTTTCACTTATTGAGAGCCATCGTGCATTGTCTCACTTCGTGGCTATTTGCTTCCACGTCTGCGTGTGTAACCACACATATGGCATACCGTTTGATTCAGGACATTTGGGGGATTGATATTTGGTAACATTCTTTTAGATTTCATGGAGTTTTGGCATGATTTCTACCTTTTGGAATGTTGTTTGATGTTAATTTTTTTTGAAAATCTGGTAAAAGTGCAAACTTCTACGAAGAACTGTGCCCACACGAATGAACGAACTACAGCGTTACATAGCTGAAGGTGTGTAGATTTGTGGGGGGTATTTCTGAGTTGGGGGGTGTTTTGTGGAAAAAATGCAGACTGTTCAAATACAAAACTGGCTAATTTTTTTTTGCTGCTACTGACATTTGGCACTGGTCACGCTCTGGGTTAGTTGGTAGCCATGTCTCTGGGTACACCCATGAATGTGGCATACCGTTTTATTCGGGAGGGGTTAGGCTTTCATATTTGAGATGCGTTTGAACTTTCCTCCACAATTTTTAGCTGAAATTCGCATTTGTATTTGTCTCTGATTTTACAGTTGAGGAAAAAAAAGGAAAATGTGTGTAGTTTCTAAAAATATCTCACTTGTGGGGATATTATAGTTAATTTGGAAGATATTCTATGTTAACCGTGAGAAGTGGTTATACATTTTAATTTGGTGTAATATTCTTGAAGGTGCAGTTTTAGTTTGGGGGGGTCCCCTGTACAGGAAAAGTGGGCTACCTACATATATCTGGTATCGTTGTACTCGGGAGTATCAGAGCTTTTAGAAACAGTAAGATTTTTGTGTGTGACCTTAAGATAACTATAAGTAAAAATGGGAAAAATCCATGAAAATCTGCAATTTTTTTATTTTTTTTACGTACTTTACCCATAATTCCAGTAAAATTTCCAGAAAAGTTACAAAATTCTGTTACCGTTTTAAAGTACACTTTGTGCTGAAAAAAACAATGTATAATATTCCTAATTTACTGCAAGGTTTCCTACTGTAAAATTAGTCTAAAACGATTAAGGGCAAAATCCTGAAAATTCTCCTGGCAGTTAACGCAAAAAAAAAAAAAATGAAATTCTCCTGGCACTGAAAGGGTTAAACCTAGGTGGCCTAATTCATGATTATAGAAATAAATCAACACATCTAATATAAAGTGTAATTGTTATTAAATATCCTGTAAAATACACATCTAAAAACACGGGCAGAATCCAGTGCTCTTATAGTATCAAAGTCCGTCTCCAGGATAAAAGTGCTTCAATTGGAACAAAAATGAATGCATTGTCTATACATGTCCCTCTAGCGTAATCCATTACAGATGAAATAGCAAAAGGTAAGTATAAAGCTAATCCTCTAGCGCCTTAATGCACAACCTGGAATATCCAAATGTAAGAAGGGAACTAGTTATGCGGCTATACTTTATACTCCAAGCAATATTCCAATGCTCTAATCCTCTGATCCTCATGTGTTCCGGAACCACACGCTGGTCCTTCAGTATCAAGCAAATTCAAACAGCCGCCAAGACCACCACTGGGATCCAGCCACCACCTAAGTACGTTTCGTCACTACATAACGTGCTATTTAATAACAATTACACTTTATATTAGATGTGTTGATTTATTACTATAATCATGAATTAGGCCACCTAGGTTGGAGGCTTGTGTGTGATATAGGCAAATTGTTTAACTAATAAATGTAGTTTTTTCAAATTATTGTGGAACATGATAATGTGCCATTTGGAGACGTCTTTCTGGCAGGCTTTTACCTATCAGGCTATTTTTTGCACTATTTAAATACTTGTCTCTTTGCACCGTTTGTTATACCAAACCTTTTATCTTTCCTTGATAGCATGGTAGTGCGGATCCTCATTCTTATAATCAGCATTCAGGACAGATGCCTTCTCAAGTGGTTGTTTCCCCTGATCTATATCTTCCCTCCTATAGCCATCATTCCAAAAGTCCTGAAGAAAATCATGGACAAAGTGAAGGTAATAGCAATCCTCTTATAGTTGCCGAGGAGGGCCTGATTTGCCTGGACACTGCAGATGTGCATAGCTCCACCTATCAAACTTCCCCAGAAGAAAGGCTTTCTTCTCCAGGGCCCAGTACTTCAGAATTCCGATTACCTCCATCTGACGGCTTGGCTGTTGAAACCTCCAAGATGAAAAACAGAGGTCTCTCTAACACCACAATATCTACCTTATTGGCAGCCAGTAAGCCAACTACTTATAAAGCCTACTATAAAACATGGAAGGTATTTTGTGACTGGTGTAAGTCATCAAACCCGAGATCCTTTATCCACTTCAGTGTAGACCGTGACGGAATTTCTTCAGTCAGGGCTAGAGATGAAGCTTAGCAAAGCAACTTTAAAATCACAAGTCTCAGCTATCACCAACATCAAGCTGGCCTTAGATCCCCTAATCATCCGATTCTTCAGAGGAGTCTCTCATATGTGTCTAAATATCAGAACCAGAGTTCCGCCTTGAGATCTTCCTAAAGTTCTAGACAGTCTTCAATCATCTCCCTTTGAGCCGCTAAAAGAATGTGATATCAAATTCCTGACTATTAAGTCAGTATTCTTAGTAGCTATTACCTCGGCCAGGAGGGTGGCCGAAATTAGAGCTCTGCGGGCCTCTGAACCTTTTATTAGATTCCTCCCAGACCGGATCATTTTAAGACTCCTTGTAAACCAAGATATTATTCTACCAACCCTGGATGTGGGAAGGGCACTCAGAATTTATCGTCAAAGAACAGACTTTCCGAAAAGAGGATGCTTTATTCATTCTGTTTAAAGGCAACAGAAAGGGATTTAAGCCAGCCAAGTCGACCATAGAAGTCGACCACATCAAAAGAAGCGCAGCGCAATTACAGGAAAGTGTGCAATATTGCGATTGCGCTACTCATGCTCTGGGTTCTGGGGCCTAGCCCTTACATTTACTTTTCATAGTAACATGGTAATTGAGGTTAAATAATGACATCAAGTCCAACCTATTCACCCTTTTTTTAATTTTTTTTTTTGTTCAATAATTTTTTTTTTATTGGTTACTTATGACAGTTTATAACATTGTTTTCATTTCTGTTAACATATACATATATATTTCTTTTGTCAATGTTTAAAATAAACTTTTTTTTACTATTTAAAAGTTGTTGTACGTTGTTTTCCCTGCAATCCTATCGTTTCACATAAATTAACATTTTATAACTTTTTGTACCAGACTGCAAGTAAACATTATATAAATTTTAATAGTCCTATAACAAGTAAAAGATCATGTGAGGAGAAGGGGGGGAGAAATAGAAAAAGGGTAAAGGGGAAAGGGTAAGTTGGTGTCTGGGTCAACGTTTTCAAATTTTTTTTTTTTTTTTCCTCGTTAACCTGATTATAAGCTTTTAGGTTTTGAGATCTATATTGTTAATTGCATTAAGGTTATCCAGGGTTTCCATATCACATAGAATATCAATAGTTTGTCATTTATTGTTGCTGTTAGTTGTTCGTTTCTATATATATATATACCATATCTTGTTTATGATCTCGTTTAGGGAAGGACAAGAGCCTTTTCTCACAAATATTCTATCATGGTAGGAGAGGTTTTCCATAGGGAGATTAAATAATGCTACCCATGGGGTGAGGGTGATTTGTTTTTTTAGTATCTGGGAGAGCCATTTCTGACATTCTTCCCACACTGCTTTAACCCTCGAGCAGGTCCACCAACCATGCACACTGTCTGCTTCCTCTCCACAGCCCCTGAAACAATCTGGGGGTGTCTGAGGATAGATTCTATTTAAAATCTTGGGGGTTTTGTACCACTCATATAGTATCTTAAAGGATTTTTCCTTGATTATCACATTGCTAGAGCATCTGTATGAGTTGTCCATGACTTTGGACCATTGCTCATCTGTGAGAGAGGCACCTAGATACCTCTCCCATTTTTTTATTCCCCCTGACCTGGGAGGCTGTTTTTCATACCAAATTAGGTTATAAATCGCAGATATTATTCCGGGGCCCCTTGGTTTTTTGCTACATATTTTTCCTATCCTGGAGCTGTCTATCGAATCTGTTTTTGGATTCTGTTTTCTTACAAAGTGTATCATTTGAGAGTATTGTAGCCATAATCTCGAGTGTAGTTTAAATTTTTCCTTTGCAGCCTCCCAGGTCATAGGGGTACCCATCATCAACAAGTCCTCCACTCTAGTTATTCCCTTGGCTTTCCAGATTGAGCTAAAGGACTCCGAGATACCCGGGAAAAATTCAGGGTTCCCCCATAGGGGGGTGTATTTGGATGTATTAGTAATATGTTCTGGGGTACGGATATGTTTGTCCCAGATCTCTAAGGAGTTTTCTATGAAGGGGTTGTGCGACCATGCACCTTTTGGTCTTTTCACTTTAGGGGTCTGTTTAAAGTGTACGGGTATGACTGTGTCTGCTCTATTTGAACCCATCTTGGTGCGTTTGGGCCTGCTTCCCAGCTTATAGTTTGAGCAACTCTGGCTGCCCGAAAGTAATATTCAAACATTGGCAGTCCCCAACCCCCTTGCTTCCGTGATCGGGCTAGGAATTGTCTCTTGATCCTGGGGATTTTGTTCTGCCATATGAACTTTAGTCACATTCTTCTGAATTTCCTTGAAAAAACGGATTTTTGGTGTTATTGGGAGGGATCTAAAAAGATAAAGTATCCTCGGGAGTATAGACATTTTCACTGCCGCTATCCTACCCCAGAGGGAAATTCTGTAATCCATCCAGTCATTTATTCTTTTTTGATAGTGTTTAATAGCGGGGGGAAATTGTGGTTATATATCGTATCTAGATTGTTCGACAAGGAGGTTCCCAAATATCTAAAGGAATCTTTCGCCCACTTAAATGAAAAGTTTTTTTTTAGTAGTTTAATCATGGATCCCGTTAGGTGAATTGGGAACGCCGTTGTTTTCTCTGGGTTTACTTTAAAGCCTGAAATTGTGCTGAATTTGTCTAATGTATCATATAAGTGAGGGAGTGACGTTAATGGTTTGGATAGTGAGAGAAGGGTATCGTCTGCAAATAGCGCGATTTTGTGCTCCTCTCCCCCCACCTGGATCCCGTGTACATTCGGGTCACTTCGGACCCTTGATGCCAAAGGTTCGATACACATTGCAAACAGGAGGGGGGAGAGGGGGCACCCCTGTCTTGTTCCATTCAGTATCGGAATGCTCTTTGAGTGATATCCCATGTATGTTATTTTAGCGTTTGGAGCGGTGTATAGTGCCATGACCCCCCTCATGTATTCACCTTGTATTCCGAATCGCCTCAGTATCGCCTCTAGGTAAGGCCAGGCTACCCTGTCAAATGCCTTTTCCACATCTAATGACAGGAATAATGAGGGCTGGAATTGTTTATCAGCAATATGTAGCAGGTTAAATGATCGTCTGATGTTATCTGTTATTTGGTCTATGAAGGATGAAACCTGTCTGGTCTTGATGGATCAGTTTTGGTAAGATATTAAGTCTCATGGCCAGTATCTTAGAGTAAATTTTAATGTCTGTGTTTATCAGTGAGATTGGGCGATAGTTCGAGCACTGTGTGGTATCTTTGTCTGTTTTTGGGATCACTGAGATGTAAGTCTCCAGCAGACCGGGCGAGAAACTCTCTATTCCTTGGATAATTGGCTTAAAGTATTTAGCATATGTGGGTAAAGTACTTTAAAGAATTTCCGGTAGTACAATTGTGTTCCATCTGGGCCCGTGCTTTACGGTTAGGAAAAGAATTTATTGCTCTAAGCAGTTCTTCGTTGATATCGTAGATTGAGGTTCTTTAGCTCCTCAGTATAACAGTGGAGGGGTATATCTTTAAGAAAATTTTCGATATTTGTTTTTGGTCTGGGTTAGCGGTATTGTGGTTCCATCATACAGTTTTTGTGAAAAATCACAGAACATTTGGGCTATTTTCTGTGGTTATTTTCCAATTTTCCCCCAGGGTGGCGCAGCGGCAGCAATCTGTGGGCTCCCAGTTTCCTAGAGAGTTTACGGGCAACAAGTGTATCTGGTTTGTTGCTTTTTTTGAAAAATTTCTGTCCTGTGAGTCTCATCGTGCTTTTTCGCCCTGTCTGTCAGTAAGGTTTTTAATTCCATCTTTAGTTTAATATATCTTTGTTCTTTATTGTTTGTGATGAGTAGCTAGATCCACTTCAGCCCTACTTATTTCTATTGTCAGATTATTTATTTGCTTATGGTAGCCTCGTTCTTAATTGATGCTATCTGGATTAGTCTACCTCTTAGGACCGCTTTATGGGCTTCCCATATTGTAGATAGTGATATCCCTGAGTGTTGTTTTCCTTGAAGTATTCCTAATGTCCTGAAATTTCTTCTATGTTTTCTGTTCTGTAAGTAGTTTTTCATTAATTCTCCATTTAAATTGGGGGTTATTCTGTAACCCTGTTACTGTCATTTCTACGTGTGCTGTGATCTGACCATATAATTTCTGCTATTTTAGATGAAGAGATAAGGGGTATTAGTGTATGTGATACATAATGTGATCTATTCTTGTAACACTTTGTGGGGATTAGAATAGAATGTGTATTCTCTCTGGTAGGATGTTGTATCCTCCAGATGTCTAAGACTGTAGTTCCTTGTAAATTTCAAGATTGTTGTTTGATTGGGTCATGTCCCGGAGGGGTTGGCTTTGAGGTTGTCTATATTTCTATGTATGGTATTGTTGAAATCTCCTGCTGAATCATTTTACCTGTGTCTAGTGATAGCACTTTGGAGAGGAGAGAGCTATAGAAGTGTTTTTGATCTGTGTTTGGGCATATATATTCAATAGAGTTATTTTGAACTCTTAGAAGTCCCGTCAGGAGAAGGTATCTGCCCTCAGCGTCTCTACACATTGTTGCTCTTGGAAGTTTATTTTTTACCCACTAAAAAGCAACTCCTCTTTTTTTTCATTCGAGGAGGCATAGTATATACTTGAAAAATTTTTCCCCATATTTGGGTTCTTTAGTTTTTTGAAAGTGTGTCTCTTGTAGGAATATCATGATTTTGTTGTAATATTGGAGTGCGAGTTTGCGTTTGGTAGGACTGTTTAAGCCCTTGGTATTATGAGTTATGATTTTAATTGGTCCATACTTTGTTTAAGTCCGGCTGTAGTGGTTTCTACTGTGTCTCGTGTGAGACTATTATATGTTGATACCTTTATTGTATTACAGACACTATTTTCAGTAGTTTTTTGTGCTTGCTAGTTCCCACATTTATTTTGTATTGACACATTTTGAAGACCATAACAGAAAAAAACAATTTTAACATACATTTCTGAGTTGATCAAAAAAAGGAACTCAGTATTTCTAGCAGTATTATCCACATGAAACTTCGCAGGACAGAAGAAACTCACATTTCTAACAGTACTATCTACATAGTATCCAGCTCTTGCAGACGATATTGGCCTATATATCATCACATTTTTACTCATTATATTTTTTCATCATTTTGTTACCACGTTTTTTGATTTTGGTTTTTAGTAGTGCAGCCTCCTCTCCCCCATGTCCGAGAGCCCAGTGACCTCTAATGTATAGGGTCGAGGTTTTACATGGGAGAAGGTGCCAACTCCTCATTCTGGACCCTCGTGTTCAGGGAGAGGCAGTGCACTTCCCTTTCTTTTCTGCTGATCCCCTGGAGACCTTTTTGTTACACATAGTCGAGATTGCACCCCAGATTCCTCACATTGCTATCCATCTGTTTATTTGACCCCTGGCTTTTTCGCCTTATAATCAAGATTCCGTTGACCTTTGGGTGGAGGGGAAATAGAGAAAGGGGGGGAAAGAGGGTAAGTAGCAAGAGAAAGAGTAGAGAGAAGACATATAATTAGTATTAACCATAGAGCATAACTGAACCTGTAACGTCTAACATTTGCTTATATTAAGAACTTTGGGGCCCTCCATTTTACTGAAGGGCTAATTAACACAAGGTTGGAAGCCTGAACCAAGCTTCGTTAAGTCCTGGGGGGGTGTCTCTTGTTATCTTGGGAAAAACGTTTGTAATTTCCCTTCCTGTCTTACAGTTTATCCGGAGTCTCCCCAGTTCCCCCAATCCCGGCCTTTTCAGGTATATTTTGTCTCCCTCCCAAGAGGAGGGGGGAGGGGAGATAGTTTGGTTTGGGGAGTAAGACCTTATCTAGTTTATCATTCCGTCAAACTTTGGGTTAGTGTAGTATTGTCTGTATTTAGATAATAGCATAGCAGTAGAGTATGTTACCCATTTATCCCTCTGGGCTATGAGGTTGATGCTGTGGGCTTTACTTGGTGTGTTATGCGGCCTGTCGGTCGCGCGCTCCAGGAAGGTATCGGAGGTTCCACTCTGTCTGGGAATTCTGCAGTAGGTAAGTGGTCCTTTGTATGTTGATCCCTAGTTTCCTGAGGAAATCTGGTGCTTCTCCCGTGTGTTGTAGGACGTAGGATCTATTGTTCTTTGAAGCTATCAGTTTAATGGATACCCCCATCGGTAGCGTATCTTGCTGTCTGAGGGCCTCTGTCACAAAATCGGAGCTCCCGTCTTCTGGCCAGCGTTCTGAGGAGAATATCCTGGTTATGGCAATGGTTTGGCCTTCGATCGGATGTGGGGGGTATTCCGTGCTGTTTTCAGTATTTCTTCCTTTGCTCGGAAGTAGTTGTATTCTTAGGATTATGTCACGTGGTGGGTCTCCTCGCGGCGGGGCCCTCAGGGCCCTATAGATCCTGTCCATTTGTAGCCTCTCGGATGGCCACGTGGGTAGCATGGAGTTAAACAGCTTGGTGGCGAAGTCTTCTAAGTCGGTCACTGTTTCAGGGATTCCTCTCAGCCTTAGATTGTTCCGCCTAGATCTATTGTCTAGGCGGACAATATCCTATCGTTTAGGGATACCAGGGCTGCGTCGACTTGTTGGCAAAAGGCTGCCGTTTGATCTTGCTGTTCTTCTACGTGAGCTACTCTGTCCCCCAGCTGACCCAGTTCCGTTCTCATTTCGCTAATTAGTTTAGCGTTTGCCGAGTGCAGGGCCTTCTCTATTGGTGTAAAGTATTTGTAGGTCTGTTTAGTGCATAGAGTTTGGTCCGTGTTTGGGGTTTGTTGGCGTGTGGGGATGTGGCGCCATCTTTGTATAGGCCGCATCAGTCTTTGGGAAGTACTCTGTCAGATCACCTTGTTTGGTTGCGGTTTCTTGGCCCCATGTCTGCTATAGGTGCTGGGATTTCGAAGTAGCTTTTGTAGTTCATCTAGGTCTCCCACTGCTTACGTTATCAGGTCGGCCCGGCCGGGTTAACTGCAGAGCTCTAGCAAGGTGCGGCCATCTTGGTCCGCGGTCAGACTCCGCCCCCTTTTTTTAAATTTTTAACCCTACCTAACAGTTGATCCAGAGGAAGGCAAAAAAAAAAGGGGGGGGGGGAATTCCTTCTTGACTGGCAATTGGAAATTTTCACCGTTCTCACTGAAACCTTTCCTAACCTGAAGATGAAACTTCTTTTCTTTCAACCTTAAAGGATGTCCACAAGTCCTCTGATATGACCTATTAGTGAACAGTGCACCAGAGAGTTCATTGTATGGCCCATTAATATATTTGTATAAGGTTATCATATCCCTCAGGATATGTGGGACAAACCAAGAGAGAAGTGCGCATAAGACTAGGCGAACATAAAAGAGATATAAAACAGTTCAAACCTGGTGAATCTAAACATGATACCCCAGTGGCAAGGCATTTCTATGAGTATAAACATAATGTAACGCAATTACGGTGGCAAGTACTGGAGATAGTTAATAAGCCTAACAGAGGGGGAAATTTCCTACGATTATTATTACAAAGGGAACATTGGTGGATACACCATTTACAAACTTTGACACCAAAAGGTCTGAATGAAGATTTCAATCTAATGTGTTACTTATAACCGGTGTGTAATAAGAATCAGTTGTATTTGCTTTGAGGGCATCACCAATGTGAGATTTTATGTTACTGTTTTATGAATAACTGTACATGCAACATTGTTATTTATAGTAGTTGGGTCCTGCAAAACACATTCCACTAGCAACATTGTTTATGTTTTTAGGAACCGCTTACACCATCTAGTGGATGTTTGTTAGAATTGAACTTGGGACTTCACAGGAACCATCATCCTCTGTTTGCTACATGAAAGAAGAATACTCAAGATTGAGGAACATACACTTAAATATATCACTATTATTGATTATAATTGTATAACTTTATCCTTTAGCACGTTTTAAACTTTTATAAGCTTATACGATATGGTGGTTTTTGGTTGAGGACAGCACTTTATTTATATATGGTCTTAATGTAATAATATATAGTAAGACACAAGGGCACTTTAATATGTAAGTTTGTATTATATTTATATTATCTCTAAGCACTTAGCACTTTAAACTCTGCACAGATCATGAGAATCTAGATTGTGTTTTTGATGTTCATCATCTATTTTAAATTTTTAACATTTTACTTTGCTCCTTGACCCCTTTGAGGAGGAGGATTTAACCAATTGTGTTGTGAGTCACTTCCTATATAACCTGCACTCTGTAGTCACTTGTTACACCTGAGGAAGGGGTTGACCCCCCGAAACGTTGTGTGTATTTGGCATTCATTTTTTTCAGCACTAATATGAGTATTATTTAAATACTATATGGAGTGTGCCTTCCTATGAACTATATGTATCTAATTAAACTTACCTGCAGTGGCACAGTGTTGATAGAGCACCCTCAATTTTGCCTATCAGAACCATCACATTGGATTGAAATTATCATATCCCACCAAATGCCGCTTCTCCAATGTAAACAGCCCTAACTTGTCTAATTTGCCTGCGTATTCAAGCCCCTCTTCTCCTTATTAATTAGTTGCCCTTCTCTGAACTACTTTCATTTCCAAGATGTCCCTTTTGTATATGGGATTCCAAAACTGCAATGCATATTCCAAATGAGGCCTTACCAGTGCCTTGTAAAGAGGGAGAATAATCTTCTGTTTGAATCTATTCCCTCTTTATACAAGACAATATCTTGCTAGCTCTAGCCTTTGCTACTAGGCATTGTTTGCTACAGCTAAGTCTGTTATCTACCAGACCCCCAAATCTTTTCCATTACAGATGCACTTAACACAAGAGTTATTTATGGTGTAGGTGGCACATGGATTATTAAATCCCAAATGCATCACCACATTTTCAACATCAATATAATCTCATCTGCCATTCTGCTGCGCATTTTGATTATCTATTCGGTCTGCTTGCAACACTTGCACATCATTTGAGGTTTCCAAAGCTCTGCATAGTTTTAGTGTCATCAGCAAACCTGAGACCTTGCCTCATACCCCCTTCTAATCTTTATAAACAGATTAACAGAAGCGGCCCCAGTACAGACCCTAGGCACTCGCTTATAACTTAGGCCCACATAGATGTAGCTCCATTTCCCACCACTCTCTGCTTGCGATCCAATAACCAATTCTCTATCCATGCACAAATGTTTTCTTCAAGGCCAACAGTCCCAGTTTTATACATTAGTCGCCTATGTGGCACAGTATCAACAGCTTTCGCAAAATCAAGTATCCCACATCCACTGCTGTGCCTGAATCCAAATTCGTACTCACTTCTTCATAAAAAAACAATTACATTTGTCTGGCATGATCTATTTCTCATAAATCCATGCAGACTACTACTAATAAGATGAGCTCTGGAGACAGTTAGGTTTACAGGTCTATAGTTCCAGGCTGTGAACTCCTACCTTTTTGTGAATATTGGTATTACATTGGCTTTTTTTCCAATCCAGCGGTACATCCCCAACCAAAGTGAATCTGAAAAGATAAAAACAGTGGTCTAGAAGAACTGAACTAAGCTCTTTTAAAATCCGAAGGTGTATTCCGTCCGTCCTGGGGCTTTATTGATATTAACTTTGTCTAATTGTTTCCGTACCATATCCTCCTTCAGCCAATGTGGATACTCCTAATTTCTCCCCTGCATATTATACAATCCCTCGCTGTAGGAATAGCATTCTCAACAGTGAAAACCAATGTAAAAAACTGTTTAGCACTTTCCTTTTTGGCATCCTCTACAGCCATCTCAGCCCCATTATTTAATGGTCCCCACGTCTCAGTCCTCATCTTTTTACCATTTATTTACTTAAAAAACATTTTGGGGTTGGAGTTGATTTGTTCGGCAATCCGTATTCATTTTCTATTTTAGCTAATTTAATTGCTTTCTTGCACTCTTTATTAAAGCTTTTATCCTCCCTGTAAGACTGTTCTGTTCCCTCTGATTTCAAAATTTTAAGAGCCTTTTTATTTTTCCATTTCCCTTTTTCCTGACCATTAAGCCATGCAGGGGCATGTGAGGTTCTTTTCATCCAGGTGATGGCATATCTTGATATCCTGTTAGATCAATTGGAATAACATGACCTGGATGACGAAAACCTTCACAAGCAATTGCAAATAATTTTGGGGAGAAAATCTTGTACAGTAATACAAAGACAACAAGGATATTACAGACTACAGAAACCACCTGCACTTCAATCTCATTTCAGGTGCCAGCAACAAGGCTAGTGCCATCAGCATACTCTGTATCCACAGTAAGGCGAGGCCACACTATAGTGGATGGTAATACAATTTGCAAAATATTGGTGACCGTATGTGCTGCAAAAATGGATCGCATGCAATGTTGCCACCTACTTGGAATGCATTGCTCTGTGATTCTCACAGGTTAATGGTCGCAACTCATGTGAGAAAATGCAAAAGGGTGGCCTAGTGCAAAAGTTATCCGATTCTGAAAAGACCTCAAAGACAACTTCTGAATAAAGGAGTGTGACCATTGTTGCCAGGTAACCCTATTTGGCAGATTGTCCGCACTGCAGTGACAAAATCCCGAGTCCTACAGTCAGGGCAAACATCCCATCCAAATTCTGGCCCTGACAGCCCCGCTCCATAACACCCACTCCCTGTCATACTCCCACCTCTGATCTGGCCCTGTCCCCAGTCCACCCCCTTGGCATCACCGCCCCCTCCCACTTGGGGGGTATAGTATTTTTGAGGTTTAATATATGTCCATCCAGTCCAACCTACTCAGCAATACCCAAAAAAACCACCAAATTATGAAGGGGAAAAAAATTCCTTCCCGACTCCATGGCAATCGAAAATATCCTTGGATCAACTCTAATTTGTGTCAATACCAGTACATGCAACAGGGTGTACAGAATCTGGCAACCTGAGAGTGACAAACACATCACATCTACCCGTGGCCATCTGGGAAAGAATGATGGATTCACCAAGCAAGCACTACTATCTCAGCACGGTAGAGGCAACAAAAGAAGACAAACTACCTTCTCTCAAAAAGAGAGAATTGGCACTTGAGGTGGCCATACATATGAAAGACGGGATTTACCTATTATGGTTCAAGTGCATGGGCTTTTTCTTGACCGATCGTAGTGCGACGAATGACCGTAGTCCACTCTCCAGTCGGTCGGGAAAGACGGAAAATTTCTGTCGTTGTTATTGCTGTCTTTATCTTAGTAAGGGAGCCGATACAATTGTTACGTGTATAGCCACACGACGACCAATCCCCATACCGTGATCTGTCGACACATTGTGATGAAATCGCATGTGTTGGCCAGCTTTTAGCCAAACAATATATATGATTAGACACATACCAGGGTCCAACCAGGAGTGCTCGCCGACGGCGTCCGTGTACACAGCTACGCTGTGCTGTGTCCTGCTCGCCTGATCCTGTTCTGGTGCAGGTCCCCTTCCCAAAACGAGGCCTCAGCAGGTCTCACGATATTCCAACTGGATACACACATCAAGGAACGGACCGCTCCAGAACACAGGAATCAGAACACAGGAATCAGATACGGTAGGTAAGATGATCGTAAACTTTTATTGCACACTCCATATAAACATCAACAGATAGTGCTGGATACCCATTACAAAGGTGCAACCAAAAACGGGTGGTCTAACGCGTTTCACGGCGTCCCCGCCGCTTCATCAGAGCCCCCCTAGGGAGAATATCCCTAATGCCTTCCCCTTATATACCCACAACCCGATTACCCTCAGTGCCATCTTAATATATAAAGATATAATAGTGATGTTAGTGAATATATGCTGGTGTGGTTATGTACCCACATCGGTTATATGCTAACTTCTTGTGTTCCTTAATAACTATTTGTTGCTATCACTATTTTTTATATCTTTACCATATACACTTAGATTGGGTTGGTTGTATTTATTTTTATCCGGTCTATTTAATTTTTTATTCCTGTTTCACTTATTTTGGTTTCAATATTGAGATTCTGCCATAGTGTCTTTTTGCCATTCTTAGGTTTTTTTTTTTTTAGCTTTGTTTTCTTCGCCCTCACACTGTGTCTTTGCCTTCTATTTGATTGCCCCGTTCTCACCCTCCCTCCCTTTCTTTATTTTTCTTTTTTGTATAGAATATGGATAATACACATAAACCACACAGAAGTTAGCATATAACACGATGGGGGTACATAACCACACCAGCATTATATTCACTACATCACTATTTATATCTTTATATTATTAAAGATGGGCACTGAAGTTTAATCAGGTTGCGGGTATATAAGGGGGAAGGCTTATGGGATCATCCTCCCTAGTGGGTCTCTGATGAACGGCGGGGACGCCGTGAACCGCGTTAGACCACCCGTTTTTTGGTTGCAACCTTTGTAATGGTTATCCAGCACTATCTGTTGATGTTTATTGGAGTGTGCAATAAAAGTTTACGATCATCTTACCTGCCGTATCTGATTCCTGTGTTCTGGAGCGGTCCGTTCCTTGATGTGTGTATCCAAGTAGTAATGAGTGAGGAACTTGTCTAAATAGATTCACTCCAGTCAATTTTAGTCTGGCTAAGGGTTCAAATGTTTCTGTCACTCCTTAGGCCAAGGCCACACTACAATGCACCAAATAATTTTGTGGGTGATTCTTGTGTGTTTTGCGCATGCGATTTGGCCGTTTTGTTATGAAAACGCTTGAGTAAACGCAACCAAAAAACGTGAAACACCTGCACTACAAACGAAACAAACGTACGCATAATCGCATAGTCGCATCATGATCGTGGGAATTTTTGCATTCCGCGATTTCAATTAAGCGAAATCGCGGGCGCAAAACTGTGTCACAAACGCGCTTAAAAAACACACTAGTGTGGCCTATCCCTAAATCCTTCCCTGTGGTGGATGTAACAGAGCCACAGAAGCCTCAATCCACAATAATAAAGATTTTTAATAAGCCTCTGACCATATAAATGCTGCTTGCAGGAGTGGGAATTCTGTTTTTAAGGGGGGCATTGAAAAAACTTTTTATAACTGGTTTGCAGTCGGTGTAAATGTTTTAATCACTATTTTATTTCTGGTATTGTACCTAAGGGCCATATTTATAAACCTGCGGTATCGCTTCTTAGCATACCGCGGGTTAGTTAATTTTACGACAAACGTTTGATCGTAGAATACTGTGCAGTAGTAAACTACCACAATGGTATTCTATGGGATCGTAAATCTACAATTTCATTATCGTAGATTTAATCTCTCCGATCGGTTTACGATCGTAAATTTGCGATACGGATTGTTAAAGTCGGCTTTATAATATGTCCCTTAGGGCTAGACCACACTTTAAACGCATGTGATCAACATCTTTGGTCTGTTTTTGTGAAAATCCCAATTAATACAAGTCTAAGGAAGCACATAAAAAAAGCTGTCAGAAGCAGACACAATTTGACATGCATTTTTTTTATGTAGCGCAAATGCATGGACTAGGCCACTAGCTTTTAAGTGCAATCCTGATTTCGATCCGATCGAACACGAGGACACTAGTGTGCCCAATTGATGTGGCCACACTAATGCACTGGCGTGCGATCCATTCCGGAGCATATGTGATTGCAATTTTTTTGGCGCAATTGCTGCAGCTGTTCGAGCTCCGGCCGTAATGCCCGCACGCTGTTGAGTGCTTCAGTGTGGCCTCGGCCTAATCACTTTTTTTTCTTACTACATGGATAGTCACTGGGTTTCAAATATTTGTTGCATCTGTATTGTAACCGTTAAGATGGGGGGGGGGGGGTAGGATAAAAATTACTTTTTTTCCACAACACTGATATTTTATGTTCATATCTTTAAGGACAACTCCACCCTCATAAGAAAGTCTTTTAGAAAGAATGGCCTCTTTAAAATATGTTGATATATCATAGGTTTGTCCTATGAATTCTTACTGTATGCCTGCTATGCTTCTGGATGCCTCATGGAAACTGATCAATTTAGAAACCTATACTGAGCCTTTACTGAGCCTGGGCATGCTCAGAAGAGGTAGACAGGGGATTAACATTCAGTCATTAGCTGTGATGTCACTGTCAAATCCATAACTGACAGTTACTAACTGGAAGAACCAGGAAGCAGAACAGGGGCAACAAGACATGTGCAGGATTTCAGGTTGGACTTACACACCTTTCAGATTTCAAACTATTACCGTTTAGGGTTTTGGGGTGTGATTTACCTGAATGTAAGTTTTCATTTTGGGGCTGGACTTGCCCTTTAAATTTTAATTTACAATGTTTAACTGGTACTTATCATTAACAGTTTATTTTTAAGAAAAAAGAAACAGATAATGTTTCTCTTTCAAATGTTTATGATCATTACTTTAATTATCTCAATAAAATTTACAATAAAAATTTTTAAAACTTTTTTCCTTTCCTCTCTGCACTGATTGGAATGTATGTTTATTGGTTTAAATTCCTTTACACTGATGGTGTTTGGTTTTTGAACCCCACTAAAAAATACTGTCTGCAAAGTGTGCAGCTGAGCAGAGTGGCATTCTGTTTTAAAGAATGTAACTGAATGTGTTAAAAATTAAAGCGTTTAAACAGGATTTGTTGTTGTCCTTTGTTGTGTCTTTAAGAAAATTTTCGATATTTGTTTTTGTCTGGGTTAGCGGTATTGTGGTTCATCATACAGTTTTGGTAAAAAATCACAGAACTTTGGGCTATTTCTGTGGGTTATTTTCCAATTTTCCCCCAGGGTGGCGCAGCGGCAGCAATCTGTGGGCTCCCAGTTTCCTAGAGAGTTTACGGGCAACAAGTGTATTGGTTTGTTGTTTTTTGAAAAATTTTGTCCTGTGAGTCTCAGTGCTTTTTGCCCTGTCTGTCAGTAAGGTGTTTAATTCCATCTTTAGTTTAATATATCTTTGTTCTTTAGTGTTTGTGTAATGAGTAGCTAGATCACATTCAGCCCTACTTATTTCTATGTCAGATATTTATTGCTTATGGTAGCCTCGTTTCTTAATTGATGCATCTGGATTAGTCTACCCTTAGGACCGCTTTATGGGCTTCCCATATTGTAGATAGTGATATCCCTGAGTGTGTGTTTCCTTGAAGTAATTCCTAATGTCCTGAGATATTTCTTCTATTGTTTTCTGTTCTGTAAGTAGTTTTTCATTAATTCTCCATTTAAATTGGGGGTTATTCGTAACCCTGTTACGTCATTTCTACGTGTGCGTGATCTGACCATATAATTTCTGCTATTTTAGATGAAGAGATAAGGGGTATTAGTGTATGTGATACATATATGTGATTATTTGTAAACACTTTGTGGGGATTAGAATAGAATGTGTATTCTCTCTGGTTAGGATGTTGTTCCTCCAGATGTCTAAGACTGTAAGTTCCTTGATAAATTTCAAGAGTGGTTTGTTTGATTGGGTCATAGTCCCGGAGGGGGTTGGCTTTGAGGTGTCTATATTTCTATGTATGGTATTGTTGAAATTCCTGCTAGAATCATTTTACCTGTGTCTAGTGATAGCACTTTGGAGAGGAGAGAGCTATAGAAGTGTTTTGATCTGTGTTTGGGGCATATAATTCAATAGAGTTATTTTGATACAATTAGAAGTCCCGTCAGGAGAAGGTATCTGCCCTCAGCGTCTCTTACACATTGTTTGCTCTTGGAAGTTTATTTTTTACCCACTAGAATAGCAACTCCTCTTTTTTTCATTCGAGGAGGAGGCTGTAATACTTGAAAAATTTTTCCCCCATATTTGGTTCTTTAGTTTTTTGAAAGTGTGTCTCTTGTAGGAATATCATATTGATTTTGTTGTAATATTGGAGTGCGAGTTTGCGTTTGGTAGGACGTTTAAGCCCTGGTATTATGAGTTATGATTTTATTGGGTCCATACTTTGTTTAAGTCGGCTGTAGTGGTTTCTACGTGTCTCGGTGAGACTATTATATGTTGTACCTTTATTGTATTACAGACACTATTTCAGTAGTTTTTTTGTGCTTGCTAGTTCCCACATTTTTTGTATTGACACATTTTGAAGACCATAACAGAAAAAAACAATTTTAACATACATTTCTGAGTTGATCAAAAAAAGGAACTCAGTATTTCTAGCAGTATTATCCACTGAAATCGCAGGACAGAAGAAACTCACATTTCTAACAGTACTATCTACATAGTATCCAGCTCTTGCAGACGTATTGGCTATATATCATCACATTTTTACTCATATATTTTTTCATCATTTTGTTACCACGTTTTTGATTTTGGTTTTTAGTAGTGCAGCCTCCTCTCCCCCATGTCCGGAGCCCAGTGACCTCTAATGTATATAGGGTCGAGGTTTTACATGGAGAAGGTGCCAACTCCCATTCTGGACCCTCGTGTTCAGGGAGAGGCAGGTGCACTTCCCTTTTTGCTGATCCCTGGAGACCTTTTTTGTTACACATAGTCGGAGATGTGCACCCCAGATTCCTCACATTGCTATCCCATGTTTATTTGACCCCGGCTTTTTCGCCTTATAATCAGATTCCGTTGACCTTTGGGTGGAGGGGAAATAGAGAAAGGGGGGGAAAGGGGTAAGTAGCAAGAGAAAGAGTAGAGAGAAGACATATAATATGTATAACCAGAGCATAACTGAACCTGTAACGTAACATTATTGCTTTATTATAAACTTTGGGGCCCTCCATTTTACTGAAGGGCTAATTACACAAGGTTGGAAGCCTGAACCAAGCTTCGTTAAGTCTGGGGGGGTGTCTCTTGTTATCTTGGGAAAAACGTTTGTTATTTCCCTTCCTGTCTTATCAGTTTATCCGGAGTCTCCCCAGTTCCCCAATCCCGGCCTGTTCAGGTATATTTTGTCTCCCTCCCCAAGAGGAGGGGGGAGGGGAGGGAGATAGTTTGGTTTGGGGAGTAAGACCTTATTAGTTTATCATTCCGTCAAACTTTGGGTTAGTGTAGTATTGTCTGTATTTAGATAATAGCATAGCAGTAAGTATGTTACCCATTTATCCCTCTGGGCTATGAGGTTGATGTGTGGGCTTTTACTTGGTGTGTTATGCGGCTGCCGGTCGGGACCCGGCTCCAGGAAGGTATCGGAGGTTCCACTCTGTCTGGGAATTCTGCAGTAGGTAAGTGGTCCTTGGTATGTTGATCCCTAGTTTCTGAGGAAATCGTTGCTTCTCCCGTGTGTTGTAGGACGTAGGATCTATTGTTCTTTGAAGTATCAGTTTAATGGATACCCCCATCGGTAGCGTATCTTGCTGTCTGAGGGCCTCTGTCAAAAATCGGAGCTCCCGTCTTCTGGCCAGCGTCTGAGGAGAAAATCTGGTATATGGCAATGGTTGGCCTCGATCGGATGTGGGGGGTTATTCCGGTGCTGTTTTCAGTATTTCTTCCTTTGCTCGGAAGTAGTGTAGTCTTAGGATTATGTCACGTGGTGGGTCTCCTCGCGGCGGGGCCCTCAGGGCCCTATAGATCCTGTCCATTTGTAGCCTCTCGGATGGCCACGTGGGTAGCATGGAGTTAAACAGTTGGTGGCGAAGTCTTCTAAGTCGGTCACTGGTTCAGGGATTCTCTCAGCTTAGTTGTTCCGCCTAGATCTATTGTCTAGGCGGACATATCCTATCGTTTAGGGATACCAGGGCTGCGTCGACTTGTTGGCAAAAGGCTGCCGTTTGATCTTGCTGTCTTCTACGTGAGCTACTTGTCCCCCAGTGACCAGTTCCGTTCTCATCGCAATGTTTAGCGTTTGCCGAGTGCAGGGCCTTCTCTATATTGTGTGTAAAGTATTTGTAGTCCTGTTAGTGCATAGAGTTTGGTCCGTGTTTGGGGTTGTTTGCGTGTGGGGGATGTGGCGCCATCTTTGTTATAGGCCGATCAGTCTTTGGGAAGTACTCTGTCAGATCACCTTTGTTGGTTGCGGTTTTCTTGGCCCCATGTCTGCTATAGGTGCTGGGGATTTCGAAGTAGCTTTGTAGTTATCTAGGTCTCCCACTGCTTACGTTATCAGGTCGGCCCGGCTGGGTTAACTGCAGAGCTCTAGCAAGGTGCGGCCTCTTGGTCGCGGTCAGACTCCGCCCTTTTTTAAAATTTTTAACCCTACCTAACAGTTGATCCAGAGGAAGGCAAAAAAAAAGGGGGGGGGGGGGGGGGGAATTCCTTCTTGACTGGCAATTGGAAATTTTCACCGTTCTCACTGAAACCTTTCCTAACCTGAAGATGAAACTTCTTTTCTTTCAACCTAAGGATGTCCACAAGTCCTCTGATATGACCTATTAGTGAACAGTGCCACAGAGAGTTCTGTATGGCCCATTAATATATTTGTATAAGGTATTCATATCCCTCAGGATATGTGGGACAAACCAAGAGAGAAGTGCGTAAGACTAGGCGACATAAAAGAGATATAAAACAGTTCAACCTGGTGAATCTAAACATGATACCCCAGTGGCAAGGCATTTCTATGAGTATAAACATAATGTAACGCAATTACGGTGGCAAGTACTGGAGATAGTTAATAAGCCTAACAGAGGGGGAAATTTCCTACTTATTATTACAAAGGGAACATTGGGGGATACACCATTACAAACTTTGACACCAAAAGGTCTGAATGAAGATTTCAATCAATGTGTTACTTATAACGGTGTGTAATAAGAATCAGTTGTATTTGCTTTGAGGGCATCACCAATGTGAGATTTATATGTTACTTGTTTATGAATAACTGTACAATGCAACAGATTTATATAGTAGTTGGGTCCTGCAAAACACATTCCACTAGCAACATTGTTTATGTTTTTAGGAACGCTTACACCATCTAGTGATGTTGTTAGAATTGAACTTGGGACTTACACAAGGAACCTCATCCTCGTTTGCTACATGAAAGAAGAATACTCAAGATTGAGGAACATACACTTAAATATATTCACTATTATTGATATAATTGTATAACTTTATCCTTTAGCACGTTTTAAACTTTTATAAGATTATTCGATATGGTGGTTTTTGGTTAGGACAGCACTTTTTATATTATGGTCTTAATGTAATAATATATAGTAAGACACAAGGGCTTAATATGTAAGTTTGTATTATATTTATATTATCTCTAAGCACTTAGCACTTTAAACTTCGCACAGATCATGAGAATCTAGATTGTGTTTTTGTGTCATCATCTATTTTAAATTTTTACATTTTACTTTGCTCCTTGACCCTTTGAGGAGGGGAGAGTTAACCAATTGTGTTGTGAAGTCACTTCCTATATATACCTGCACTCTGTAGTCCATGTTACACCTGAGGAAGGGGGTTGGACCCCCCGAAACGTTGTGTGTATTTGGCATTCATTTTTTTCAGCACTAATAAATGAGTATTATTTAAATACTATATGAGGTGTGCCTTCCTATGAACTATATGTATCTAATTAAACTTACCTGCAGTGGCACGGTGTGGATGAGCACCTCCAATTTTGCCTATCAGAACCATCACATTGGATTGAAATTTCATATCCCCACCAAATGCCGCTTCTCCAATGTTAACAGCCCTAACTTGTCTAATTTGCCTGCGTATTCAAGCCCCTCTTCTCCTATTAATTAGTTGCCCTTCTCGAACTACTTTCATTTCCAAGAGTCCCTTTTGTATATGGGATTCCAAAACTGCAAGCATATTCAAATGAGGCCTTACCAGTGCCTTGTAAAGAGGGAGAATATATCTTGTTTTGAATCTATTCCCCTCTTTATACAAGACAATATCTTGCTAGCTCTAGCCTTTGCTACAGGCATGTTTGCTACAGCTAGTCTGTTATCTACCAGAACCCCCAAATCTTTTTCCATTACAGATGCACTTAACACAAGAGTTATTTATGGTGTAGGTGGCACATGGATTATTAAATCCCAAATGCATCACCTACATTATCAACATCAATATTAATCTCATCTGCCATTTGTGCCCATTTTGATTATCTATCTAGGTCTGCTTGCAACACTTGCACATCATTTGAGGTTTCCAAAGCTCTGCATGTTTAGTGTCATCAGCAAACACTGAGACCTTGCTCTCAATACCCCTTCTAGTCATTTATAAACAGATTAAACAGAAGCGGCCCCAGTACAGAACCTGAGGCACTCCGCTTATAATTAAGCCCACATAGATGTAGCTCCATTTACCACCACTCTCTGTTGCGATCCAATAACCAATTCTCAATCCATGCACAAATGTTTTTTCCAAGGCCAACAGTCCTCAGTTTATACATTAGTCGCCTATGGGGCACAGTATCAACAGTTTCGCAAAATCAAGTATACCACATCCACTGCTGTGCCTGAATCCAAATTCGTACTCACTTCTCATAAAAAAACAATTACATTTGTCTGGCATGATCTATTTCTCATAAATCCATGCAGACTACTACTAATAAGATGAGCTCTGGAGACAAGTTAGGTTTACAGGTCTATAGTACCAGGCTGTGAACTACTACCTTTTTGAATATTGGTATTACATTGGCTTTTTTTCCAATCCAGCGGTACATCCCCAGACCAAGTGAACTGAAAAGATAAGAAACAGTGGTCTAGATAGAACTGAACTAAGCTCTTTAAAATCCGAAGGTGTATTCCGTCCGGTCTGGGGCTTTATTGATATTAACTTTGTCTAATTGTTTCGTACCATATCCTCCTTCAGCCAATGTGGATACTCCTAATTTCTCCCCTGATATTATTACAATCCCTGCTGTAAGGAATAGCATTCTCAACAGTGAAAACCAATGTAAAAAAACTGTTTAGCACATTAGCCTTTTTGGCCCTCTACAGCCATCTCAGCCCCATTATTTAATGGTCCCACGTTCAGTCTCATCTTTTTACCATTTATTATTTAAAAAACATTTTGGGGTTGGAGTTGATTTGTTCGGCAATCCGTATTTCATTTTCTATTTTAGCTAATTAATTGCTTTCTTGCACTTTATTAAAGCTTTTAACTCCCGTAAGACTGTTTGTTCCCGATTTCAAAATTAAGAGCTTTTTCATTTTTTCCATTTCCCTTTTTCCTGACCATTAAGCCATGCAGGGGCATGTGAAGGTTCTTATTCATCCAGGTGATGGCATATCTGTGAATCCTGTTAGATCAATTGGAATAACATGACCTGGATGAACGAAAACCTTCACAACAATTGCAAATAATTTGGGGAGAAAATCTTGTACAGTAATACGAAAAGACAACAGGATATTAGCAGACTACAGAAACCACCTGCACTTCAATTCATCAGTTTGTGCCAAACAAAGGCTAGTGCCATGCAGCATACATCTGTATTCCACAGTAAGGCTGAGGCCACACTATAGTGGATGGTAATACAATTTGCAAATATTGGTGACCGTTATGTGCTGCAAAAATGGGATCGCATGCAATGTTGCCACCTACATTGGAATGCATTGCTCTGTGATTCTACAGGTTAATGGATCGCATCATGTGAGAAAATGCAAAAGGGTGGCCTGTGGTAAAAGTTATCCGATTCTGAAAAAAGAACTCAAAGAAACTTCTGATAAAGGAGTGTGACCATTGTTTGCCAGGTAACCCTATTTGGGCAGATTGTCCGACTGCAGTGACAAAATCCCGAGTCCTACAGTCAGGGCAAAACATCCCATCCAAATTCTGGCCCTGACAGCCCCGCTCCTAACACCCACTCCCTGTCCATACTCCCACCTCTGATCTGGCCCTGTCCCCAGTCCACCCACTTGGCATCACAGCCCCCTCCCACTTGGGGGTGTATAGTATTTGAGGTTTAATATATGTCCATCCAGTCCAACCTACTCAGCAATACCCAAAAAAAACCACAGAATTATGAAGGGGAAAAAAATTCCTTCCCGACTCCAAATGGCAATCGAAAATATCCTTGGATCAACTCTAATTTGTGTCAATACCAGTAACAGCAACAGGGTGTACAGAATCTGGCAACCCTGAGAGTGACAAACACATCACAGCTACCCGTGGCCATCTGGGAAAGAATGATGGAGTTCACCAAGCAAGCACACTATTCTCAGCACTGTAGAGGCAACAAAAGAAGACAAACTACCTTCTCTCAAAAAGAGAGAATTGGCACTTGAGGTGGCCATACATATGAAAGACGGGATTACCTATTATGGTTCAAGTGCATGGGCTTTTCTTGACCGATCGTAGTGCAGACGAATGACCGTAGTCGCCACTCCAGTCGGTCGGGAAAACGGAAAATTTCTGTCGGTTGTTATTGGCTGTCTTTACTTTAGTAAAGGGAGCCGATACAATTGTTACGTGTATAGCCACACGACGACCAATCCCCATACCGTGATCTGTCGAACATTGTGATGGAAATCGCATGTGTATGGCCGCTTTAGCCAAACAATTAGTAATGAGTAGACACATACCAGGGTCCGAACCAGGAGTGCTCGCCGACGGCGTCGCTGTACACAGCTACGCTGTGCTGGTCCTGCTCGCGCTGATCCTGTTCGTGCAGGTCCGCCTTCCCAAAACGAGGGCCTCAGCCAGGTCTACGATATTTCCAACTGGATACACACATCAAGGAACGACCGCTCCAGAACACAGGAATCAGACACAGGAATCAGATACGGTAGGTAAGTGATCGTAAACTTTTATTGCACACTCCATATAAACATCAACAGATAGTGCTGGATAACCATTACAAAGGTGCAACAAAAAAACGGGTGGTCTAACGCGTTTCACGGCGTCCCCGCCGCTTCATCAGAGACCCACCTAGGGAGAGGATGATCCCATAATGCTTCCCCCTTATATACCCAAACCCTGATTAACCTCAGTGCCAATCTTAATATATAAAGATAAATAGTGATGTTAGTGAATATAATGCTGGTGGGTTATGTACCCACATCGGTTATATGCTAACTTCTTGTGGTTACCTTAATAACTATTTGTTGCAATCACTATTTTTTATATTTACCATATACACTTAGAATTGAAGGTTAAGGATTGATATTTATTATATTAGGGTAATATTTATTAAATTTATCATTCACAATGTTATCACTATTTATGGATTTCAATATTGAAGATTCAGATGCACAATAGATGTATATTTTAGCACATTCTATCATGGTATATTTTAATATTTTTTAGACAATTTTGGTTAATACCCATAGCAATGTATTATTGATTCTATTTAAGATTGACACGTATCACACATATATATCCTTATTATTTATTAATTTATTTGTATAGAATATGGATAATACACATAAACCACAAGAAGTTAGCATATAACACGATGGGGGTACATAACCACACCAGCATTATATTCACTACATCACTATTTATTCTTTATATTATTAAGATTGGCACTGAAGTTAATCAGGTTGCGGGTATATAAGGGGGAAGGATTATGGGATCATCTCTCCCTAGGTGGGTCTCTATGAAGCGGCGGGGACGCCGTGAAACGCGTTAGACCACCCGTTTTTTGGTTGCACCTTTGTAATGGTTATCCAGCACTATCTGTTGATGTTTATATGGAGTGTGCAATAAAAGTTACGATCATCTTACCTGCCGTATCTGATTCCTGTGTTCTGGAGCGGTCCGTTCCTTGATGTGTGTATCCAAGTAGTAATGAGTGAGGAACTTGTCTAATAGATTCACTCCAGTCAAAGTTTAGAGTCCTGGCTAAGGGTTCAAATGTTTCTGTCACTCCTTAGGCCAAGGCCACACTACAATGCACCAAATAGATTTTGTGGGTGATTCTTTGTGTGTTTTGCGCATGCGATTTTTGCCGTTTTGTTATGAAAACGCATTGAGTAAACGCAACCAAAAAACGTGAAACACCTGATACAAAACGCAAACGGACGCATAATCGCATGCGCATCAGTAATCGTGGGAATTTTTGCATTCCGCGATTTCAATTTTAAGCGAAATCGCGGGCGCAAAACTCGTGTCACAAACGCGCTAAAAACACACTAGTGTGGCCTATCCCTAAATCCGTCCCGTGGTGGATGTAACAGCAGCCACAGAAGCCTCAATCACAATAATAAAGATTTTTAATAAGGCTCTTGACCATATAAATGCTGCTTGCAGGAGTGGGAATTCTGTTTTTAAGGGGGGATTGAAAAACTTTTTAGTAACTGGTTTGCGTCGGTGTAAATGTTTTAATCACTATTTTATTTCTGGTATTGTACCTAAGGGCCATATTTATAAACCTGCGGTATCGCTTCTTAGCATACCGCGGGTTAGTTAATTTACGACAAACGTTTGATCGTAGAATACTGTGCAGTAGTAAACTACCACAATGGTATTCTATGGGGATCGAAATCTACAATTTCATTATCGTAGATTTAATCTCCGCTCGGTTTAACGATCGTAAATTTGCGATACGGATTGTAAAGTCGGCTTTATAAATATGTCCCTTAGGGCTAGACCACACTTTAAACGCAGTGATCAACATCTTTGGTCTGTTTTTGTGAAAATCCCAATTAATACAAGTCTAAGGAAGCACATAAAAAAAGCTGTCGAAGCAGACACAATATGACATGCATTTTTTTTATGTAGCGCAAATGCATGGACTAGGCCACTAGCTTTTAAGTGCAATCCTGATTTCGATCCGATCGGAACACGAGGACACTAGTGTGGCCAATTGATGTGGCCACCAACTAATGCACTGGCGTGCGATCATTACCGGAGAATATGTGATTGCAATTTTTTTGCGCAATTGCTGCAGCGTTCGAGCTCCGCGGTAATGCCCGCACGCTGTTGAGTGCTTCAGTGTGGCCCGCCTAATCACTTTTTTTTCTTACTACATGGATAGTCACTGGGTTTCTAAATAATTGTTGATCTGTATTGTAACCTGTAAGATGGGGGGGGGGGGGTAGGATAAAAATTACTTTTTTCCACAAACACTGATATTTTATGTTCATATCTTAAAGGACAACTCCACCTCATAAGAAAGTCTTTTAGAAAGAATGGCCTCTTTAAAATATGTTGATATATCATAGGTTTGTCCTATGAATTCTTACTGTATGCCTGCTATGCTTCTGGATGCCTCTGGAAAACTGATCAATTTAGAAACCTATACTGAGCCTTTACTGAGCCTGGGCATGCTCAGAAGAGGTAGACAGGGGATTAACATTCAGTCATTAGCTGTGATGTCAACTGTCAAATCCATAACTGACAGTTACTAACTGGAAGAACCAGGAAGCAAAACAGGGGCAACAAGACATTGTGCAGGATTTCAGGTTGGACAAACACCTTTCAGATTTCAAACTATTACCGTTTAGGGTTTGGGGTGTGATTTACCTGAAGTAAGTTTTCATTTTGGGGCTGGACTTGCCCTTTAAATTTTAATTTACAATGTTTAACTGGTACTAATCATAACAGTTTATTCTTAAGAAAAAAGAAACAGATAATGTTTTCTTTCAAATGTTTATGATCATTACTTTAATTATCTCAATAAAAATTTACAATAAAAATTTTTAAACTTTTTTCCTTTCCTCTCTGCACTGATTGGAATGTAGTTTTATTGGTTTAAATCCTTTACACTGGTGGTGTTTTGGTTTTTGAACCCCACTAAAAAATACTGTCTGCAAAGTGTGCGAGCTCTGAGCAAGTGGCATTCGTTTTTAAAGAATGTAACTGAATGTGTTAAAAATTAAAGCGTTTAAACAAGGATTTGTGTTTGTCCTTTGTTGTGTTGTTAGATGGGTACAGAAATTGTCCACTACTGCAAACCTGTAATTGAAAAAAAACAAAAAAAAAAACGCACCACCTCTAAACCCCCCATAGAAGAAGAGGCACTTGTTCTACAGCTCCACTACGGAGAGTCCCAGATGTTTGGAAACTACACACCCAGCATGCTTTGTCATGCCACTTACAGAGAATCAGTTTCTTCCTTGCTTCCCATTACTGTATTCCAGTGAGGGCTGAGAGGAGGTGTGTAACTTACGTGCCGACGTGTGCCTACCTGCACGCTGTTGCTGTCTGACTGCTCCGGTCTCCTAAAATTGAGGCCGGATGTAAGAGTGACCAAGTATAAGCTGAGGTACCTTTTTTTGGGTAATTTAAAAAAAATCAAAACCTTGGCTTATACTCAAGTATATATGGTACTTGTTTTTGCAGGGATTGGCAAATCTGGGGGTGGGCGGACAGTCACTGGCTGGGGCCAGTATAGAGGTGAGTGGATAGGGGACTGGACATTTAGGGGGGAGGTCATTTTGAAAGGGTTACTAGGGGAAGTGGGGACTGAAGGGTAGGGTTGCTTCTTCCCAGTTTGCCCATCCCAACAGATTTTTCCGCCCTTAGGTGATTAAGTTGAGGAGGACAGCTTGGAATTAGCGTGTATTGGAGTGGACTAATTCCTAAGCACCGGGGACTGCCATCTCTAATACCAGGAAGGAAGAACTTCATCCTGTGACCCGGTGGTCTTGGTTCACATGGTGCAATGACAAAGTTGGAGGAGGAGGAGAGGTCCTTAACATGATTTCCGAGAGCTAGGGGCCAATTAAAAGGAAGGACCCAGGGTAGTATTTTTAGAAATACTACCGCAGCCACGTGCTACGCTAAGAGACAGAAGGCTTTAGGAGCCTTAAGTGGCTAAGAGGTGTGTGTAAGGAAGAGAGTTGGGGTTATAGACGGCTGGCTTCTGTTGGCTACGGCTTTTAGTAGGGATGGGTTGCACCTCCACTGATGGCAGTGCAGCTATTTGTGGGGAGAAGAGGCTAGAGGGTATATCAGTATCACTGGAATAGATAGCCAGGAGGAAAGCAGGGTGTTAGATTGGCCAGGGGGGTTGTAAAGGGGGGTGGGGCTAGCCATGGGGATAGGAGGCATGTGTTAAAGTATAAAAATAAAAAAATAATTGAGCATCATCATTTAAAATGTATGTTTGCAAATGAGAGAAGCCTGGCTGCAAATTGGGAGAATTGATAATTTCAGAAATATGATTGGGTACTGTATAACCATGCATTGAAATATTGACCAATCAGGATTGGAATTGAGTACTTTCTATAAAAAATTGAGGTTCTTTAGCTCCTCAGTAGTAACAGTGGGAAGGGGTATATCTTTAAGAAAATTTTCGATATTTGTTTTTGTCTTGGGTTAGCGGTATTGTGGTTCCATCATACAGTTTTTGGTAAAAATCACAGAACATTTGGGCTATTTTCTGTGGGTCAGAACATTTGGGCTATTTTCTGTGGGTTATTTTCCAATTTTCCCCCAGGGTGGCGCAGCGGCAGCAATCTGTGGGCTCCCAGTTTCCTAGAGAGTTTACGGGCAACAAGTGTATCTGGTTTGTTGCTTTTTTTGAAAAATTTCTGTCCTGTGAGTCTCAGTGCTTTTTCTGCCCTGTCTGTTAGTTTAATATATCTTTGTTCTTTAGTGTTTGTGTAATGAGTAGCTAGATCACATTCAGCCCTACTTATTTCTATTGTCAGATTATTTATTTGCTTATGGTAGTTTATTTTTTTACCCACTAGAATAGCAACTCCTCTTTTTTTTTCATTCGAGGAGGCATAGTATATACTTGAAAAATTTTTCCCCCAATATTTGGGTTCTTTAGTTTTTTGAAAGTGTGTCTCTTGTAGGAATATCATATCAGCTTTGATTTTGTTGTAATATTGGAGTGCGAGTTTGCGTTTGGTAGGACTGTTTAAGCCCTTGGTATTATGAGTTATGATTTTAATTGGGTCCATACTTTGTTTAAGTCCGGCTGTAGTGGTTTCTACTGTGTCTCGTGTGAGACTTATTATATGTTGATACCTTTATTGTATTACAGACACTATTTTCAGTAGTTTTTTTGTGCTTGCTAGTTCCCACATTTATTTTGTATTGACACATTTTGAAGACCATAACAGAAAAAAACAATTTTAACATACATTTCTGAGTTGATCAAAAAAAGGAACTCAGTATTTCTAGCAGTATTATCCACATGAAACTTCGCAGGACAGAAGAAACTCACATTTCTAACAGTACTATCTACATAGTATCCAGCTCTTGCAGACGATATTGGCCTATATATCATCACATTTTTACTCATTATATTTTTTCATCATTTTGTTACCACGTTTTTTGATTTTGGTTTTTAGTAGTGCAGCCTCCTCTCCCCCATGTCCGAGAGCCCAGTGACCTCTAATGTATAGGGTCGAGGTTTTACATGGAGAAGGTGCCAACTCCTCATTCTGGACCCTCGTGTTCAGGGAGAGGCAGGTGCACTTCCCCTTTTCTGCTGATCCCCTGGAGACCTTTTTTGTTACACATAGTCGGAGATTGCACCCCAGATTCCTCACATTGCTATCCCATCTGTTTATTTGACCCCTGGCTTTTTTCGCCTTATAATCAAGATTCCGTTGACCTTTGGGTGGAGGGGAAATAGAGAAAGGGGGGGAAAGAGGGTAAGTAGCAAGAGAAAGAGTAGAGAGAAGACATATAATTAGTATTAACCATAGAGCATAACTGAACCTGTAACGTCTAACATTATTGCTTATATTAAGAACTTTGGGGCCCTCCATTTTACTGAAGGGCTAATTAACACAAGGTTGGAAGCCTGAACCAAGCTTCGTTAAGTCCTGGGGGGGTGTCTCTTGTTATCTTGGGAAAAACGTTTGTAATTTCCCTTCCTGTCTTATCAGTTTATCCGGAGTCTCCCCAGTTCCCCCAATCCCGGCCTGTTCAGGTATATTTTGTCTCCCTCCCCAAGAGGAGGGGGGAGGGGAGATAGTTTGGTTTGGGGAGTAAGACCTTATCTAGTTTATCATTCCGTCAAACTTTGGGTTAGTGTAGTATTGTCTGTATTTAGATAATAGCATAGCAGTAGAGTATGTTACCCATTTATCCCTCTGGGCTATGAGGTTGATGCTGTGGGCTTTTACTTGGTGTGTTATGCGGCCTGGTCGGGACCCGGCTCCAGGAAGGTATCGGAGGTTCCACTCTGTCTGGGAATTCTGCAGTAGGTAAGTGGTCCTTTGGTATGTTGATCCCTAGTTTCCTGAGGAAATCTGGTGCTTCTCCCATGTGTTGTAGGACGTAGGATCTATTGTTCTTTGAAGCTATCAGCTTAAATGGATACCCCCATCGGTAGCGTATTTCTTGCTGTCTGAGGGCCTCTGTCACAAATCGGAGCTCCCGTCTTCTGGCCAGCGTCTGAGGAGAAATATCCTGGTATATGGCAATGGTTTGGCCTTCGATCGGATGTGGGGGGTTATTCCTTGCTGTTTTCAGTATTTCTTCCTTTGCTCGGAAGTAGTGTAGTCTTACCATCATCCTCTGTTTGCTACATGAAAGAAGAATACTCAAGATTGAAGGAACATACACTTAAATATATTCACTATTATTGATTATAATTGTATAACTTTTATCCTTTAGCACGTTTTAAACTTTTTATAAGCTTATACGATATGGTGGTTTTTGGTTAGGACAGCACTTTATTTATATATGGTCTTAATGTAATAATATATAGTAAGACACAAGGGCACTTTAATATGTAAGTTTGTATTATATTTATATTATCTCTAAGCACTTAGCACTTTAAACTCTGCACAGATCATGAGAATCTAGATTGTGTTTTTGATGTTCATCATCTATTTTAAATTTTTAACATTTTACTTTGCTCCTTGACCCCTTTGAGGAGGAGGAGTTAACCAATTGTGTTTGTGAAGTCACTTCCTATATATACCTGCACTCTGTAGTCACTTGTTACACCTGAGGAAGGGGGTTGGACCCCCCGAAACGTTGTGTGTATTTTGGCATTCATTTTTTTCAGCACTAATAAATGAGTATTATTTAAATACTATATGGAGTGTGCCTTCCTATGAACTATATGTATCTAATTAAACTTACCTGCAGTGGCACAGGTTGTGGATAGAGCACCTCCAATTTTGCCTATCAGAACCATCACATTGGATTGAAATTATCATATCCCCACCAAATGCCGCTTCTCCAATGTAAACAGCCCTAACTTGTCTAATTTGCCTGCGTATTCAAGCCCCTCTTCTCCTTATTAATTTAGTTGCCCTTCTCTGAACTACTTTCATTTCCAAGATGTCCCTTTTGTATATGGGATTCCAAAACTGCAATGCATATTCCAAATGAGGCCTTACCAGTGCCTTGTAAAGAGGGAGAATAATATCTTTCTGTTTTGAATCTATTCCCCTCTTTATACAAGACAATATCTTGCTAGCTCTAGCCTTTGCTACTAGGCATTGTTTGCTACAGCTAAGTCTGTTATCTACCAGAACCCCCAAATCTTTTTCCATTACAGATGCACTTAACACAAGAGTTATTTATGGTGTAGGTGGCACATGGATTATTAAATCCCAAATGCATCACCTTACATTTATCAACATCAATATTAATCTCATCTGCCATTCTGCTGCCCATTTTGATTATCTATCTAGGTCTGCTTGCAACACTTGCACATCATTTGAGGTTTCCAAAGCTCTGCATAGTTTAGTGTCATCAGCAAACACTGAGACCTTGCTCTCAATACCCCCTTCTAAGTCATTTATAAACAGATTAAACAGAAGCGGCCCCAGTACAGAACCCTGAGGCACTCCGCTTATAACTTAAGCCCACATAGATGTAGCTCCATTTACCACCACTCTCTGCTTGCGATCCAATAACCAATTCTCTATCCATGCACAAATGTTTTCTTCAAGGCCAACAGTCCTCAGTTTATACATTAGTCGCCTATGTGGCACAGTATCAACAGCTTTCGCAAAATACAAGTATACCACATCCACTGCTGTGCCTGAATCCAAATTCGTACTCACTTCTTCATAAAAAAACAATTACATTTGTCTGGCATGATCTATTTCTCATAAATCCATGCAGACTACTACTAATAAGATGAGCTCTGGAGACAAGTTAGGTTTACAGGTCTATAGTTACCAGGCTGTGAACTACTACCTTTTTTGAATATTGGTATTACATTGGCTTTTTTCCAATCCAGCGGTACATCCCCAGACCAAAGTGAATCTGAAAAGATAAGAAACAGTGGTCTAGATAGAACTGAACTAAGCTCTTTTAAAATCCGAAGGTGTATTCCGTCCGGTCCTGGGGCTTTATTGATATTAACTTTGTCTAATTGTTTCCGTACCATATCCTCCTTCAGCCAATGTGGATACTCCTAATTTCTCCCCTGCATATTATTACAATCCCTGCTGTAAGGAATAGCATTCTCAACAGTGAAAACCAATGTAAAAAAACTGTTTAGCACATTAGCCTTTTTGGCATCCTCTACAGCCATCTCAGCCCCATTATTTAATGGTCCCACGTTCTCAGTCCTCATCTTTTTACCATTTATTTACTTAAAAAACATTTTGGGGTTGGAGTTGATTTGTTCGGCAATCCGTATTTCATTTTCTATTTTAGCTAATTTAATTGCTTTCTTGCACTCTTTATTAAAGCTTTTATACTCCCTGTAAGACTGTTCTGTTCCCTCTGATTTCAAAATTTTAAGAGCCTTTTTCATTTTTTCCATTTCCCTTTTTTCCTGACCATTAAGCCATGCAGGGGCATGTGAAGGTTCTTATTCATCCAGGTGATGGCATATCTGTGATATCCTGTTAGATCAATTGGAATAACATGACCTGGATGAACGAAAACCTTCACAAGCATATTGCAAATAATTTTGGGGAGAAAATCTTGTACAGTAATACGAAAAGACAACAAGGATATTAGCAGACTACAGAAACCACCTGCACTTCAATCTCATTTCAGGTGCCAGCAACAAAGGCTAGTGCCATGCAGCATACATCTGTATTCCACAGTAAGGCTGAGGCCACACTATAGTGGATGGTAATACAATTTGCAAAATATTGGTGACCGTATGTGCTGCAAAAATGGATCGCATGCAATGTTGCCACCTACATTGGAATGCATTGCTCTGTGATTCTCACAGGTTAATGGATCGCAATCATGTGAGAAAATGCAAAAGGGTGGCCTAGTGCTAAAAGTTATCCGATTCTGAAAAAGACTCAAAGACAACTTCTGAATAAAGGAGTGTGACCATTGTTGCCAGGTAACCCTATTTGGGCAGGATTGTCCCGACTGCAGTGACAAAATCCCGAGTCCTACAGTCAGGGCAAACATCCCATCCAAATTCTGGCCCTGACAGCCCCGCTCCATAACACCCACTCCCTGTCCATACTCCCACCTCTGATCATGGCCCTGTCCCCAGTCCACCCACCTTGGCATCACAGCCCCCTCCCACTTGGGGGTGTATAGTATTTTGAGGTTTAATATATGTCCATCCAGTCCAACCTACTCAGCAATACCCAAAAAAAACCACCAGAATTATGAAGGGGAAAAAAATTCCTTCCCGACTCCAAATGGCAATCGAAAATATCCTTGGATCAACTCTAATTTGTGTCAATACCAGTAACATGCAACAGGGTGTACAGAATCTGGCAACCCTGAGAGTGACAAACACATCACAGCTACCCGTGGCCATCTGGGAAAGAATGATGGAGTTCACCAAGCAAGCACTACTATCTCAGCACTGTAGAGGCAACAAAAGAAGACAAACTACCTTCTCTCAAAAAGAGAGAATTGGCACTTGAGGTGGCCATACATATGAAAGACGGGATTTACCTATTATGGTTCAAGTGCATGGGCTTTTCTTGACCGATCGTAGTGCAGACGAATGACCGTAGTCGCCACTCCAGTCGGTCGGGAAAGACGGAAAATTTCTGTCGGTTGTTATTGGCTGTCTTTACTTTAGTAAAGGGAGCCGATACAATTGTTACGTGTATAGCCACACGACAGACCAATCCCCATACCGTGATCTGTCGACACATTGTGATGGAAATCGCATGTGTATGGCCAGCTTTAGCCAAACAATTAGTAATGAGTAGACACATACCAGGGTCCGAACCAGGAGTGCTCGCCGACGGCGTCCGTGTACACAGCTACGCTGTGCTGTGTCCTGCTCGCGCTGATCCTGTTCGTGCAGGTCCGCCTTCCCAAAACGAGGCCTCAGCCAGGTCTCACGATATTTCCAACTGGATACACACATCAAGGAACGGACCGCTCCAGAACACAGGAATCAGAACACAGGAATCAGATACGGTAGGTAAGATGATCGTAAACTTTTATTGCACACTCCATATAAACATCAACAGATAGTGCTGGATAACCATTACAAAGGTGCAACCAAAAAACGGGTGGTCTAACGCGTTTCACGGCGTCCCCGCCGCTTCATCAGAGACCCACCTAGGGAGGGATGATCCCAATAGCCTTCCCCCTTATATACCCACAACCCTGATTAACCCTTCAGTGCCAATCTTAATAATATAAAGATATAAATAGTGATGTTAGTGAATATAATGCTGGTGTGGTTATGTACCCACATCGTGTTATATGCTAACTTCTTGTGGTTACCTTAATAACTATTTGTTGCTAATCACTATTTTTTATATCTTTACCATATACACTTAGAAATTGAAGGTTAAGGATTGATATTTATTATATATTAGGGTATATATTTAAATTTTTATCATTCACATGTTATCACTTATTTATGGATTTCAATATTGAAGATTCAGTGCACAATAAGATGTATATTTTAGCACATTCTATCATGGTATATTTTAATATTTTTTAGACAATTTTTGGTTTAATACCCATAGCACATGTAGTATTTGATTCTATTTAAGATTGACACGTATCACACATATATAATCCTTTATTTATTTATTTATTTATTTGTATAGAATATGGATAATACACATAAACCACAAGAAGTTAGCATATAACACGATGGGGGTACATAACCACACCAGCATTATATTCACTAACATCACTATTATATCTTTATATTATTAAGTTGGCACTGAAGGGTAATCAGGTTGCGGGGTATATAAGGGGGAAGGCATTATGGGATCATCCTCTCCCTAGGTGGGTCTCTGATGAAGCGGCGGGGCAGGTGAAACGCGTTAGACCACCCGTTTTTGGTTGCACCTTTGTAATGGTTATCCAGCACTATCTGTTGATGTTTATATGGAGTGTGCAATAAAAGTTTACGATCATCTTACCTGCCGTATCTGATTCCTGTGTTCTGGAGCGGTCCGTTCCTTGATGTGTGTATCCAAGTAGTAATGAGTGAGGAACTTGTCTAAATGGATTCACTCCAGTCAGAATTTTAAGTCCTGGCTAAGGGTTCAAATGTTTCTGTCACTCCTTAGGCCAAGGCCACACTACAATGCACCAAATAGATTTTGTGGGTGATTCTTGTGTGTTTTGCGCATGCGATTTTGCCGTTTTGTTATGAAAACGCATTGAGTAAACGCACCAAAAAACGTGAACACCTGCACTACCAAAACGCAAACGGACGCATAATCGCATGCGCATCAGTAATCGTGGGAATTTTTGCATTCCGCGATTTCAATTTTAGCGAAAATCGCGGGCGCAAAACGTGTGCACAAACGCGCTAAAAACACACTAGTGTGGCCTATCCCTAAATCCTTCCCTGTGGTGGATGTAACAGCAGCCACAGAAGCCTCAATCCACAATAATAAAGATTTTTAATAAGGCCTCTGAACCATATAAATGCTGCTTGCAGGAGTGGGAATTCTGTTTTTAAGGGGGGCATTGAAAAACTTTTTAGTAACTGGTTTGCAGTCGGTGTAAATGTTTTAATCACTATTTTATTTCTGGTATTGTACCTAAGGGCCATATTTATAAACCTGCGGTATCGCTTCTTAGCAATACCGCGGGTTAGTTAATTTACGACCAAACGTTTGATCGTAGAATACTGTGCAGTAGTAAACTACCACAATGGTATTCTATGGGGATCGTAAATCTACAATTTCATTATCGTAGATTTAATCTCCGATCGGTTTAACGATCGTAAATTTGCGATACGGATTGTTAAAGTCGGCTTTATAAATATGTCCCTTAGGGCTAGACCACACTTTAAAACGCATGTGATCAACATCTTTGGTCTGTTTTTGTGAAAATCCCAATTAATACAAGTCTAAGGAAGCACATAAAAAAAGCTGTCAGAAGCAGACACAATATGACATGCATTTTTTTTATGTAAGCGCAAATGCATGGACTAGGCCACTAGCTTTTAAGTGCAATCCTGATTTCGATCCGATCGGACACGAGGACACTAGTGTGGCCAATTGATGTGGCCACACTAATGCACTGGCGTGCGATCCATTTACCGGAGCATATGTGATTGCAATTTTTTTGCGCAATTGCATGCAGCGTTCGAGCTCGCCGGTAATGCCCGCACGCTGTTGAGTGCTTCAGTGTGGCCTCGGCCTAATCACTTTTTTTTCTTACTACATGGATAGTCACTGGGTTTCTAAAATATATTGTTGCATCTGTATTGTAACCTGTAAGATGGGGGGGGGGGGGTAGGATTAAAAAATTACTTTTTTCCACAAACACTGATATTTTATGTTCATATCTTTAAAGGACAACTCCACCCTCATAAGAAAGTCTTTTAGAAAGAATGGCCTCTTTAAAATATGTTGATATATCATAGTTTGTCCTATGAATTCATTACTGTATGCCTGCTATGCTTCTGGATGCCTCATGGAAACTGATCAATTTAGAAACCTATACTGAGCCTTTACTGAGCCTGGGCATGCTCAGAAGAGGTAGACAGGGGATTAACATTCAGTCATTAGCTGTGATGTCAACTGTCAAATCCATAACTGACAGTTACTAACTGGAAGAACCAGGAAGCAGAAACAGGGGCAACAAGACATTGTGCAGGATTTCAGGTTGGACTTACACCTTTCAGATTTCAAACTATTACCGTTTAGGGTTTTGGGGTGTGATTTACCTGAATGTAAGTTTTCATTTTGGGGCTGGACTTGCCCTTTAAATTTTAATTTACAATGTTTAACTGGTACTTAATCATTAACAGTTTATTCTTAAGAAAAAAGAAAACAGATAATGTTTCTTCAAATGTTTATGATCATTACTTTAATTATCTCAATAAAAATTTACAATAAAAAATTTTTAAACTTTTTTCCTTTCCTCTCTGCACTGATTGGAATGTAGTTTATTGGTTTAAATTTCCTTTACACTGAGTGGTGTTTGGTTTTGAACCCCACTAAAAAAATACTGTCTGCAAAGTGTGCGAGCTCTGAGCAAGTGGCATTCTGTTTTTAAAGAATGTAACTGAATGTGTTAAAAATTAAAGCGTTTAAAACAAGATTGTTGTTTGTCCTTTGTTGTGTTTTAAGCTGGGTACAGAAATTGTCCACTACTGCAAACCTGTAATTGAAAAAAAAACAAAAAAAAACGCACCACCTCTAAACCCCCCATAGAAGAAGAGGCACTTGTTCTTACCAGCTCCACTGACTGGAGAGTCCAGATGTTTGGAAACTACAACTCCCAGCATGCTTTGTCATGCCACTTACAGGAGAATCAGTTCTTCCTTGCTTCCCATTACTGTATTCCAGTGAGGGCTGAGAGGAGGTGTGTAACTTACGTGCCGACGTGTGCCTACCTGCACGCTTGTGCTGTCTGACTGCTCCGGTCTCCTAAAATTGAGGCCGGATGTAAGTAATGACCCAAGTATAAGCTGAGGTTACCTTTTTTGGGTAATTTAAAAAAATCAAAACCTTGGCTTATACTCAAGTATATATGGTACTTGTTTTGCAGGGATTGGCAAATCTGGGGGGTGGGGCGGACAGTCACTGGCTGGGGCCAGTATAGAGGTGAGTGGAAGTGGGACATGGAACATTTAGGGGGGAGGTCATTTTGAAAGGGTTACTAGGGGAAGTGGGGGACTGAAGGGTAGGGTTGCTTCTTCCCAGTTTGCCCATCCCAACAGATTTTCCGCCCTTAGGTGATGAAGTTGAGGAGGACAGCTTGGAATTAGCGTGTATGGAGTGGACTAATTCCTTAAGCACCCAGGGGACTGCCATCTCTAATACAAGGAAGGAAGAACTTCATCCCTGTGACCCGGTGGTCTTGGTTCACATTGGTGCCAATGACAAAGTTGGAGGAGGAGGAGAGGTCCTTTAACATGATTTCCGAGAGCTAGGGGCCAAATTAAAAGGAAGGACCTCCAGGGTAGTATTTTTAGAAATACTACCGCAGCCACGTGCTACGCTAAGGAGACAGAAGGCTTAGGAGCCTTAATGCGTGGCTAAGAGTGTTGTGTAAGGAAGAAGAGTTTGGGTTTATAGACAGCTGGCTTTTCTGTTGGCTACAGGCTCTTTAGTAGGGATGGGTTGCACCTCACTGATGGCAGTGCAGCTATTTTGTGGGGAGAAGATGGCTAGAGGGTAATATCAGTATCACTGGAATAGATAGCCCAGGAGGAAAGCAGGGTGTAGATTGGCCAGTGGTGGGTGTAAAGGGGGGTGGGGCTAGCATTGGGGATAGGGAGGCATGTGTATTAAAGTATAAAAATAAAAAATAAATTAGAGCATCATCATTTAAAATGTATGTTTGCAAATGAGAGAAGCCTGGCTGACAAATTGGGAGAATTGATAATTTCAGAAATATGATTGGGTACTGTATAACCATGCATTGAAATATTGACCAATCAGGATTGGATTAGGACTTTCTATTAAAAAAAATAGAATTCTAGTGCACAATTAATTCTAATTGCGTATTGGCTACCTCCATAAGGTTGCTGCTACAAACAGCCTGCTAAACCCTGTATAAATTAAAGCAATTAGTTCAATAAGTTGGCCAAATTATTTTAAGCCCAGTCACCACGTCAAAGTTGCTTTCTTTAACTGGGTCCTTACCTACTGGTACTTGCCATTTTGGCTACATGAGCTGACTGTGTGGCCTGGATGCTTGAAGCTGACTCTCTAGTTTAAATATCTGTTGTATTCAATTAGATCAACTGGACTTGAAATGTAGTTCTTGAAGACGTTTCGCTAGTCATCCGACTGGCTTTCTCAATTCAGAATGACTTGTACAAGAATCTGTGGCAATTATGTACCCTGGAAAATCCCAATTAGCATATCACAGCCAGGTGTTAAGGGTGTGATTAGATAGTGGCTAAGAGGTGTTATAGGAACGCCCAGAGTAAGGTGTTAAAACAGCATTGTACATGGCAGACAGTTGGTGTCGAACCCCCCACCTCTATTTAGGCTTGGTTTCTTTATTTTCACATTTTTCCAACTGTCTGCCATGTACAATGCTGTTTTAACACCTTACTCTGGGCGTTCCTATAACACCTCTTAGCCACTATCTAATCACACCCTTAACACCTGGCTGTGATATGCTAATTGGGATTTTCCAGGGTACATATTGCCCAGATTCTTGTACAAGCATTCTGAATTGAGAAAGCACGTCGGATGACTAGCGAAACGTCTTCAAGAACTACATTTCAAGTCCAGTTGATCTAATTGAATACAACAGATATACCATGACCTGGATGAATGAGAACCTTCACAAGCATATCTCTAGTTTAAAGTACAATTTCCCAGCAGGCTTGGTCAAACCTTCAATGTAACACACAATATATAGAAAATTGGGCTGTTGTACATCCATATTAAAGTGCAACTAGAGACCAAAAATACAATACATACAAAAAATAGAATTCTAGTGCACAAACAATTCTAATGGATTTGGACAAACCTATATAAAGAGCTGCAAATCACAGCAGAGCTCAGAAGTCATCGCAGTAGATGTCAGAAGAAAGAAGAGGCTAGCAACATCGGCTGTTGAAGCTGGTGGTACCAGCGGGCTCACTGGTGGCCACAGTGAGCTTGCCTGGCATCGGCGACTTCAACGTTGTTGATGTCGCTAGCTGTGAAGAACAAAGACATCGGATCAAGCCTCCGGTAACATCGGCCTCGTTGAGGCCACGGCACCGTAGGTACCCCTGGCGGCCACAGTGTCACCAGATAGAAGAAAGAGGCCGCCACCAAAGGGCTCTTTTAAGAGCCAATGGGGGTCCCTGTTCGAGCTGCGGGACCCCCAACAAAGGCACTTCTCAGTGCCACAAAGGCCTTTACAAGGGCCGGAGAGGGGGGTCCTGGTTCGTGCTGCGGGAACCCCTAAGCGCCAAAAGGCACTTGTCAGTGCCCCCACTGGAGGGTCCCTCCACCCCTGCTGGGAAGGTTCATGCAGCGGGGCGTGAGGGTTGGTGGGTGCCCTCCAGCGGCGGCACTGACAAGTTGAAAATTAGGTGATAAAATTCATCCTCTGGTCCTTAGGGAGCTAAGTTCAGTTTTATCTAGGCCATTGTTTATTCCCTCATGTCCGAATGTGTGCCTCTGGATTGGACAAAAAGCTGATGTTATTGCAATATTCAAAATGAGTAGTGGTTCACAGCCGGGTAGGCCTGTAAGTTTCACTTCAGTGGTGGGGAAGATACTGGAAGGTTTAATAAGGGAACATATTATAGAGTATGTTTCAAGGACTGACATAAGTAGTAACCAGCATGGATTTAGGAGGAATAGATCTTGTCAAACTAACTTGCTTGGCTTTTATGAGGAAGTAAGTAGAAATTTAGTCTCCGGCATAGCAGTATATGTAATATACTTGAATTTTGCAAAAGCATTTGATACAGTCCCCTATTGGGGGTGGCGCATTTGTTCATGGATAGAAAGTTGGTTGATGAAAAGGATGCAGGGAGTAGACGTTAATGGGGCTTCATCAATATGGACTAAAGTGCTAAGTGGGGTGCTACAGGGATCTGTGTTGGGGCCGCTTCTATTTAATCTATTTATTAATGATTTGGAAGTGGGTATTGTCAGCAAGATTTCTGTGTTTGCTGATGACACAAAACTTTGCTGACCATTAAAAGCTTCAGAGGATGTGTAATCGTTGCAGGTGGATCTAGATAGAGTGTCACATTGGGCTGTGTCAGATGAGATTCAATGTTGATAAATGTAAGGTGATGCATTTTGGACTTAAAAATCCTTGTGCTGCTTATACTATAAATGGCTCTGTGTTAAGTGAATACCTGTTGGAAAAGGATCTTGCAGTTTTGGTGGATAACAAACTTAATGGTAGTAAGCAGTGCCAGGCATCAACAGCTAGAGCCAGCATGGTATTGTCTTGTATAAAGAGAGGTATGGATTCAAGGGAGAAAAATGTTATTCTCCCTCTTTGCAAAGCATTGGTAAGGCTTCATTTGGAATGTGCAGTGCAATTTTGGAATCCTGTGTACAAAAAGGACATCTGTAAAATGGAAAGGGTTCAGAGAAGGGCAACTACATTTATTTAAGGGGATTGGGGGAGCTTGAATATAAAGAGAGACTGGAAAAGTTACAATTATGTACGCTAGAGAAAAGGTGCTTGCATGGGGATATGATTACCGTGTATAAATACATTAATGGGCCATACAATAAACTATCTGGGGTATTGTTAACCAATAAAGCATGTCAGAGGACATGCGGACATCCCTTAAGACTTGAAGAAAAGAAATTTAGGTTTCAAGTTCGGAAAGGGTTTTTTACTGTGAGAACAGTTAAGCTATGGAACGGTCTTCCAGTGGACATTGTGATGGCAGGTTCATTAGACAGTTTAAAAAAAAAAGCTGGATGAGTTTCAACAAACAAGAAATGTTGCAAGTTAACTGGTATTGATATATAAAGTAGAGTTGATCCTGGGATATTTCCGATCGCTACTTGAAGTCAGGAAAGAATTTTTTCCCCCTTCATAAATTTGGTGGTTTTTTTTTTTGCCTACCTATGGATCAACAGTTCGGCATGAAATGAGGGTATTGCTAGATGGGATGGACTGGATGGACATATGTCTTTATTCAACCTCAATTACTATATATTAACTGCATTGTTACCTGTAGGGTGGGGGCTGGTAAGAGACAAAAGAAAAGCATTTTTTTCTTTCCTCTCTGATTGGATGGGGGTGTAGCTATTTGGTTTAAATTGTCTGAGCAATTTAGTGTCTTTGGTTTTGAACCCGACATATAAGTCCTGCATGCTGATCGACTCTGAGCGATTACCTTTTTAAGGGGTGGGTTAATAAACAAAAGCATTAAAAAAAGAAAGGGTTTAAGAACAAGATTGCTGTTTCTGTTGTGTATTGTTGTCTAGTATGGACAGTTTTGCATATGCAATGGGCATTCTGACGCATATATTGGATCTTGGCGCAGCCGCACCAAGGGATGTTTGTATCTGTCAGATGTGATTGGGCACCCCATTTGGAATCTGAGGTCCAGAATCTAAAGGGAAAACTTGCAGCATTGCAGGGCTTGTGAAACCTGGGGGAAATGCAGGTACTGGCAGGGGCCAGTAAACTGGAGGGCAGAAATGGGGCAGATAAGGTGGTGAAAGAAGATAGATTTGTAAGGGTCACCAGGGGAAGTAGGGGATGGAATGGTAGGTTCACTTCTTTCCAGCTAGTCGATCACAACAGATTTGCTATTTTAGGTGAAGATGTAGAGGACGACAAGAAGTCTGGCTGGAAAAACTGGGGAACTAGAATTAATAGCTTTAAAGCAATTGTTTGATGTGATTGGTATAGCAGCAACATAGCTAAATGATTCACATGACTGGACAGTAAATATTGATGGATACTCCTTATTTAGACATGACTGGGTTAATAAGAAAGGAGGGGGAAATGTATGTATGTTAGACAAAAATTGAAGCCAGATTTAAAAGAATGAGATAGGATAAGGTAGAAAAAAGAAAAAGGCTTTTAAAATTTTGAAATCATCTTACAGGGAGTATAAAAGCTACAACAAGGAGTGCAAGAAAGCAATTAAACTAGCTAAAATCTAAAACGAAATACAGATAGCATAACAAAGCAATCCCAACCCCAAAATGTTAATCAGTAGAAAGATTAGAACTAAGAATGTGGGATCATTAAATAATGGGGCTGAGATGGTTAAAGAGGATGTGTATGGTATGGAAACAATTAGAAAAAGTTAATATCAATAAAGCCCCAGGACGAATGAAATACATACTAAGAACCTAAAAAAGCTTAGTCTAGTTTTAGCTAGACCACTGTTTCTTATCTTTTCAGATTCACTTTTTTCTGGTGATGTACCGCTGGATTGGAAAAAAGCCAATGTAATACCAATATTCAAAAAAGTTAGTCGTTCCCAGCCTGGTAACTATAGACCTGTAAGCCTAATATCAGTGGTAAGAAAGGTGCTGGAAACTTTGTTATATAGATCTGGTTGATCCAGGGATACTTTCCGATTGCCGTTTGGAGTCAGGAAGGAATTTTTTCCCCCTTTTTAGCTGGGGTTTTTTGCCTTCCTCTGGATCAACTGTTAGGTAGGGTTAAAAAAAAAAAAAAAAGTGAATAGGTTGGACTTGATGGACGTATGTCTTTATTCAACCTTAATTACTATGTAATTATGTAACTATTTTACGGGATCATATCCTTAGCTTTGTCATCAGAACTTATCTTATTAGTAGTAGTCAACATGAATGTCTGTGCCAGACATTTTTTTTTTAAATCCCTTCCATTTGAAGAATGTAACAAAACATTATGAAAATATTTAACACAGTTATAGATTGTTTTTGCTTATACAAGGTAATATACATTGTTTCATTTATGAAATAAAATTTAGCATGTTGATAAACAAATTAGCATCCACATATTGTTTCTTTTTATATATTACCAAAAGAATCAAGGTTTTGCAGAGTTGATATGGGAGAAAAGGAAGGGAAGGGGGAGAGACTGGGAGAAATAACAGGAATATGGGGGAAATACCATGGTGATTCATTATATGAGATTAGAAACTTGGGGGTTATGTTTACTCAAACATATCTGGTTCAGATCTAAGTTGGTAGATCATTGCAGGTTAGCGGGGATATACACCATCTATCCCAAATTTTATTAAATTTACTCTGGCAACCCCTATTCAGATACACCATTTTAACATAAGAAATAAGGTCATTTATAGCCGATTTCCATTGCGTTATCGAAGAGAGTTTTTCCCTGTGTCCACATTTTTGCTAATAATATTTTAGCTGTAAACAGCATTATACATAAGAATGTTCTATGGAAGCTGTCCACGTGGAGGTGTTCGGTTATATATAGTAGGCACACCTTTGGGCCCATTCCCACTGGGGAGATGATTTTGTCATGAAGAAATTGCACAATTTGTTTCCAGTAGTTTGCGACCTTAGGACAAGACCATAGTATGTGTTAAAAAGTACCTGGGGATCTTTGGCATTTTGGGCAGAGTGGACTACTGTTCAGAATGAATTTAGAGAGTTGTATTAGTGTTAGATACGTTCTATGTATAGTATATAATTGGGTCAGTTTGTCAGTTGCTTTTAGGGAGGTCCGTCTGTGTGATGTCAGAGCTTCTTCCAATTCTATATCTGAGACGGGAATTATTTCCTCTTCCCATATATGTTTTTTAAATGTGGGGAGATCCTGCAGTGGTGGTGAGTAAGTCTTTGTATATGATGGTTATAGGTTTTTTGGGTTCTGATCCTGACAGTAGGGAGTATAATCTATTTGAGGGTAAGTGCATAGGTTGTCCTCGAAACTGAATTTGAATTTGGTCCAAATTTGAACTGAATGCGTTTCTAATTTGTAGGTATCTGAATAGCATGCGATTGGGTAGGTCAAATTCTTTTTGAAGTTGTATATTAATTGACCTAGTTTTGAGATGCTCATATTGAACCAAGTTTCTGCCTGTGGGATTGTTTGGAATTCCTGAAGGTAATTATTGTTCCAGAGTGGTGTGTGTATGTTGTTGTGTGGTATTTGCATTTTTGTCAGTGCATTTTTAGTGCTTGGTGTATAAGTAAATTGGTGTGGGGGGTGGGATGTGGGGTGCCAACATTGCCCCTACTGAGTAGGTATAAGAGGTTTGGAAAAATGGTTGCGTCCGGGATCTGAGAGAGTTGTAGTATTAAGTTAGATTCAGAATGTCCCCAGTGGTAGAAGTGTGTTAGTTGTGAGGCTATATAATATAGTAAGAAATCTGGGAGTGCCAGTCTATCCAGGTCAAGTGTTTTTTTTTTTTTTAATATTTGCCATTATATAGTTTTCATCTTGTCTTTCCCCATACAAAGGGTTTTAGCAAGGCATCTAGTTTTTTAAAAAATCTGAGAGGAATCCATATAGGGGAGTGCTACAAGGCATAAAAGTATTTTCGGTAGAAGTACCATTTTTATAAGGTTTACACGTTCTACTACCCCAAGGGGTAACTTAGGCCATATTTAAGTTTTATCCTTAACAGTTTGAAGAAGTAGCTCTAGGTTTAGGGATATATAATCTTTGGGATTATTAGACACATAAATTCCCTGGTATTTTAGTGTAGTGGTTCTCTTAAGTGGGAGAGATTCAGAGGTTCTTTTAGGTGGGAATTGATCTATTGGAAGGATTTGGGATTTTTCCTAGTTAATCACTAGGCCTGAATATGTACCATATTCGTTAATTATGTTGAGGACTGTTTGTAGAGTTGGGCCTTGGTCGGGAAGGTATAATAGGAGATCGTCGGCATATAAGCTTATTATGTCATTAAGGGCTCCGAACTGAAATCCCTAGATAGCATTTTGTGTTCTTAATTTTGATGCCAAGGGTTCGATTGCCAGTGCATATAATAAGGGGGAGAGTGGGCAGCCCTGTCTTGTGCCCCGTGTGATTGTAATTGGGGCAGAGATGTGTCCATTTGCTCAGATTATAGCGGTTGGGTTAGTGTATAAAATATTAAGCCATTTTATGAAATTTGGACCAAAGGCTCAAGGGTCTGCCATAAAAACTCCCACTCCACAGAATCGAAAGCCTTGGCTTCATCTTTTTGTCTGGTTTGGGGATAATAAGGGCTTCAGACATAGAGGGAGGTAATATGCCATTTTTGAAGATTGTGTTGTATAATGTTAGAAGATGTCATGTTAAAATAGGAGAGTAGAACGTGGTAAATTCTTGGGGGGTTATGTTTTGGCATACTAGCAGGGGTGCCTCCTGAGGGATTTTGCCACCTGAGCCAAACAAACGATTGACGCCTATATGCGCACCGCAGGCAAAACAGTGGGCGTGGCTTTGTGGATGGGGCGTGGCTTTGTGGGCACAGCTAGCCATTCTGTCATTTTGAACTTTTGCCATCATTTATTTGCAGTTCCTTTAAATAGATATTTATCCACACCATAAAGAAGTTTGCCCAAAAGAGCATGCCACCACATCAAGGCAGACTCTTTAAACAGGACCCTAACTAACCTAACTAGTCTAACCTAGCCTAACCTAACAAACTATCTAAAGCTAATCTAACCGTATGAAATGCATTTTAACAATATCTAACACATTTACTTAAGACATGTGAAAAAATAACATCTGCAGCAAAGTATATGTTTGGTTGAGCAATCTAGTGCAATCAGTGAGAACAGACAGTTAAGGTCCCATACAGTGAGAACAGACAGTAAAAGGTTCCATACAGTGATCACAGACAATAAAGGTCCCACACAGTGAGAACAGACAGTATAGGTCCCATACAGTGAGAACAGACAGTAAAGGTTCCATACAGTGAGAACAGACAGTAAAGGTTCCATACAGTGATCACATAAAGGTCCCACACAGTGAGAACAGACAGTATAGGTCCCATACAGTGAGAACAGACAGTAAAGGTTCCATACAGTGATCACAGACAGTAAAGGTCCCACACAGTGAGAACAGAGAGTATAGGTCCCATACAGTGAGAACAGACAGTATAGGTAGTTTACAGTGAGAAGACAGTACAGGTCCCATACAGTGAGAATAGACAGTAAAGGTCCCAATGAGAACAGACAGTAAAGCTCCATTGTGGTGTCCATTGTGGAGGGTGTATACAGTCTATTACTAGGTCATGTACTGAATTGAAAACACCTAACCATATAACATCGATTTCTGTGTAAGGCTATACATTGTAGGCCCTGTTGTATTGTCTATATTAAATTGGGGGGGTACATACATGGCCAAAATCAAAACAGGCTTAGAGTGAATTTTCCCATATATAAATACATAATTGCCTTGTTGGTCAAGTCTCAACTACACCAACTCGAATTGTGGTGCCAGGCAAATTGTATATATATACGTAGCAGTGGATGTAGTATACTTGAATTTTGCTAAAGATTTTGATACTGTGCCATAGAGACAACTAATGTATAAACGGAGGACTGTTGGCCTAGAGAAAAACATTTGTACATGGATAGAGAATTGGTTATTGGATCGCAAACAGAGAGTGGTGGGTGGTCAATGGAGCTACATCTATGTGGGCTAAAGTTCTAAATAGAGTGCCTCAGTGCTCTTTATTGGGACCATGAGAGCAAGGTCTCTGTGTTTGCAAATGACACTAAACTATGCAGAGCTTTGCACCAATTCCACATCTTTTGAAGTTTCCAAACAGACCTAGATAGATTATCAAAATGGGCAGCAGAATAGCTGATGGTATTGAATGTTGATAAATGTAAGGTGATGCATTTGGGGTTTAACAATCCTTGTGCCACCTACGCCATAAATAACTGTGTTAAGTGAATCTCTAATGGAAAAAGATTTGGGGGTTCTGGTAGATAACAGACTTAGCTGTAGCAAACAATGACAGGCAGCAATGGCTAGAGGTAGTAAGATATTGTCTTGTATAAAAAGGGGAATAGATTCAAGATAGAAAAAAAATCTATTCTCCCTCTTTACAAGGCACTGGGGTAAGGCCTGATTTGGAATATGCAGTGCAGTTTTGGAATCCCATATACAAAAGGGACATCATGGAGATAGAAGATTTCAGAAATTCAGAGAATGGCAACTAAAATAATAAAGGTACAAACTAATATAAGCAACCTGTGTAGGTAGAGAATAGACAAAAAATCATACAGAATATATATATAAAACATCACATTTATTGAATAAAATCACACATATAGCTGGCCAGCTACAAACCCCACTAGCAAAATCTTATAAAATATCGCTACATCCCTTATATATTATATAAATACATTTATAATTTCATGGGGAATACATTGGGTTTTTTGGAGGTACTATTTTGGTGGGGGTGGGTAAAAGTAAAATACATAAGGACAGTGTTTATGTGTTGTTTAAGCATTAAATAGTTATATCAATATTAACAGATATGTAGTAATGACATTAAAGTATATAGAAATGTAAATAAGACAAAATATATAAACAAATAAAAGCACTTAGTAGTCCCCACTCCTGTTTTGTAATGGTATCTTCAAAATGGACTGTTATGCCACACCCCAGGAAGTTTTACAGGGAGGCAATTGAAGCTTACAAAGGAACATATTTCTCACTTCCCTTTTAGTGTTAAGCAATGGTTTGCTTAATATTAGATTGACAGCAGTGTTAGCAAATCAAAACATTTTCTGAGTGTTAGTAGGAAGTTGCAAGACATATGTCAAATCCTTTGTAAAACATGTGACAGTCTTTGTAAAAACATTCTTCTCACTCTCACCTAACTCCACCCCTCCCCTCTCAATAGACAAAAAGGAGTGCTGCTGTTTGCTGGACAGGGAGGGATATCTATATGATAGGGGGACTGAAAGGAAAACATCTCCATGCTCATTTCTCTGAGACAATGAAGTGAGTTAATGGTTTATTACATTATTTAAAGGGCATGTCCACCCCCAAAACTATAATCCCCCCCACTAATGGCCCCACCATGTAGTGTAATAAAATCCTTACCTCACATCCCAGCTCCGTGTGGTTCTCCTGTAGTCCCCCCCCAAAGTCCCAAAAACTGCCCACCAGGAGGATAGCAGAGTCCATATAGGACTCTGCCTCCTGTCTTGCCTCCGGGAGAAGTTTGGCATGCGTACTGCAGCCCTTCTCCCCCTCCCTCTCCCTCCTGTTTTGCGATCCCTCCCCCTACCATAAAACCCCTTGCCCATACATTAGTATATCTTCCCCCAGCCCCAACCGCAAAAAAATAATTTTAAGAAAGTCCCCAGAACTCTACTTACCTTCCCTCTCTCCTCCAGCATTCTGAGAAGCCGGCAGCCACGTCTGTGATTGGCTGCCTCTCAGCCAATCACGGACGTGGCTGCTGGTCCCGCCCCCTGCTTGCAAGCAGAAAGCCGGGCGTCAGAGGAGAGAGGGAAAGTAAGTAAAGATTTGGGCACGTTCTTAAATTTATTTTATAGTGGTTGGGGCTGGGGGAAGGCATTCTATTATATGGGAATTTTTTTTTTATAAGGGTGGACATGCCCTTTAAGCAACAGACAGACCCCATAGAAGCCATGAACATGTGTCCTGAACTGATAAAATGTAATAACAATAATGAAAAACATGACAGGACAGACTGGGTTCTTTATAGGACCTCACATTTACCAATAGTGATCCCTCTCTAACACATTTACCAATAGTGATCCCTCTCTAACAGAATCCCTGGTGACAGCTGTGAGTTAATGGGGAGGGAGAGTATTGAAAGACAGATTGATAACTTTAATTATAGAATGACCCAATGGATCTCCTATTGATCTATTATTGGTTGGAAATTTAACAGGGAAGATTGATTCAAGCTCTGTACAACAGTTGTATTTCACTGTGGTGTTTCTACTGAACTATGTGAGACTAATAGAACCAAGATTTCATTGGATTTCTTTTATTTTTAATATCTTGCCTTTATTTTTACTTGTACAAATCCCTAAATTTTATAGTAGTGTGTATAAAGATTTTATATCATCTGTATCCACATATAGCTAAACATACACCCACATATTTCCCACTGTGCACCAACAGGCACACTTTTGCTAGTACGTCAATATAAAAATGAGGATTGGGGAACACAGACAGGCGATTACTAAACTTAAAGAGGGGTGGAAACATGATTTTAATCATTGCCCATATTTTTATAAGCACTTTTTAGAAATGCACAAACTTTTAATAATAGCGCTTTTTTGGCACTGGGAGGGTTAAGTCAGAAACTTATGATTAGGGATGGAGATCTAGATAAAGAACTCCTTAAACTTGAACAAAGGTACATCTTTGAATATAATAGTATGAAACCAATGGGTCTGAATGACCAAATGGAATTAGTCCCTTTTCTCTGATCTATATTGGTATACTTATTACACTCCTGGTGGAAGTGATATATGTGTTCTGGTACATGTAATGTGGTCATATACCTGTATAGTGTATGCAAAGGTACACTCCTGGTGGAAGTGATATATGTGGTCTGGTACATAATGTGGCTATATACTTGTATAGTGTATGCAAATGAATGAGTCCTGGATCTATAAATGGACTAGTATGGAGGGTGGGCGTCACTACCTGATGAAGCTCCACTGAGTGAAACGCGGTATAGTGACGTAAACCGGAAGGAGGAAGTCCTTTATTGGTAACAGCATGAGGGCAAGGTAAATGCACCGCTACGGGGTGGAACAAATCGGCACAAATTGAGTCTGCTACCCACCTTGTATCCACGGCAGATCCCAAGTGCGTTAAGCCACGGACAACACTCAAGTGCCCTGTCTGGGGGACCAGAGGATTGCCAACATTATTTCCAACATCGTTACCCAGAGGTCAAATACTGGGACCACATTATCTCATTCATTAAAGCGCAAGTCCAGCCCCAAAATGAAAACTTACATACAGGTAAATCAACCCCCAAAATCTTAACAGTAATAGTTTGAAATCTGAAATATATAAGTCTAACCTGAAATCCTGCACAATGTCATGTTGCCCTTTTTCTGTTTCCTGGTTCTTCCAGTTAGAAACTGTCAGTTATGGATTTGACAGTTGACATCACAACCAATGACTGAATGTTTATCCCCTGTCTACCTCTTCTGAGTATGCCCAGGCTCAGTAAAGGCTCAGTACAAGTTTCTAAATTGCTCAGTTTCCATGAGGCACCCAGAAGCATAGGACATACAGTAATGAATTTAAAGGACAAACTAAGATATATCAACATATTTTAAAGAGGCCTTTCTTTCTAAAAGATGTTCTTATGAGTGTGGAGTTTTCCTTTAAAGGGACTCTGACTACCTATATATATATTTTTATTTATTATAGAGCTTTTGCGATATTTATATTGACTTATGTATTTATATATTTTATATATTTTATAAGACTTTGCTAGGGGGGTTTGTAGCTGGCCAGCTATACAGTATGTGTGATTTTATTCAATAAAGGTGATAAAGGTTTCTCTACCTACACAAGTTGCTTATATTAGTTTGTACTGTTTTGGTTGGTACACCGGATCGATATATATACATTTTGTGGCAATCCTGGGGCTCCTCCATTTATCTGCCTAGTTAGGGGGTCTCTAGGTGCGCCTGTGGTTGGTTCCACAGTTTGGCACAATTTATTGGTAAAATAATAAAGGTATTGAAGGGGCTTGACTATGCAGGCAGATTAGACAAGTTAGGGCTGTTTACATTAGTGAAGTGATGGGGATGTGATCACTTTATACAAATATATTAATGGGCCATACAAAAAAACTCTCTGTTGCATTGTTCACTAATAGTTCATAATCATAGGACACGTGGACATCCTTTAAGATTGGAAGAAAAGAAGTTTCATCTTCAGGTTAGGAAAGGTTTCTTTACAGTGAGAATGGTGGAACTGTCTTCCAGCAGATATGGAAATGGAAAGTACATTGAATAGCTTTAAAAGTGGGCTAGACAAGTTTCTAAAACTAAAAAATATTAAGGATTACTGGTATTAATACATATACTGCAGTTCTGGATCAACTGTTAAGTAGGGGGAAAAGGAGGATGAAAAGGTTGGACTTGATAGACGTATTTGGTTATTCACCCTCAATTACTATGTATGCTATCGTCCCTTTATCATTAGTAAGTATTCCCACCTTTAGTTTTTAGCATGGACAGTTGTGTTAGGGCCATGCAATGTGCATCCTGCCACATGTAAGGCATCTTGTAGCAGCCATTTCAAGGGACCTTTGTGTCAGATGTAAGTAGAGTGCCCATTTGGAAACGGAGGTGCAGAATCTAACCTGGGGAGAGTGGCCAGTGGCCACTGGGTTATCTGCCCTTACATACCAGTGTGTTGTCTACCTAGTGCAGGGTTTGACATGTGGATCGTGTAGACAGATTATTGGGATGAATTTTCAAAAATACGAATTGCAGTCATGTGTTTTGTTAGGTAGGCAACGGGTTGGTGTAAGGAGATGATTTGGGTTTCAAGAGAACAGGGCTGACTTTTCTGTCAGCTACAGACTCTTTAGTAGGGGCTGCACCTTACTGATGATGGTGGGGGAGAAGGCAGTTTGAGGGTTGGAAGAGATTTTAAACTAGCTATGTGGAGGAGAGCATTTTTGAGTACACTGGGGTAGATAAAGTGGTAAGGAATCAGGGGGCTAATAAGATAATAGAGGGAGGGGGTAACAGTGGAAAGGGAGACGTACAGAACAAATAGATTTAAAAGAAAAGTATGATGTGATCGTACCTATGTTTTACCTTCAGTTCTTCAATTACTGTTACAGGAGCTGGGGACAAAGCACTTCAACTTAGCCCATTGGAATCAATGCTCTATAGTATATTTGAATCCAGAAACAGTTGGGAAAATTCAAGTGAATCCATGAGGGAGCGCGATCGCAGGAAAGTTAAAGTGCTTTGTTCCTGGCTCCTGTAGCAATAATTGAAAAACGGGAGATAAGACATAGGTACAACCCAAATCAAGACCAACCAAGTATATAAATAGTAAAAAGATGAGGGCAGAGAATTTGGGACCATTAAATAATTGGGCTAAGATGGTTTAGAGGATACCGAAAAGACTAATGTGCTAAACGTTTGCCCCCCCCCCCCCCCCCCCTGTACACTATAGAGAATCCTAGTATTTATGGCAGGGACTGCAATATGATGAAGGGTATAAATGAATAATACTCATTCTGGCTGACAGAGGGCGGTGTACAGAAAAAATTAACACAAAGTTAATATCAATAATGCCCCAGGACCTGATGAATGGAACTACATCTATGTGGGTTTAAGTCCTAGGTGGAGTTCTAAGTGGGTTCTGTACTGGAGCCACTGCTATTTAAGTTGTTTATGAAGGACATTGAAGTGGGTTTTGAGAGCAAGGTTTCTGTTTTTGCTGATGACACACCACTATGCAGAGCTTTGGACAAGCAGCAGACCAAGATATGGTCAGAATGAGTGGCAGATGAGATTTAATGTTGATAAATGTAAGGTCATGCATTTTGGTGGCACAATCCTTGTGCCACCTATCAAGGCTAGTTCTACTTCTTGTATTAGTCTTTGCTAAGATTTGAAAACTCAGCCAAGATAATTATATTGTGTGCAAAAAGAGGCTACAAGAAACTAGATTGGCAACGGCTTACTGCTTTAAGGCTGATTTTGATTCCTGTCTTTTAAAAGAAAAAAACTTTGTATGGTGCCCTAACAGTTCACCTAGGTCACCTATGCCTAGAAATGGCCTTACATCTACCTGCCAATTTGAAAATCAGTATGCATGCTCCAATAATCAAAATACCGGTACTCTCCTTTATTTGGGTGTAAACATTTGTGCTTTGATAACTACAATTTCCAGAATTCCCTCATTGCACTTTGCTGTTGTACAATGCTTGGAATTTTTAGTATTCAATCATCTGGAGGTCCACATACCTACTCTAGTTATAGCTGAACCTAATCAAGTAGTAAATTGGTATTATCACCAATAGAATCTTCCACATCTCATAGAAGGATTTTGGCTTACAAGGACCAATGAAATGTTTCCATACAGACACTTGCTCTGATCTGCTCAAACTCAATGCAAAAGATCAGTGTACATTTAGGCAGAACTGACAGGGCTTGTAAATTAGTTGTATGTAAGATTGTTACTTTGCTGGCTGCAGAATCCATCAGAGAAGGACAATTATGCTAACCTCAGATCCACACTTAAAGAGAACCTAAACCGCTAGGTCTTCACCATTAGGTACTTACTTGAAGTGCTCCTTTGCCGCACCGGTCTGCTCCTTAATCCTTCTGTCACAGAAGTCCAAGAACAATGTCACCTTATGAAAGAATTGGTATATTACCCATAAAATCATTTCAGTGGCAAAATAGGTTGATGTCATTTTGTAGGCTCGATTGTGTGGAATATACCGTATATACTCGAGTATAAGCCGACTCGAGTATTATAAGCAGAGGCACCCATTTTTGCCTCAAAATTAGAAAAGATGATGACCCGAGTATAAGCCGAGGGTATACAGTAACCCTAATACCTTTCCACTGTAGATGTTTGGAAACTACAACCCTCCAGCATGCTTGGTGCTGGGAGTTGTAGTTTCCAACACCCTATAGTAGAAAGGTATTGGGGGTTACTGTATGGCATACTGTCCCCCCCCTAATACCTTTCCACTGTAGATGTTTGGAAACTACAACTCCCAGCATGCTTGGTTGCTGGGAGTTGTAGTTTCCAACCACCTATAGTAAAAAGGTAATGTGGGTGTCTCATGGCATACTGTCCCCCCAGCCCTTCCCCCAGTCCCCCCCCAGCTCCACTTACCCATACCTGGTCTTCAGTCTTCCTCTCTCTGCAATCCAGAAGCAGCCGCGAGTCCGGCCGGCAGTTCCCATTACTGCTTCGCGGCTGCGCGATGATGTCATCCCGCCAGCGTGCGTGATGACGTCATCGCGCAACCGCAAGAACTACTGGGAACTGCCGCCGACTCGCGGCTGCCTCTGGATTGAAGGTAAGTTCCTTGTGACTCGAGTATAGCCGAGTCAAGGTTTTTAGGTTAATTTTTACCTAAAAACCTCGGCTTACTCGAGTATATACGGTACTGTACATGAAAGAATGGACTTTCCTATTCTAAGATCCAAAATATCCTAAATACCTACTGTGAAGTTACTGTAAGCAATTTTCTCTTCTACCTAAAACAAGAAGTATCGAATCCATTTAGAGTCTTTAGTAATCGTATATTCTTCCTTCCACGTGTCTATATATTTATGCAATTTTAAAGAAGTGGTACAGGCTCGCTGTGAAAACCACACAGAAACGCTATTCACGCACTTAAGAATTTCTCTCCCCCCCACCAAAATTAGACTTTTAGAATTGGAGATACTGCCCAAAGTAAGCTCTTTTTTATCATTTAGCAAGAACTTTAAGGAAAAGATGTAAAATAACCGCTAGTGTTATTTCACTATGTAAAATAACTATGTGGTCATACATTAATCTCCGGTATCTGTAATAACACCTGTTACTGTTAAAGTAACACCCGTTATTGTAAAAATAACACCCATTAGTGTAAAATAATGGCCAATATTGTATGCCTGCAAATCACCATATTCTAGCATAATTTTGTGTGCACATGCACACTTCTGGTAAGTATACTTATAAGCCTCGCACATACATTAAACCTAAATTAGCTTTCATACAAATTTTAGTTTTATTTCTTAAGACAAATCAGAAATTATGTTATTTGTGAGAATATCGCTTTTTTTCCCTAGGCATATAATCAAACCGATTTGCACCTGTTGTTAATGAGGAGTTGTATGTATGTATGTGTATGGGGGGATTCTTATAAGAACCCAATATATGTATGTTTATATGCCAATGTTAACTGGTCCAATGGCTGCAGCCATTTTATATTTGAAGAAGAGTGATAGAGATACTATTACTATTCATTATATCAAAGTGCATGGTTGCTGCAATAAAGCATGTTTTAATTAAGCACAGCTGAACTCTGGCTTACCAGTGTCAATTTTTTTAATGCATTTTTTTTCATAATTTCACCAGTATAAGATGTTGTGGCAAGTCATTTCAACATGTCTCAGTGGAAAACTAGCAACATACTTATTACAGTCTTCTATGAACAGAAACAAAATTAAATATTGTAAAAAAGAAAAGCATGGTATGATCATATTGGGTGTGTGAGTGTAATTAATTCATAAAATATTATAATAAATAAGAAAATACAGCAGGTGAAAAGGTATCTCACTCACTAAATTGCAGGGAGAATGGATACCATCTATTTGAAAACAGCCCTTAAGGCATGCGCACTATAGAGGTTAGTACCAGGAAGAGGTCGGAGATTTTCATCTCTCCAGTGGTGGATCGCTAAAAGGTAAATATACCTTCATCCCTGGCTCCTGATCAATTGATTGAAGAACTGGAGGTAAGCATAGCTCATTAACCTCCCGTATAAAGAATAGTTCACTTTTCGAGTGGACTATTATTCCTTTAATGGGACATACAATAAACTATCTGGTGTCAGAGGGAACGCATACATCTTTTAAGACTGGAAGAAAAGAAGTTCAGTCTTCAAGTTTGGTTTTGGTTTTACTGTGAAAACAGTAAAACCATGGACCTCTCTTCCATTGGACATGATGGCAGGTTCATTAAAAACTGGATGAGTTTTTAAAAATAAAGAATGTTGCATGTTACTTACTGGTATTGGATGCATAAAGTTTAAGTTGATCCAGGGATATTTCCGATTGCCACTGGAATCAGGAAGAATCTTTCCCCCCCCCCCTTTTTTTTTGCCTTCCTCTGGATCGGGATTAGGCAGGAACTGTGGGGTTTGCTTAGTAGGTTGAACTAGATGGAATATGTCTTTATTCAGCCTCAAATACTATACTAATAACTAACCAATGCAACCAATATAGATAAGAACTCTGTATTACCATTTCAGGTTGCTTAAAAATCTAACACTAAATAGTAGACAAAGAATATATAACATATGACAATAATATTACTAATTTTATCAAAGAATGGAATCAGTGAAAGTAGATTTATGCCTTTGTCTACTCATTAATACTGTAGTATCAAGTATAAACTGAGTTTTTCAGGCTGTAAAGACAAGAGTCAAGTCACTTACTCTGCAAATCTGGCTGCAGCTTGCTCGCTGCTTGTACTACTGCCGGCAGTACAGCAGTGAGCGGCTGCCGGATTTGCAGAGTGATGTGAATGAACAAGCACAGATGGATGTAATACCGACTTACTGGTAAGTCCTCTGAACAGGGAGAGGGTGAGAGTGCTTGCCACTGCAGATGTTTGTAAACTACAACTCCCAGCTACTAAAGCATGCTGGGAGTTGTAGTTTACAAAAATCTGGGTGGCCAAGTTATGAGGCTTTAATTTCATTTTAAATGGACAGCAGAATTCTCATACAGTAATAGCCAAATCCCGATTTTTTTTAATTTTTGCCCCTATCCTACCCCTTTAGTTAGGTCCTATTTCTATACTCTATTACCTTATCTATCAAGTTTCTGATGTATTTGTTTGTTTATGTGGTTTTCACATTCTGAGTTGGGGCACGTATATAGATTTATCACTGTGAATTATGGTATTCCCTTTAAAAGGCAACCTGGAGTGTGATTTTGTTACCTATTTATAGCCCTATGATGTAAGGTTAGTCAGCCTCTGATGAAGTGCTGTTTGTAGCATGAAACTTGTCAGGTGGGACTAGTGGAGTTCTATGTTGGTGATCTAAATAACTTATACTTTGATGGATGTCGTGACGGTTGATGCGCTGTCCCTGGTGTGGGTTTGCTGTCTGTGTATATTGATATCGAGTCCACGAAGGGCTCGGGAAAGGAGTCCAGCCTACCCATTTAAACACAGGATGAACCAATTCATAATATTTTTATAACATGAATTACTGTGGAAAGCTTTAATGTAAAATTTTGTAGTCGGACCCTTTACTGATTGACTGTTTAGGGTTTTATTATAATGTATAAATACTTTCATTACCTGCCACAAGAAAGTCAGCATTTAAAACAAATGTCGGTTTTCTTTGGATTGTAGCAGTTAGTCACTGCCGTCACTGTGCCATCATGACCATGACGGATTTGGTATAGATGTACAACTGCTTACTAAATATCCAAAATTCAGTTTTGTTTTGGGGGTGGGTGGGAGTGTCATTATTGTCAAGACAGATAATAAAATTCTGTAATTGGAAAATTGTCTGCTATTTTCTCAAACCTATAGAACATTTGTGTTTTTACCATGCTGTATGTATGTATCATAGACGGTTTGTCAGACATTTCTGAAAAACTGAGCTAAAACAAACAAAACATTGCTTTCATAAATAGGCTAAAAGTTGTATAATGTAAAAAATTCCAGAAATTGCTTAGCAAAAATGACTATTTCCAAATCTGCTGGCACTGAAAGTTTTTAAAAAAATCCTGTTGCACTATACCATTTCCTGTGGTCCCAAATAACATGCCTAGTTACTGCATTCCCCAAAAATGGGTCTTGCCATAAAATTAGTAATTTTCTATTCATGTTTATTCTTTTGTTAAAAACTTCAAAATATATTTGAACCAAGTACAAATCTCAATATATGTACAATTGATATATGTTGTGTTTAAAAGCATGTGTTTCATCAAAAACTACAAAAAACCTATTGAACACTAAAATGAGTAATTTTATATTTTCTACCTGCCTGAATCCTAGACAGCTGCTATGTTAATGAGTGTGCCATTAGTAGCAGGTCTTGTGCATACAGCATTAAAAGCTCCTCACTAGTTACACTTAATGAGTCTGACAATGGATATATTTTAGGCTACTTTCACATGAATAGTATTGTGTCTGTTTCTGAGTAGATCCAAATGTTTAACAGCCAAATTATGCAGCATTTCTTCAATGGTAACCCTCAGTAAACATGTTAACCCATAAGAAAACTATACCCAAGCAAAAAAAGCTGCTTGTATGGAAATAACTGTCAGCAATCAGCAGTTTCAGAGCCAAAAGTAATCAATTCTAGCTTGCTTTACAAAACTGGCTTTTACAAAGCAGTCACCAAAGCATATACCAAAATAAACAGTATAACCATAACTAGTCCTTCGTTTTTCTCTCCAACAGATATAGTTCCAGAGAATACATTAATTATCATGTAAAAACATAATATTGTACTCTTATCTTCTTTAAAAACACACCTATATGTGTTTTATATCCACAATTAACAGCTCACATAAGTAATATTATTTAATAACTGGCTGTGGCAGTTCCTGTTTGGGGAAAAAAGGCATAAATTTAAGGGCCAACATAGCATAGTGAAGTTATTGGTCAAACTCAATTAAGGACAGCATATTCGACCTAGTGCACTCTGTATATGAATAAAACTTGTAGATAGTAGAATTAGATGTCTTCTTATAGATCACCTTGGAATTCACTTATAATGTCCTGTGCCTTTATCACTATAGGTGGTTATGTTCATTTTCCATCTTGGACTCCTTTAATATCTCAGCACTTGCTTGTTAGAACAAATGTATTATTTTAGATAAAAAGTTTCTGTTCTGAGATTTTTCCCCCCAAAAATGCTCACTTCTCTTGTAGATAGGCTTCTGCTCATCCGGTACCTTCAAAGAATTCAAATCCTTCACAAATGTTCCTGCAGAAAATGTAGTAAGGTGATCTCATAGTGTTCTCCAGACTCAGGCGCGGATACTGTGTCTTTCGTTAGGATAAATCTAAAAATACAGTAAATGTATGGGGAAAAAAATTAACTACCTCATAATACATCTAAAAAATAATCAATGGAAAAATTCATATTTACTTAAATGGACACAAACAACACAACACCTAGTTTTTAACTGTTCGCCTATATTCGTACCATTTATCTATAGATTAGTTTAACGCTACATGTTTTGCGGTCTGTTTTTTCCTGTTTCCATAAGAAACCAGCTCATTATAATAGCATATTTCACAAACAACAAATGAAGAGAATGCGTGAGTAAACAAATATATACTAACAAAAGAAGATATATAGGTAAATAAGCACATCATTTTGCAGGTGGGTGAATAGAAACCCATGTATCAGGTCTGCAGTTGGTTGGTTGATTTCAGGTGCCCTTATAATGTATGAGTTTATATTCGTGATATGCAAGGCCCAGAAGTTGAACCAGTTCAAGTTTCTAGTGAACACCGATATGGCTGCATGAAAGGAAGGCTCCAACCAGATCAACAATGGGACTTGCAAATCAAAACTTTTTAAGTACACACATTACTAGTTTTGCCAGTGTCCTAAGCTAATCAAAAATTATTTGGTCCAAAATGAACTGCATCATGCATAGTCACAGTGAAACTGAGCAAAAGTTTTAAGCAGAATGAAAAAAAAAAAAAAAATGCTGTAAACTAAAATGCTTTAACAAATTGCATTGTTAATTGGTTGTATGTCTGTGGTCTAGTCCTGCTTCAGAATAAATCTGGAGCAAACCAGCATTGAGGACACCATAATCTTACCAAAATACCCAACTCCATTTGCATAATGCAGCCACAAACTTTCAAAGAACCTCCACCATCTTTACTTTTGTGAACACTCACACTATTGTACCACTTTCCAAAACTTGTTACAGCCAAAATTTCACATCTCAGTCCAAAGCACCCAATGCCCTCTTTTATACCCCAGTGGTTATGCATTTTTGAGTCACTGGCCTTATTGCCATGTGGAGGTATGGCTTTTTGGCTACAATTTTTTCCATGAGACCTTCTACCTTCATTTTGCCTCATCAAATTTTCATGCATGTCCACTTGCATCCACGGTCCTCAGTTGTCCTAATTTCTTTGTGAATTTTAAAAGAGCTTTAAAAGCATACACCTGAGTTGAATCTATTTACAAGTGACAGGACAATGCGAGCAAGGCAAAAAAAGACTTTGAAGATGGAGAAGATGTACTTGCCCTTTAATGTAAAAGATTAACAGGCAGCCAAAAAGAGATTTTATGTCTTACTCACCTGTAAATCCCTTTCTCTTAAGCCGTAAGGGGGACCCGGAACAGGGGTTAAGCACCTCCTTCAGGAGCGACACTTTAAATTGAAGGAATGACTCCAGTGCTCCTCCCCTCCTTTAACTCACCCAGCACGGAAGCCTCCTTCAGTTGGTCCCAAGAGGAGCGTAAGTCAAGTAAAGATAGAATATTATAAAGATAAAACAAGAACCTTAACAGGCAACAGGCCTACCGACAACCATGTCAAACACAGGAGGGAAGTACCTGGCCAGAGCGAGAAAGCCCTACCTCCCCGACGGGGACCCCCAGGAGAACGAACAAGGCCTGGTGGAACGGATTCCTTCCTTCCGTGCGAGCGTGTAGACTTTTAGAGCCTACTCAACCATCCAGACAACCCTAAGGGTTCGAAAGGAGGCCTTTTGAGTGCCCTAAGAACCAACGCTAGGTCCCAGATTGAACCGGAGAACAAACCGGAGGGCGCAAATGCGCTACTCCTTGTAAAAAGGTTTGGATATCCTTTCTGTTTGCCAGTTTCCGATGGAAATAGATCGACAGAGCAGATATCTGACCCTTGATAGCACTCAGAAAAGACCACCATCAAACCCTTCTGAAGGAAGCAAAGATTCTAGAAAGAACAAACCTGGAGGAGGAAAGCCCTCGGAAGAGCTCCATGAGACATACCGTTGCCAGACCCTATAATAGACCTTAGATGAAGAAGGTTTTCTAGCCGCCAGCATAGTGGGATGGCCGACACTGGCACACCGCGTCTTCTCAGTATAGCGGATTCAATCGCGCCATGGCGTTAAATGAAGGCGTAGGTCTGGATGATGGAAGGGACCTGTAGGAGTAGGTCTGGGCGTAGTGGAAGAGACCATGGTCCCCGTCTGACATGGAGAGGAGATCTGAAAACCAAGCCCTCCTCAGCCACCGCGGAGCAATGATATCACTGGAACTCGTTCCCCGCTTTATCTTCTTGAGGGGTCTGGGAATCATCGGGGTTGGTGGAAACACGTAACTAGAATAAAAATTCCAGGGCCACCACCAAGGCGTCTATCAGGACCGCAGAGAGGGTCCCTCGTCTTGCGCAAAAGACCAGAACTTGCGGTTGTCCCAAGATGCCATCATGTCGATGTCCAGTGGTCCCATCTTTGGTTAAATCTTTGAACACCTCTGGATGTACGCCCATTCTCCAGATCTAAGTGACTCGACTGAGAAAATCGGCCTCCGTATTGAGTATTCCGGAATGTGAATTGCCGAATTGCGGGTACATAACCCTCCCCAGGTCAGGATCCGGTGCGATTCCGCCATTGCCATATCGCTTCTGTGCCTCCTTGATGATTTATGTAAGCCACCGCCGTGGCATTGTCCGATTGTATAAGGACATTCTTCAAAAGGTCTGTCCAATGGATAGGGCCATGAAAATCGCCCCTAATTCCAGGACATTGATGGCAAACAGGATTCTTCCTTGGTCCATAACCTTGTACCTGTTGAGAGTCGCAACTGCTCCCCATCCCTGGAGAGAGGCGTCCTGGTCACCACCCCCAAACGGGAAAGATAACTCTGAGAGATGCTTCTCTAGAGCCACCATGTTAGAGATGACCGGATCGGCTGTGGAGGTGAATCCGAGAGTCCAGTGACTGTTGGGATTTGTCCCAAAAGCGGAGCAGATATCTCTGATGGGGACGAAGATGAAAGAGAGCGTACGAACCCTTCCACTGAGGACCCATCTTCCACACCAGACGCTATACCTGTCTGATAGAAAGTCTCTTGGATGTTGAGCTCCGAAAGGTCAGACTCCTCAGTGACGAAACCTTGTCTTGGGGTAGGAAGATTTTGTGAACGGCCGTACGAACAGCATCCCTAGGAAGACCATGCGTTTTGATGGAGTTATCGTAGACTTCATCCAATTTATGATCCATCCGAAACGCGACAGGATTGTAATGCACTGAGACACATGGGATTGCTAACTCGAGGGTGTCCGCCTTTATCAGGAGATCGTCTAGATAGGGAGGATGAATTTCCCCTGGAGCCGAAAAGACGGCTTGGCAGGTCATTACCTTGGTGAACACCCCGAGGCGCTGATGCTAGGCCGAATGTAAGGCTGTGAATTGAAAATGTCGGGAACCTATGGCAAATCTTAGGAAACGATGGTGACCGTCCCATATAGGAATGTGGGAGTACGCTCCTGGATATCTAGGGATGCTAGATAGTCGTTCGGCTCTATGGCTAAGATCACTGAGCGCAGAGATTCCATCTTGAATCTGAATTTCTTTACATAGGTATTGAAACTTTGAGGTCCAAACCGGTCGAAAGGTTCGTCCTTCTTGGTACTAGAAACAGATTTGAAAAGAACCCCCGAAATTTTTGGTCTTCCGGGACGGGATATAACCCGAGTCTGTAGGAGAGATTGCACACAGTCGTTGAGCCATGCGGCGCTTGAGGCATCTTGGAACCCGGGAAGGAAAGAAAGCGAAAGAGGCTGGAAGAGAATTCTTCCGTAGCCGTTGGTGAGTACCTCCATAGTCCGAGTCTGGGACGGAAGTTGCCATTCTTGGTAGAAAAACCGAAGGTGACCTCCGACACCATGCTGTAACGGGTAGTCATGCTTGTTTGTGTTTGTCTCCGCCTGTTTTAAAGGCCCCTCTTTTGGAGGGCCAGGGCGTAAAGGATCTTTGTCCCTGATGGGCCGGAAAGGGGTTTGTAGTCTCCGGCTGAGTGCGGTTGGAAGGACGGGACCGCACTCAGACGATGAAGGATGATGATCGCGAAGGTTGGGAAACGCCGATCTTAGACTGCGTAAGGAAGGTACTCTTACCGCCTGTGGCCTGGCTATATCTTTTCCAGTTCCGGTCCGAACAGAAGGCGCCCCAAAAAGGGAGGGTGTCAAAGCCTTCTTAGAGGCAGGATCCGCCGCCCAGGCTTTTGCCACAAGGATCGTTAGCCCCGTAGTGGCTGCTGATGAATATAGGCTGGCGTCAGACAATGTTGGATGATGTCAATCAGGTTGACTGTCCCGACGAATCCTTAGCCACCTCTTGGTAAAGTTGGTCCAGCCATGCCTCCATAGCTTTGGCTACCCAAGCGGAGGCAAAGGTGGGGCACAGGGCTGCGCCGGAGGCCGCAAAGGATGTCCTCAAGAGACCTTCAGTCGTGGGATCCTTGAAAGTGGCGGCCTCCGCTAAAGGGATGGCTGTGGCCCTGGAACGTCTCGCCAAGGGGGGTCTACCGCTGGAGGTACGGACCACCTATCAACGTCCGACTTGGGAAGGGAAACATCATTTGGAAGTTCTAGAAAAATGGAGTTTCTTTTCTGGTATGTGCCCATTCCTCAAAACGATCTGTTTCTAATTGATCGTAGAGAAGGAAAGTTGCCGTCGTTCTCTTGGGACGACTAAACAAGGATTTGCCGGATCTGTTGGTTCCCCCGGTTCCTGAATGTTCAGAACCTGCAAAACTGATCTAACGAGATCGTCAATAGTCTCCGGAGTGAAGGTGGTCTGAACTTCCACTTCAGAAGCTAGGGAATCAGTTTCTCCCTCTTTCCGATTCCTCCCTTTCTCCGAGGGGTTTCTCTTCCCGATGAGGAACTAAGGGCTCCGAAGGCCTAATCGCTCTTTGCGGCCTAGCGTCCGTTCCGGAGGAATTGCGGACTGTAGTACCTGGGATATAGAGGCCGATAGTACAGACATAGAATCCGTTAAGGATCTAGCCCAGGCTGGTTCGGACTCCAGAGGGGGGCCCCCCTGAGGTTATAGCCATAAGAGACCCTGGTGGGGGATTTGTAGAGAAACAATGGAAGCCCGAAGAGATTTTGCCCACTCGGTTCCTGATCGTTAGGGCGGAATTTGAGGGGGCTGAAGATCTTGGTTTCACTGCATGGTTCGCCATAGTGGACCAGAGTGACCGGTTGGCAACTTTGTCGCATAAGCACAGACGTAGGATACGCTGGTGCGGATTTGGCTGATTTTGCGCGGGGAGCGGGCTTCTCTTGTTTGATTATAATCCGAGGTTTAGGTTTAAAAATTAACCTAAAACCTTGACTCGGCTTATACTCGAGTCACAAGGAACTTACCTTCAATCCGAGGCAGCCGCGAGTCCGGCCGGCAGTTCCCATAGTTCTTCGCGGTTGCGCGATGACGTCATCACGCACGCTGGCGGGATGACATCATCGCGCAGCCGCGAACAAGTAATGGGAACTGCCGGCCGGACTCGCGGCTGCTTCGGATTGCAGAGAGAGGAAGACTGAAGACCAGTATGGGTAAGTAGCTGGGGGGGACTGGGAAGGGCTGGGGGGACAGTATGCCATGCAGACACCCACATTACCTTTTTACATAGGTGGTTGGAAACTACAACTCCCAGCAACCAAGCATGCTGGGAGTTTGTAGTTTCCAAACATCTACAGTGGAAAGGTATTAGGGTGGGACAGTATGCCATACAGTAACCCCCAATACCTTTCTACTATAGGTGGTTGGAAACTACAACTCCCACACCAAGCATGCTGGGAGTTGTAGTTTCCAACATCTACAGTGGAAAGGTATTAGGGTTACTTGTATACCCTCGGCTTATACTCGGGTCAATCATCTTTTCTAATTTTTGAGGCAAAAATGGGTGCCTCTGCTTATACTCGAGTCGGCTTATACTCGAGTATTACGGTATATTCCACACAATCGAGCCTACAAAATGACATCAACCTATTTTGCCACTGAAATGATTTTATGGGTAATATACCAATTCTTTCATAAGGTGACTTGTTCTTGGACTTCTGTGACGAAGGATTAAGGAGCAGACCGTGCGGCAAAGGAGCACTTCAAGTAAGTACCTAATGGTGAAGACCTAGCGGTTTAGGTTCTCTTTAAGTGGGATCTGAGGTTAGCATAATTGTCCTTCTCTGTGGATTCTGCAGCCAGCAAAGTAACAATCTTACATACAACTAATTTACAAGCCCTGTCAGTTCTGCCTAATGTACACTGATCTTTTGCATTGAGTTTGAGCAGATCAGAGCAAGTGTCTGTATGGAAACATTTCATTGGTCCTTGTAAGCCAAAATCCTTCTATGAGATGTGGAAGATTCTATTGGTGATAATACCATTTACTACTTGATTAGGTTCCTATAACTAGAGTAGGTATGTGGACCTCCAGATGATTGAATACTAAAAATTCCAACATTGTACAACACAAAGTGCAATGAGGGAATTCTGGAATTGTAGTTATCAAAGCACAAATGTTTACACCCAATAAAGGAGAGTACCGGTATTTTGATTATTGGAGCATGCATACTGATTTTCAAATGGCAGGTAGATGTAAGGCCATTTCTAGGCATAGGTGACCTATGTAAACTGTTAGGGCCCCATACAAAGTTTTTTTCTTTTAAAAGACAGATCAAAATCACCTTAAAGCAGTAAGCCGTTGCCATCTAGTTTCTTGTAGCCCTTTTTGCACACATATAATTATCTTGGCTGAGTTTTAAATCTTAGCAAAGACTAATACAAGAAGTAGAACTAGCCTTGATAGGTGGCACAAGGATTGTGCACCAAAATGCATGACCTTACATTTATCAACATTAAATCTCATCTGCCACTCATTCTGACCATATCTTGGTCTGCTGCTTGTCCAAAGCTCTGCATAGTGGTGTTTCATCACAAAAACAGAAACCTTGCTCTCAAAACCCACTTCAATGTCCTTCATAACAACTTAAATAGCAGTGGCTCCAGTACAGAACCCACTTAGAACTCCACCTAGGACTTAAACCCACTAGATGTAGTTCCATTCATCAGGTCCTGGGCTTATTGATATTAACTTTGTGTTAATTTTTTCTGTACACCCGCCCTCTGTCAGCCAGAATGAGATATATCATTTATACCCTCATCATATTGCATCCCTCCATAAATACTAGGATTCTATATTGTACAGGGGGGGGGGGGGGGGGGGGCAAACGTTTAGCACATTTCTTTTCGGTATCCCTAAACCATCTAGCCCAATTATTTAATGGTCCCAAATTCTCTGCCCCATCTTTTTACTATTTATTACTTGGTTGGTCTTGATTTGGGTTGTACCTATGTCTTATCTCCCGTTTTTCAATTATTGCTACAGGAGCCAGAACAAAGCACTTTAACTTTCCTGCGATCGCGCTCCCTCATGGATTCACTTGAATTTTCCCAACTGTTTCTGGATTCAAATACTATAGAGCATTGATTCCAATGGGCTAAGTTAAGTTGCTTTGTCCCCAGCTCTGTAACAGTAATTGAAGAACTGAAGGTAAAACATAGGTACGATCACATCATACTTTTCTTTTAATCTATTTGTTCTGTACGTCTCCCTTTCCACTGTTACCCCCTCCCCTATTACTTATTGCCCCCTGATTCCTTACCACTTTATCTCCCCAGTGTACTCAAAAATGCTCTCCTCCACATAGCTAGTTTAAAATCTCTTCCACCCCTCAAACTGCCTTCTCCCCCACCATCATCAGTAAGGTGCAGCCCCTACTAAAGAGTCTGTAGCGGACAGAAAGTCAGCCCTGTTCTCTTGAAACCCAATCATCTCCTTACACCAACCCGTTGCCTACCTAACAAAACACATGACTGCAATTCGTATTTTTGAAAATTCATCCCAATAATCTGTCTACACATCCACATGTCAAACCCTGCACTAGGTAACAACACACTGGTATGTAAGGCAGATAACCCAGTGGCCACTGGCCACCTCCCCAGGTTAGATTCTGCACCTCCGTTTCCAAATGGGCACTCTACTTACATCTGACACAAAGGTCCCTTGAAATGGCTGCTACAAGATGCCTTACATGTGGCAGATGCACATTGCATGGCCCTAACCCAACTGTCCATGCTAAAACTAAAGGTGGAATACTTACTAATGATAAAGGGACGATAGCATACATAGTAATTGAGGGTGAATAACCAAATACGTCTATCAGTCCAACCTTTTCATCCTCCTTTTCCCCCTACTTAACAGTTGATCCGAACGGCAGTATATGTATTAATACCAGTAATCCTTAATATTTTTAGTTTTAGAAACTTGTCTAGCCCACTTTTAAAGCTATCAATGTACTTCCATTTCCATATCTGCTGGAAGACAGTTCCACCATTCTCACTGTAAAGAAACCTTTCCTAACCTGAAGATGAACTTCTTTTCTTCCAATCTTAAAGGTGTCCACGTGTCCTATGATTATGAACTATAGTGAACAATGCAACAGAGAGTTTTTTTGTATGCCCATTAATATATTTGTATAAAGTGATCACATCCCCATCACTTCACTAATGTAAACAGCCCTAACTTGTCTAATCTGCCTGCATAGTCAAGCCCCTTCTACCTTTATTATTTTACCAATAAATTGTGCCAAACTGTGGAACCAACCACAGGCGCACCTAGAAGACCCCCTAACTAGGCAGATAAATGGAGGAGCCCCAGGATTGCCACAAATGTATATATCGATCCTTGTACCAACCAAACAGTACAAACTAATATAAGCAACTTGTGTAGGTAGAGAAACCTTTATCACCTTTATTGAATAAAATCACACTACTGTATAGCTGGCCAGCTACAAACCCCCCTAGCAAAGTCTATAAAATAAAATATATAAATACATAAGTCAATAATATCGCAAAAGCTCTATAATAATAAATATATTATAGGTAGTCAGATCCCTTTAAAGGAAACTCCACACTCATAAGAACCTCTTTTAGAAAGAAAGGCCTCTTTAAAATATGTTGATATATCTTAGTTTTGTCCTTTAAATTCATTACTGTATGTCCTATGCTTCTGGGTGCCTCATGGAAACTGAGCAATTTAGAAACTTGTTACTGAGCCTTTACTGAGCCTGGGCATACTCAGAAGAGGTAGACAGGGGATAAACATTCAGTCATTGGTTGTGATGTCAACTGTCAAATCCATAACTGACAGTTTCTAACTGGAAGAACCAGGAAACAGAAAAAGGGCAACATGACATTGTGCAGGATTTCAGGTTAGACTTATATATTTCAGATTTCAAACTATTACTGTTAAGATTTTGGGGGTTGATTTACCTGTATGTAAGTTTTCATTTTGGGGCTGGACTTGCGCTTTAATGAATGAGATAATGTGTCCCAGTATTTACCTCTGGTAACGATGTTGGAAATAATGTTGGCAATCCTCTGGTCCCCCAGACAGGGCACTTGAGTGTTGTCCGTGGCTTAACGCACTTGGGATCTGCCGTGGATACAAGGTGGGTAGCAGACTCAATTTGTGCCGATTTGTTCCACCCGTAGCGGTGCATTTACCTTGCCCTCAGCTGTTACCAATAAAGGACTTCCTCCTTCCGGTTTACTACGTCACTATACCGCTTTCACTCAGTGGAGCTTCATCAGGTAGTGACGCCACCCTCCATACTAGTCCATTTATAGATCCAGGACTCATTCATTGCTACACTATACAAGTATATAGCCACATTATGTACCAGACCACATATATCACTTCCACCAGGAGTGTACCTTTGCATACACTATCAGGTATATGACCACATTACATGTACCAGAACACATATATCACTTCCACCAGGAGTGTAATAGTATATACCAATATAGATCAGAGAAAAGGGACTAATTCCATTTGGTCATTCAGACCCTTGGTTTCATACTATTATATCAAAGATGTACCTTTGTTCAAGTTTAAGGAGTTCTTTATCTAGATCTCCATCCCTAATCATAAGTTTCTGACTTAACCCTCCCATTGCCAAAAAAGCGCTATTATTAAAAGTTTGTGCATTCTAAAAAGTGCTTATAAAATATGGGCAATGATTAAATCATGTTTTCCACCCCTCTTTAAGTTTAGTAATCGCTGTCTGTGTTCCCCAATCCTCATTTTTATATTGACGTACTAGCAAAAGTGTGCCTGTTGTGCACAGTGGGAAATATGTGGGTGTATGTTTAGCTATATGTGGATACAGATGATATAAAATCTTTATACACACTACTACTATAAAATTTAGGGATTTGTACAAGTAAAATAAAGGCAAGATATTAAAAATAAAAGAAATCCAATGAAATCTGGTTCTATTAGTCTCCATAGTTCAGTAGAAACACCACAGGAAATACACTGTTGTACAGACTTGAATCAATCTTCCCTGTTAAATTTCCAACCAAATAGATCAATAGGAGATCCATTGGGTCATTCTATATTAAAGTTATCAATCTGTCTTTCAATACTCTCCCTCCCCATTAACTCACAGCTGTCACCAGGGATTCTGTTAGAGAGGGATCACTATTGGTAAATGTGTTAGAGAGGGATACTATTGGTAAATGTGAGGTCCTATAGAACCCAGTCTGTCCTGTCATGTTTTTCATTATTGTTATTACATTTTATCAGTTCAGGACACATGTTCATGGCTTCTATATGGGTCTGTCTGTTGCTTAAAGGGCATGTCCACCCTTATAAAAAAAAAATTCCCATATAATAGAATGCCTTCCCCCAGCCCCAACCACTATAAAATAAATTTAAGAAGTGCCCAAATCTTTACTTACTTTCCCTCTCCCTCCTCTGACGCCCGCTTTCTGCTTGCAAGCAGGGGGCGGGACCAGCAGCCACGTCCGTGATTGGCTGAGAGGCAGCCAATCACAGACGTGGCTGCCGGCTTCTCAGAATGCTGGAGGAGAGAGGGAAGGAGTAGAGTTCTGGGGACTTTCTTAAAATTATTTTTTGCGGTTGGGGTCTGGGGGAAGATATACTAATGTATGGGCAAGGGTTTTATGTAGGGGGAGATCGCAAAACAGGAGGGAGAGGGAGGGGAGAGGGCTGCAGTACCATGCCAAACTCTCCCGGAGGCAAGACAGGAGGCAGAGTCCTATATGGACTCTGCTATCCTCCTGGTGGGCAGTTTTTTGGGACCTTTGGGGGGGGACTACAGGAGACCACACGGAGCTGGGATGTGAGGTAAGGATTTTATTACACTACATGGTGGGGCCATTAGTGGGGGGGATTATAGTTTTGGGGGTGGACATGCCCTTTAAATAATGTAATAAACCATTAACTCACTTCATTGTCTCAGAGAAATGAGCATGGGATGTTTTCCTTTCAGTCCCCCTATCATATAGATATCCCTCCCTGTCCAGCAAACAGCAGCACTCCTTTTTGTCTATTGAGAGGGGAGGGGTGAGTTAGGTGGAGAGTGAGAGATGTTTTTACAAAAGACTGTCACATTTTTTACAAAGGATTTGACATATGTCTTGCAACTTCCTACTACACTCAGAAAATGTTTTGATTTGCTAACACTGCTGTCAATCTATATTAAGCAAACCATTGCTTAACACTAAAAGGGAATTGAGAAATATTGTTCCTTTGTAACTCTCAATTGCTCCCTGTAAACTTCCTGGGGTGTGGCATAACAGTCCATTTTGAAGATACCATTACAAACAGGAGGGGGGACTACTAAGTGCTTTATTTTGTTATATATTTTGTCTTATTTACATTTCTATATACTTTAATGTCATTACTACATATCTGTTAATATTGATATAACTATTTAATGCTTAAACAACACATAACACTGTCCTATGTATTTTACTTTTACCACCCCCACCAAAATAGTACTCCAAAAAACCCAATGTATTCCCCATGAATTATAAATGTATTTATATATATAAGGGATGTAGCGATATTTTATAAGATTTTGCTAGTGGGGTTTGTAGCTGGCCAGCTATATGTGTGATTTTATTCAATAAAGTGATGTTTTATATATAATTCTGTATGATTTTTGTCTATTCTCTACCTACCAGGTTGCTATTTGTTTGTACCTTTATTATTTTAGTTGCCATTCTCTGAATTTCTGAAATCTTCTATCTCCTGATGTCCCTTTTGTATATGGGATCCAAAACTGCACTGCATATTCCAAATCAGGCCTTACCCCAGTGCCTTGTAAAGAGGGAGAATAGATTTTTTTTTCTATCTTGAATCTATTCCCCTTTTTACATAAAAATATCTTACTACCTCTAGCCATTGCTGCCTGTCATTGTTTGCTACAGCTAAGTCTGTTATCTAACCATAAAAAAAGAGTATATACGGTACTGTACATGAAAGAATGGGCTTTCCTATTCTAAGATCCAAAATATCCATAAATACCTACTGTGAAGTTACTGTAAGCAATTTTCTCTTCTACCTAAAACAAAGAAGTATCGAATCCATTTAGAGTCTTTAGTAATCGTATTATTCTTCCTTCCACGTGTCTATATATTTAATGCAATTTTAAAGAAGTGGTACAGGCTCGCTGTGAAAACCACACAGAAACGCTATTCACGCACTTAAGAATTTCTCTCCCCCCCACCAAAATTAGACTTTTAGAATTTGGAGATACTGCCCAAAGTAAGCTCTTTTTTATCATTTAGCAAGAAACTTTAAGGAAAAGATGTAAAATAACCGCTAGTGTTATTTCACTATGTAAAATAACTATGTGGTCATACATTAATCTCCGGTATCTGTAAATAACACCTGTTACTGTTAAAGTAACACCCGTTATTGTAAAAATAACACCCATTAGTGTAAAATAATGGCCAATATTGTATTGCCTGCAAATCACTCATATTCTAGCATAATTTTGTGTGCACATGCACACTTCTGGTAAGTATACTTATAAGCCTCGCACATACATTTAAACCTAAATTAGCTTTCATACAAATTTTAGTTTTTATTTCTTAAGACAAAATCAGAAATTATGTTATTTGTGAGAATTATCGCTTTTTTTCCCTAGGCATATAATCAAACCGATTTGCACCTGTTGTTAATGAGGAGTTGTATGTATGTATGTGTATGGGGGGATTCTATTAAAGAACCCAATATATGTATGTTTATATGCCAATGTTAACTGGTCCAATGGCTGCAGCCATTTTATATTTGAAAAGAAGAGTGATAGAGATACTATTACTATTCATTATATCAAAGTGCATGGTTTGCTGCAATAAAGCATGTTTTAATTAAGCACAGCTGAACTCTGGCTTACCAGTGTCAATTTTTTTAATGCATTTTTTTATTCATAATTTCACCAGTATAAGATGTTGTGGCAAAGTCATTTCAACATGTCTCAGTGGAAAATACTAGCAACATACTTATTACAGTCTTTCTATGAACAGAAACAAAATTAAATATTGTAAACAAAAGAAAAGCATGGTATGATCATATTGGGTGTGTGAGTGTAATTAATTCTATAAATATTATAAATAAATAAGAAAAATACAGCAGGTGAAAAGGTATCTCACATCACTAAATTGCAGGGAGAATGGATACCATCTATTTGAAAACAGCCCTTAAGGCATGCGCACTATAGAGGGTTAGTACCAGGAAGAGGTCGGAGATTTTCATCTCTCCAGTGGTGGATCGCTAGAAAGGTAAATATACCTTCATCCCTGGCTCCTGATCAATTGATTGAAGAACTGGAGGTAAGGCATAGCTCATTAACCTCCCGTATAAAGAATAGTTCACTTTTCGAGTGGACTATTATTCCTTTAATGGGACATACAATAAACTATCTGGTGTCAGAGGGAACGCATACATCTTTTAAGACTGGAAGAAAAGAAGTTCAGTCTTCAAGTTTGGTTTTGGTTTTACTGTGAAAACAGTAAAACCATGGACCTCTCTTCCATTGGACATGATGGCAGGTTCATTGAAAAAACTGGATGAGGTTTTTAAAAATAAAGAATGTTGCATGTTACTTACTGGTATTGATGCATAAAGTTTAAGTTGATCCAGGGATATTTCCGATTGCCACTTGGAATCAGGAAGAAATTCTTTCCCCCCCCCCCTTTTTTTTTGCCTTCCTCTGGATCTGGAGTTAGGCAGGAACTGTGGGGTTTGCTTAGTAGGTTGAACTAGATGGAAGTATGTCTTTATTCAGCCTCAAATACTATACTAATAACTAACCAATGCAACCAATATAGATAAGAACTCTGTATTACCATTTCAGGTTGCTTAAAAGATCTAACACTAAATAGTATGACAAAGAATATATAACATATGACAATAATATTACTAATTTTATCAAAGAATGGAATCAAGTGAAAGTAGATTTAATGCCTTTGTCTAGCTCATTATATACCGTATAGTATCAAGTATAAACTGAGTTTTTCAGGCTGTAAAGACAAGAGTCAAGTCACTTACTCTGCAAATCTGGCTGCAGCTTGCTCGCTGCTTGTACTAATCTGCCGGCAGTACAGGCAGTGAGCGGCTGCCGGATTTGCAGAGTGAGTGAATGAACAAGCACAGATGGATGTAATACCGACTTACTGGTAAGTCCTCTGAACAGGGAGGAGGGTGAGAGTGCTTGCCACTGCAGATGTTTGTAAACTACAACTCCCAGCTACTAAAGCATGCTGGGAGTTGTAGTTTACAAAAATCTGGAGTGCCAAGTTATGAGGCTTTAATTTCATTTTAAATGGACAGCAGAATTCTCATACAGTAATAGCCAAATCCCGATTTTTTTAATTTTTGCCCCTATCCTACCCCTTTAGTTAGGTCCTATTTCTATACTCTATTTACCTTATCTATCAAGTTTCTGATGTATTTGTTTGTTTTATGTGGTTTTCACATTCTGAGTTGGGGCACGTATATAGATTTATCACTGTGAATTATGGTATGTCCCTTTAAAAGGCAAACCTGGAGTGTGATTTTGTTACCTATTTATAGCCCTATGATGTAAGGTTAGTCAGGCCTCTGATGAAGTGCTGTTTGTAGCATGAAACTTGTCAGGTGGGACTAGTGTGGAGTTCTATGTTGGTGATCTGAAATAAACTTATACTTTGATGGATGTCGTGATCGGTTGATGCGCTGTCCCTGGTGTGGGTTTGCTGTCTGTGTATATTGATATCGAGTCCAGCGAAGGGCTCGGGAAAGGAGTCCAGCCTACCCATTTAAACACAGGAGTGAATCCAATTCATATATATTTTTATAACATGAATTACTGTGGAAAGCTTTAATGTAAAATTTTGTAGTCGGACCCTTTACTGATTGACTGTTTAAGGGTTTTATTATAATGTATAAATACTTTCATTTACCTGCCACAAGAAAGTCAGCATTTAAAACAAATGTCGGTTTTCTTATGGATTGTAGCAGTTAGTCACTGCCGTCACTGTGCCATCATGACCAATGACGGATTTGGTATAGATGTACAACTGCTTACTAAATATCCAAAATTCAGTTTTGTTTTGGGGTGGGTGGGAGTGTCATTATTGTCAAGACAGATAATAAAATTCTGTAATTGGAAAATTGTCTGCTATATTTCTCAAACCTATAGACAATTGTGTTTTTACCATGCTGTATGTATGTATCATAGAGTTTGTCAGACATTTCTGAAAAACTGAGCTAAAACAAAACAAAACATTGCTTTCATAAATAGGCTAAAAGTTGTATAATGTAAAAAATTCCAAGAAATTGCTTAGCAAAAATAGACTATTTCCAAATCTGCTGGCACTGAAAGGGTTTTAAAAAAATCCTGTTGCACTATTACCATTTCCTGTGGTCCCAAATAATCATGCCCTAGTTACTGCATTCCCCAAAAATGGGTCTTGCCATAAAAATTAGTAATTTTCTATTTCATGTTTATTCTTTTGTTATAACTTCAAAATATATTTGAACCAATGTACAAATCTCAATAATATGTACAATTGATATAATGTTGTGTTTAAAAGCATGTGTTTCATCAAAAACTAACAAAAAACCTATTGAACACTAAAAATGAGTAATTTTATATTTTCTAACCTGCCTGAATCCTAGACAGCTAGCTATGTTAATGAGGTGCCATTAGTAGCAGGTCTTGTGCATACAGCATTAAAAGGCTCCTCACTAGTTACACTTAATGAGTCTGACAATGGATATATTTTAGGCTACTTTCACATGAATAGTATTGTGTCTGTTTCTGAGTAGATCCAAATGTTTAACAGCCAAAATGTATGCAGCATTTCTTCAATGGTAACCGCTCAGTAAACATGTTAACCCATAAGAAAACTATACCCAAGCAAAAAAAGCTGCTTGTATGGAAATAACTGTCAGCAATCAGCAGTTTCAGGAGCCAAAAGTAATCAATGTCTAGCTTGCTTTACAAAACTGGCTTTTACAAAGCAGTCACCAAAGCATATACCAAAATAAACAGTATAACCATAACTAGTCCTTCGTTTTACTCTCCAACAGATATAGTTTCCAGAGAATACATTAATTATCATGTAAAAACATAATATTGTACTCTTATCTTCTTTAAAAACACACCTATATGTGGTTTATCCACAATTAACAGCTCACATAAGTAATATTATTTAATAACTGGCTGTGGCAGTTCCTGTTTGGGGAAAAAAGGCATAAATTTAAGGGGCCAACATAGCATAGTGAAGTTATTGGTCAAACTCAATTAAGGACAGCATATTCGACCTAGTGCACAGTCTGTATATGCAATAAACTTGTAGATAAGTAGAATTAGATGTCTTCTATAGAATCACCTTTGGAATTCACTTATAATGTACTGTGCCTTTATCACTATAGGTGGTTATTGTCATTTTCATCTTGGACTCCTTTAATATCTTCAGCACTTGCTTGTTAGAACAAATGTATTATTTTTAGATTAAAAAGTTTCTGTTCTGAGATTTTTCCCCCCAAAAATGCTCACTTCTCTTGTAGATAGGCTTCTGCTCATCCGGTACCTTCAAAGAATTCAAATCCTTCACAAATGTTCCTGCAGAAAATGTAGTAAGGTGATCTCATAGTGTTCTCCAGACTCAGGGCAGCGGATACTGTGTCTTTCGTTAGGATAAATCTAAAAATACAGTAAATGTATGGGGGAAAAAAATTAACTACCTCATAATACATCTAAAAAATAATGCAATGGAAAAATTCATATTTACTTAAATGGACACAAACAAAACAACACCTAGTTTTTAAACTGTTCGCCTATAATTCGTACTCATTTATCTATAGATTAGTTTAACGCTACATGTTTTGCGGTCTGTTTTTTCCTGTTTCCATAAAGAAACCTAGCTCATTATAATAGCATATTTACACAAACAACAAATGAAGAGAATGCGTGAGTAAACAAATATATATAACTAACAAAAGAAGATATATAGGTAAATAAGCACATCATTTTGCAGGTTGGGTGAATAGAAACCCAATGTATCAGGTCTGCAGTTAGGTTGGTTGATTTCAGGTGCCCTTATAATGTATGAGTTTATATTCGTGATATGCAAGGCCCAGAAGTTGAACCAGTTCAAGTTTCTAGTGAACACCGATATGGCTGCATGAAAGGAAAGGCTCCAAGCCAGATCAACAATGGGACTTGCAAATCAAACATTTTTAAGTACACACATTACTAGTTTATGCCAGTGTCCATAAGCTAATCAAAAATTATTTGGTCCAAAAATGAACTGCATCATGCATAGTGGCACAGTGAAACTGAGCAAAAGTTTTAAGCAGATGTAAAAAAAAAAAAAAAAAAAATGCTGTAAACTAAGAATGCTTTAACAAATTGCATTGTTAATTGGTTGTATGTCTGTGGTCATAGTCCTGCTTCAGAATAAATCTGGAGCAAACCAGCATTGAGGACACCATTAATCTTACCAAAATACCCAACTCCATTTGCATAAATGCAGCCACAAACTTGCAAAGAACCTCCACCATGCTTTACTTTTGTGAACACTCACACTATTGTACCACTTTCCAAACTTGTTACAGCCAAAATTTCACATCTCAGTCCAAAGCACCCAATGCCCTCTTTTATACCCCAGTGGTTATGCATTTTTGAGTCACTTGGCCTTATTGCCATGTGGGAGGTATGGCTTTTTGGCTACAATTTTTTCCATGAAGACCTTCTACCTTCATTTGCCTCATCAAATTTTCATGCATGTCCACTTGCATCCACGGTCCTCAGTTGTCCTAATTTCTTTGTGAATTTTCAAAAGAGCTTTAAAAGCATATCACCTGAGTTGAAATCTATTTACAAGTGACAGGAAAATGCGAGCAAGGCAAAAAAAGACTTTGAAAGATGGAGAAAGATGTACTTGCCCTTTAATGTAAAGATTAACAGGCAGCCAAAAAGAGGATTTTTATGTCTTACTCACCTGTAAAATCCCTTTCTCTTAAGCCGTAAGGGGGACCCAGGAACGCAGGGGTTAAGCACCTCTCTTCAGGAGCGGACACTTTAAATTGAAGGAAGTAGACTCCAGTGCTCCTCCCCTCCTTTATAACTCACCCAGCACCGGAAGCCTCCTTCAGTTGGTCCCAAAGAGGGAGCGTAAGTCAAGTAAAGATAGAATATATATAAAGAATAAAACAAGAACCTTAACAGGCAACAGGCCTACCGACAACCATGTCAAAACACAGGGAGGGAAGTACCTGGCCAGAGTCTGAGAAGAGGCCCTACCTCCCCGACGGGGACCCGCCAGGAGAACGAACAAGGCCTGAGTGGAACGGATTCCTTCCTTCCGTGCGAGCGATGTAGACTTTTAGAGCCTTCACCACATCCAGACAACCCTAAGGGTTCGAAAGGAGGCCTTTTGAGTGCCCTAAGAACCAACGCTAGGTCCCAGGATTGAACCGGAGAACAAACCGGAGGGCGCAAATGCGCTACTCCGTGTAAAAAGGTTTGGATATCCTTTCTGTTTGCCAGTTTCCGATGGAAATAGATCGACAGAGCAGATATCTGACCCTTGATAGCACTCAGAGAAAGACCACCATCAAAACCCTTCTGAAGGAAGCTAAAGATTCTAGAAAGAACAAACCTGGAAGGAGGAAAGCCCTCGGAAGAGCTCCATGAGACATACCGTTGCCAGACCCTATAATAGACCTTAGATGAAGAAGGTTTTCTAGCCGCCAGCATAGTGGGTATGGCCGACACTGGCACACCGCGTCTTCTCAGTATAGCGGATTCAAGCGCCATGGCGTTAAATGAAGGCGTTGAAGGTCTGGATGATGGAAGGGACCTTGTAGGAGTAGGTCTGGGCGTAGTGGAAGAGACCATGGGTCCCCGACTGACATGGAGAGGAGATCTGAAAACCAAGCCCTCCTCAGCCACCGCGGAGCAATGAATATCACTGGAACTCGTTCCCGCTTTATCTTCTTGAGGGGTCTGGGAATCATCGGGGTTGGTGGAAACACGTAAACTAGATAAAAATTCCAGGGCACCACCAAGGCGTCTATCAGGACCGCAAGAGGGTCCCTCGTCTTGGCGCAAAAGACCAGAACTTTGCGGTTGTCCCAAGATGCCATCATGTCGATGTCCAGTGGTCCCCATCTTTGGGTTAAATCTTTGAACACCTCTGGATGTAACGCCCATTCTCCAGGATCTAGAGTGACTCGACTGAGAAAATCGGCCTCCGTATTTAGTATTTCGGGAATGTAAATTGCCGATATTGCGGGCACATAACCCTCTGCCCAGGTCAGGATCCGGTGCGATTCCGCCATGTGCCATATCGCTTTCTCGTGCCTCCTTGATGATTTATGTAAGCCACCGCCGTGGCATTGTCCGATTGTATAAGGACATTCTTCAAAAGGTCTGTCCAATGGGATAGGGCCATGAAAATCGCCCCTAATTCCAGGACATTGATTGGCAAACAGGATTCTTCCTTGGTCCATAAACCTTGTACCTGTTGAGAGTCGCAGACTGCTCCCCATCCCTGGAGAGAGGCGTCCGTGGTCACCACCCTCCAAACGGGAAGAGATAGACTCTGAGAGATGCTTCTCTAGAGTCCACCATGTTAGAGATGACCGGATCGGCTGTGGGAGGTGAATCCGAGAGTCCAGTGACTGTTGGGATTTGTCCCAAAAGCGGAGCAGATATCTCTGATGGGGACGAAGATGAAAGAGAGCGTACGGAACCGCTTCCACTGAGGACACCATCTTCCACACCAGACGCATTACCTGTCTGATAGAAAGTCTCTTGGATGTTTGAGCTCGAAAGGTCAGACTCCTCAGTGACGAAACCTTGTCTTGGGGTAGGAAGATTTTGTGAACGGCCGTATCGAACAGCATCCCTAGGAAGACCATGCGTTTTGATGGAGTTATCGTAGACTTCATCCAATTTATGATCCATCCGAAACGCGACAGGATTGTAATGCACTGAGACACATGGGATTGTGCTAACTCGAGGGTGTCCGCCTTTATCAGGAGATCGTCTAGATAAGGGAGGATGAAGTTCCCCTGGAGCCGAAGAAAGACGGCTTGGCAGGTCATTACCTTGGTGAACACCCGAGGCGCTGATGCTAGGCCGAATGGTAAGGCTGTGAATTGAAAATGTCGGGAACCTATGGCAAATCTTAGGAAACGATGGTGACCGTCCCATATAGGAATGTGGAGGTACGCGTCCTGGATATCTAGGGATGCTAGATAGTCGTTCGGCTCTATGGCTAAGATCACTGAGCGCAGAGATTCCATCTTGAATCTGAATTTCTGTACATAGGTATTGAGAACTTTGAGGTCCAAAACCGGTCGAAAGGTTCCGTCCTTCTTTGGTACTAGAAACAGATTTGAAAAGAACCCCCGAAATTTTTGGTCTTCCGGGACCGGGGATATAACCCGAGTCTGTAGGAGAGATTGCACACAGTCGTTCAGAGCCATGCGGCGCTTGAGGCATCTTGGAACCCGGGAAGGAAAGAAATGCGGAAGAGGCTGGGAAGAGAATTCTATCCGGTAGCCGTTGGTGAGTACCTCCATAGTCCAGGAGTCTGTGGACGGAAGTTGCCATTCTTTGTAGAAAAACCGAAGGTGACCTCCGACACCATGCTGTAACGGGTAGTCATGCTTGTTTGTGTTTGTCTCCGCCTGTTTTAAAGGCCCCTCTTTTGGAGGGCCAGGGCGTAAAGGATCTTTGTCCCTGATGGGCCGGAAAGGGGTTTGTAGTCTCCGGCTGAGTGCGGTTGGAAGGACGGGACCGCACTCAGGACGATGGAAGGATGATGATCGCCGAAAGGTTGGGAAACGCCGAGCTCTAGACTGCGGAAGGAAGGTACTCTTACCGCCTGTGGCCTGGGCTATGATCTTTTCCAGTTCCGGTCCGAACAGAAGGCGCCCCAAAAATGGGAGGGTGGTCAAAGCCTTCTTAGAGGCAGGATCCGCCGCCCAGGCTTTTAGCCACAAGGATCGTTTAGCCACCGTAGTGGCTGCTGATGATATATGGCTGCGTCAGACAATTGTTGGATGATGTCAATCAGGTGACTGTCCGACGAATCCTTAGCCACCTCTTGGTAAAGTTGGTCCAGCCATGCCTCCATAGCTTTGGCTACCCAAGCGGAGGCAAAGGTGGGGCACAGGGCTGCGCCGGAGGCCGCAAAGGATGTCCTCAAGAGACCTTCTAGTCAGTGGGATCCTTGAAAGTGGCGGCCTCCGCTAAAGGGATGGCTGTGGCCCTGGAACGTCTCGCCAAGGGGGGTCTACCGCTGGAGGTACGGACCACCTATCAACGTCCGACTTGGGGAAGGGAAACATCATTTGGAAGTTTCTAGAAAAATGGAGTTTCTTTTCTGGGTATGCCCATTCCTCCAAAACGATCTGTTCTAATTGATCGTAGGAAGGGAAAGTTGCCGTCGTTCTCTTGGGACGACTAAACAAGGATTTGGCCGGATCTGTTGGTTCCCCCGGTTCCTGAATGTTCAGAACCTGCAAAACTGATCTAACGAGATCGTCAATAGTCTCCGGAGTGAAGGTGGTCTGAACTTCCACTTCAGAAGCTAGGGAATCTAGTTCTCCCTCTTCCGATTCCTCCCTTTCCTCCGAGGGGTTCTCTTCCCCGATAGAGGAACCTAAGGGCTCCGAAGGCCTAATCGCTCTTTGCGGCCTAGCGTCCGTTCCGGGAGGAATTGCGGACTGTAGTACCTGGGATATAGAGGCCGATAGTACAGACATAGAATCCGTTAAGGATCTAGCCCAGGCTGGTTCGGACTCCAGAGGGGGGGCCCCCCTGAGGGTTATGAGCCATAAGAGACCCTGGTGGGGGATTTTGTAGAGAAACAATGGAAGCCCGAAGAGATTTTGCCCACTCGGGTTCCTGATCGTTAGGCGGAATTTGAGGGGGCTGAAGATCTTGGTTTGCACTGCATGGTTCGCATAGTGGACCAGAGTGACCGGTTGGCAACTTTGTCTGGCATAAGGCACAGACGTAGGAGATCGCTGGTGCGGATTTGGCTGATTTTGCGCGGGGAGCGGGCTTCTTCTTGTTTGACATGACTGTCTTGGTACCAGGAGGAATAAAGAGGAAAAAAGGGAAGAATGTTTCTTTTTTTGTCTATGTGTGAAAAGAAACCAAGAAAAAAACGAAACCCAAGGTAAATAATTGTACAGTGGGAAGGAGAAGAGAAAAACAAAAGGGGAGTACTTATCTGTATTCCTTGAAGAGATGGAGGAGACTCCCGGTGTGTAGATGCTGCGGCAGGAACAGGGAGGATCACCAGGCCGGCCGCAGAGAAAAAGACCGGGAGAAGGAGAGGAAGAGGCCGGAAGTCCCGCCCCCGGCCGCCAATCAGAGCTGCGAGGAGAAGGCGAAAGTCCCGCCCCCCGAGAGAAGCCCGGGAGAAGGAGCGAGGGAAGTAAGTCCCGCCCAGGAGAAGGAACGAAGGAGGTAAGTCCCGCCCCCAGCAGCCAAGCGATCTCCTACAGCCCCTGGGGACCCTTCAGCTGGGCCAGGTACGGAGCGGGAAGCAGCAGCCGACCGCTGGTTGCCCGCTCAGGCGGAAGGGGGGTTCTGACCATTTTAGACCCGAGGGTCATGATGGTCAGCCCTTCCGCAGCACTAGCATGGGAACTGTCCCTGCTGAATGCTAATCCCACGTAGGAAGCCGGTGGACTTACCCTGAAGTCATCTTACCACCGGCTCCATTCTGCAGTCTGGGAATCCAGGATTAGGGAGAAGTCCTCACTCCTGAAGCGGACACTTAAAACTGAAGGAGGCTTCCGGTGCTGGGTGAGTTATAAAGGAGGGGAGGAGCACTGGAGTCTACTTCCTTCAATTTAAAGTGTCCGCTCCTGAAGAGAGGTGCTTAACCCCTGCGTTCCTGGGTCCCCCTGAGGCTGTAAGAGAAAGAAAGTATGTCATGTGTATCAAAACCTGTTTGGTATGTGGGTATATTTCTACTTCTTTTCCATAAAATTGTAATTTAAATTAACATGGATAACTTTGCAACTATACAATTGTGAACATTCAGTCTAATGCTAGCCATACACTGGCTTTACATTACATTGAACCTATATCAATGTTGAGCAAAATGACAGTTTTACCAGCAACATTCCTGTAATGTTTCCTGACTAGATCATTGTCCAGATTGGTTAAGGTGATTTTCAGAAAATTGCAGGAACATCGGGAGGCATTTTGATTAATGTATGGCTAGCTTTATAGGTCAATGCATTATTACACTAACAAAATACGTTTTCTTTATATTTTCTACCTGAAGTTGATATGGTTTTCCTGCTCGAATCAGCTGAGATAACAAGAAATTTGTGTGAAAAAAGTGTACATTCTCATCCAAAAAACCATGAAGGATCAGGAGACGATGAGGCCTAGTGAGAAGAGGAATTTTAAACATAAAAAATAAAAAGGTAAAAAAGTTTTCCGATCACCAAATAGTGGATTATTTACATACTCGTTTGGAAGTTTGTCCACAATCAAAGCAGCAGATCCAGCCTCATACCCAGCCTGATTATTTTCTGGTGTATCCATGTAACGTTCTGTATATCCAGTGTCATAAGCCATCCACAGTGTTACTGGTGCACCAGCAATAGCCACCTAAATGGAAAAGATAAATACAAGCCAAATCACTTTATTCCTAATTTGTATTAATTTTACAGACCTCTCTAAACATCCAAATTACTCACCTTAAATACATCTGGTCTCTGGATGATTCCCATAAGAGAAAGGAATCCCCCATATGACCATCCATGAATAGCCACTCTATCCAGATCAACAAACCCAAACTGCTCTGCAGCAAAATATAAGCCCTCCACCTGGTCTTGAATCTCAACCTGACCCTAAGGGCCCAAAAAAGATTATTGAAATAAGCAAAAAATAGCCAAATTAATTATTTGCTCTAGAATATTACTTAAAAGTGTTTGTATACTGAAAAATTAATTTGCGTCATGGCTTCAATACAATTCTTGTTTTGCTCAGACTCTGACCACTGACCTGACTATTTTCCCTTTTACCAACTGTCAAAACTGCATACAGCTTACAGCACACCAACTGTCAAACCATTCCAGCTACAGCAAAACTGCTTCCAGAAATGCTGAAATGTAAGATGTTTCAGATTGGATAGCTAATGAATCAGGGGTCAGATCAAACAAAAATGGTACAGTGATAGTTGGGATGAATTATAGTTTCCATAATGGATAATTTAAATTTTTCCAGTGTACATACCCTTTAAGTCAATAGAATAAAATCACTTTTGCTCACCATCTTGTTCTTAAGTGCTCCTTCAAAGGAGAGTCCTCTATGACAGGACCCACGTCCATCTATTACAACTACTGCATATCCAAGGTGTGCTAGAGTGTTAAGACGCAAATATTTCATTCCTTTAAAAGAGTTACTGACTAACTGTACCTGTTGAAATAATAAAAAGACACAATGAGATTAAAGCAATAACATGTTACAAATTTTTATTAGACTCCACGAATAGGCCTTCTAAATAAATTTAAAAGCTTGATATTTCATATTTTATGGTTTATTTGCTGCTCTGGTGAACTAAAGATAAAAGACATTTGATATTATACTCTACACAGTCAAATTAGATTCTTTTGGAAAATACTAAATAATTGGGAAAAAATCCTTGCTACCAGCTTTCAAGTTCTCAGGACAATTTCATGTTATTAAACAGCATACCGTAAATACAGAACAGTAAAAGTAAAAAGGGCATGGAATGCCAACAAAATAAAGTATTTAACATTTTTTAACAATTTGAACCAGTCCTTAAAAAAGGAACAAAAATTAAAAATTTGTAAAATGTGCACAATTACATTTTAAATGCATGAGAAGCCACCTCATGCAAAATAAGCCGCAATGTAAGTCAAAGCATTTGCACTCATATAGGTGTGGCATAGAGGAGACAGCAGTGAAGGCAGAGGTAGTACACTACTGCATGTGGCAAATACCACATTCCTGTTTGCAGACAACACTGGTTTCTATGCCAAGGCTTAGTAAAACTTCTCCATGAACCTATTTAATGTAAAAACCAGCACTTAAAGAGAATTTTTATACTTACGTAAAATGCTTTTCTCTGAAGCCAAAGGGGGACCCAGGCACAATGGGGGTTAATTTCCGACCCCAAGGAGCGGCCACTTTTAAATTCTGTGTGTTTATGTCTGGTGACGTAAATACAAAGAGCCCTAACCACATCCCAACAGTGAAGCTGTCTTTCCTTGAGAGAGGGAGGAAAAGGATAAAAGGAAGGGGCAATGATATCCTGGTTAAGGTGGAAGGATGATACCACCTTTGGCAAGAACCGAGGATGTGGTTGCAGAATTGCGGTCGTGTAAAAAGTCATAAGTAGGCCAGGTCTACTGAGAGAGCTGCAAGTTCTGAAGCTCTGCATATCGAGGAAATAGCCAATAGAAAGATGGTTTTCCACAATAACAAAGTCAAGGGAATTGACTCTAGGGGCTCGAAGGGGCGAGACCTAAGGGCTCTGAGAACCAATGTTAGGTCCCAGGGTTAAATAGGCGTCCTCTTGGGAGGGCGAATGTGAGCCACCACTTGCAGAAAGGTGCAAACGTTCCTTTTCTGGGCTAGCCTAAGGTGGAAGAAAATGGACAGAGCCGAGACTTGACCCTTTAGGACACTTAGGGTGAGAGATCTGTGCTGAGGATGGCTTTCTGGCAGCAAGCATGGTTGGAATTACTGCTGGTGGGATGCCTCTTGATTTTAGGATCTCGGATTCAGTTTCCACGCTGTCAGGTGGAGGTATTGGTAGTCTTGATGGAGTAGAGAACCCTGCGGCAGAGGGTAGGGCTGCCTGATGTCATGGATAAGAAGTCCGAGTACCACACTCTGTGGGGCCAAAAGGTAACGATTAATATGGTGGGGACCCTTTCTATCTTGACTTTCTTCGGTAACCTGGGAATCATGGCGATTGGTGGGAAGGCAAAGACTAGGGAGAAACTCCAATGAAGCACCAGGGCATCCACCCCGCATGCCAGGGGATATATGGTTTTGGCACAAAAGATCGGATATTTTTGGTTGTTCCTGGACACCGTGATGTCCACAACTGGAGAGCCCCATCATTACACCAGTTGGTTGAAGACCTCTGGGTGCAGGGCCCATTCGCCTGGGTCCAGGACGTGGCGGCTGAGAAAATCAGCCTGTACATTCTGAATCCCTGGGATATAGACCACTGAGAGGGCTGAAATGTGAGCCTCTGCCCAGAACAGGATGATCTGAGTTTCGGCCATAGCAGAGTCGCTGCGTGTATTCCCTTGGTGGTTCAGGTATTGTGCCGTGGCATTGTCTGATTATATCCTGACGCACTTCCCTGTCAGGAAGGTGGTCCAAAAATACAGGGCATTGTGAATGGCACAAAGCTCCATAATGTTGATGGGCAGAGTGCTTCCTGTTGGGACTACTGCCCCTGAGCTTGGCCCGCCTCTAATAAAGCTCCCCAGCCTAGAAGGCTGGCTTCTGTTGTGACTAGCATCCAAGTCGGGAGGCACAAGTCTTTGCCCTTCAGCAGATGATGTGGTCTTGTCCACCAGTGTAAGGACTGTCTGATACGGAAAGGAATGGGCAGGGCCTGGACCAGAGAGAGGGAGGACAAAAGTTTAGGACATGTCTCTGCAGAGGTCTTAGGTGGAATATCTCATACGGGATCGCTTCGGCTGAGGACACCATTTTTCCAATGAGTCCCATGGCCTGTCTGATGGTGACCTGTTCTCTGGACATGTGGCATGCCATTGTTCGAAGGCTGGATGCCTTGTTGTCTAGTAAAAAAATCTGGTCTTTCTCTATGTCGAAAGACATGCCCAGAAAGGACATCCTCTGCAATGTGTGAAGCAAAGATTTTGGTAGATTGAGAATCCATCAGAAATGGGATAGTATCTCAATGCATCTGGCTACCTGGGATTGAGCCAGAATCTGGGATTGTGCCTTGACAAGGATGTCACCCAGGTATGGGAGTAAAAATATGTTCTGAAAACTAATGAATGCTGCTTGGCAGGCCATGATCTTGGTGAACACCCGAGGTGCCGTGGCTAGTCCGAATGGAAGGGTGGTGAATTGAAAGTGGGCTTGACCCACTGTGAATCTGAGAAATTCGTAGTGGCCTAACCAGATGGGAATATGGAGGTCTGCATCCTTGATATCCAAGGATGCTAGAAAGTCTCTTTTTTCTAAAGGTAAGATGACTGTCCTCAAGAACTCCATCTTGAAGCGGTATTTGTGGACATAGCAGTTTAGTGCTTTTTAGTGCAGCACTGGTCTGAACAGTCCCTCCTTCTTGGGTACCAGAAAAAGGTTTGAATAGAAACCGTAGTTTCTCTGAGAAGGAGGGACTGGAGAAATCACTTCCGCTGCCAGAAGGGAAAGGATTGCCTGATCTAGTGCTTTCTGTTTTACGGGACACCTTGGAAGCCTGGAGGATAGAAAACGTGGAGGCGGCAATCTATAATTCTATCCTGTTTTGACGAGGCCTGGGAGCCCAAAAGGGGCGAAAGGACTGAGACCTACGAAAAGTAGGGGATCTCCTTATTTTGCTCTGAGGCAGTATAGTGCACTTACCACCAGTAGACTGGGCAATAATTCTGTCCAGTTCGGGACCAAACAGGAGACATCCTGAAAATGGTAAACTAATGAGGGTCTTTTTGGAGGCCACGTAAGTAGCCTAAGCTTGGAGCCATAAGACCCTTCTAGCAGCAGTGACTGTTGCTGAGGTGCGGGCTATTAGGCGCATTGCTTCTAGAGTGGCAACTCTTACATATGATACTAATGTTGGGGAGCAGAGAAATCTTTGCCAGATCTCGCTGGCATTCAAGGATAATATCCTGAATCCAGGTCTCTGAGGCTTTTGCCACCCATGCTGAGGCAAACACTGGTCTACAAGACCTCAGTGCGGCAGTCCAGAGGATCCCTAAAGGTTGCCATGTCTGATAGGGGAATAGCAGTTGCCTCAGATAGTCTGGCCACTGGAGGGTCGACTATGGGAGCACTTGCACAGTGGTCCCCATCTGATTTTGAAAAGGGAAAAGAGTTCTTAAACTGTTGGCTGAGCTTTAGCGGTTTGTCTGCTGGCAATGTGACCGGAAACAATTAATGTTTCTCTTACGTCTAGAGAAAAAAAGTGCAGTAGGTTCCTGTTGCGCCTCTGTATCAGAGATATTTAGGGTCCGTATGGACGCCTTGATAAGGGCGTCGGTATCTATGGACGGATGGAAATTGTCAGCTACTGCCTCTGGGTCTCTCTCTCCTTCCTCGGAATAGGAGAGATAGAGAGGTGGAAGGTATGGGCTCTGGAACTGTATTATTAGTCCTCGCCGTAATATCTGTGCCCTGCTGGACCGTATGTTGGGCCATTTGGCATAGGGAAGCAGAGAGAATAGACATTTTCGGGTAATAATCTAACCCAAGCAGGTTTAGTCTCCTTGGTGAGAACCGCGGGAGCTGCCTGCACCACATGCCTTGTATTTTGATTCCTAATCTATGTAGGTTCTGAGGGATTTTTCCCACTCAGGCTCCTGCCTGGGGCCTTGCTCATGAGATGGGTCATGGGCCTTGCTGCAGGAATCACATAGTGGATCAGGGTGACTATCTGGCAACTTGGCATTGCATGTAGTGCAATTGTAATGTTGGATTATAGTCCCTACTGAATTTTTGCCTTTTTGGTGTCTGGGGCGGGCTTTCTCTGTAGCAGACATAGCTGCTGAGGGATAGGCAGGAGGAATAAAAAGAAAGGTTTTGCTTAGCTGGAGGATACTTCAGGACTAAGATCCTTGTGGGCTGGAACAGTTTTCCTTCTGTTGTAGCTGTATCCAAGATGGCCACCCCCACACGTGTAGCTGGGAGGTATAAGCTCCAGCTCTTAAAGCCTGCCAGTCTAGCAGCGTGGGTTAACAGGGGCACTATGGCATGTTACCCTTGCAGGAACATGCCAGCCAGTCAAGCAGCATGGTGTTAGGCACCCTCTCCGCAGTTTCCAAAGAAAGGTTAGTTTCTGGAAACATTTGTTTACCGTGAGCACAGAGGTGCACTGGTGATCCTACTCCTGAGCGAACACTTAAACTGGAGGAGGCTTCCGGCGCCCAGGTTCCTATAGCCAGGGGGTGGGACCGGGGATCATTTCTTAAGAAGTGTGCACTCCTTGGGGTAGGAACATAACCCCCATTGTGCCTGGGTCCCCCTGAGGCTGAAAGAAAAATATATATTTTTTGGTAACATAAAGTGCTGAAAACTGACACATTTGTTGTAGTTTCTTTGCAAAGTCTAAGCTTTATTCAAAATCAGGCTCTCACATAAATTAGCTTTTCTGGTTAATTACTGGTCTGTTCCTAAAGCTCTCCAGTTAGGCCAATTATAAAGGTAGTAAGATTGGTGGTCAAATAAATAGCTTACTTGGATTCAGTGTAGTACCGATTTTACAAATTATTACAAATTTATTACGCCTCACCTGTGGACCTCCATATATAAAAAGCACTGTGGGATGTTTGGTTCCTGGAATGTGATTGTGAGGTTTATAAACCATTCCATAAAGTTTGGCCTGACATGATGCCTGGAAGTGAAAAATCTCAGGAGGTTCATAATATGGAGGACACCCTGCATTTAGGAGAAAAACAAACTCATTTTGAGAAAACTTACACAAGAGATGGAAGGCATAAATTTTGAGGATGATCCATAATGGCTTAACAATGGATTGTGGGAACTAATGTTAGACAAACAGTGAAGAAAAACAACGCAAAGGGGAATTATGAATGTCATACAAAGGCCAAATGACAAATAATGTAACTGTCTTGTGTAAGGAGGATTTAATAAACTATAAAATCCTTTTCTCTCAAGGCAAAGACAAGATTAAAGTGCTGTCTCCAGGAGCAGACACTAAAATATGAACTTTAGGTGCTCCTCCTCAGCTGCACTGAAAGCCCCATGGTCTGTCCCAAAAAGGTAGCTCAGGAATAAAAACACAAAGAAATACTAGAACTCCTGAAAAGTCCCACAACTGAACCAGACACCCCGAATGTAAAGGAGCCTTGGGTCTCTTTTCCCTTTCAACTATGGGTTGCCAAAACATATCAGGGTTTCGATTGTGTCCAAGGAAATTGGCCCAGTGGTGGAGAAGGAAAAGTTCAAGGGGGCAGAGGAAAAAAGAATATTGTATATGGGACCATCTCCACAAAAGAAACAACCCGAGTCACATATTTTGACAGATTGAAAGGAGGACCAGAGTAAAGCATGAAATACAGGATCCTTTGGGACAATACTTTGAATACCTGAAGGTCATTTTTAGATTGCTGCAAGAAAAGTCAGGAGGCATTGTCAACTAATGTATGGAAATCTTGAATGACCATACATGCTGCTTTCAATGCCACACCTTACAAAGTAAATAGTGGCATCTGACAAATGTAGCACAGATTGGTAGACCTGTTGAGAAGGAGCAGCATCAGAGCCCTTTAGATTCAAGTATCTGTCCACACTTAGAAGCAGCCTATAAAGGGCATCTATAGTGTGAAAGGAGCAGAAGAGCTGTCCGCTGTGGCAGAAGTGGATTTGATAGCTCACTGATCAGGAAGGAAGGAGTGCTATCCCATAAAAAGTGTATTTAAGTTGCAAAAGGTGTTCCCTGCTGCACTAGAGATTCCCCTTTAAAACCTCTAGTCTGCTTGGCTTGGATCCCCTTGTTTTTACACATTATGTATATAATATTCCAAACATGTTAAATATACTGCAATATAAAGGGATCCATGTTCAAATGTATATTTATATATACATACAGGAGGAAGAATTTATAAAATATGGAACCCTAAAAATAAAAGGAAATATTTTTTAAAAGGCTGCTACAGAGTATATAGAAGGTTTTTTATAACAAATAAATAATGGAGAACCAAACATAAAAATATGACATGGGTTACCATGAGATATGGCTCTGAAAACTGGCAAAAGTTGTGGCCAGGACGGAGATCTCACTTTCGCAAAGCCTGTCACTTACTTCTAAGTGCATCAAAGTGCATGGCTGGCTCCACTGCAAAAGCAAATGTCTCTGATCTACTTGAACGGCAGTAAGAGCAACAATCCATTCAAGTGAGTTCCCTCACAACAACTTTTTCATTGACCAGAGGCAGATTTTAAAGCAGAGGATGGCAAGATTTAAAAATCTCTTAGAGAAGCAGACCATAGCTATTTTATTAATTCCAATTCCTCCTTTATAATCGCAGTACTGAAATTCCCGTTTTATAAATGAATGTTTCTTCAGAAATTTTCGCATTGATATGTTGAACTCTTATTAGTTGTTAAGGGGTTGGTACTATATATATTAATGATATATATTAACACTGAGAACAATTAAAAGTAAACAATTTTGTTAAAAAGCAGCAGATGTTCTTTTTAAAAATGGGTTTCTCACTTGCTGCTTCCATCACGCTAGCCCAAAACTTTGGTTGCTGGTACAGTGGATTCCCTTCTAGTTGATACAGGTGCACACATGGAGGGCAGGACACATTGCTGTACTGACTAACAAACATATCAAAATTCTGTGGGGGAAAAAAATAAAAAATAAATTACCAGCAAAGATCTTGGTGGTATATTACTAAGTTGTTGGTTTTTTTGCACGATACTAAAATGCGATTTACTAATGCGTTTCTTTACAATTGCTTTAATAATGCAATGAATCAATCGAAATTTCTCAAAAACTCATACAATCGAGTGAAATTTCCAACCTGACTGATCAAATTTTAATCAATTCTGCACACAATACTGATCACTTTTGGTCAATTGAGAATAAAAAAAAAAAGTGTTTGAAGGGATTCGCTTGAAAGATACTGTGTATAAGATACTTTAATCACACATGGGTACGAGCTTTTCCTTCCCAGCTACAAGAAAATCTAAGACATTTTTTAACTTGATCAAGCAAACCTTGGAAACAGTGAGAGATAGTAAATCACCTATAACAACAGGCAAATGCACTCCTGTGGATGACCTTATATTACTTTTAATAAAATTATAAATTAAATGATGCAAAGAAGTGCATCTGCCTGTTATAGGTGATTTACTTGCACCCGTGGTTGAGCTATTTATGGTGCGCAAGTGCGGCCAGCTACATATACATACATTAAACAAAGTGAACTCATGGGTCTTCTTAATCATAAATCCAATTTAATTTATGATTAAGAAGAACCATGAGTGTATAATATATATATATATATTTTTTTTTAAAGTTAGTATACTGCTTTCTAATAAACCGCCAGGGTAAAAAGAAGCTTTCAAAGTCTTGATGTGGAGAAAATACTGTGGGTTGCCCAAAGAGATCTAGTGACTGTTTTGTATAAACTGTTACTCTACTTACCGGACTCAAAACGCAACTGTGCGTATATCCTAGCTCAGTCAATCTAACAACTTCCCCAGGTGTTATGTAGCTTGTAACATATAGATGATGCTCTAAAGGAGTATCTCTTGTGCCTTGGAAATAAACTAGCTTCGTTTCCTCATCCACCCAGACCTGTTGAAACCAAAATACAAATAATGCAATAAAATCCAGACAAACTTATGTAATTGCTATGAATAATTTGCTGTACCTTCGCTCCATGGCGACACAAGACTTCCCACTCCCCACTGGTCAGTGCAATTTCCTCACTTACATGGCATTTAAAAATATCAACTAAAAAAAAAAAAATAATAAAATGTAACATATAATTGGCAAGACATTAGAAAATAAAGTAATGAGAATCAAAGACAGGAATAAGAAAGGCATTACATTTAAAGAAAATATAAGAACACCTGTACAGGGTGAAATCATTTGTGACCAGTCATGTTGTTCATTCTGCAGCACAGAGGTGACTAAATATAGATGACAAAATCCAGTCTGGCTCTCACTGCTGCGGATAAAACAAAATTCATTCTCCTTTTCTGGTTTAAGCAGGTGGAAGACATCATGAACCTAATGAATAATGAGACATACCAATATAAGACTAGCCACAAGAAGCCCCCCAAAACAATAAAATGTTTCAATTATATGGTACATACCACATGCTTAACAAAAACGTTAATACACAAAAATATGAAATTTTAAATGAATAATCAGTGTTATTCATAAGGAGAAGAGGCAAATCTATCCTTCACAGAAGATGTCAATTAAAATCATGAATCTCCTCAGTTTATGACACCTCCAACTGTATTCTCCCATGTTGATTAATAACAAAACTCAGCAATTTTAAAGCTATATAAAGATGGTGTCTGGTTTTGCAAACCAAAGAACCTGATATTGGCCATCCAAGCCAGTCACTGCAAACATGAATAAAGATATGGCCTAAACTTATTAATGCATCAAATTAATTTATTCTATGAGCCAAGCAAGTGAGTTTTACATTTATGTAGGCAATTATCCTAGAGCTGACAATATTTACACATGTTTAGACTGTAATGAACTTGTTATAATTGCTCAGCTGGACATTACACTTTACATTAAATTGTTAGTTTTTTTGTGTAATGCATACTTAGTTATTCTACATATTCTCTTCTTTTAAAATATCTGTTGATTTCATACCCTTTGCTGTTCCATGCTGTTGACATTAGTGAGCTGACATTTCAGGTTCTAACGGTCCTTCTTCCTCCCAGGGTGCACCACAACCTTGGAATGTTCCTAACAGTAATTTATACTGATTGGCTGTTGGATGGGTCAAAGATGCTCAGATCCCTACTGAGCAACTGAATCAACCTGGGTCAAGGGCAAGACCATAAAGGTCTCTACTAGGGGTCCAGCAAACAGGAAGTCAGTATTTCAGAAGCATTTATTTTTACACAGACAAAATGCTGAATTGGCAGATTAAGGTCATTGGGATGAAAAAATACTGCTCTTTTTCCTAAAAGCATATGTATTTGCACTGAACTTCCCCTTTAAGAAGCGAACAATTTTAACTGTTATCTGTAAATAGGCCATTTAACATATTGTATTTTTTCCTAACAATTTTAACTTTGGAGCTGGAATCAGTACTATGCAAGCTTCATGTGCCTAAATTTACCATGACTTAACTTGTATCTTTTCCATAACCAAGCTTACCTGGAAGACCTGACATGACATGCTCCTGCTATTTGAAGTTGTTTTAATTGCCTATTATTGGAAACTATAATTCTTCCCAACTATCACCAACAACTAGTACCTTTCTGTTGTTGATCTAAAACTTCTTTTGTTTAATTTGAGCTGTCAATTTAGTGCCTTTTTATCAAACTTTTGTGCTGTGAACAGTTTTTCTGGAATAGTGACAGTTGGTACTTGTGAATTGAATGGGGGGAAAATCAGAAATCAAAATATCACTCACCGTGATTTCGGTTTCCCAGTCACCATAAATGGCACCATTTATGGTGACTGGGAAACTGAAATCACGGTGAGTGATATTTTGATTTCTGATTTTCCCCAGTCTCAAATGGCAGCAATCACTAACGGGACTTACCAAAGCTAAAGAAATCAGGGTGGGCAATACATTTTGCTTTAACACACCACAAGTTATTTTATCGAATGTACAACTGACTGTAACACTCTCCTTCCGAATTTTGCGTCATTGGAGGAAAGTACATTAAGCTTATAATGTTTAACAAAAGTCTTTGCAGAAGACCATCTTGTTTGTTCGCACAACTCCTTGATAGAAGAATCGGCCTGCCAAGCCCATGAACACGCTATGGCTCTGGTGGAGTGAGCTCGTAAACCCCTTGGAACTTCTAAGCCTTTTATTGTATATGCTTTCTGGATACAGGCCCATATCCAACTAATCAGGGTGTTCTTTGCGGGTGACTGACCCTTCCTTTTGCCATTTGGTATGATGAACAGCCTTTCAGATTTTCTCCAAGTTTTTGTTCTTTCAAGATAAATCTTCAGAGCCCTGACCAAGTCTAGAGTATGCCAGCTTTCCTCTCTCTTTGACTTTGGTTCTGGACAGAAGGAAGGAAGAGTAAATTGTAGGTCCATATGGAACTCTGAAATTACCTTCGGCAAGAACTCAAAAGAAGGCCTTAATTTCACCTTACCTTCCAAAATAAGTGTGTCTGGCGGATCTGCTGCCAGGGCCCCTAGTTCTCCTACTCTTCCCGCCGAAGTTATTGCCACAAGAAAAAATACTTTGAGTCATCCACCATAGTGAGACCGTCTCTAAAGGTTCAAAGGGGGTTGTGGTTAGAGCGTCTAACACCAACGGCAAATTCCATGTGGGAACATTGGAAAACTTACTAGGCCTGATGCGTAGCAATGCTTGAAAGAATCTCTTTATGATGGGATTCGCAGCCCAGTCTTTATCTGTCATAGCCGAAAGAGCTGAAATCTGACCTTTCAGGGTACTGATTTGTAAACCTCTCTGGAAACCTTTGTATAAAAAGACTACTATCTGAGTAGATGAGGGATGTAGGGGAGAGAAATTTTCTTGCTCCGCTAAATCGCTAAATTGTTTCCAGGTCTTATAGTATTTGTTAGATGTGGACCATTTTCTAGATCTTAAGAGAAAGTCAATTATTTCAGAAGGGAAACCTAGATTGGTCAATTTTTTCCGCTCAAGCGCCAGGCCATCATGGACAGATGTTTCCAATCTTGATTTAGCAGAGGTCCTTGCATCAACCAATCTTGACTGAACGGGATCTTCATTGGTTCGTCTACGGACAGTGACAGAAGGAGAGGAAACCACGGTCTCCTCGGCCAGAATGGGATGACCGCTATCACTTCCGATCTGTCCTGACGAATCTTCATAAGCGATCTCCATATAAGGGAGAAGGGCGGAAAAAGATAGGCTAGACTCCATGTCCAGGATTGACTCAGTGCGTCCACGGCCAACGCTCTCTGGCTGAAGGTGCGAGCATAAACATTTTTGCATTTGGTGTTTTTGTCTGTGGCTATTAGATCGATCTCGGGACTTCCCCATCTTCGGACTAACTCTAGGAATATTCTTTGCCCTAGGCACCATTCCCCCGCATCCACGTCTTGACGACTTAAGAAGTCGGCCTCCTTGTTTTGCCTTCCGGGAACATAGATAGCAGACAAAGAACGTAGGTTTCTTTGAGCCCACACGAAGACCGGGGCTACTTCGTAAAGAAGATTTATACTTCTTGTGCCTCCCTGGTTCTTGATATATTTTACTGCCGTGGAGTTGTCTGTTTTTATCACTACCTTTTCCCCTCGTAGATCTTCTTTGAAATGCCTTAAAGCTAGGTTTATGGCTTTTAACTCTATTATATTGGAACTTTTTCCTCTCATCTGCCAATGACCTTGAGGTGTCATATTTTGCATTAGGGCACCCCAGCCAGTTTCGGACGCGTCGTTCGTCAGAAAGATTTGTGGATCTAGAACAAGAGGCATCCCTTGCTGTAGATTGTCTTTTGGGCACCACCATCCTAGTTCCTTTCTTATATTGTTTGGAAGCTTTAACATATTGTACATGTTTAAATGCAGACATCTTATTCTTGAAAGTAGAAAGTGTTGAAGGGTTCTCATGTGCCACCTGGCCCAATTGACCATTGGAATTGCGGCAGACATTAGACCTAGGATCTTTAGAAACGAATTTACCGAGGACTTTGGACGTTGTCTGATACCTTGCACCTCTGCACAAATCTTTTCTACTTTCTCCATGGGTAGCGATATTAAATTCTTTGACGTTTGAAACCGAGCTCCGAGATAAATGATGTCTTGAGACGGAGAGAGTTTGCTCTTTTCTACGTTGACCACCCAGCCATGTTTTTCTAGCAGAAAGATTACTTTTCTTGTGTGTTGTTCTGACTGTCGTCTTGATTTTGCCACTACCAGCAGGTCATCCAGATAATGGAATACAGCAATGCCGGTTGTCCTTATATATGCCACCAATGTCACCAAGACCTTGTTAAATACTCTCGGAGACTGGGAGTGTCCGAAAGGTAGACTTGTGAATTGCCAATGGCATCCTGCTATCTCGAAATGCAGGAATTTTCTTGAATCTCGATGTATAGGCACGTGGAAGTAAGCATCTTTCAGGTATATGCTTGTTAACCATGACCCCTTTCCGATTACTTTCGTTATTGATTGTAGTGACTCCATCTTGAATCTTTCTTTCACGACAAACGTATTGAGCCGTCGCAGATCTAGGACAGGTCTGAGAGCCCCGGACGCCTTCTTTACTAAAAACAGTCTTGAGTTAAAGCCTTTCTTTATTTCTTCTAAAGTTACCGGTTCTATTGCCTCTGAACGCCTTAATTGATTTACATAGGCTGAAATAACTGCACCTGTTTCTTCTGTCAGAGGAATACAAGTTTTCACAAAATGGTCTCTTTCGGGAAAAAAATGAAAATGGATTCTGAATCCTTCCTTTATTACGGACAATGCCCACTTGTCCGTAATACTTTGACCCAGGTGTCGAAAAAAAGGGATAACCTTCCTCCCACTGGCACCTGAGTCGACATAATCCTATTGTCGAAAGGAACGTGCCGCTAGGGTAGAATCCTTCTTCCCCTGAAACGGCCTCCCTGACTTCCATGTCGACTGTCTAACCATCTCTCTATCAGGTCTGTAACTTCTAGCAGCTCTGAACATTTTGTCTCTATGCTGGTATTCAATGCGAACTTTCTTCACTCTTCTGTCTTGTGGAAGGAAGAGGCTCCTTCCTCCAGACGCCCTGTTAATAATTTGTCAAGTTTTTCACCAAATAGATGATTCCCCTCAAAAGGTACTTGGCACAGATTGGCTTAAGAAGTGGAATCCGCCGAATGGCCCTAGCTGTTAAGTGAACCATATCAATGGATGCTTCTGCAAAAAAATCTATGCCTCCTCTAATGTCTCCAACATCTCTTTAAGTTTTGTTCTTTTTGGTAGTAGAATCCAGGGCAGACTCAATTTCTGTCGCCCAAAGTTTCATCGCTCTAGATACGGAAGTTAGGGCTACCGATGGTCTGAATGCCGCACCAGATGCCACAAAGGCCTTCTTTAGATTGAACTCTATTCTACGCTCCATAGGTTCCTTGCAAACCGACGCATCGTCCACCGGCAGGGTTGTCCTGCGAGCCAGCCAGATGGAAGATGGAAAAAGCTTGTCAGCTACTGAAGCCTTAGGAATTCCTGACCACTTTAATCAATGGTTCTATGATTAAGACATCGAAATCTGAATCAGCCTGCAAATCTTCTTCATCATCTTGAGACTGCACATATGAGGTGGAGTCTGAATCCTCAGTTAGCTCCCCATCTGAATACTCGGATTCTGAAACCATTTGTTTAAAGGAACAAGAGCGGGATCTTTTTTTAGCTGACCCTTCCTTAACCGCTTGTACAACTGCCGTCTTTAAAACCGATACCAGGTTATCAAGCTGAGAAGTCGAAGGTAAAGAGGAAAGTTGCTCAATTGACTCAGCCGTATTTCTCCCATCCTTTTCTGAACTCTTAGCAGCTTTTTCAGATGAGGAAAGGCTGAAAAACATAAGATAGACAAAAGCCACAAGCTAAGCATCTAACACTCCTCAAAAACAAAAATAACTTTATTATTATGTCCAGCTCACCTAGGTCCCTTGGGGTGACCCTTACTCACACCACCAGACTCCATACTGGAGTTAAAAAAGAAAATCCAAACATATGGATTAGACCTGGCTAAGTAAGGCAAGGAACACAGAAAAAAACAACAAAAAATAATAGTTAAGTCTAATAAAGACTTACCAATCTGCACAAATCCGCAGAGTTATAGAAAAAATACAGTCCAGCAGCCGCACGCCAAACACAGGGACTGATTCCCCATATTGCTTCCTGTTTAAATAAAGTTTTTTTGAAGACGCCGCTGCGGTCATGACGTCTGGCGCATGCGCAGCGCCGAACCCGGAAGTAGCCGCGATATACCTGAAACGGCCGAAGTCCGGACGAAGAGGCAACGTGGCTGGAAGAAAGAACTGTATAGCCTTCCAAATGCACAGCAGGGAACACGGCTGGTCCTACACCCAGGACTTTCCCCACAGGCATACCCCAGGTAGCACAAGGAGGAGCTTCAGAGAGGAGAGGGACAAAAAAACTCCCTGGACACCTGCAGTGGACAGGAAAAAAGACAGAGTGGAAGAGGTGAGAGGGGCTTAAGAAGATTTCCTGTCCAATGCAGTAGGGGGAGGAGTTAACCCATAAGTGATTGCTGCCATTTGTGACAGGGGAAAATTTCCTCTCCAAATACGGGCTCAAAGCTATTACTAAGCATGCTTGCCATCACAGATAGTCTGATTAGTCAGGGAGGTGGTATAGTGCCAGATTGAGAACATGCAGTAACAATCACAAACCGCAAAATAAGTGCTACTTACATGTTTTCATTTATAGATTAAGATGAGACAAAGTATCTTTTTCTGTTTAAATTCCATTTAAAAACAACCAGGGGGGGGGGGCACTCGCGAGCAGCTAAACATGGCAGACACACCTTGATTAAACTCCTCAGCCCAAACACGGATCTATTAAGAAACGGGCGAGCAATTCCTCTCTGGCTTCTTTACAAAGCAACCCCACACGGAGAAACACCTAATGATGCCACCTAAACAAGCCAAAGGGTCCAGCGCCATCGAATCGTTGCAGCCATTCCAACACCAGCTATGATCACCAATATGCTGCAGAGATGGAGCAACAGCCTGGTGATGTTTCCTCCCCTGAAAGACCGGACATAGAGGTGTCACAGGACTAACTGGGACAAATCAGGTCCCTACTGCAAGAAGAAATGCAACAAGCTTTGGCACCCATACAGGCTGACATTAGTAAATTAGGACAACGCATGTGTGACATTGAAACTAAATGTGATGAACTAGTCGAGGCCTTACAACACACACAATCTGAACTAGATTCAGTTTGGACCCAAAACGCCACAAATTGACATCACAATAAGGACCTATAAAATAGATCTAGGAGAAGCAACCTACGCATACACATGGAATTGCAGAACTTTACACCAATATCAGCGAAGTTGTATTAGAATTATTGCAAAAAATCCTACCTGACGAAGAGGAGAATCGCCTGGAGTGCAATTGGGCCCATAGGGTCTTAGCAAAACCGCCAGCAGATAAACTACCACACAATATAGTGCTCAGACCTCATTATTACAGCACCAAAGAAGAACTACTACAGGAAGCAAGGAAAGATTCCCATATGGATTTTAAGGTGACATAAAATACAACTATATGCGGATATTGCACCACAAACGTTGGCAAAAAGACGTTTTCACCTCAACCCATCATCAGAACCTTAATGGAACACAAGTTTCGATGCAAATGGGGATATCCTTTTCATTTACATTACAGTATAGATAATGTTGCTGATGGAACCCCACAAACTTGGACTTTAAACACTCACCACTACAACAATAGGCAACCACACCCTAGGACATATAAGTAATTCAGCACACATGGTCAACAAACCCCCCGCTTAAAACTTCAGGCAAGCAAAGAATGTGGACCCCAGACAGAACCACGGTCAATACACAAGAAACAAGATAATCTATTTGACTATTGGAACATTGATCTAATTTACCTCCCCAGATAGGATAAGTATAAAAAAAAAAACTATACCATTACTACACTAGACTGACTTAATCAATATTTGGTTTCTTTAAAAATGAGATTCCTCCAGTGTTTAATATAGAATTATCTGATTTACATAACATACTAAAAGTTGACTGTTATTTTAAGGATTAAATCTATAAATGTAATATTGCAAATTACACACATAATGTATATTATAATAATATTGCACATAAAACATAACTACATGTGAACAAAATACAGATAGATACGCATGTATATTTTCCATAGCTCGGGGTATGCAAACTTACCACCACAATATAAGTAACCTCCCTGGAACCAACATTCGAGACAGGATGCCTCTCTAATGGTTATATATTTTTTAAGTTGTTTTTTCTTTTATTTATTCAATATGTTATATTGTTAATCTTATTTTGGCAGGTGCTCCCTTAAGACAATCCAGGGTTATAATAAAGAGATTTAAAATTCTAAAACTAATTTTAGGCAGTATGCAATGTGATGAGTACCGGTAATAATGCCACATCTAACAACCCTTTCACGTGTAATTCACATAATGTTGAATTGAGGTTTCAATTCCCATGGTAAAAGAATTATGGCATTTAAACAATACTCTAAACTCAAAATTTAAATATTTATTTTGCAAGAAACCCATTTTTCCCTGATCACCCCTATCAAATTTTTCTATAAGCAATATTCACACTTTATATCGTCCACTGGACCTACTAAAAAATGTGGGGTATCCACCTTATTTCACAACGACCTAGATGTCTCCATTTCAAACGATCTCAGATCCATATGGTAGATTTTTAATTCTGCACTGTCAAATCAATCAAAATCTATATGCATTAATGAATATATATGCACCAAACCCCAAACAACACAAATTTGTGGTGAAAGTCCTATCACAACTGACGGACTTACCCCCAGCAACCCTGCTTGTTGCAGGAGATTACATGGACCTTACATGGGATAGATCAAACTCCCACAGACTAAAATATAGTAAAAGAAAATTGAAGATGATACACAAACTACTACAAAATCTGGGTCCATCAGATTGTTGGCGAGAAAATTTTTTAAATATAAAGGATTACTCGTACTATTCTATACCTCATCTATGCAACACTAGACTAGATTATTTCTTAAATTCAACCATATTATTACACATATTAAGAAATCAACTTTTGAAAACTGTGATTGGTCTGACCATAAAATTGTTACAATACAATTAGATATGAAGACAGGACCTAGGCGATTATTAAACTCCTACTCTCTACTATTAATCCTGACCTCAAAAAAACAAAACACTTAACAGAATATCTGTTGAATTCAGTTAGATAAACGTAATTAAAGTTTGGTTCTTGAAGACGTTTCGCTAGTCATCCGACTGGCTTTCTAAAGGATAAGTGCACTGTAAAATCAAGCTATATTCATTTGGAAGCTGCAGCTTTAAAAATACTGTTGCCATATTTTTTTTACCTATGCCCCTCCAGAGCCTACCTCTGTGCCTTGAAAGTTGTGACATCTTGTTACTGGTTTGTTGATGTAAAGGCGATGTCCACCCTAAATTCGAATTTTATATTCTGCTCCACCATGTCCCCCAGCCCCAACCGCATATTTTTTTTTTTTCAGAAAGCCCCCCAAACTCTTACTTACCTCCCCTCGATCCTCCGCCGCACTGCCGGCCCTCTGCTTGCGAGAATGCAAGCAGAGGGGCGGGACCGGCAGTCGCGTCTGTGATTGGCTGAGCGGCAGCCAATCAGGATGCGGCTGCCGGTCTCAGTGCAGCGGAGGAAAGCGGAGAGGTAAGAAGGTGTTTGGGGAGCTTTTTTTAAAAAAAAAACATGCGGTTGGGGCTGGGGGACAGGGGGAGCAGAATATTAAGGGGGTTAATGCGTGCTAGGGGGAGGGATAGTAGAACGGGAGGGAGAGGGAGGGGGAGGGAGAAGGGCTGCAGCACGCATGGCAGGAATCTCCGGGAGGGCAGGTAGCAGGCAGTGTCCTATATGGACCTGCTAGCCTCCTGGTAGTCAGTTTTTGGAACTTTGGGGGGGGACTACAGGAGAACCAGATGGAGTTGGGATGTGAGGTAAGGATTAAGCTACACTACATGGTGGGGCCAGTAGTTGGGGGGATTATAGTTTTGGGGGTGGACATGCTCTTTAAGTTCCACCCCTCCAGATTTCCTTTGCTTTCTCCTGCTTGAGCCTCAAACGTTAATGCCTGTGAGTTCCATGCACTCTCCTGCTAAAGCCTCAAAGGTATTATCTCACAGGCATTATATAGTTTGAGGCTGTGTTCTGGTGCATTTTAACCCAGGTATCATCCACGTATCTGAACCAGTGGCTGGGTGCTATGCCCTTAAAGGTATTAGGAGCCCCTGCCATAGCATTTTTAAAAGACAACCCCCCATATCCTTCCTTAACACAAAAGATGATCGCATCTATGACAAATTAGATTACAAGAGAGAAAACCACATGCGCTATTAAACAACAAAGCACACAAGGGCCAAGAACTTGATGGTTTCTATGCAAGAAGTCTTATTAGAGTACAAATTTATGAATATTATCCAAATCAACTATTCAAATCCAGAAGCAATGTTAAAGTTGCTTACAGACATATGAAACCCCATTAAAATGGAGAGGCACAAGACAGTGTTACCCTCTATCCACGATATTATTCATATTAGCAATGGAACCTATAGCTTGAGCAATCGAAGACTCAGAAATATCTGGAGTTAAGATAGCTGATAATAAATATAAATTGAGTCTATTTGCAGATGACATTGTACTCACACTAACCTCCCCATTCATAGCACTTCCTAATTTATTTAACTTAATACAGTCTATATTCAAGGTCACAGCCTTAAAATAAGACGATACAAAAGGGATATCATGGGATTAGGACTATCTCCAACCCAGAAAAAATAATATCAAAAAACTTTTAATTTTACCTGGAAGGAAACCGGTTTTAAATATCTAGGAGTAGCAGTAACACCAAGTTATGACACACTCTACTCTAACTACCCTCCACTTTTTAACAAAATAAAGGAAGACCTAAATAAATGGGATAAATTACAAATCTCATGGATAAGGAGAATGAATACATTAATAATGAACATACGGCCACAAATTTTATACCTATTTAGATGTCTACCCTCGGAAATCTCTAAATCATGAACAGAACCACTACAGAAACAAATTATGTAGACACAGTAGCCTGGATACCCACCAACCAGAGTTCCCTATCAAACTTAACCAGTTCTTGCACCCACCTCAGCCTCCATATATGGTACAGAATTAAATTCAAATTTAACCTAATGTTTAAGGAATCATTAATGATGACAGTAAACCACACCCCTAGTTTTAAACTGGCTTTCCAAGATAAAAGTTTCAAATGATGGAGGGAGATACATATGCTATCCCAATTATACAGCTGGCTACTTCAACCACAACAAAAAATAAAATACAAATTTCAAATAGCTTGGGAACACTAGAAACTATAGAATCTTCCCATTGGGTGGTAATTTTCGAAAATATTAACAAAGTCTCAATGGGTCTCTTAGAGAGGCATCCCTAAAAGTGATGTACAGGACCTACAGGGTACCACTTCTACCAACCAACATATACCCAACCTTGAACCCTCTATATTTTCGGGGATGTGGCCATCCTGGTGATTTTACACATATTTAGAGGTCATGCCCGATGGTACAAGCATATTCATATAAGAAATATTCAAAATACTATCCACGGTACTATTCTATCCGGTGGAACCTGATCCTAAAATAGCTTAACTAGGAGATGAGAACCCAGAGCTAAATAAACAAATAAATTAACACAATATTTTATGCTAGCCGCCAAAATACATATAGGGGCTCACATAGCTTTGTTGCAATTTTACTTTATTTGTGACTAGTCCCTGAAATGTTCTGATCAGGGCACTGGTAAGGCCTTATTTGGAATACGTGGAGTAGTTTTGGAATCCCATATACAAAAGGGACATCTTGGAAATGGAAGCAATTCAGAGAAGGGCAATTAAAATAATATGGGGAATGGAGGGGCTTGATTATGCAGACAGATTAGACAGGTAAGGGCTGTTTACATTGGAGAAGCGGCGATTGTGGGTGGATATGATCACTTTATACAAATCTATTAATGGGTCATATCATTAGTTTATTGTTCACCGCCAGGTTTTTCTAAGGATTCATGAGCATCTTCAGGTTGGGAAACTGGAACGGTCTTCCAGCAGATGTAGTTATGGCAAGTTCATTGAATAGATTTAAAAGTGGACTGGATAAGTTTCTAAAAGTAAAAAAAAATTGAGAATTACTGGTATTAATATAGTTCTGGTTTAATTTAATATCGGGTTGGCAGCCATGGGTAAATAATGAAAGTTGCACTGGCAGCATTGGCGTCTTTTGCCACTGCATAAATGAGGGCCATGGTGTAAAACAAGCACATTTTCGTTGAATAGGTAATCATTTGGTTAAATGATTAGTAGTTTGACGGTTCAACAAATGTGTACCACGTCTAAGGAATTGTCTACCAGCACAGCTGAGCAAAATACTTTAGAGACTGTACCTATCGACTAGCTACATCAAATTAACATATCATGGACAGCTGCTTAAGCAACAGTAATTTAGCAAACTTCTTACATTGACCCATATGTTGCTTCTTTCTTCATATATTACATATGGCTGGATGTGTGCAGGAATCTTCTTCACAAATTGAATTCTCAGTTCCTCATCTTCAGAAACTGGGATAAACAGTTCAGGAGGAAGCAAAACCAACTGCAAAAGGCACTGTGGACGATCCAGTAGCATTGCCCAAGCACTGCATAACAAGAAGATTTAGCCAGTAAAAATAATGGAAGCAAAAGAAACCCCAAAAATTGGGAAGAAATAAAAACCTGTACAAATATACCAAAAGAACACAAAATAAATTACCGGTACAACTGACTTGTCCAAGCTCTTCACTAGTTAGACACAGAAGACATTTGCTTCCTCTACCTTTTCTCCACCCCCTAGCTACCACTTAAATTAATTCTAAATTTAAAGAAACATTCTCGTGTGTAAAATGTTTTCAGAAACCACAAAACTTAATTATGTCCAGGAACCCATTTATTTGTAACCTACAAAATGCTACTTTGCTGGAAACAATAAACAATAAAAATTTAAAAAAAAAATCAATTAATATTGTTGTAAAACAAGAGATTGTTTCAGTGCTAGGTGATGGTCCAAACACATGCAAATATTACAACTACAGGATGCACTCTCAGAACTTTTAATAAGGGGGCAGGATAGTGGGTGGCCCAGTAAGTGCGTGTTTAAACAGAGGTAATTCCTGATAATGGAAATGCATATACCTGTGTGAATTAAAAAATGTAGACATGAGGTTTCACTCTTTTAGTACTTCCCAACAACCACGAATTTAGATGCTATGGTTAGTTATAGAGACAGACTTCGGGTATTTTGGATGTAGATACTGATGTTAAATTCTGCTTTTTACAGATTATTTTCATTGACAGTTTTGTGGCAAAGAAAGGACATTATACAGCACAGGAGATAGCAGATCAATAGAGCATTGATGGCTGAGCCTCAAGAACAGAGTTAAATACCATTATCTAAAAAGTGTTCCTCTCTAAATGCCATCACTCTTGTAAAGCTGCCCATACACATGAGACTTAGGTTGCCAATTCACAATCAGATGCACCAATAGACAGGAATGATTATTCCATTTATACTTAATACAGATAGGGAGCATGTAGCGTTCCCACAAAAGTTTTCTGTTCGAACCCCAAATGCATCACCAGAGTTCAGAGAAGGGCAACAAAAATAACTAGAAAGGGAAAGTTTATGTATAAACTTTGAATTTGGCTTGAAAGACTGCATTTTGGAAGGAAATTTGTGTGTTTGTGCTGCAGATTTTAAAACTCAATAATGCCAATAAAGAGGACATTGTTGTTTATTTACTTACCCTTTAAATATGTCACATGCATTAAAGGTAGGTCAGTTGGTGTTTGTGATTTCATATCAGGTTGGGGGATAAAATACTAACCGGGTTATTCAATAAAAGTTCTAATCGTTTATAATGGTGCTAATTTTGCCCCAACCAATCAGATGTTAGCTTTCAAATGTTAAATAAGATCTGATTGCTTGGTGCAAAATTAGCACCATTTTAAACGATAAGAACTTTTATTGAATCTCTCTGTAACTTTTTTGATGATTGGTCAAAATGTGTTTTTTTGACTATAGATACCCTTTAAATATGGCTGCCATGGAAATGGAAGGGTGGGTAGGTGTGTGTACCTGGATCAGGTTGGAAGTTAAAAAAACCTTTTGATTATTGATCAAAATTAGTTTTTTTTACTTTAGTTACACTTTACGTAGTAATGGAGATGTAGATCAGTAGGTGTGTGTACCTGTGTCGGATTGGGGGTTAAAAAAACCAAACTTTTTTGATGATTGGTCAAAATTAGTTTTTTTGACTTTAGTTACCCTTTAAGTATGGCTGCAATATTAATGGAGTGGTAGGTCAGTAGGTGTGTATACCTGTATCACATTGAGGGTTAAAAAAAACAAACTTTTTTTATTATTGATCAAAATTTACTTTTTTTTACCCTTTAACTATGGCTGCCACAGTAATGGATAAGTAAATCAGTAGGTGTGTGTACCTAGGTCTGGTTGAGGGGTATGTCTTTTTTGTGTTTACAACCATAAAACTATCTTTTATTGAGGAAAAATCTAAATTAGTTTTTTTTTAATTTCGTCAATAACGCTGTAACGCTTCCGCGGATTCCTTAGCTAGAAGATAGCACACTTCTCCCCACACGTCTGTACATATTTTCATGTCTCTAGCTCAAAAACTGTGGGAGGAGATACAGTCCAAAAAGCGGAAGAATAAAATGGAAGAAGAAGAAAAAGAAGAAGAAATAGAAACAGTAATTTGGCTTTTTCAAGCCAAATTAATAAAGGGGAATGGAGGGTCTTCCAGCAGATGTGGTAAGGATAAGTTCATTGAATAAGTTTCTAATGTTTCTAAAACTAAAAAATATTGAGAATTAGTGTAGGGGACCAACCCTAAACGTTAGGGTTTTAACTTAAAAAGGGCACAGAAACAGACTTTGTCTGCCTCTACTGCTACTTCTGGGAATGGAGTAGCAACAGTGCCCGGACTGAGAGTCAGCCAATCACAGACGCAGCTGCCGGTTATTGAGAGAGCCAAGGGAAAGAAGGTGGGTAAATCTATTTCTGTGCGCATTTCTACAGTTATAATTATAACGTTTAGGGTTGGAGGGGTCCCCTACACTACAGAAAATATATATATATTTGTATAATTTACTGCAAAGCCGAGGGATCCAGAGGGGGGAGGGAGAAAGGTAGGAGAGCCCTCCAGGAGGACAGAAAAGGGGCAGATACCGGATGAAACACAAAGAGGCTACTTTTCTTCAGTTTCCAGGAGTTTCAGCAAGCACTGCAGACCATAAGGAGCAAATTGAAAAGGTAAGGATTTTTTTAAACTACACTACCAGCAGTGGGGCAATTTTAAGTTTTGGGGTTAACATGCCCTTTAAAGGTTGGACTAGATGGATGTACTGTGGTTTGCAAAAGTATTCGGCCCCCTTGAAGTTTTCCACATTTTGTCACATTACTGCCACAAACATGAATCAATTTTATTGGAATTCCACATGAAAGACCAATACAAAGTGGTGTTCACGTGAGAAGTGGAACGAAAATCATACATGATTCCAAACATTTTTAACAAATCAATAACTGCAAAGTGGGGTGTGCGTAATTATTCAGCCCCCTGAGTCAATACTTTGTAGAACCACCTTTTGCTGCAATTACAGCTGACAGTCTTTTAGGGCTAAGCCACACTGCTGTGATTTTTCTGCGTTTGCGCATGCGCTTGAGGTTTTTTAAAATCATTGGAATCAAGGCTGCACACTGAAAACGCACGTTTTCGGGTGCGATGCGATTGCGATTTGCATTCCGCATTTTAAATCGCATGCGTTTTCCAATACTTATTGAAAAAACGCATGCGCAAACGCAACAAAATTGCACATGAAATTGCATGCGATTCTGTGTGCGATTGCGTTTGCGTTGCAGTGTGCCCTTAGGGTATGTCTACCAGCTTTGCACATCTAGAGACTGAAATCCTTGCCCATTCTTCTTTGCAAAACAGCTCCAGCTCAGTCAGATTAGATGGACAGCGTTTGTGAACAGCAGTTTTCAGATCTTGCCACTGATTCTCGATTGGATTTAGATCTGGACTTTGACTTGGACATTCTAACACATGGATATGTTTTGTTTTAAACCATTCCATTGTTGCCCTGGCTTTATGTTTAGGGTCGTTGTCCTGCTGGTGAACCTCCACCCCAGTCTCAAGTCTTTTGCTGACTCAAAGAGGTTTTCTTTGCCCTGTATTTGGCTCTATCCATCTTCCCATCAACTCTGACCAGTTTCCCTGTCCCTGCTGAAGAGAAGCAACCCCAGAGCATGATGCTGCCACCACCATATTTGACAGTGGGGATGGTGTGTTCTGACTGATATGCAGTGTTAGTTTTTCGCCACACATAGCGTTTTGCATTTTGGCCAAAAAGTTCCATTTTGGTCTCTCATCTGACCAGAGCACCTTCTTCCATATATTTGCTGTCCCCCACATGGCTTGTGGCAAACTGCAAACAGGACTTCTTATGCTTTTCTGTTAACAATGGCTTTCTTCTTTCCACTCTTCCATAAAGGGCAACTTTGTGCAGTGCACGACTAATAGATTCCCCCACCTGAGTTGTAGATCTCTGCAGCTCGTCCAGAGTCACCATGGGCCTCTTGACTGCATTTATGATCAGTGCTCTCCTTGTTTGGCCTGTGAGTTTAGGTGAACAGCCTTGTCTTGGTAGGTGTACAGTTGTGCCATACTCCTTCCATTTCTGAATGATTGCTTGAACAGTGCTCCATGGGATATTCAAGGTTTTGGAAATCTTTTTGTAGCCTAAGTCTGCTTTAAATTAACTCAATAACTTTATCCCTGACCTGTCTGGTGTGTTCTTTGGACTTCATGGTGTTGTTGCTCCCAAGATTCTCTTAGACAACCTCTGAGGCTGTCACAGAGCAGCTGTATTTGTACTGACATTAGATTACACACAGGTGCACTCTATTTAGACATTAGCACTCATCAGGCAATGTCTATGGGCAACTAACTGCACTCAGACCAAAGGGGACTGAATAATTACGCACACCCCACTTTGTAGTTATTGATTTGTTAAAAATGTTTGGAATCATGTATGATTTTCGTTCCACTTCTCACGTGTACACCACTTTGTATTGGTCTTTCACGTGGAATTCCAATAAAATTGATTCATGTTTGTGGTAGTAATGTGACAAAATGTGGAAAACTTCAAGGGGGCAGAATACTTTTGCAAACCACTGTATATATTTATTCAACCACAATTTCTATGTTACTATGATGTCGACAGCGATAGCCGAGCGCTCGGTCGGGACAAATAGTCCCTTCGTGTGTACCCAGCTTAAAATAACGGGGACAAAATAGTTAGAGAGGATGCCGAAAAAGCAAATGTCTTGAACATGTTTTTTCCTCTGTTTACACAATAGACGATCGAAGCACAGGTAGCATAAAGTATAGTAGCAATAATGGTATAAAGGATGGTTAACTGAGGATATGGTTCAGAAACATCTAAATAAGGTTAATATCAATAAAACTCCTGGAAATCATAAAATACATCATCAGGTCCTTAGGGAACTAGGCCATTGTTTCTTATTTTCTCAAATCTGAGGATGTGTCTCTGATGTGTGAATCTGTGAATCTGATGTGTTATACTTGGATTTTGCCAAGGCTTTTGATACAGTCCTATATAGGTGACTTATGTATAAGCTAAGGTCTGTTGAGCTCAGGTAGCACATTTGTACCTGGATAGAAAATAGGATTGGATGCAGAGAGTAGTGTTAATGGTGCTTTGTCAATGGGGACAAAAGTTCTAAGTGGGGTGCCACAGGGTTGGGGCCACTTCTATTTAATCTGTTCTTTAATGATTTGAAAAAGGTATAGGCAAGGTCTCTGTTTGCAGACGACACAAAACTGTCAACCTTTAAAAGCTACAGATGATGTGCAATTGTTGCAGACGGATCTAGATAGTCACACTGGGCGAATTGGATTCAATGTTAATAAAAGTAAGGGGATACATTTTGGGATTAAAAATCCTGCTTATACTATAAATGGACCTGTAGGAAAAGGATCTTAAGAGTTTTGGTTGATAAACTTAAGAGTAGCAAGCAGTGCAAGGCAGAAGTATCTTGAGCCAGCAAGATATTGCCTTGTATGCTGTGCAGATTTGGAGGCTGTGTACAAACAAGGACATCTTGGAAACTGTTCAGAGAAGGTAAACTAAATTAATAAGGGGACTGGGAGAAGTTAGGCTGGGTACACACAAGGGGACTATTTGTCCCAACCAATCGTTCTCTACGCTCGTGAGTGCTTGGCTGCGACAAATGTCTGTCGGTCGCGACAATAGTGGCCACAGCGGACAGTTCGTGTGACTGATCGTGCAAGTCCCATAGTGAACTGCACAATCGGACGTGATTTAATGTCCCATCCAATCCACACAGGTGCTATTTATTGAAAAAAGTAATCTCAAACCTTTTAAACAAGCCTAGGGCTCAAGTCTAGCTTAGCCAAAAGAAAGATGAAGGATCACACACCGTACATGTGACCAAACTTGTTTATTTGAACATCAACAAAAACACGCACAACGTTTTGGGGGCTCCTCCCCCTTCATCAGGTGCTCCTGAGCTCCTGAGGGAGGAGCCCCCCAAACGTTGTGCGTGTTTTGTTGATGGTTCAATAAACAAGTTTGTTCACATGTAAGGTGTGCGATCCTTCATCTTCTTTTTTCTATATTGGATATTATTAACCCTTGGGGTAGGGGTTTGGAAGATCTGCAGGAAGAAGGGGTACCCCCCGAAACGTGTGACGTGTGATGTGTGGATCACAATAAATTGTTATAATTTCTTGGAGTCGACCCTCTATTGCCTTTTTCCTGTTAACTACTGGTTCCAAAGGGAAGAACCCACAGGTCGTCTCACCACAGTTGGATAGAGTGCACCTCCACCATTGTTTATCTGTTTTGAAGAATCTGCACCCTATTGCCTTGGATGTGCTTAGGACTTTATTTTTCCACTCAAGTCTAGATTCTCTGGACCTTAAGTTATAGGCTAGTAATGTTTCACTTCCTATTCTGTGCTGTCTCTGTCACAGGCATGTGTCATAAGACCCACCCCCTATATTTTCTGAAGCTAGTTACAGACCTGCAACTATTCTCTGTACATTTCTCTACATATGGACTGTTTGGGAGATATTTCTTTTCTTTTAAGCCTTGTGGCTAGCTTCAAAAATTATTAAGACGTTTGGGGCAGAGCGGATGATGCTCTGTCCCAGTAGTAGTATAGAAGTGGGCATGCTCAAACCAGGATCTTGCTGTTGCTGGGGATGTCACAGCTCACTGTGTAAGCAGGAAGCATCAAACTTTATGCTGCTTTAAGTTTAGATAGACTGCAAATAGAAGCATGATCCTAGAGTCATTTTAAAAGTACCCTTTTTTTTTTAAATACTTGTATTGCCCCCCCCTTTAAAACAAAATAGCTTTTTTGTTTTTGTATTGGTGTTGAGGATGGACAGTTATTTTAGTGTCATGCAGTTTGCATCCTGCTTCATACAAGAGGAGCAATAAATGTTATATGCAAAATAAACATGTAAAATATGGCAGAGAAATAGAACAAAAAGAGACAACAGCTGGTCAAAATGTTTCAGTGAAAAAATGGGAATTTGAGATACTTTATAGGGTATGTCTAAAAGTAAAAAAAATTAAAAAAAAGGGGGGGGGGGAAAACACACAAATGGAGGAAATACAAAAAGAGAAAAGGGAGGTGTACACAACCATTACCAGTATGGATCAGATAAGTAAAAGAGCATCAGAGGACAAGGTTTTAGAAATGCAGAGATAAAGAGCAGCATAGAAATTAGGAGGTGATTACTGTCTCCACAGAGTCACTCACTATTTTCCATCTTTTGACCATCCAGCTCTTACAATATATTCTGCTGAAGGGAATAGAAAATTGAATGGGAGTACCAATTCCTTATCCTGAGCACTAAGAATCTGGAAATATAAAATAATAACAGTTAGCCAGCAACAGTCACTTACTCAGGTCAAGCAGTACTGAACCAGAGCTTTCAACATATCATTGAACATACATAGGTACATTTTGGAACTTCCATTAAGACAGGAGTGTAAAACAAACTGTAATTTAGCAATGACATGAATAGGGAAATTGGTGGGTTTTTCAATTTTATTTTACATTCCTGTCTTAGAATGATTTCTAAAAATATGATCCGTGTAATGATTAACAATAAGTAGAGGAACGAAGAAGTGTTCCTCTCAAAAAGCTTGTCTATGAAAAATGAACTGGTAGTCCACAATTAAAGTACTTCTCTACAATCACATCTTCTTCTTTACATGTGTGACTTTAGTTAAAATTCTGATTGCTTCACACTTACCTCGCCGTTACTGTTGATAGTTACTTCTGAGAGTTTTAAAGCTATTTTTGGGTTCTTGCTTCCTGTTATTATAAGCAATTTGACAAAACAAGGGAAAACAAAGTGTTAAATAGGAAAAAGAAAACGGGTAAAATAATATTTAAAAAAAAAACAAACAGATACACACCAAAATGCTTGACAGAATTTTTCAGTAAAATAAGAGAGCTTGTTTATTTTGGTTGCTATTTTTACTTTAAGTAAATTTGACAGCCCAATCAGCCAATAATAAATTAATCCAATTCTATATACTGCATCAGTCATATTTATCCCCAAAACGAATGGCACGGATGTCCCCCCAGACATAGCGACGAATGCCCAGATGCTGTTCGCAAGCAGATTTTTGGCATCTTATTTGGCAATGCCCATTAATTCAATCCTACTGGAGACGGTCCTGGGGATACTGTCGGAATCAATACACATACATATTCCCCTAGAACCCCAAGTCTGCCTACTCGGGATTAGTAGATGAGAACACTGGCCAAAACACCAGGAAATATACTTACGAGAAACACTATTTTCGCTAGGAAAATAATCGTGTTAAATTGGATGAGCTCACAACTACCCCAATTTAACTGTGGAAGACTTTAGTAACTAGAAATATAGCCTACATACGGGTAATATATAAAAACCGAGGAACCCTCGCAAAATTTGATAGAGTGTGGAATTGGTGGTTAAGCTGTGTGTAATGTCCTAGATCAGCTGAAAATAAGAAACAAGAATATGCAGAACTATTTGAAACAATGTACAATAATGTAAAAGGATTTGATGCTATGTTACACTAAACAGATAATGGAGGAAATGTCATGGCGGATGTTATATTACTCATATGCAACCCTGGACGCCCCTTCCCCCCCCCGCCCCCCCCCCTCCTTCCCCTCCCATAACCCCCTATGATACTAGTAATGTATAATGTTTTATAATCAACAATAACAGTTGATCTGTATTAATAATTTTATTAATATTGTATAAATTGTTGTATTCCTTTGTTAAAACAAATAAATAAATTTATAGTTTAAAAAAAAAAAAAGTAAATTTGACAGCAGAAGTTAATTTACATAATTTAAAAGTAAAAACTACTTCACTCATATCCTCCCAATCCCATAACCCCAAACAGCTCTTCAAAGTATTCAACTCCCTGCTCTGTTCGCCACCTCCTCCGCCTACCCCGTTTATCGGCTGATGAAATAGCCTCATATTTCACAGAGTAAATCGAAAACATGCAAAGTGGTTTTCCTGTGCGCCCTAGCTCCTCCCTACAGCTTCCAACCACTAACATTGCACTGCCCAACCTCCCTTCGTTGGTCACCCCCTCCATCTCTACCCCTACCACTGCACTGTCTAGCCTCCCTTCATTGGTTAAACCAAGTGAGTGACCAATGACCTACTTAGCGCTAAATCTAAAGGTCACTCATTCTTCTTGATCTGTCCTCTGCTTTTGATACTGTTGATCACCCTCTACTTCTTCAGATCCTGACCTCCTTAGGTATCCAGGACACTGCACTTTCTTGGCTATCCTCCTATTTCTCTGGTAGAACCTTTTGTGTTTTTTACTCTCAACTTAGCTCCACTCCTCGCCCCCGCCCTGTGGGGGTCCAGCAAGGTTTGGTACTCGATTCTCTTCTTTTCTTCATCTACACCTATGGATTTGGACAACTCATTAGTTCATTTGGGTTCCAGTATCACCTGTATGCGGACAATACCCAAATTTACATCTCTGCCCCAGATTTCCCTACCCTGACATCCCAGGTCCCCGACTGCCTTAGTGCCATCTTTGCCTTCATGTCCTCCCGCTTCCACAAACTAAACATGGAAAAGACTGAACTTGTCCTTTTCCCACCCCCATGATCTGTTACCCTCCCTAACCTTACTGTTAATATTAACAACACACCTATACCCCCATCTCCTCATGTCCGCTGCCTGGGAATAACGCTAGATTCTGATATTTCCTTCAAACCTCATGTTAATTCGCTTGCCAACTCAAAAACATCTCCTACATTTGACCCTTCCTCTAGGAACATAGCTACAAAAATCCTAGTTCCATGCCCTAATCATATCACGGCTAGACTACTGCAACACACTCCTGTGTGGTTTACCAAACAACCGCCTGGCACCGCTTTAATCTATTCTCAACTCTGCTGCCCGGCTCATTCATTTCTCTTCTCGCTTCTCTAATGCCTCTCCTCTCGGTCAGTCCCTCCACTGGTTGCCCATCACACAAAAGATCCAGTTCAAACTGCTTACTTATCCTATAAGGCACTATCCAACACAGCCCCTCCATATATCTCAAGTGCTGATCCAGCGATACCATCTCTGGCGCAACCTCCACTCCGCAAACAATACCCTCCTCTCATCCACTCTGGTCACCTCTTCCCATGCCCGCATTCAGGACTTTACTCGTGCTGCCCCTCTGCTCTGGAACTCCCTTCCTCCGTCTGTCTGTCACTCACCATCCTTTAACACCTTCAAACGTAACCTTAAAACATACATCTTTAGGCTAGCATATGACCAGGCCTAAACATTACCCCTCTTACTACCCAATATGATCCAACTTGCTGCCAATCTCCACTGCCAATCTATTTACAGCCTACCGATTCCCGTCACCTTATGTCTCACCCCCATATCCTCTAGTCTGTAAGCTCTTTGAGCAGGGTCCTCTTTCCCTTTGTATCACGGTATTGCTGTAAGAAACTCCTCACTCTGTTTATTATATTATGTATTACCTGTGTTTGTAATATGTATGACTTTGTATAATATGTATTACCCTGTATGTAATGTATGACTATGATTGTAAAGCGCCACGGAAGATGTTGGCGCTATATAAATCAATAATAATAATAAGTCTAAACATTAATGTTTATCACTATGTAATTTGAATTAAGTCTAAACATAATAGGCATCTTCAAGAAGACATCACTTTGGAGTGTCTAGAGGTCTAGTTGTGCGGACCACACAGTCAGCACTCTTTCCGGCCTGTCCAATCGTGCGCTCGCCCGAACAAACGGTCGGTCGGGTCAGAAAACCCATGCAATAATTTTGGCTTGATCGACTGATACACTGAAATATCGGTCAATCGGACCGAAATATTGCATGATTGGTACCAGCCTTAAGAGAAAAACAAACTCACTTTTGCAATATATGTGCAGAATTGAATTTAACAAAAAAACAAACAAAAAATTTAATATAAGGAAATGAAATATACATTCCATGAAAAAGTCTGCAAGACTTCATATATTGTCACATGAACACTCTTTTAAATCGGCAAATTTCTTTAGATATTTTTAGACCAGGAACATAAATATAGACCGATTTCTGCAACATCAATATACTAAACCAATTAATTTGCTTTTATGCACTACTATTTTTTTAAAGGATATATAGTTTAACATAAAGGTGTGAACGAATAGTCTTTAAAGGACAACTAAAGCCTCAGAACAACACAGAACCAGAAGGCAGAACACCTTGATATATAACTAGTAATCTGTATCTTACCTCTCATTTTAATACAGGCGCTGGGAAATTTACCTAAATAACATATGGTTTGTGCTTTACTTCACAGCATGCTAAAATCACACAGTTTGGTCAACGACCATTATGTTCTGCACATACTCAGTCCTTAGCTATGGCAGAAACTTGTTACAGTTGGTCACACCCATTAATAATCTCTAGCCAATACTTTTACAGGACAGATAAAGCAAGAAAGCATGTGACTGAGGTAAGAAGGTGTGGCCTGGCACTGCACAAACACACAGATACTTCATCCAGTTCTTAACAGGCTTACATTTACTATAATACAATTGACTGAAATGGTATTTTATACCTTATTGATGTTTTTAGGGGGGTTATTTTCAGATTCTGGAGTATAGAAAATTGGGTTTAGTTTTCCTTTAATTTGCTATTGTGTGATCATTTCTATTGAACACCTGACTTTTCACCACCAAAGGGGAATGCATTTGATCCCTAAGGGATATTAGTCCCCCACCCATCTCACCAATAGCGACGTTAGTTGTTCCCACTTATTTCAAAAAAGTGGTTCACCCCATCTCACCCGTGCGAGGGTATCTGTAGGCATCTGTCTTCCTCTCTTCCAGCGCAGGTGATGGAACATGTATCACTTCCACATCCGATTCATCTACTTCTTCATACAATATACGAAGCACAGAAAGCCCTCCAGGTACTAAAAAAAAATAATGCACATAATAGCCCAATGTACAAGCAAGGAGAATAAATTACACTAAAATCACAATCTCCCACTTACGCTGTACTGCAGATCCACTCCACCAGTATCCTGTGAAACGATCAAACTCCTCTTGAATAACAAAGGTGGCCACTCCTGCAGAACAAGGATCCTCTGACACAGTGCGCAAGCCTACAGAAAGCAGTAACATAGGAAGATAAAATACATTAGCCTACATAAATGAAAACATTCCAAGATATTAACAGGAAAAACCTTCTTACCTTTGTGACAGTATGTTAACCTCTGCTCTTCCCCGCTACATATATTTGCTACCCATAAGTCATTGTTGTTGATAAATGAAATGAAATCGGGATTTGCAGGACATATTTTAGCATCCATTCTAGGTCCCTCACACTTTGTGTTTATTTCGACTGGTTTTGCAGGGGAAACCTAAAATACAACAAAGTCTATAGTATTTTTTTAATCTACTAACACTTATACCAGGTTACATATAAATCCACATTTACTTTTATTTTTGCTGCTCTACAAGACATGAAATGCTGACCATACACAGAATCATGGTTTGCTATTGACAATGAGGCCCTAATGATGGCCTAAAATGACTGTCCCTGCCGGTTTTCTGAATGCGAGAAATGTAAGCGGTAAGGACTCAATGTATAGCTAGCTTAAAAGATATTTAGCAGCCTCAAGATATCTAGTTCAGATGAAACACTGTTAATGCTTTTTCACATCATCTCCCCACATTATTTCCTGTGTTTTCTCTTACCATAAAGCTTTTGCTGCCTCGATCTTTGCAGTAGTAAAGGCTGTTGTTGGCTGGAAACAGAAAGAGGCCAGTTTCACTATGGAAATCATAGGAGGTAATACCAAAACCCCCAAGCCTCTTGCGTTCTCTGAGCAGTTCTTCTTCTCTAGTATATACGCCATGATGTGGTGTTGCCTAGTAAAGTGAAGAGTTCTATGAGATATATAGATAAATTTTAATTTCACCTGTGGTTAAAGCGGATAGTAACCATAAGGTAGAAGAAAAAAAGTACAACCAGAAAAGATTCTTTTACCTGAAAATTCTCCAAAAGCTGTTTCCATGACAGAGTAGTCTCTTTCCGTACCTGGTAAGGAATCTCTGAATAAAGAAGGGTGTTCTCCCGGGTCCCATATGGCATTCCTAGCAAGTAAGGAAGAGATTAGTATTCTCTAGATTTATACATTACTTGTGCATGATATTTGTCTAACTAGTTCTGTATTGTTAGGGTTTAAAGTTTAGGCATTAACACCAATGTTGTATAGTATAGTATTTGAGGTTAAAGGTTAAATGTCTTCATTCAACTAGGTCCATCTAGTCCAACCTACTTAGCAATACCCACATTTCCTGTCCAACAGTTGATCCAGGGAAAGACAAAAGAAAAAAAGTAGGAAGAGGAAAAAAAAAAAAAAAAAAACTTTCTGGCAATCGGAAACATCCCTGGATCAACAAATTTATGTATTAAGATCAGTAACATTTAGAAACTCATCCAGCTTTATTGTGAAACTATCCAATGAACCTGCCATCACCATGTCCCCACAGTGAAAAACCGCTTCTGTAATTGGAGACTAAACTTCTTTTCTTCCAGGCATAGGGATGTTGGTGTGTCCTCTAACAGGTTTAATTGGTGAACAATGCCTCAGATCATTTATTGTATGGCCCATTAATGTATTTACACACAATTATCATATTCCAGCGCAAGCGCCTTTTCTCTAGTGTGCATAATTTTAACTTATCCAATCTGTCTTCATAGTCATGCTCCTTAGTCCCCTTATTTATTTAGTTGCCCTTCTTTGAACCCTTTCCATTTCCAAGATGTCCTTTATGTGGACAGGATTCCAAAACTGCACCACATATTCCAAATGAGCTTTGTAAAGAGGGAGAATAATACAATACAATAATACAAGAGGCCTGACGTTTATTGATACACCAAAACTCACTTAAAACAGAGCCATTAATAGTATAAACAGCATAAGGATTTGTAATCCCAAAATGCACTATCAACATTGAATCTTATCTGCCACTAAGCAGCCCAATGCGACAATCTATCTAGATCTGCCTGCAACAATTGTACACCCTATTCATCTTTTAAAGGTCTTGCTGACAATACCCACTTCCAAATCATTAATAAACAGATTAAATAGAAGTGGCCCCAACACAGAACCCTGTGGCACACCACTTTAGTCCATATTGATGAAGCCCCATTAACAACTACGCTCCACATCTGATCCATCAACCAATTTTCTATCCATGCACAAATGTGCCACCCAAGCCAAACAGACCTTATACATAAGTTGCCTATGGGGACTGTATCAAAAGCCTTAGAAAAATCCAAGTGCCAGAGCCTAAATGTCTACTCACTTCCTCAAAATCCAAGCAAATTTGTTTGACAAGGTCTGTTTCTCCTAAATCCATGAGGATTATCACTGAAGTTAAAGGACATGTAAAACTATGCCAAATCATTTTGCAACTTAATCATAAAGTAATAAGGATTATAATTACCATCAAGACCCACCTTTAAACACAGACCACACCCCTAAACCACACCCATTTTCTCTTTTTTAGGGAAGAAAAAAGGGGTTGGATTGGTGGAAGATTGGAAATCACATTAAGTGTTGATAAATCCCCGTTAAGACATTAACGGAATTTTAAGACCCAATTTTGCTATAGCGGCTCTCGGTACATAGCCCCATAAATGCATAAACTATCCATTCTATAAAAGTAAAGCGTATTTCTCTTATGGATTCAGCATAAAGACGAGAAAAAAAAATAAGCACTATCTGTTGCTCTGTGCTCTTTCTGTGCCTGGAACACCCAATCCTGCGTTTAGCTGCTGTGTTGCTGAAGTCCCAATGTAGCACTGTAACTAAAGAAATCAATTACAAAGTCCCCCCACCCTTTAAACACCTACAGCTAAAAGAAAATCATACTGGGTTCAAGCAGTTATTACAGCTCCCAGTGCTGCTTACCATCCTATAGCAAAGCAGTTCCACTTTCAATAAAACACAAATCATTGGGTAAATGATTATTGGCTGTATAATGACACAGATCATCTCCACTGCACTGTGCCTCAGTTTTGGGAGGGGGTGGATACAAAGATAGGAGAAATGCGTGATAATGGAGTAAACTGAACAGGACATGAGGAGATCTAATGACAGGGAGCACTAAGGGGAAAAAGGGCTAACGTTCCTGGTAGTATTAAAAATATAGAAAAAAAGTCATTTTTTTCACTTTAGTATCCATTTAAACTCACACGTAAGTAATTACCAGGCTCTGAAAAGACTACCTTTATTGAATTTTGGAATTACATCAGCTTTTTTCAAAACCAGAGGCATTATTCCAAACATGAGGGAATCAGTGTTTGGCAAACTGCTGCATTTTTAGACATCTCTATGGTATACTGAAGAACAATTCTAAACGCTTGTGGAGGTTCATATTCATCCATGTCATGGTATATCTGTTGTATTCAGTTAGATCAACTGGACTTAAAGGGCATGTCCACCCTTATAATAAGCTTTCCCCATATAATAGATTGCCTTCCCCCAGCCCCAACCGTTATAAAATAATTTTAAGAAAGTGCCCCGATCTTTACTTACCTTCTCTCTCTCCTCCGACGAACAGCCTGGCCTTCTGCTTGCAATACACTGCAAGCAGGGGGCGGGACCGGCAGCCGCGTCCGTGATTGGCTGAGAGGCAGCCAATCACGGACGTGGCTGCCGGCTTCTCAGAATGCCGGGGGAGAGAGGGAAGGTAAGTAGAGTTCGAGGGACTTTCTTAAAATTATTTTTTAGCGGCTGGGGAAAGGCAATCTATTATATGGCCAAGGGTTTCTGTGCTAGGGGAGGGATTGCAAAACAGGGAGGGAGGGGGAGAGGCTGCAGTACGCATGCCAAACTTCTCCGAGGCGAGACAGGAGGCAGAGTCCTATATGGATTCTGCAGTACTCCTGGTGGGCAGTTTTTGGGACTTTGGGGGGGGACTACAGGAGAACCATATGGAGCTGGGATGTGAGGTAAGGATTTTATTACACTACATAGTGGGGCCATTGGTGGGGGGGATTATAGTTTTGGGGGTGAACATGCCCTTTAAAGTTTAGTTCTTAGCAAAACGTCTTCAAGAACTAAACTTTAAGTCCAGTTGATCTAACTGATATAACAATTCTAAACATTTTAAAAGTGTCATATGCTTTCATTAGCAAATGCATCAAATGTATGCATTAAGTCAATATTTAGGCTGTGGAGACACTGGACAGAAAAGCACCAGAAAAGCGTGTGTGCAGATTGGCACGTTTCCGTCTGTTTGCACTATAATTTGCATAATGTGTTTTCAGAGCACATGCGATTCGCAAAAAAATTGATGATCGAATGCGCTCTGAAAACAGAACGCAGGGCATGCAATGTGGTCACCCACACTGCCATGCATTTCCACGTGCCAACAGATCAGGAAACATCTTCAAAACTTCTGCAATTCATTCTGACATCGGCTGCTGGGTATCGGCTTCTGAGACAATAGTGATCTATTCTTGTCTGGTTAGTGCTTGGAGTTGATCAGAATTTGTGGTCTTCTGCTTGTCCACCTGTTATTTGAGAATTGACTACAGGTTATCAATATGATGAAAAGATTTGTGGACCCCAAAGGTCCCAGATTTCAGTGGCAATGTTCTTGGGAAGAATTGTGAGTGAGCCAACTCATTTGGATGAGTAGAAACTCTACACATGGCTTGTCTCAGTATGCATCCCTGCTGGCCCAACACATTGTAATGTTTGCACCAGTCTTTGGACATCCAATCTTTGCACCACCTGCAGAATTTCAGTGTTTCCTTTATCCTTTTGTAAAGAAGTGACTTCTTTGGTGCGCTTCTTGACACAAGGCTGTTGTCACTGTTGACAACATAATTCTCTTACGGATTCTTCAGACAGTCCTGGCTCTTGCTGGGCACACTTGGACATCCAGAATTCTTCACCATAACCTCTCATCTTAAAGTTCTTGATAAAGCAGTGAGTGGTCTTTTCAGATACACTAGATAAAGAGTCTTTGAACTCAACATGTTGTGACTGTTAATGCCTAAATAAAACATTCCTATAAGTGACAATATTTAGCAAAAAGCAGAAGTTTCCTTGCATGTAACCCCATTTTGATGCAAAGGGGTGATGGTTGCACTTGTTTCTTTGGAGGTAATTTGATTTAACAATATGCCAATAAAGCTTTTTGCAGTGCATTAATATGAAACAAAGCACTTTGCATAATTTAAATCAATGTGTGTTCCTGTCACAAAATGAAAAGCTGCACATTTTGAAAAATATATTTGTTACTAACCAAAACTTTTGGCCATAACTATATTGTAGAAAGTTCTGTTTCAAGGCAGCCCATCCCTGGTTACAGGTAAGGGAGTTAAAGGGCATGTCCCCCCCCTTTTTTACAAATTTTGCTGTAGTGTAGTGCTCCCTCCCCACCCAAACCGCCATAGTATTTGCAGAAAACTTAGCTGATCTATACTTACACTGCTTCTTTCCCCCGGCGATCTGACACGCCCTCTGGTTGCATGAAACTGCAAGCAGGGGGCCGGACCGGCAGCCTTGTCCGTGATTGGCTGCCTGTCAGCCAATCACGGACAAGGCTTCCGGCTGTACAGTGTACACCGGGGGAAACAGTTTAGTAGATCGGCTAAGTTTTTCTGCAAATAACTATGGGTTGGGTGGTGAGGGAGCCCTACCCTACAGAAAGGGGTTGTTTGGAGCTAGGGGGAGGGAGGGCTGCACAGCGCATATCATTTTTCTCCCGGAGGAAAGACAGGAGGCAGACACTATTTGGGACACAGGCAGGCTCCTGCTCTACGTTTTTTGGGACTTTGAAGAGCCATTGCAGGGTAGCCATTTGGAGCAGGAATGTAAGGTAAGAATTTACAACACTACACAGTGGGGCCAGTAATAGGTTAAAATTAGTTTTGGGGGGTGGACATGCCCTTTAATGTTTTATTGAGAACACATTGGTAACAATTTATATGCTGCCTTTTTCAATGTATGTTCAAGCCCCAGTAGGTTATAAAATACTAATGCTTCCTCAAAAGAATTTTGCTGTAAATGTAAGTTTTCACCTAAAAAATACAGGCGATGAGAAGGTGTGCCACTGTTTTCTTTCAGTGGCTGAAAGTGGTAGTCATGTGGAGCTTTGTTCACCATAATCCCTGAATACTTGCGGCTTCCTTGGATAATTTCCCGGAGACCTTCCCATGAATGCCTTTTCACCTTAAAATGGTGGGTGCCTTTTTCATTTTCATCTACCACCTTGTCTGATATAAGGTCCACCGACATTACCGATTCCCGACAAGTCCCCCAGACTGGAAAGAAATTAAATCCTGGTTACAAAGGAAATGTCAAAAAAGAATAAATAAAAAGCATAACCTTTAGAGTATCTTAAAGGTAAACTATACTCTATAAAACTAACAATATAATTTCGTTAAGGAGCTGCAGCCCTAAAAGTTTTCATTTGCCAGGTTAGTCCTGGACAAAGCCTTATTAAAGATGTGCTGAAGCCAGAGAAAGACTGGCAGATACATTTTCTTTGGGTTAATGCTCCTCATAGAAACAATATTGGGAGGTAAGATTACCAGTCCTGTATCCCTGTCCCAAATACTTTTTATTTTAACTGCATACCGTATATACTCGAGTATAAGCCGACTCGAGTATAAGCCGAGCACCCATTTTTGCTCCAAAATAGAAAAGATGATTGACCCGAGTATAAGCCGAGGGTATACAGTAACCCTAATCCCTTTCCACTGTAGATGTTTGGAACACCAACCCCAGCATGCTTGGTTGCTGGGAGTTGTAGTTTCCAACCACCTATAGAAAGGTTTTGGGGGTTACTGTATGGCATACTGTCCCCCACCCTAATACCTTTCCACTGTAGATGTTTGGAAACTACAACTCCCAGCATGCTTGGTTGCTGGGAGTTGTAGTTTCCAACCACCTATAGTAAAAAGATAATGTGGGTGTCTGCATGGCATACTATCCCTCCAGCCCTCCCCCCAGTACCCCCCAGCCCTCCCCCAGTCCCCCCCCAGCTCACTTACCTGTACCTGGTCTTCCGCAGAGGAGGCAGGAGTCAATAGGAGTCATGTTCAGAGGTTCAGGGGGGGGGAGGGGGGGTAGATATAAGTTCAGGGAGGGAGATGGGGAGGAGGAGAGGGAGGGTAGGAGAGGAGAGGAAGAGAGGAGCAGGAGGGGGAGAGAGAGGGAGGAGAGGCAGCGGGAGGGATAGGAGGAGGGGAAGAAGGATGGGAGAGGGGGAGGGAGTGTAGGGAGGGGGAGAGGAATTCAGGGAGAGACAGGAGAGAGAGGGGGGAGGCAGAGGGGAGGGGGAAAGAGGTCAGGGATTGGGTAGAGGTTGTGAAGGCAGGGGAGCAGAGGCATAGGGGGAGGAGCAGGGGGGGGGGGAGGAGAGGAGAAGAGGGCAGAGGGATAGTCAGCAGAACATTGGGTTCAGAGGGAGGGGGGAGGGGACAGGGGGGGGGGAGTGATGGGATGGGTAGAGGAGGAGGGGGTTCAGAGGGAGATAGCAGGGGGTGGGGAGGGGGGGGGAAGGGGGGGGGTGTGATTGGGGAGGGGGGGGAAAGGGGGGGGTGAGGAAAGAGAGAGCATGGGAGAGATCTTATTTTTTCTTTTTTTTCTTTCCTTTCTTTTTTCTCAACGTTCTCTTTCCTTCTCGTTTTCTACTTATTTTCCGTGCTCTTTCTCTTTCGGTGCTGCTTTCTGTCTGTCCTCTTCTTTTTCGGGAGAGCAGAGGGGGGAGGGAGGTTCAGGAGGGTTCAGGGGAAGGATGGGGGTAGTAGGAGGAGGGAGGAGGGGGAGGGGGGAGGACGAGTGGGACGTAGGAGCAGGGTGGGAGCCAGGAATTGGAGGAAGGAGGAGGGCAGAAGGATGGAGTTCAGTGGGGAGGGGTTTCAGTATAGAGAGTGAAGGAGAGAGCAGTGGGCAGGAGGGGGATAGAGGGGATGGGGAGGGGAGCCAGGCAGGATTGGGATAGGATTGGTGATAGAGGATATAGATGGCAGTTAGGGGGAAGGGGGGGTGTGGGGGAGTGTGCAGGATGGGGGGGATGTCAGGGGCATAGGAGCAGGTGGGCAGGGGTCGGGGTGTAGGGGGAGATGATATAGTGTATGAGGGGGAGTGGGAGAGGGGGGAGGATGGTGATATCTAGTTTTATACTTTGGGGAGTAGGAAGAATGATATATGTTATTTTGGTGAATTGTGATTAGTTTATGTTTCATCAGAGGGTGAGGATTGCAGTGAGTTTTGGGCGCAGGAGTTGGGAGGATGATGAGGCTCGTGATGAGTTAGGGTGCATAGTGGACGTGAGGGGGGGATTGTGTAATAGGAGGTGGGTTGGTCTGGGGAGGGAATGGTGGGCAGAAGTTGGAGGGGGGGGGGGTGGTTCGGAAGGTGGGGTGTGGGGAGTGGGTGTGGAGTCAGGCGGGGGGTTCAGGGGAGTTCAGGAGGGGAGAGTTCATTATAATGTGGGGTGGGGGAAGAGGTGGGTTGGGGGATGGGAGAGGGAGTTAGAGGGGGTTTTGGGGGGGACTGATGCAAGAGGAGGGAGGGGTCTTGGAGTTTCTCTTTTTTTGTTGTCTCGTTTTTTTTCTCGTCTGTCTTCTCTTCTTCTCTCTTTCTCTTTCTCTTTTCTTTTTTCTCTTTCTCTCTGTCGTCCTTTTCTTCTCTTTCTCTGATCGCGTCTCTCCTTCTTACTGGAGGCGGGTGAGTTCATTGGCTGAGTCTCGTGTCATAGGAGAGATTAGTCCATATGGTTGTCTTCATATGGGGAGGGGGGGATGTTCAAGAGCGAGAGGGGAGGTGTTCATGAAAAGGGGGAAGATTTGGGGAGTGTAATAGATCAGTGACAGATGGAGTGGGAGGGATTGATTTCAGGGGGGCAGAGAAGGGAGTTTTGGGGATGGTTGAGGAGTGTAGATAAGGGAGTTCATTGGAGGATAGATACGAGGGAGAGTCGTTGGGGGGGGGGGAGAGGGGCAGAAGGTGGATGGTGGGGAGGTTCAGAGTGTTGGAGGGGGTGAAGGAGGGGGGGCAGGAGGGGAGGAGGAGAGGGTAGGTTCGATAGAGGTGGGGTCAGAGGGCGGAGTCAGGGGCAGGAAGGGGGGGGGAAGGGGAAGAGCCGGCAGGAGGAGGAGAGAGAGAGGAGTATTAGGGAAGGAGGGGTTCAGATGGAGGGGAGAGAGGGGCAGGAAGAGAGGGGCAGAGGGAAGGTGGGGGAGAGATAGGGATCAGGGTGGGGGAGGTGAGAGAGCAGGAAGAGGCAGTGGAGGAGGTGGGGAGGGAGGGGAGATGAGGGGGAGGAGGGGGGAGGGAGAGGGGGCAGGGGAGGGGGTAAATGGGGATGGAGAGGAGGGGGAGGGGGTAGCGGGGCGAGGGGAGGAGGAGCAGGAGGGGTCAATGGGAGAGGGGGGAGGCTCAGAGAGGGGGGGGGGGGAGATGGGTCAGTCCGGGGAGGAGGAGGGGAGATGGAGGTGGAGCTTCAGGGAGAAGGGGAGGGGGGGAGCCAGGTAGATGAGGGGGGGTGTGACGGGCTTGTGCACTGGAATGGGGGAGGAAGATAGCAAGGTGATGATTAGAGGGGAGTGGGGTTCAGGGGGGGGGGATAGGCAGGGGAGGAGGGGTAGGGGATTTCAGTGGGGTTGGGAGGTTCAGGGAGGAGTTTGGATTAGGTTATCATGGTGGGTTAAAAACACAACATTGATAGAGATAGATTATAATCTATCTGTGAAGTTTTTCTTGTTCGCTATGCGCTCTTTTGGAGTTGGGCTGTTAGTTTTTTTTGTTTCATTTTTTTGGTGGGAGGGGATGGTCATGTATGTTGTTACTTTCTTTTTTGGGTTTTTTGGATAGGGTGATGTTAGAGAGAGGTGGGGTGCAGTGGGGGCGGTTGGGAGGTGGGTGCGTATGTGGGGTTGATGTTTTATGGTGGTTGTGGATGTGTTGGATGGTGGGGTGGTTCTATCTTTTTATTCTTCTTTGTTTTTTTGTCTTGATTTTTTTACTTCTGCTTCTTTTTCCCGTGTGAGGATCCTTTGTCGGCGTGGTACAAGGGAGTAGAGGCAGGAAGAGGGTTGAGGCAGTGTCGATTCGCTTTTCTTTTTGCGTTTTCTTTGCTTCCCTTGTTTGGTTTTGGCTTCCTGCGGTGGGTCGCTTTTTTCTGGCGTCCGGGTCTTTTTCGTTGTGCGTTCTCTTTTTTTTGTTTGTGGTGGCCTTATTGTGTCGTCTTTTGTTTTTTTGTCTGCCTTTGCGTTGCGTTTTCGGTTTTTCACATCTCGGTTTGGTAGGTTTGTTGCTCTTCTCTCTGTCCTCTGCTCTGTTCCGGCTGCGTCAGGTTCCTGTCCGTGGGGGGTCTCTCGGCTAGTAGGCGTTCTTTGGCACGTCCGCGTGTTTTGCTCTTGTTTTCTCGTTTTGTACTTGTGTTCTTCCTTTCTTTGCTCTTGTTTTTAGGTGATTTCTATGAGCCGAGGGTGGGTTTGTCCTAGGGGCATTTGATTCTACATGAGGTGGGGGGGGGCAGGTGCAGAGAGGGAGGGAGGGGGAGATTCAGGGGGGTTCAGGTAGGGGATGGGGTGTTAGTGTAACAGTCAGGAGGGAAGGGATTGGGTTCAGGAGGACGGAGGGGTTCAGAGGGAGGCAGGTTCAGAGGGAGGAATGGCAGGGGGGTAATTGTCTTGATGGTGTGATGAGATAGGGATGTGAGTCCTAGGGGGGGTTGGTGTCAGAGGGTGCATGATAGTGTAGATGTTAGATAGTACGTGATGTGGTAGTGAGGTTTCAGATTGTCAGTTAGGATTGATGGATAAAGGGGAGTTAGTGGGGTGTGCTGAGAGGTCAGAATGATTTTTATCTTTTGTCGTTTGGGTTATCGGGTTTTAGTCAGCTGGGGATGCTGATTATGTGGAGAGAGTGTTTTCAGAGTAGTGATAGGTGGGTATGGGGTGAGGGTCAGTAGGGGAGGGGCGAGGGGAGGTCAGGGTAGGGAGATGTGTCAGATGGGGAAGAGAGTTTCAGAGGTTGGGTGCTGTCGGCAGGTCTTTTGTAGAACTCTTGGTTGGGAATCGGAGATGGGGAGTGTGGAGATTGGATGTTAAGTGAGTTCAATTCAGGGGATTTCAGGTGGGGGGAGAGGGAGGGGAGGGAGTGGGTTGGAGTCAGGGAGGTGGCAGGAGGGAGGTCAGTAGAGCTAGGGAGGGATGCAGGGGTGAGCAAGGGCGGGAGGGAGTAAGGGGGGCAGGAGAGGGGGGTAGAGAGGGGGGTGAGAGTCAGGGAAGGGCATGTATAGGCAGAGAGCTGCTCTTTTCTGCTGTTTGCTAGTTGTCTTCTCTGTCTTCTTTTTTTGTTTTATTTAGGCTCGGTTTGTGCTTGATCAGTGAGCGCGTGGGTGCATGAATTCAAGAGGGGGGAGCCCGGGAGTGTTGGTGTCAGGGGGAGAGGGGTAGGGGGGATGTCAAGAAATGACGTTCATGTGGGCTTGGAGGGGCAGAGTGTGCAGAGGCAGAGGGATCAGGGGGGGGGGGAGAGGGGGAGGGGGGGCAGGGGAGGAAGGAGGAAGGAGGGTAAGGGGTTCATTCAGGGACGGGAGTGGGAGGGGGGAGAGGGGAATAGTAGGTTGGGTTATGGTTTATTGCTTTAATGGTTGAGTTCAGATATGGAGGGGTGGGGGGGTAGGGCGGATTGGGAGGAGGTGCAAGAGGGGGGGGATGGAGGGGATGGGAGCCTTCAGAGGTTCATGAGTAGGAGAGAGGGGAGAGAGGAGAGGAGAGAGGAGTGGAGAGGAGAGATGGATTCAGGCAGGGGGGGGGAGGGCAGGTAGGCAGCAGGAGGGAGTTCAGGCAGGAGGGGGCAGAGGGAGAGGAAGGAGCAAGAGGAGGGGGAGTTCAGAGGGGGGGAAGGGGAGAGAATAGGGGGAGAGGGAGCGTAAGGAGGGGGGAGAGGGAGTTCAGAGGAGAGAGGCAGGGGGGGAGGGTGGGAGGGGGGGATTGCCAGGAAGGGGCGAGGGGAGGGGTGGAGAGAGGAGCAGGAGGGGGAGAGTGTACGAGGGGGAGGAGGAGAGGTTCAGGGGGGGATGGGATGGAGGAGAGTGGGGGGGGGGTAGGGTTCAGAGATGGAAAGTGGGGCAGGGACAGGAGGGAGAAGTTCAGAGACTTAGGTAGAGGGAATTAAGAGAGAGGAGCATGGAGGTATAGAATATGAGGGAGTGTGGAGGATTCGTATCCTTTCTTCTCTTTCGTCTGCCTTCGTGCTCGCGTGATATTCTTCACAGGTGTTAGGTTGGAGGTTAGACTTCACGCCTTCCTGCGTCTTTTCTTTTTCTCTCCTTTTCTGCCTCTTCTTCTTTTTCTCTTCTACTCCTTTTTCTCTCTGTCCTCCTTCGTTTCATCCCTCTCTCCTTCTTCTCTTCTCTTCCTGTCTTGTTCTTTTCGCTTTTTTCTTCCTTTCTTTTTTTTTTTTCCTGCTTTTTATTTTTTTTCCTCGTTTCCATTCTTATAGCTCTGCTCTCCTCTCTTGTCCTTGTCTCGTTCCTTTCTTGTTGTGTTCCTTTCTTTTTCTCGTTTTTTCTTTGATTTCTGGATTCTCTTTCTTTTTTTCCTTTTTCTGTCCTCACGTTCTTGCTTTCTGTTTTTTTTTTCTTCGTCTCGTGGTTTTTCCTTCGTCTTCCTGCTTTGTTGGTTTCATGTTGCTCGATTAGGCTATCTTCTGTCTCTCTCTCTGTCTTCTTTGCTCCGTTTGTCTTGACATTCGCTTTTCATGATATGGAGATCATTATAGTGACGATAGCATGAGATGAGGTGAGCAGTTCAGGGGGGGAAAGGGGGTAGGGGCGTGAGGGACTGGGGGTATGAGAGAGCAGAGGCAGGAGGAGCATATAGGTAGGCGGGGAGATAGAGGTAGGGCTTTGTGCTGCTATGTTGTAGTGGTAGCGTCAGCAATTTGTTTTCCGGTGGTTCCTGGGCATGCGTGGGTTTTCTTGGGCTCTGATAGTTCTTTTGCCTGTGTTTGTTTATTTTCCCTCGTCCCTGTTTCTGTTTGTTGTTGAGATTCTTAGTTCAATCTGGCTGTTGGTCATCTGGGTACGTTCTTTTTCGTCTCTCTCTCTTGGTCTTGGATTCTGTCGTTCGTGCCCTGGCGAGCGAGGGGCAGAGCCGGAGAGGCGGGGGTTATAGCTCGGGATTGTCCGGGGGAGGGGCCAGCGGTCGCAGGGGTTCCTAGAAGGGGGTGAGGCAAGCGAGCGCGGGGGGAGCCGAGAGAGTAGGGGTTTGCCTCGGGTCCGGGGGTGGTCGAGTGGTGGTTACCGGGGTCTTCGGCTTTCCGGCCGCTTGTGCTGTTTCTTTCTCTCTTTTTCTTTCTTTCCTTCTTTTTTATTTTTTTCCCTTTGTTCTTGCGTTTCTTTCGTGTTTAGCTTTTGATTTCCTGAGGGGAGGTGAGGGAGGGGGAGCAGCGGTCGAAGGGTCAGATCAGGGGGAAGGCATAGGGAGGGGAGGAGAGGGAGGAGAGGGAGAGGAGGGGGGGAGAGGCAGCATAGGGGAGGGTGGAGGCATGGAGAGGGAGGGGCTGCGAGAGTAGAGAGATGGAGGAGGAGGAGAGGGCATTTCAGGTAGAGTGTGGAGTGGGTTCATGAAGGGGAGGGTAGGCAGCAGGCGGGGGGGAGAGAAGGGAGAGAGGAATGGAGGAGGAAGGGGGAAGAGGATTCAGGGGGTCAGGGTTCAGGGAGGTTGAGAGGGGAGCACGCAGTGTGTGTTGCAAAAGGGAGGGGATAGGGAGATAGGGTGGGGGGGATGGGGAGGGGTGGGCCGGGAGGGGGAGGTGGTTTTTCTCTTTGTTCTCTTTTCTTCTTTCCTCATCTTCTTTTTCTTTCTCTTTTCGTGTTATTGTACTCTTCGTTTATCCGCGCTCTTCTCTTTCTTGTCTCTTCTCTTCTTTCGCGCTTTCGTCGCTGGCTTTCTGCGCTGCGTGCTCTTTCGGCGCGGTTGCGCTGCTTTTAAATCACGATGGTTTTGGTGAGGTAAGGTTCATTGAGGCGCAGAGGGAAGCCAAGGGGGTTCGGGTAGGAGGGGATGAGGGCATTTCGGCCCAATTAGTGGAGGGGGGGCGATGTAGCGGAGAGGAGTGAGGCCTGAGAGAGGATGGGGGGAGGTTTGGAGAGAGGGAGTCTCTTTTTTCATCCTTCTTTTTCGTTTTTTCTTCCGTTGTTCTTCCGTTCTTCTTGCTCTCTTTTTCCTTCTCCTCTTTTTCTTTTCCTTTCCTTTTTCTTTCTTCTCTGTTCGGTTTGCTCTCTTTCTTTTTTTTTTTGTTCTCTTTCGGGGAGGGGGGGGGGGGGGGGAGATAAGGGCAGGAGGAGGGGGGGGCGTGGGAATAACGGGGAAAAGGGGAGGGGAGCAGGGAGGAAGGAGTTGGGGAGGGGGAGGAGGAGATGAGTGTTCAGACAGGGCAGATAAGTGGGATGGGGGAGGGAGAAGAGATAGAGGGGTTCAAGGGGGGAGGGAGGGAGGATGGGAGGGGGGAGGGATAGCAGAGGGGAAGAGGGGAGAGCAGGGGGAGGGATCGCTTCGCTTGCTTTTCGCGATACTGCTATGATGGTTTCGCTCTTTTCTTTTTAGTTTTCTTTTCTTCTCTTGTCTTTTGCTGTCGCTCCGCCTTGTTGTCGCTTTTTTCTTTCTTCTTTTTTATCTTTGCGTCAGTGAGGGGAGAGAGTGGGAGGTCAGGGGGGAGGGGCAGGTAGAGAGAGGGGATGGCATGGGAGGAGTAGGTGGGTGAGTGAGGTGTGGGTTTGGGGGTAAGGGGATAGTGAGAGGAGAGAGTGGGGGGTCATGTCGGGAAGGTGGATTGTATTGGTGATCCCCTTTCTTTTCTTCTTCTCTTTTTTTTCTCCTCTCTTGCGGTTTCTCCTTCTTCGTTGTCTCTTTTTCCGCTTTTTATTTTTTCACTTCTCTGCTTCTTTAATTCTCCTTCTCTTTCTTTCCTTCTTATGGAATGGTCGGATAGAGAGGTGTTCAGGAGGAGGAGGAGAGAGAGGGGGGAGGGAGGGTGGGCAGGAGAGGCGGGGGTCTTCATGGTGTGAGTAAGAGGGAGGGGAAGGGAGGAGGAGCAGATGGGGTTCAGGAAGATAGAGAGAGGAGGGTGAGATATGTGGGGGATGCTTTCTCCTTTCTCTCTTGCTTCTTCTTCGTTCTCCTATGCCGTGTCTCCTTTTTTCTTTCTCTCTTCTTCCTCTTTTTGTCGTCTTTACTCTTCCTCTCCTTTTTTTCTGCTTCTTCTCCTCTCTTTTCCGGGAGGGGGGGGAGAGTTCATGGAGGGGGCAGGAAGGGATGCGGGAGGAGGGGGGGGGGGAGAGGGAGGAGGGTGAACTACGGGGGGTTCAGAGGGGGAGGAGGGGGGGGAGAGGGGAGGGGGGCAGGAGAGTGGGGGGGAACGAGGGGAGGAGGGCTCCTTTTAACTTTTTCTTTCTTTTGGCTCTTACTTAACTTCCTTCGTTTTCACTTTCTCTCTTTCCTTTTTTGGGCTTTTTCTTCCCTTTTTTTGGCTTTGTTTTTATTTTTTATTTTTATCATTCATTTTTTTATATTTATTTTTTCATATGTATGGTATGTTATTATTTGTTTTTTTTATTATATATCATTTTTTTCATTTTATAGTTTTCAGTAGTATGTTATTTCATTTTGATGTATATAGTATTTGTTATTTTGAGAGGGGAGGTTCAGCAGGTGGAGTGGTTTCAGCAGGGGAGGGGGGCATGGGAGGGAGTGGGGGGGATTAGGGGGTGGGGGGGGTAGTGGTGGAGAGGGGGGTTTCATATGTGTGGTAATTGGGGTATTAATATGTATTGGAATGTTAGAGGGAGTTGGGGATGGCATTTTTCGTCTCGTTTACTTGTTTTTCATCTTGATTTTTACATTCTTCTTTTATTTTTTTTCTTTTTCATTTTCATTAGACTGGAGAGGATAGATAGTATATTTATTTATTGATGTCAATAGAGGTTTTTATGGTTGTTTAGTTATTTTTGTATAGTTTTTCAGGATATAGGGGTGGGGAGGAGTAGAGCAGCAGGGGGGTGGGTGGGGAGTTCAGGTGTTGGGGGGTAGTTAGTTGTACTGTAGGTGGGCGTTTAGAGTAGATATTGAGGGGTGGCTTCAGGGAGCAGGAGGAGGAGGGGAGGGGGGGAGGAATGGAGTAGGAGAGAAGGAAGAGAGGGGTGAGGGAGGGGGGGCGGAGCAGGAGGGAGGGGGAGGCGTTCAATAGAAGGAGCAGGGAGAGGAGGGAGAAGGGGTGGGGGGGGGGGGATAGGAGGCAGATGAGATAAGAGACGCAGAGAGAGGGGGGTTTCAGGGTGGGAGGAGGGAGGTGTCAGATGGTAGGTGTAGGATATAGTGGGTTAGTGATATATTGGATGATATGATTGTGAGTTATGATATGTAGGGATTATTATGTGCATTTTTCTTTGAATGTTTTTTTTATACATATTTTTTATTTGCTTCTTGTTTTGTGTTTGTTGAGATATTCAGGAGTTAGAGTTGGGATTTTTCAGGGATTTTTATTTAGTAAATGCCTTATCTTTATTTTTTTATGCTTTTACTGTTCATGATTATAGTGTAGTATAATGGTGTCACGTATATTTTCGTTTTTGCTATTTTGATTTTCATATGTTATTTAGTTACTTAGTCAATTAGATGATGGTATGTTCATAGTGATTGGGCATGAGATTTTTGTTGATTATTCATTTATTTTTATTTGTATAATTACATTGGATTATGTTAGGTTTGGATGGTACAGTATTGTATTTTATTTCATTTTTATTTATATGATATTTTTTATGAATTTTTATTTATCATTAATCCTATTATGTTTGATTGTTTAGTTATTATTTTGAGATAGTTGTCTATTTTATCAATAGTATATATTTTCATATTTTCATATGTTTTGTGATTTATTGGTGGTGATTTTAATTTTTAATTTTTCATATTAGTATTTCATTGTTTTATGAATTTTATTTTTTATCTTAATTTAATAGTTATTTCATTTAATCATTGTCATATAGTTTTTTCATTTTTTTAATATTATATTAACCTTGTTCTAATTATTTTTTACACTTGTTTTTTTTCCCTTTTTATTTCGTTTTCTCTTCTTCTTTCTTCCTTTCTATTTCTCTTTTCTTTGTTTTTTCATCTTTTTTTTATTCTGCTTCTTTCTCTTCGCTCATTTCTTTCTTGTTCGCTTCCTTTTTCTCTTTCTGTCTTCTTCTTCTTCTCTTCTTCTCTTTTCTTTTTTTTCTCTTTTTTTTTCTTCTCTTTTTTTTCTCATCTATAGTAGGAGCAGTAGGGGAGTGAGCAGACCTATTTTTTCATGGGAGGATCTTCAGTTATCCAGTTGGGTAGTAGGTGAATCAGGGGTGGGGGGTTTAGGTTTTCAGGGATTCAGGGGGGGGAGTTGAGATGGGGCAATAATCATGGGTGGTGGTGGAATTGGGAGGGTAGGGGTTCATAGGGGAGGGAGAGTTCAGGGGGAGGGAGTCAGGGGGGGGCACAGAGAGAGGGACTCATATTTGATTTCTTTAGAGCACAGTGTTTGCTTTTGGGTGGTTTGAGCTAGGAGGAATTGTGGGCGTTGGAGTGGCATCTGAGGCGGGTGGGGTGTAGGTTGGGTTGAGGGGAGGTTTTGGCGAGATGTTCCGAGGGGAGCTTTAGAGCAGAGTTATTGTAGTCCGTAGGGAGGGTGTAGGTTTAGGATTTTTTCATTTTCTTTTTTTCTTTCTTGCTCTCTCTCTTCTTCTTTTCGTTCCCTTTCTCTTTCCTCTTCTTCTCTTCTGTTCGTGGAGTCTTTTCCTTGTTCCTCTTCGTGCGGTGTGCTCTGATCCATCGGCTCCTGTTCTTGTTCCTTTTTTGCCTTCGCTTGGTCTCCCTGGCGTTGGGCTGGCTCGTGCTGCGTGTTTCCTGTTTATTTTGCCTCTCGTTTCATTTCTTCGCTTGTAGTGGGGGTATAGGCAGTGGGAGGAGAGAGAGGGCAGGGGAGGTGCCTTCAGGGAGAGGTGGGGGGAGGGGTCAGGGGAGTGCAGAGTGGGGGGGAGGGGAGGGGAGAGAGAGGGTCAGGGGGAGGGGGGGGAAGGAGGGGTGGAAGAGAAGAGAAGGGGGAGGCAGTTGAGGTGGAGAGTCAGGGAGGAGGGAGGCATGGGCGTGGAGGGGGAGATAGGAGGAGGGAGTGAGGATGGGAGCGGCAGGAGGGAAGGGGGTCAGGAAGATGGAAGTGGGAGCGGGTAGGGAGAAGGGGGTGAGGGGTGGGGGGGGGGAGGGGAGAGAGGGCAGAGGGGAAGGGGAGTAGAAGAGAGGGTAATAAATTTTTTTTTAGTAAACCAATCTGTTTGTTCTCATTAAACTAGTCTCTTTTCCTGGTCCCCCTACCGCGATCTTCGGGCGCCGGAACATTTTTTTTTTAAAAAAATTTTTATTTATTTTTCTGTATCTTTTCTATTATTTATTTTTTATTGTTGGTAAATGGTGTCTCTTGTTTCTATTTTTTTTTTATTTTCTGTTTTCATTTGTTTTTGATTTGGTATTTTATTTTTTTTTTTTTTGTGTTATTATTTTTGTTTTTTTTTTTTTTTTTATTTTCTTTTTTTTTTTTTCTTTTTTTTTTTTTTTTGTTTTTTTTGTGTTTTTGTTGTTATTTTTGTTTTTTTTTTTTTATCATTTTTTTTTTTTTTTTTTTTGTTTTTTTCTGTGTTTTTTAGTTTTTTTTTTTTTTTTTTTTTTTGGTTTTTTTTTTGTTTTTTTTTGTTTATATTTTTTTATTTTGTTTGACTTCCTCTCTCTGCATCCCAGAGGCGCCGCGAGTCGGCCGGCAGTTCCCATTACTGCTTCGTCGGCTGCGCGATGACGTCATCCCGCAGCGTGCGTGATGACGTCTCGGCGCAACGCGAGACCCTAGAGGACGCGGACATGCGACACTGCCGGCATCCCGGACTCGCGGCTGCCTCTGAGATTCAGTAAGGTTTCTCTGACTCGATATATAGCCGAGTCAAGGTTTTTAGGTTAATTTTTAAAACCTCAAAACCTCGGCTTTTTATACCGAGTATATACGGTATAAAACAAACTGTATAACACATAGTTATTCTTTAAAGCCTGGTTAAATACAAAACAGATGAAAGCAAGGCGAAGAATGATATTTTGATGATTTTCCTACCAATATAAAAAAGGCAAAGCAGATTTTTTTTTTTTATAACAGACACCATACATATATCTGTAGTTATTATAAAACTCTAGGGTAACGGTCATATATTTTGACCCGACTGACCAGCTGCCACAATATTTTGGTCAATTGGAACAAAATATTGGCAGAAATTTTTTTTGTGATGGACAGATGTTGGTCAAACTTTTTTAATAGATGCATTTTGGCGTAGGGTCTAAAGTGAATGGATAAAAAAAAACTGCACACACCTCTCGTCCTGACATATAAGTAATAGAAAAACAAATTACATTTGCAGTATATGCACACAGTTTCATTTAACAAGCAACGTTATTAAAAAAAATAATAAAATCAATGGACCATACGAATCGTCACGGCAAATATCGGCTGAGGTGTTTTTTCTTCCAAACAAAAGCTTTTATTGGTCAGTTGTCTGTTGGTCTAGAAGATAGGTCTGATATTGGACCAAGTGTACCTAGACTTAGTGGAAGCAATTTATTGCACAGACTTTAATGGACATTGTGCCTGTGAAGCATGTCCATTAAAGTCTGTGCAATAAAGTCCGTAAATTTTTATCTAGCTAGATAATAGCACACTTTTCCTGCATGTCTGTACCAAATTTTGTATCTGTAGCTTGAAAACTGTGGCAGGAGATCTAGTGCAAAAATATAGGAAGAATAAAAGGGAAGAGGAATAAGAAAAAGAAAGAAAACAGGAATTTGTCTCTTTCAAGTCAAATTAATTATGTGGAGTCCGTTCATAAATCTTTCGATTTCAATTCCTCATTATATGATATTTTTAATATATTAATGTATTTCAAGCTCTAGATAAGCAACTGAAATGTTGCAGGCAGAAAGGAGTTAATCTTTCTCTTTAACACACTGAACCAGATTTACTGTCAAAAGACAACCAGGGTTATTCAATAAAAGTTCTTATTGTTTAAAATGGTGCTAATTTTGCCCCAACCAAACAGATGTAAGCTTACAAATGTTAAATAAGATCTGATTGGATGGGGAAAAATTAGCACCATTTTAAACGATAAGAACTTTTATTGAATCTCCCTGCACAGCTTTTCATTTGCACAATATTTTCAGTGGAATCACAACAGATCTGCAGGGAATGTTTATGTAGAATATAGTAGTAGAAAAACGGCCGCTCCAGAAACAGCCTGGCGATTCCCCTGGCTCCTGTGTGCTGCACAAGTTCTTTCTCTGTATCCAGTTACTCACCTCCTGTATCCAGCTACTCCCCTTACCATTATCCAGCTACTTACCTTATCGGTATCCAGTATCCTGTTACTCCCTTTAGCCACTATCCAGCTGCTTTGCTGTATCCAGTATCCAACCATTATTTTGACTGCATCCAGCCTACATACAACCTGCATCCAATCTACCCACTTGCTTCCACTGCTACTTTTGACTGCCTATAGGGCAGTTTGCTACAGTACCATATAATCCAGATTAAATTATATCAACACAATGGGCTAGGTCCTATTTGTACGCACTACTAAGGAATAAAGTAGGGCTGTCCAGTCGTTTATATTTTACAAGGGGTAATCCCTCTTTATTGCAGTTACACCAAAACACCTATTTGTATGCACGGCAGCGCATACAAGATTTTTGCAGAAACATATTTGCATTATAGGAATGCATGCGATTTGCACAAGAAGTCGTACCCACATGCGCTCCGATAATGGATCTGAGTACAGCACACATATTAGGACCACTCCATTTGCATTGCATTGACAATGCAAATCAGAAACACAATCAGAGAGCAAAACGCGTTTTAAATAAATATATCAAATTTATTTATTAAATGCGCCAAGCATGCAAGTTTTCAATTCATGTGGGAATTGGTCCTAGAGCTGACAATGGTTACAATTTATTTACACTCAATGAACCGGTCACATTACAGCTTAAATATAATTCAATGTTCGTATCATCCGATTTAAATTTGTGTGTGAATGTGAGGTTGTACAATTGTTTAGTGAAACAACTATGCACAGGTTTTTATTCTGGCAACAGAGAAGTTCTTTACCAAGGTTATTTACTAGGCTAGCAGTCACAGATGACGTCATGCTACATGAAGCAGTTTTCTGTGGATAAGCATCTGGATTTAATCAAAAACTATAACCATAAATTAATGTATGCGAGGGAAAATAACCCTATGTAGATTGCAGAGGAGATTCTCAACACCTGACTGGCTATATACCAAATATTCCATTAATAAAAAAAGATATACAAATCAGTGATGCCCAACCCTTGGACCTGAAAGTGTGAGTGACAAGGGCGTAGCTGGCTGTGTTGGGGCTATGCCCACGGCCTGGAAAGAGCATAAAGTGCCAATAGTGCTGCCCCCAGCATGGGCCAGGTTGCGCACCCCTGATCTATATAGTAAATGAGAAATATTTTCTTTAGTATTTATTATCTATAAAAAGATATAATGAGTATATTAAAATCTATAATAATATGAAACAATACTAATACATCTATTCAAACATGCATTTTTTATTATGAATAATCTTTGCTGTCAAACAAAAAAGTGTCCAAAGTGAAAAGACTAAGTCCTCCCATGTCTGTGCTGATCACTCACGCACTGAGGAAAGGCAAACCCTGTGCAACGCCCAAGATGATGTTCGTCATCAGTAGAGGTAGTGCCAACACAAGACGATATTACATGCACTAAATTTCTTCGCTATAGCTCCCGACTTGTTCTCACTGGGTGGAAATTCTCTCACAAGTCCGCACTCTCTGATTGATTTCTAATATGCCTGCCTGTTTAAAGTTCCCTCACAGGTCCACTTCCCGCCATGTCTCTCTGTAAGATCCATGTGAAGTCTACTTACATAGTATCAATGTTCTGGCCCTCAGTGTTCTGGTCTTAGCCGCAACAACGTTTTTCTACAAGTTTGATCTCCATCTATTGTCTGCCACATAAATTGTTTGAACACATTATGATGGTGGCCTTAGGCGCAACAAAGTGGCCGATCACAAATATGACACTCGAAATGTACAACCATGATCATTGAGTGTATGTCCACCATTGGCATATTTTTTGTATACAATTGGAACAACTGCACTTAAAAGTTTAGTTCTTGACTACTTTCCTCTAGTCATTCAAACGTCAATTTTTGAATTCAGACTGGTACAAGAATCTGTTGGTAATAAATACCCTGGAATGTGTCCCAATAGGCATATAACAGCCAGGTGTTAGGGACCACCTGAATGTAGGGTGTGATTGCATTGTAGCTAAGAGCTAATACTGCCGTAAAACGTTATGGCAGACAATTAGTGACTCCTACCTCCTTAAGACTTTTTTTTACTGTTCATTTTTGCGTTTTGTGTCCTATTAAAATGAAATAAGAGTATATAAAGGTTGACTTCTTGGAATTAGTGCATCCTCCCCCAATTAGATCTATAAGGCATCCCTAATGGTAGTAATGGGCCTCTCTTCAGTTATAACAAGCCCATACCCAAAAAAGTTTTTTTTCATTGCCACCCACTGATTAGTAATAATACAACTTTCCACAATAAGAATAGAAAGGATCACCTGCTTGTGCTTGTTTTCTCTCTAACAGATTCCACTCGCAGTCTTTTTACTTTCTGCATGAACCATACGAGGCTACCAAACACAGGGGCTTAAAGCAGTGTAAACCGTGTCAATGAATGACAAGCTAAGGCAGGAAGTCACATAGTTGCCAATAGTCCCGGAATTTCCGAGGCAGTCCAGGTTTTAGGTAGAAGTCCCGTTATCCTAAATTCCGAGAAAGTCCAGAGATCTGGGCCGAACCGGAAACTGTACCTTTAAATTAAATGATCCTGTGCGGCGCCTGTATCGCGGCCGTAACCTGGCAAATTGTGCTAGAATAGACAGTGTCTGCACGTCGTTGAAGCTTGCTGTCCCTCTACGTGCGGCAACGCGTCCCTGCACGCACGCAGTGGGAGGGGGTACAGGAGATTACTGAGCAGAGAGAGCCTGTCTCGGCTGCGCGGAGCTGAGTTTTCTAGCGGTGCTGAAGTTGGAGGGAGAGTCAAGTGTGAACAGTGTGTCAGTCACTGTAGATTGAGCTCTGCTGTGTTTTACTGAAGAATGCTGTATACAGTATGTATATGTTGTGTAAGGGGGAGTGACAAAACTCCTATTGACTTACATTAATGTACTTTGGCATGCATATAGCTCTTTTACATTGCATTGAAAATAATTTTTAATATATGCAAGTATGGTTGAGAACAATTATATAAGAGACTAGCAAAAGTGTGCCCATTGGTGCACAGTGGGTTTTTATGTGTTAATTTTATATAGTTTAATTTGCTGGAGTGTTAGTTACCTATATTGATTAACAATATATGTGTAAGCTACCCGCCCTTACAAGGCCCTCCATATTAGGGTAGTCCTATCTAAGAATGACTATTTTAAAGGGCAAGTCCAGCCCTAAAATGAAACATACATACAGGTAAATCACCCCCCAAAACCCTAACGGTAATAGTTAGAAATGTGAAATATATAAATCTAACCTGAAATCCTGCACAATGTCCTGTTTCCCGTTTTCTACTTCCTGGTTCTTCCAGTTAGTAACTGTCAGTTATGGATTTGACAGTTGACATCACAGCCAATGACTGAATGTTAATCTATTATCTGCCTCTTCTGAGCATGCCCAGGTCAGTACAGGCTCAGTACAGGCTCAGTACAGGTTTCTAATGGCTCAGTTTCCATGAGGCATCCAGAACATAGCAGGCATACAGTAATGAATTCATAGGACAAACTATCATATAGCAACATATTATAAAGAGGCCATTCTTTCTAAAAGATGTTATTATGTGGGTGGAGTTGCCCTTTAAGTAATAATGCTGTTATTTTTGTAGTGTAATTATTATGTATTAGATACATTTTTTTCCTAATGATAACTTCCCGCGGCACTTGGAGCCTTTCCCGGTAGTTCCGTCTTCCAGGGGTATTTTGCGGTTGTTCGCGGCTGAAAACCAGGCTCCCAGGCCCGCCGTGAGTGTTGGGAGGCTCCGCGGGACTTCCCGCGGCACTTGGAGCTCTTCCTGGTAGTTTCGACTTCCAGGGGGTGTTTGCGGTTGTTCGCGACCGAAAACCAGGCTCCCAGGCCCCGCCGCGAGTGTTGGGAGGCTCCGCGGGGCTTCCTGCAGCACATGGAGCCCAGACCAGGTGCTGTCAAGTTGTTATACCACAATACTGTACTCCTCCTCCAGCACTCCCCAGGGCTCTCAAGCAGGAACAGGCAGCATCTCAATACCTAGCAACAGCAGGGATCGCCCACCATTTCTATAGGCAATGCCTTCTCTCCAGTTAAAGGAACACTATTGGCTTTACCGGATTCCCGACCAATGTGGAGGTTTTTTTAGATGCTGTAGTTTACACACATGCGGCAGTAAGGAGAACCTGGTGCTTGTTTAATATGGGGTATTCCTATTGGCTGCTAGAATACAGTCGGCCACTACTACAGTAATGTGACATTAATATAATTACTAACAACTGGAAGCTGTCATGTGAGCACTGCTGCTAACAGGACAGGAGAAAGAGACAGAGAGAGATAGACAAACAGAGAGAGAGACAGACACAGAGAGAGACAGACAGAGTGAGACTGATAGAGACAGAGAGAGAGAGAGAGACAGAGACACACAGAGAGAGAATCAGAGAGAGAAGACACAGAGAGATGTACACTAAAGCAAAAATAACATTTAGACATTTACCAGCATAAGAAGGAAACTCCCTTCAGGGAGCAGCAAAACAAGGGATCCTTTAGTAAAGCAGCCTGTAGGAGAAAGAAAAGTCCTTCGTAAAGCAGTGTCGTTTGGCAACACCCACCCGCTCCCACTACACATTGCACTCAAGGATGTGTAGCTCTCTCCCACAATGCAATACAGCAGGATGTCAGCTACACTTACTGGAAAGCAAACTTTTTTTGTGATTGGCCATTAACTCGCACATGCTCAGTAAGTCTCTACCACAAATGCAAAGCTAAAGGATGTTATCTAAAGCTGCATTGCGTCAGGATGTGATGTAGTGCTACAGCAACCCAAGAAGCACACTATTGGATAATAAGGACAATAAGGAAATAACAGCATTTCCATGCAGATTAATAAATTTGAGAGGTGTGTCTATAGCTCCCATTTTGACTAGTCCATTCAAACGTGGGAGATTCTGTATGTAAGTACTTTTTTATTTCATATGCCTTTACACACTGTTACAACATATATATCTTTATTTTGAACATATTATTAAACTAATAATGTTATACCTTTTACATTACAATATACACTTTAACTATGTATAAATTATTTTAGCCTACCCCACCTACATAGACAGTCTAAAAACTCAATGCAATCTCCACAAAGGGAAATATTTTTATATAAAGGAAGGATAATACACCTCTTACAGTGTAATATAAGGGATATAAAGTCACGGTGGAGTTCCCTGACTATATACAGTAGGATGTATAACTTTAATATGCAAGTAGATAAAGATTTTTAGAATAATACAATTTAAATGATTTACTCAACTGAAACAGTAACATTATAGCATTTCTATTCACTGAACTTCTTGAAACTTAGCACTGAAGGGGTTAATCTGTATTCATAGGTTTGTAGAACAATAGGATTAAGGTCTTTTAATAACATTTTGCTGTGAAAAGAAGGCATGTGATCTCTGCTATCAAATCAGTTGATTATTATTATATTATAATATTATATATATATATATATAATAATATATATATATTATATTAATATATAATATTATATATATCTATTATGTAATATATATATAATATATCATATATATATATATATATATATATATATATATATAATCATTATATAACAACGAAGGAGTTGTGTCTCCAAGTTTTTTTTCTGGAATTAAAAGGATATAATACATTTATATTTGTTTAATTTTCGATGTGTTAATTAGTAATAATATTTAACTTTTTATAGTTTAAGATAAAATAATTAAGCTTCGTATTGATTTTTGCTTTTGACCAATTATCTAGTAAATTATCCTTTCTTCTCCCCTAACAGTATATATTCCTTGTTTGAGTACAAAGTTGTCAAAAGCCAGCAGATGCACCACCTATGGAAGGACAACCTCCTAACAACCACAATTGATAAAGCTGGCCATATGCTAGTAAGATTTCAAAGCGATTAGATGTTCGTTGAAATTTTTTAAAAAGACAACTCCACCCACATAGAACATCTTTTAGAAAGAATGGCCTCTTTAAAATATGTTGAATACCATAATTTTCCTATGAATTCATATGTATGCCGCTAGCTTCTGGATGCCTCATGAAAACTGAGCATTTAGAAACCTGTACTGAGCCTGGGATTGCTCAGAAGAGGCAGACAGGGGATAAACATCCAGTCATTGGCTGTGATGTCAACTGTTCAAATCCATAACTGACAGTGCTAACTGGAAGAACCAGGAAGCAGAAACAGGGGAAACAAGACATTGTGCAGCATTTCAGGTTTACTTATATATTTCAGATTTCAAACTATTACTGTTAAGATTTTGGGGGTTGATTTACCTGTATGTAAGTTTTCATTTAGGGCTGGAACTTACCCTTTAACCTTCATCATTTCTGCAATGTTCCCCAGCTAGAATCGACTTTAGGATCGACGTGGATCAATAAATACCTGACGAGGAACATTGTGGGAATGCCACTGGTAAGTTACCAGCCAACCAGGTATAGCAGAATCATGGCTTAATGATTTCACACGACTGGACAGTAAATATTGTAAGGGTAACTCCTTATTTAGACATGACCGTTAATAAGAAAGGAGGAGGATTATGTATGTATGTAAACAGGAATTGAAGCCAAATTTAAAAAGATGGAATAGATGGGGAGCAAACGATGCGGCAGAAACATTATTGGTGGAACTGTGTACAAGAAGCAAAAGGTAGGAAATTATTGTTGGAGTGTGTTATAAGCCGCCAAATGCCGGGGAAGAGGTGGAATGAATCTCCATATGCAGTTGGCGAAGGCTGCTGGTATGGGCATGTTCTGGTTATGGGGGATTTTTAACTACCCTATAGATTGAGTAATGGAACTGCCAGCACCTCAAAAAGGTATAAAGTTCTTAAATTCCTATATGACATTTTCTTTCACAGATGGTAGAAGTTCCTACTAGAAAGAATGCGTTGTTGGATCTGGTGATATCTAATAACCCAGAGCTCATTTTGGAGATGAAGTAATGGGAAGCTTAGAATGTGACCATGATTAGTGTCATTTAATATAGGTTGCAGAAAACTAAAGTGCACTGGCTTAACAAAAACTTTTAACTTTAGGAAGCTAATTGTTATCTTTTAAAGGAATCGCTCCTGCTCATAGACTGGGGGGAACTGTTCTAGTAAGATACTGAGGCAGATGTGGACCACTTTTAAAGGGATATTAAACTATAACATTTCCAAATCGGTACCTTTAGGAAACAATGTAAAAAAATTAGGTCCACTCTGCATGGCTTATGCCTCAGGTAAAAAGGGAAATGGAAAAAAAAGAAAGGGCTTTTAAAAATTTTGAAAGCAGAAGGCACAGAACAGGCTACAGGGACTTCAAAGTTGTAATAAAGAGTGCAAGAAAGCAATTAAACTGCTAAAATAGAAATGAAATACGGATTGCCGAACAAAGCAAGTCCAACCCCAAATGTTTTTAAGGTATATAAATGGTAAAAAAATGAGGACTGAGAAGTGGGACCATTAAATAATGGAGCTGAGGTGGTTTGAGGAATGCCGAAAGGCTAATCTGCTAACCGTTTTTTTACATTGGTTTTTACTGTTGAGAATCCTTACAGTAGGGATTGTAACAATGGCAGGGAGGAAATGAAGAGTTTTCACATTGGATAACAGAGATATGGTACGGATCAATTAGACAAAGTTAATATCAATAAGCGCCAGGACCAGATGGATTGCTCCTAGGATTTTAAAAGAGCTTAGTTCAGTTCTAGCAAGACCACTGTGTCTCATCTTTTCAGATTCGCTTTTGTCTGGGGATGTGCCGCTGATTGGAAAAAAGCCAATGTAATACCAATATTCAAAAAAGGTAGTCGTTTCACAGCCTGGTACTATAGACCTGTAAGCCTAACATCAGTGGTAGGGAAGGTGATGGGAAACTTGTTAAGGGATCATCTCCTTGACTTTGTCTCCAGAGATCATCTTATTAGTAGTAGTCAGCATGGATTTATGAGAAATAGATCATGCCAGACAAATTAATTGGTTTTTATGAAGAAGTGAGTAAGAAGTTAGATTCAGGCACAGCTGTGGATGTGGTATATTTGGATTTTGCAAAGCCTTTGATACTGTGCCACATAGGCACTAATGTATAAACTGAGATGTTGGCCTTGAAGAAAAATTTGTTCATGGATAGAGAACTGTTATTGGACCGCAAACAGAAGTGGTGGTTAATGGAGCTACATCATGTGGGCCTAAATCTAAGCGGGAGTTCCTCAGGGTTCTGTACTGGGGCCGCTTCTGTTAAATCTTGTTTATAAATGACTTAGAAGGGGGCATTGAGAGCAAGGTCTCTGTGTTTGCTGATGACCTAAAATTATGCAGAGCTTGAAACTTCCCATGATGTGCAAGTGCTGCAAGCAGACCTAGATAGATTATCAAAATGGGCAGCAGAATGGCAGATGAGATTCAATGTTGATAAATGTAAGGTGATCATTTGGGATTTAATAATCCCTGTGCCACCTACACCATAAATAACTCTGTGTTAAGTGCATCTGAATGAAAAGGATTTGGGGGTTTCTGGTAGATAACAGACTAGCTGTAGCAAACAATGCCAGGTAGCCAACAGCTAGAGCTAGCAAGATATTGTCTGTATAAAGAGGGGAATGGAATCAAGAGAGAAAAATATATTCCCCTCTTTCCAAGGCACTGGTAAGGCCACATTGGAAATGCCGGTGCTTTTTGGAATCCATATACAAAAGGACATCTTGGAAATTGAGGCAGTTTCAGAGAAGGGCAACTAATTAATAAGGGAAGAGGGGCTTGAATATGCAGGCAGATTAGACAAGTTAGGCTGTTTACATTGGAGAAGCGGCGGTTGCGTGGAGACATGATAACCTTATACAAATATTTAATGTGCCCATACAGTGAACTCTCTGGTGCATGTTCACTAATAGGTCTATACAGAGACTCGTGGACATCCTTTAAGGTTGGAAGAAAAGAAGTTTCATCTTCAAGTTAGGAGAGGTTTTCTTACTGAGAACGGTGAAAACTTGGAACTGCTTTCCAACAGAGGTGGTAATGGCAAGTTCATTGAATAACTTTAAAAAAGGCTGGATAGTTTCTAAAACAAAAAATATTGAGAATTACTGGTATTAATGCATATAGATCTGGTTGATCCAGGGATACTTTCCGATTGCCGTTGGAGTCAGGAAGGAATTTCCCCCCCCTTTTTAGTGGGGTTTTTTGCCTTCCTCGGATCAACTGTTGGTAGGGTTAAAAAAAAAAAAAAAAAAAGGGAATAGGTTGGACTTGATGGCGAAGTCTTTATTCAACCTTATTCTATGTTACTATGTTACTATTTATGAGCACCTAAAAGGGAACTGTGGTCTCATACAAGCATCCTTTTAAAAAGAGCTCTCTTATAACTTGGAAACAAGCCAAGCTTCTTGGTTCTAAAGTGTATGTATACTGAAAAAAATAACTTTGCATCATCTAATCTATAAATACATGTAAGTGCACTTACTCTGAGTGTGTGTGTGTTGCTGCATGCCTTCAATACAATACTTGTTTTGCTCAGGCTCTGCAAACTACCCTGACTGTTTTCCCAAAATACCAACTGTCAAAACTGCATACAGCACACCAACTGTCCAACCATTCACTACAGCAAAAAACTGCTTACAGAAATGCAAAATGTAAGATGTTTCAGATGGATATCAATAAAATAGGGGGCCAGATAAACAAAAAAAAAAAGTACAGTGATAGTTGGGATGAATTATAGTTTTCACTAATGGGCAATAACATTTTTTTTTTTCAGTGTACATGGGGGCGTGGCCTGACCTAGCATGGGTGGACGCACGGACCGCAGCTCTGCTCCGGCCCTTTAGAACCAAACTCCTGCCACAATCCTTGGCTGCACAAAAGGCACACGGAATAGATCCCGACAGGGACCAACTTGGTCACATCACACTGACACCAGCGTCTAACAAAAGGGCCCAGGAGCATCTGGGGGAGACCAAGATGGCGGCACCCAGTCAGTATCCACACGCCTCACAGACCACACCAGATAAGCCAATACAAAATTATAGAAGCAATCGTTGTCTCCAGCCGACCTTGCCTTCTAAAATCGACAAGTCAAGATCGATATTTCCCTGATGAGATAAGATGTACAATCACTGAGGAGCGTTCACTGAAACTGAAACCCCCCTGGGCCTAATGGAAGATCAGCTCCCTGAAAACACAACACAAAACAGCACGCATGAGGCAGCCATCCAGAGCCTCCTGCAACAGATAGATGAAGAAAACAGATGAAGGGATGCAATCTAAGGTTTGTGGGTCTGCCTAAAAAGGCAGAGGGCACAGACCCAGCGGGCTTTATGGAGGACTCTTCATACAATTATGGGAGAGAGAGCTTTTCCACCACATTTACAATATAGACTGCCCACCATATATCCTCTCGCCCCCGCCCCTCTGGAGGACCACCAAGAACCTTCATTGCAAAATTCTTAAACTTCAGGGACAAGGACGCTCTTCTGAGGCTCCCTAGAGAACGGGGAACTTACAACTACACAACGCCAAGATCGCAATCTACCTGATTTTTTCAACTGGTACAAAAGCAGCGGACCAAGTTTACAGAGGCCAAAAGGATGCTAACACACAAGCCAGATCAAGTACACATGCTGTATCCTGCTTACTCCGGGTGATGGATGGAACCCAAACCCACTTCTTTACAAACCCTAAGGATGTATCGTATGGATGGAGTCTCAGACCAACCGAAAGCAACTGATAACTACATTTGATGCCTGCTGTGCTTTTCTCTGGGGTGGGAGGGGGGGGGGGGAGATGTCAAGCAACAATAGGAGGGACATCAAGTACTGGCCACAAAGACAACTGGGAAGACGGTACAGTGTGTGTTTTATATACAAATATGAACAAAATACATATAATACAAGGAAATGGGTCTCTCAGCGAAGACTCTCCTCACCACCCCACTTCTACCCCCCCCCCGCCGAACCAGCCGGTCACTGCCCCCCTTGCTCGGACCCCTAAGCCTAAAGCTCTGACCAAAAGGACATGACAAGGCCAAAATGGGCCTGTGGAGCTGCTACAAAAAACCTTACCAGGGATCTCACTCTACTGCTGAGTTAAACAGTTTAAAGTGTAAGGCTGGTTTTTTACCTGTCATTTATGCCAGACTTGTTCAAGAACAAACATGGATATAAGAATGATATAAAATGTGTAATGTACTAGAAGAACGTACCTTTCTCAGAAATATAAAATGTAAAATATTAGATAAATAGATATGTCATATGTCTAAATGCCTATAGAAATATACTAATCATAACATGGGTGAACTTAAATGATGATATGGAAATTAAGGGGAATGTAAATAAAGATCATGTGTTATGAGATATGTTAAAAAGCAAAAAGAATGATTTAAACAGTATTGGTGGAGACACACCTGTTGAAAAAATCAGCGCCAAACATAAAACACTGGTTGGATGGATGTATGACAGTGAATTTACATCCTCCTCAAGAGTGTGTGGCTTGTGCTAATATCCAGAAATAATACCTTTCAACTGATAGAGTTGAAAACAGATAAATTTGGAAGATAATTTTTATACATGTGTAGTCTAAACTCAAAACATATTCTAATTCTAGCATATATGTACCTCCCCGTTACAGTGACCATAATACGCTTCAGGCAGAACACCCCTCAGTACCAGCTTTATGGCTGGGAGATATAATACGGTACAAAATGTAGCCCGATAGATCACACCAGCCCCCCCACAGAACCCAATTACAAGATTCGGAAGGACACTACCATTGGTGGGGCTAACAGACCCATGGAGAAAAAAATTCCCAAACACTAAAGAAACTCCTGTTTTTCAGCCTCATGACACACGACCACGAATTAATATGATCCAACAAATAACCTGCTACCTCCCCTTGTGAAGCAATTAGAATACAAACCCAGAATCCTTTCAGATAAATCCCCATGCTGGATGCTGGTTGAGTGGAATCAAATTGCCTGTTACCTACCTGGAGACTTAATCCATTTTTGGTTAACCCTGCTCCCAGAACAAACAATCTTTCAGATAATTGGACAAATTGTTTTCACATAAACGAGGGAACCACGGACTTTGTGACAGTCTGAATACCTTTAAAACACATGCTAGAATTTCCCTCACCTTCACAATAAACAGATCAAACGTAATCTCGGCGATGGAGAGCAGAGGCAAATGATCGTTACTTAAAGCCCATACAACTTTCTGTCAAACCCTCTGACGAAAACACCCAGATACTTAAATCACAAACTAGACTATAGACAAACTACATTTTGAAAAAGCTAAAAGGGTAAGGTTCTTACAATCTCAATCCTTTTCTGAACATGGAGAAAAGAGTGGGAAATTACCAGCGTATATTGCTAACATTGAACATAGACCCCCCCACAGTTATATCAATACGAACCCCAAACAATACTCTGATATCAAGTCCCCCAGAGGTGGCGGAATACTTTGCAGAATATTTTACAGAGCTATATACATCCGTCCTTCCACCGTACCCTGGGTACTACAAGAATATTGCAGCAACAATAACCCTCCCACAACTGGAACCAGGCAGACAAACGTCATTCTAGAAATGACCATAACGGAAATGGAAATAAAACACAGCCTTCACACTTTAAAAGATAAAGCTCCAGGTTCAGACGGGTTAACCCATTGAATTCTATGCCCAGGAAATCGATAATTCATAAACTATAAACCCTGTATAACAAAATTTTAAGACTTCGTCCAGCCCGACACGATGAAGGAGGCACTAATAATACTTACCCCAAACCCAGAAAGGACCTAAGCCTCCCGGGAGCATACAACTATCTCTTCTCTCAGGTAGATGTAAAAATATTAGCCAAAATCATGGCCCTCAGACTGAACAAAGTTTGTGGTTCATCCCTGGTACACCAGGCATCAGAACGGGTTTCATGCTAGGAAAATACCTCCATCAATACAGCGCCTGCGTTCATGAAACCTGGGGAACCCAATGACAATACTGGATCGAGATGTATAATAAGTTTAGACGCAGCGAGCTTTGAACTTAGTAAGAATGGCCATACCTAGGGAACTCTTTTTCAGAAGTTTGGGTTTAGGACCCAGTTGATAAATTATGATGGATCAAAATCCATCACAACACCAAAGCTAGGTATTGGCAACTGGATGGCTGTGTCCGAACCCTCCACCTGGTAGAGAACCTCAGGCAGGGGTGTCACTTTTTGCCGAGTGCTATATGCACTGGCGGTGGTAGCCACTGGCTGCTCCAACTCGCAACCACCCTAAACTGGACTGCAAAAAAGGGCTCACTTGATTGAGGGAAACAAGTTATAGTGCTGATGATATATTGCTGTACCTAGCAGAGCAAGGACCATCACTTACATACTGGCCACTGCAAACCATTAATAATATAGTTTGGAGAGGCTCGGGATTGTCCATAACTGGGATGAATCTAAGGATATTACCCCTGCAGACACTTCCAGTTCCTTCCCCTTCGCTGGAAAGAACAAACACACTGGAAAATACATGGGATCTATATATTTCAAACTGACTACATTTAAACCTGGAACCAATGCTTCGGTTATTGTTAAGAAACAAAACGAAACAATCGTGGGCCAAATCTAATTTAAATTAATTTAACTTAATAAAATGACATTGCTCGCCTCCAAAATACTATATACCCTGTGGCACCTTCCCCCTGTCTGATGCCACTTAAGCACTTTAAAGTCTTGGAACACCCTACTAAGACACATTATTTGTGGGGCTCATCGAGCATCAAATTTAGCCTGGAATTCTTGTAAACACCCACAGACATAGGGGGCCTGACACTCCCAGATTGAACTATTATTATATGAAGGGCTTGGGGAACTGTCCCCCTCTGGCTAATGGAAAGAGGCGATAAATAGCTCTTCCCTTATAAGAAATTAATTTTCAGCACAGAAAATGCCCTACCAAATTCGAGAAAATATGGAATTAAATGGGAATCTGCAACCATTGGCAATGCAATTAGGGAGAATAGCTAGTAGTAAAACGAGTTTTGTTTGTTGATATATTCCCAACAAATAACCTAAATTTGATACTCAGGGGGGTACCATCTTGGTACAATTTTAGGTACAAAGGGCATCATTTACCCAGACTCGCTGGGCAAATATAGAGTTAACAGTATTTAGCTACACATATAATTGTGGATGCGCGGGGTTACGCAAAAATCACCACGCCCATCCAACCGCTCGACAATTTACATATCGTTTTAGCACAGGATTTTAACGCCAGCAGCTAGTGGCGTTAAAACCCCGCGTTGAATCCACTACTGGGATTACCCCACATTTGCAAACGCGTATATTAAATCGCAAACAAGACTTTTACCCCAGGGCAGAAGCGGCTCTGGTGTAAATGAGCCTGAAGAGGTCTAATGAACTGGAGCTGGCAATTGTCATCATAGTTTATTGGGGATTTTAAACAAAAATGTATTATCCTTTATAATAAATTCACTGATAAATGGTTGTCTCTAAAATATTAAAGTGTGTACTACTCTCAAAACAAAAGGCGGTGAAATTTTAACAGAGGATAATAATAACTTTATAGTATTATACAGAAAGTCTTTATTGTATAAAATAGAATTAAGTGTATGATTATATATACAGGAATATAACGTGTATAATAAGTGTTGTACAACGTACCATTGTAAAACACGCTTATTTTGCTATGGTAAATTTACAATAAAGCCTTTTCCAAATGGGAGGGGATTAAAAAAAAAAAAATGCCAGTGTACATACATACATTTTAAAGTTTATAGGCCTTTACACTAAGAAGTTTTGGAATGAACAAAAGAAGTTTGTGACAGTCACATATGATGACTGTGTAAGAAGTCTATCCCTCAAAAAGCAATCTTTTCTGAAGCTTAGTTAAGCACTTACTGCATAGGGGATACAACTGGGCATGCTCAGTGTCTGTGGCGGTGGGCAATAGTCAATGTGCTGGGTCATGTGAGGAGCTCACAGTGCTAGCTGAACACTCACTGTTTAACTGTCTACTGTAATAGTTTGCATAGATTTGCAGTACAAGCATGATCCTGGAGTATTTTATAAGGGTATCTCCACCAGAAATTGATTTGGGGGAACTATAATACAAACTACTTTGTGGACCTGTTCAGAGAAAAACAGCCAAGAAGACTGAGGAAATGCGTAAAGCTAAATTCTGTATGATTGATAAAACAACTATTTCTGACACTCAGCTACACCCCTCCAAGTGAAATTCGAACCGACGTAACTTTAAAGCCCAGACATTCCAACTCAATTTTTTTTGCGGAAATTTCCAAGTTTTTAAATTGTTTATTATAAAAATACACTTTCAGATATCCGAGAAGCGGACCCACAAAAAACCCGTCATCCAAAATTTCGTAAACCCTGAACATAGAGCATTGAAGGGAATTAGTTGAACTTCCTGATGTACAGATAAACACTGCGACAAAGGTGGGAACATTGTGACTTGGCCTACTATAGTGTACTGCAGGGAAGTGTATAGACCAACGTGAATAATAGATATAATTCAAATGTTTTCCACTCCCTATCTTTTACGAAAATTTGCCAGACTTTGGGGCATAGTTTCATAAAAGAGCGAAAAGTATAGCGAAATGTTTTCGCATTAGCTTTAAGGCATGGGTTTTCGCCCAAAAAACAGTTAACGCACTATAAAGGTAGCGTTAAACGAATATGGGAAACCGTTTTCCGCGAGCTATCTAAAAACCCTTTTCACCTTACTTCGCATGTAAATTTTAGCGAAAAGGAGCGAAAAGGGCATAACGCGATTTATAAAAAGAGCGAAAGGTGGTTTTTGCTTAAAAAAGCGAAAGATTCGCGACCCTGAAGTGTTGAAAAGTCATTATTTGACGAGTGAAAAAGGATTCTAATGGTAAATCCTTGGAAAGCGAACGCGGCATTAGAAGGGCGAACGCACATTAGAAAGGCGACGCGCATCTAATGAATCTGTCCTTGGAAAGGCCGATCGCGCATTATAATGGAATATGCCTTGGAAGGCGATCGCGCATTAATATGGAATATGCCTTGTAAAGGCGATGGCGCATTAGAAGTCGAACGCAGCATTATAATGAATATGCCCTTGGAAAAGGCGATCGCGCCTTAGAAAGGAGAAGTGCAGTGCAATAATTGTATTCTCAATTGAGAAATTCTAAGAAGATTGACTAATAAGACTGGCTGACTTCTTGGTAAAATGTGAGGTGGCCCTTTTTGAACTTGACTCATTCTAGTTGGGCTTTCTGGTTCGAATGGTTTTCGTCAATGCATTCTTCTTAGATGCCGTAATTTTTCGCTGCGATACTTTTCGCTCTTTATCGTGCCCGTGGCGCCTTTTTCAGCTGGCGAAGTGGTGGTTTTTTTCGCTTTTTATAAATGAAGGCGAAACGAAGCCCCAAATGGCGCTCTTTTTCGCTGCGATGTGCGCGCTAATTATTTGGCGAAAAAGACAATCCCTTTTTAAATATGCCCTTTGTCCTAACCTGATTGAGGGCCCTAATCTCAGACGTACTGCTAAGTTCTGAGGTAAAAAATTCCCGGTTATACTGACTTTTTATATTACCCAAAGTTCATAAAAACAGAGTTAAAATCACTGGGAAAGACCCATAGACTCTGGTATGACGGAACCAGCATTTCAATTTAATCGACAAATTCTGGGCAACGCAGGTCTTACTTGGATTCGTATGCCAAACTCTGGGGACTTCAGTACAAAATAACCATACCATGTGAGTGAGAACATCTGCTCCTCCCTTGTGGATTTTTATCATACCAATATTGTACCCTCCGGAGTCGCGGCAGTATCCTATTTCCTAACATGGAGGATAGGTTTTTATACATGAACATAATACGTTCAAAAAATACTTAAACTTTTGAGTTGTCTTTGGTTCACAACCTACCTTGTTGCTCTGATCCCAGCGCGCTCTGGTCTCAGCCGGTGCTTCCGCGTAGGCGCGCCATTGCTTGATGACGTCACAAAGCTGACGCATCTCCTTTGCGCGAACTTTGGAAAGCTGGCGTCTCTCTCCCTCCCATTGCCTGAATTGTAGCTTCAGCTACCCCTGGCTTCCATGAGTATCAGCAATCCAGTTACCTTACCATTGCCTGTATCCAGCTACCTACCTTCCCTTTGCCCGTATTTCCCCCAAAAGGCTTCCAAAAAACCCTTTTACATTCTTGTCTCCGAATCCCCGCCTACAGTTCCCACAGCACCTGTCTCCGAATCCAGCCTACAGATCCCCAGCAGCCTGTCTCCAAAATCCACCTACAGTTCCCACAGCACCTTGGCTCCAGAATCCAGCCTACGTTCCATCATCACCTTTTTCTCCAGAATCCAGCCTACAGTTTCCTGGGTATGTTTTGGCAAGGTATGCACCAGGAAGAACTTTGGGCTGCCTTGTCCTGATTAATACAGCTAACGCCAAGGGTCCCTCGCCTGTAGGACAATATGCTATGAATTTTCATACCCTAGCTTCCCCAATTCCCCTTATTAATTTAGTTACCCTCTCTGAACCCTTTCCATTTCAAGATATCTTTGTACCCCAGAGTTAATTGTATGGCCCATTAATGTATTTATACAACAGTTTATCATCTCCCCATGCAGCGTCCTTTTCTCTAGCGTACTCATTTATCCAATCTCTCTTTATATTCTGCTCCTCAATCCCCTTATAAATTTATTGCCCTTCTCTGAACCTTTTCCTTTAAAGATGTGTTTTTTGTGCACCAGGATTCTCAAAATTGCACTGCATATTCCAATGAGGCCCTACCATGCGTTGTAAGAGGAGGAGAGAATAACCTTTTTCCGGCTCTGGCTGTTTCGCCTGCAACTACTGCTTGCTACCTTTAGTTGTTATCCACCAAACTCCAAGATCCCTTTCCAACAGGGAATAAAGGATAAGTACAATTGCAAAATGAAGTTTAAGGTCAATTTGAAACGCAGCTTTAAAAATCATTTGCCATATTTTGTTTCCCTAAGCCCCTCCAAAGCCTCCTTAGTAGTTAAAGTTGCTGACATCTTGTTTCTGTTCAGTTGAATAGTTATCTCTGCCCTCTGAGATTTTCCCCCCTTGCTCCTGATTTGTTAGCCCCAGACACTTTGTAACTGAGGTAGGCACTCTGGAGGGACTACTACGGGAAAACAAAATATGCCAAATGTATTTTTAAAGGTTCCATTGACCTTAACTTATTTTACAAGGTACTTATCCTTTCACACAGAGGCATTTTATTTTATAAGCAGCACAAGGTTTTTTTAAGTCAAAATGCATCACCTTACATTAATCAAACATTGAAAACTCTCACATCTGCCACTTAGCAGCCCCATGATGCCAACAATCTACTCTAGATCCCTCTGTCTCGGAGTATCCCTAATGTATTTTTTTTTACCTTTGCTAAATCTTGCCTACAACAACCAAAACATAAATATCACATATTCTTCCACTAACTTTTCTAGTTTTTCATTAACTCCAGCAAACGTAAATTGTTCTTCACTAATAGAATTCTCCCTCTGATATTTGACCTTGAAGGATGGTTCCCCCAATATGTCTAAAGTCTGGTCTCAAATTTTCTATATATCAGTCAAAGCCTCCTCTATGCATAAGAATTTGCTGACTGGCCACATGTCTGTAGAACCAGATTTTGTACCAGGAGATCCTGTATGGGTTATCTAACCCATAAAATCACTCTATGCAAACCTCTTCCAAGTTTTGGTCCCAAATTTATAGTTCATATCCTATTGGCAGAAAATAAACCAAGTGACCTATAGGTATCACTTGCCTAAGTCCAGCAAGGGTTTTAACCACCTTTCATACTGTCTGCGCAGTAAATGCAGCCTCCAAAAAACCCCACTCCAGTCTAAATGCAGGGAGAATCAAAGTTTGAAGTACAAAAGATTCTAGATCCACCGGTACAGAGTTCTCATCACTATTTAATATTTTTAATTAAGGGCATGTCCAGCCCCCAAAACGAACTTTGGGAGTAAAGTAGGTAACCCCTACCACCTCAACCACTGCAATATTTCTTTAAAAAAATCCCCCAGATTTCTACTTAGACCCTTCAACTGCGCAATTCGAATCCGGCCTCCTCTTGCAAGCAGCATGTCACAGCCCTTGTTGAGGACGAGGAATCAGCAAGGACCGGATGCCTCAACCGACAGCTTGGAGTCTTCATTCTCAGACTTTGAAAAGGATAGCTGGAGAACATAAGGAGCAGAGAGTGAGGCTAGTAGTGAGTTTAAATTATAGTTTTTTCGGGTGGACAGGCCCTTCACTAACTGGAAGGGTTATGGACCAGAGGAGAGGTCTTGTTCAGGTCATGCTGTTTTATAGCCAAATAATGGATTTGAGAGGGGTCGGGGTGGGGGGTGATTTAAGGAAATAAACATACCCTTCTTTGTGCGTGCCGCTGTTCTGCACGTGTTCTGAGATGTTTTCAGTATCGTCGGTCTGATTCTTTGTCTGGGCTGACTGTTTGGTTTGGATCTTGTGTGAGAGGGTGGTGTGTTGTGTTTTTACTGCTTGTGCTTGGATTGCTAATCTGCTTAGATCCCTTTCATTTTCTTCTCGGTTTTCCAATTGGAATTTTTCCCCCTTTTCAAAAAAAATCTACTCTGTTTTCATTGTTCATTTTCCCTTTATATTGTCCTCTGACCCCACCTCCCTGCCGTTATAGCGTTTCTTGTCTACTCTGCTGCTGGTGCGTGTGACCTTTTGACCGTTTTCGACCTTGCTAACGTTTTTGACTTTCCTCTTGTTTGCTGCCTGGACACTTTATTCTGTTTTTGACCACTTTCTGTTTGCTCCTGTACTGACATCTTTGGTACATTGACTCTGCCCTTGTTTTACCCTACGGTAATCACGCTTGTTTCGCCTGGCCCGGGTCTGGGCCTGTGTTGTCTGACTACTTCCTGCTGACTGATCTAGCTACTGATTCGCTCCTGTTCAACACTCTTTCAAGGCTTTTTCCAGCCTCATTGTTGAGTTCTTGCAAACCCTAAGTTCCTGGGGGCCCCGTGCCTCGTCTAGGCGGTAAGTGCCTTGGCGACAGAACAGGGCTTGTTCTATAGGTGACGATTGGTGGAAATCGTGCATCCTCGGTCTTCTCGAAGGAAATCTGCGGATTTTCGGAAAAATCTGAAATCCGAAATCCGCGAGCGGCCCTGTACACGTATTAAAATGAAATTTCTGCAAAATCCGCATTAAAAGTGGTCTAAATAAGCCTTGCTAACTTACACTAAATCACTTCAGGGACCTGGGTATGACCTTGGAACACGTATCAATCTACCATACCAAAATTACAGTCCGCAAAGCGTGAATTAAAAAAAAAACGGTATTTTCGAAATACGAGGATTTTTCCCGCGATGGTAAATACGAGGATTTTCCCTTAAAAACGAGGATTCCCATAAAACATTATGTGGCAGCATATGCCAACTTCTGTAGGCTAAGTTACTTTTTATTATATTACTGTAATGTAATAAGTAGTAAATATTTTAATTCACTTCTTGACAAAACATTATATATATATATTTTTTTTTTTTAAAAAACATCAAATAATCCAGAAATGTGGCTTGAGAGAGAGAGAAGAGGATCCAAGTTCTTTGTATTTCGCATTCAACATGGTTATTTTTTTAACATTTATTACATTTTATTATTCTTCTCAGTCCTATTTAAAGGGTAGTAAAGTTCAAAAATAAATCACTGAAAAGTGACGTTATTTAACATAACACCTTTAAATTCAAAATGATACCCACCATAGTACAGGTGGCCCCACCCTTCATTTTCCATTGCAGCCTTATTTAAAGGCTAGTAAAGTTAAAAAATGAAAATCGATAATTAAAAATTGTTTCCTTTTTGCTTTAAATGCGCACTGATACCCCACATTGACACACTTAAACACCTTTAACTGACCCATTCCCTTTTTAGTTACATGGCAGCCCTATTGAGGGAAGTCAAGTCAAATAAAATGTTTGAATCAATTATTAAAATTTGATTTTTAAATTTTTACACTCCAAAATTAAAATTTTGTTTACCACACAAAATCTATACAGATACAAGTACACACAGCTACTGATTCTCCCCTACACCCAACCAAACTTTTCCTTCCATGGCTCAATACACCACCTAAAAATATAAGTACTTAGACCAGATAAGGTATGAAATCATTGCCATAGAAATATGATTGACTTTTAAAAGAAACTATACATTCTTGCTTATTTAATCTGTAAATGTTTCAAACAGAATTCAAAGTATATAATTAAATATATTCCTTTAGATTATCATTCATTATGGATTTTTTTTATTTTATGTTGCAGCTGAATCATCCTCTGACACCCCCCCCACCCCCACCACCCGTCCCCTCCCCGCCAGAGGAAGAATGTTAAGTGAGCCTATGAAAAACAAGCATACAAGCGCGTGTTTTCCGGTGCGCTCATGTTTATTGCCGTGCGAGTGCAGTATGATTCACAAATTGTGCAAAATTGGAGAATCACATAATTTGTGCCCACTATTGTGTGCTTTTTTAAACACGTTGATGTGTCCAAGCCCTTTATCCCAAATGTTTGCATTTTTTTTGACTTCTCCGAGAATGTTTTGTAAATGTATCGACATTTAATACAAGTGAAGTTAAAATAAATTTCCTTTTTTTTTGGTTAGGCAGACTACACCAACTAGCCCTCCGGGCAAGTCCGATTGTGCCCACCGGTCAGTCCACCGCCCCAAGTGGAGGCACCTGGCATCAGCCAGACACGTAAGGAGGGCATCCTAAGCAATTTTTTTATCTTTTATAACCTTGATTGTCAGCAAAAATTAGTGAAAGTGAGGGTGCAGTCAAGATGTTTGGAACTACACTCCCAGCTAATAAAGCATGCTGGGAGTTTGTAGTTTCCAACCATCTTGAATGCCACCCTCACTTTTGGCATTCAAGATGTTTGGAAACTAACACTCCCAGCTAATAAGGACGCTGGGAGTTTGTAAGGTTCCAACATCTTGAATGCAACCCTCACGTTGGCATTCATGATGTTTGGAAACTACAAACTTCATCTGCTTATTACTGGGAGTTGTAGTTTCCAAACATCTTGAATTTACAAGTTACTACCCTTGGTGTTTACTCGCGTCAACACCTTTATTAGATTTTTTAGGTGAAATTGGGTACCTCGGTTTATTTACTCGGGTCGGTTTTATCTCGGTATATACGGTATTAACCCCCTAAACCTAACAGATACAGGTAACCCAACACAACTACTGATCTCCTCCTACAACACCAACCCCCCAACATTCCTTTCATTTTTTTGGTCTGAAGGAAATAACCTTCAGATATTCATTGTCTTTTTTTTATTTTAACTAACGATGATGGACTCTTCCACCCCCCTACCCCCTGCATGAGACGCCAGCCGGGGAGGATTATGGTCCTTCATGCAGCCAACAACGTAAGTGCATCTAGGCAGAGGTTTAATTGTTTTTAAAATCTTTCATTAACCCATTTGTTTGATTGCATTTTTTTGTGGTTCAAAAATTATCCAAGAAATGTTCACTACGAACCTTTTAGGAAATTTTCTTATACTGTAATATTACTAATGGCTGGACAGTGGTTGTTTGAATAATTTTTTTTTTTCTAGAAGCCGACCAGCCTCCTCCAGGCCTCCACCCTCCTCCCAGGCCCTCCACCCTTCATCCAAGAGCCCTCCACCCTCTCCGCCCCCTCCAGGCCCTCAACCCTCTCCAGCTGCTCCAGCCACCCAAGCCCCTCAGCCTCTCCAGTCTCTCTAGAGGCATGATTCAAAATCGTAAGTAAACTAATAGGCAACGTTATGAATGTTATATACAAGACTTTATCTCTGTATTTTCCCAGTGTAAAATCCACATGCTACATGATGCCCACAATGGGTACTGTGGGTTTGACAATGCTTTTATGGGGCTGACCACTTCCAAAAATTTTTTGTATGTATCACACGTCCTAGTCTACAAACCAGATGTTCTGATACAATTTCGCAATAAACGTAATGTTTTATGCAAATTGGGGGCCCCCCAAAGCATTACCTACTCTGCTGTTTATCAGTGAATCCCCATGCATTGCATAATATCGCTTAATAAGTGGAAGTTCAGTGAAAATACATAAACTTTTAAGAAAAAGAGCAGTATTTTTCCATCCTAACTTAATTACCTTAACCTGTCAACTCAGCATTGTGTCTGTGTATAAAGAAAATACTGACTTCCTGTTTTGCAGGAACCCCTATAGAGATCGTTATGGTCTTGCCCTTGATTCAGTCCCTGTGTTGATTCAGTTTGCTCAGTAGAGATCTGAGCATGTGTGACCATCCAACAGCCAATCAGCAGTAGAATCACTGTTACGCATAACTATGTATGCATAATATCAACTTACGTAATTTATAAATAATGATATTTTATCTGAGCGGTCTTTTTAATGACATACCGCAACATTATTTGCTTGCAGTACCATGAATGTGTAAGTAGCTGTCAGTGCAAATTGCATCACCCCGCCTGTGCTTTAGGAAATGTGCTCGAACCTCTTCATCACAATCTTCTCATATCTTCCCACAGAATTTGAGAGCATGCGACGGGAGAATGCGCCACAGGGCCCGCCCCTGCCAGACTGGAGATGAGGGAATCCCCGTTCCCGTACCCCAAAAATATATATTTTTTACTTTGTTTTGTTTGTTGTCAATAGTTTAAAAAAAAAGTTAGCTATCCCTCATAAAACTTTTGTTACAAAAGAATGTTTTTTGCACCAATTGTTGAAGAGCCCGCAGGTTGGCCCCACTGGACTTAACCCTCACCCCATTGGCTTCTCCTCCCTCATAGTAGCCTTCTTGCAAGGAACGCGTGTGCAAGGGTAAGGCTTCGTAGGAACAGCCCCATTGAGGTTTACAACCGCAGGCCCACTGCAGTTTTTCCACCATTGTTGAAAGATCAGTCCAGGCTTGATGGCCCCACTTGGACATACCCCTCACCCCATTGGCTTCTTCTCCCTCAGAGTATGCCTTCGTGCAAGGGAAGCGAGTGAAAGGGTAAGGCTTCGTAGAACAGCACATTGAGTTACGCAGGCCCACTGGCAATGTGCCACCATGTTGAAGAGCCATGTAGGCTTGGGCCCCCTGACATACCCCTCACCATTGGCTTCTCTCCCTCCAGAGTATGCTTTGTGCAAGGGAAAGCGGTTAAAGGTAAAGGGCTTTTTTTCCGTCGGACTGCACCATTGAGTTACAGCAGTCCCACCGCAGTTTGCCCACCAGTGTTGAAGACCAGACATTCTTGGCCCCACTGGACCATACCTCACAATTGGCTTCTCTCCCTCAGAGTATGCGTCGTGCAAGGGAAGCGGGTGAAGGGTAAGGCTTCGTAGAACCGCACCATTTGAAGTTTACAGCAGGCCACACTTTGTAATATGGAGTACTGCTCGCGGGCCAGGCGGATGTGACCCAGATCTGAAACATTAGCCAGCAGAGTAGGCTGTTGCAGCTGTATGAATGGTCAGAGTTGTGACACCCACAAAGTGCCTCGGGAGAGGAGAAGGACGAACAAATATGGCGTACTGCTCTCAGGCCAAGTAGGATCGACCCAATCTTAGAAAAATTAGCCACAAAGTAGCTGTTGTCGCGAGCCTTTGTTATTTCAACACTTGAATGCAGTAGAGCAAGTTAGGACCATATATGGCACTGCCAATATAAAAATTGCCATTTGCCCAGCTTAAGCTGGCATCAGCTAAGCCTCCTAGGTGGAAAATTGAGGCGGAAGGGAGCCGTGGGTGGCCAAGTGCAGAGGCCTTCAGTCTCACGGGCATCGCAATAGGGGTGCTGTACTGAGATTCTTGATGATCTTGATGATGTTTTTTTAAAAAAAAAAAAGGCGGTCGCACAATCTCAGTGGAGAGACGTTTCCCTCCTCTCCGTTACAACAAACACCCCCTGCCGCACTGAAGGTCCTCTTCGTAAAGAACACTGGATGACGGGCATGAAGGACTCTCGATGGCATACTGTGCCAACTCCGGGCCAGATATCAAGCCTCACCACCCGTAGTCCAGTGGATCCTCAGTTCTCTGATGTGGCTACATCGGCCCTGGATCCCGATGTAGTCGGTGACCTGGCGACTGAGGTGTTGTCCTGGTGATTGTTGCAGTAGATGGGCCTGGCAACTGGGTGGCTGGAAGACATCCCTGAAGTTGGCCGCGGACCGCCTCCCATTACTGCTGCTCCTCCCTGTCAGAACATGGGGCGTGAGCCCTGTTGATCCCCCAAAATCAAGGTGCTGTAGGCCTGCCAGCACCTGGAAGGGCAGAACAGAGGCGTTTTGCCTCATAGTGCCTGCATTCCTCCTTCCCCTCTGAGATGCGGGGATAAACTACTCCGCCACTTTAACCCTTATAGCGGGGATCTATAAGGGTGGCCACTCAGTACTGCTCCTTCTCTTTGATGGCCTTAATCCTGGGATCCTTGTGCAGCCATTGCAGCAGGAACAACCATGCCGCCGCAAACTCTGTGGGCGCCGCAGAGGACCCCATGTCCTCGATGTAACTGAGGCAATAGTGTCTGGCCTCAACCTATACCTCTCCCCCACCACTAATTACATGTGGTAACTGGTATGTTTAGATGTACCCCCTATAGGAATGCCCCATTCGCCTTGGTCCAGGTTCACCTAACCCCACTCCTCATCATCGGACGCTGCCCTCTGCACCGTGATGTTCGGCTCGGAAAGCATCACAGTGTCGGCGTCCTCCTCTTCCTAGTTGCTGCTGACAGCGAGTGCCCTGTCAAGTATGCGCACAGAGTGTGCTCAAGGATGAAACAACCAGTGGGATGGTATCCGAGATGGTGGCATCATTGCGGCTTACATCCTTGTGGCCTCCTCAAATGGCGTGAGCACTGCAGGCATCGCGCTCACAGCACTGCCTGGGTAACAGCAAACCCGGCCCCAAGCCTGACTTGCCTCTTACTCGTCCAAGTATCTTGCTGGCTCACCTCTGCTGGAGCAGCCTCAGCAGTCATCACATAGACTAGAGTTCCAGCGGGTGGGGTGTCCCAACTATGCGATCTTCTGCGGCAGATCCATTCTTGCGGCTGAACTGGCCAGCACGAGCTAGTTGCCGTGTAATGACCCCCTTGAATTCCTGGACACCCTAACCTAAAAGCCAATAACCTCAAGTACCAAAAGAGTCCTTGAGGACCAGGGTACTTGGTGCAGAAGCTGGGACAACCAGGTTGAGAACGGGTGCCATGCAGGAACAATGGTGACTCTGCCTATGCGACGGGCAACAGGATGTTGGTGGCATTTGTCACACACGACCTTTGCCAGCCAACCTCCTCAACCTGCCCTTGCAGTGCTGCCACAACTCTGCCCTGGGTGTGGCTCCTATCACCGAGGCACACAAGCTGCAACACTGCATGGCACAGTCTCTCCTGGGCAACGAAGCATAGGCCTGGGGGGCACGGAGCTGTCCAGAAGGGGCTCACCCGGATGAGGAGGGGGTGGTGAGGTGGAGACCTGGCGTATCACCATGCACCAAATGCCGTGCTGGTACCACCATCTCCCATTTGCACTCCGTGCGCGTCTCTGACGGCTAGCATAGTGACCCATTGGGCGGTAAATGACACTTCCGCCCCTGGCCGTGCTTGCTGGACCACAACGCGTCAAGTAATGTGGGACACACTTGCCCCACTGTGGGCCGTTGAAGCAGATATATTGCCCTTCAGGGCTGGTACTGCCTTCTGGGCAAAGTACCTACAGCCAGGGACCTGCACTGTGGTTTGCCAATGGCCACAAACTCCCTGAAACGTGCACTTCTACCAGGCTGAAAGGTAGCAGCTGCACCGCCAGATTTTGCTAAGCCAGCGTGAACGCTGGGCTTGGGGGTGCCTGGGGGACAGTTTCTGCCTCCGCTCCACAACTGGAAGACGAGAGACTTGCCTTTTAAGCTGACGGCTCCAGCACAGTGGTCAGAGGCCTCTTAACACCACGTGCTGGGGCCAAGGCTGCCTCTTCCTCTCTAAACTTCCACAGAGGAAGCATCGGTTTGGGGCCGGAGGGGGAGGAGGAACGGGGCTACCCTGGGCACGAGGTAGGGAACGTGTGGGTGCCTGCACGTTCCCTGTCCGCTTGCTCCCTCCGGCAATGGTGCAGTTCATCATGTCTCCTCATGAGGAGGTGCCCAAATGTGATGTGGGACGTCCCACGGCTAACACGTTGCAGGACAACTTGCACACTGCAAACCTTGTCATTGCACGGCTGGATCCAGTGAGAGAACTTCCACACCGCTGAGTCCACCGGCACGAGTCTGAGCAGAGGGCACCTGCTTGCTGTGGGGCACTGGCACCAGACTCTCATTGGTGCCGTACCTCCACGTGCACCACTAGGTGCACTGCCACTGCCCCTGCCGCCCAGTCCTGCTCTGGTTCAGGAACTGCTCATGCTACCTGAGGGACATCCCTCAGAGACCTATCCTCCCTCCTTTCTCACAGAGGGCAACCCAATGGACGATCGGTGACCTCTCGTCCCACTTCCACCCCTCAATACTGGAGACTGCGTCACTAACAGCAAGCATCATCTGGAACTCTTGCCCCTGCATGAGTTTCCCCTGGCTGCTCACAGACTGCTGCGTGACATCGTCATCCTCCTGTCCCCCCTGTGCCTGAGGCAACTTTCCTCTGCCTCGGGCCCCCCGACAGGAAAGATTGTGCATCAGTGCAGGCTCTCCTCAAGACACTACAAGCCCCACTCATAGTGTGCGAAACAGAATCCTGAGCTCCTCCTCGATACCCCAAAGGTACGGCCAGTTGGCAATGAACTCCTGATAGAGAGGTCAGGGTCCATGCCCACATAAAAGCCATACCCAAAAAAGTTTTTTTTCATTGCCACCCACTGATTAGTAATAATACAACTTTCCACAATAAAGAATAAGAAAAGGATCACCTGCTTGTGCTTGTTTCTTCTCTAACAGATTCCACTCGCAGTCTTTTTACTTTCTGCATGAACCATACGAGGCTACCAAACACAGGGGCTTAAAGCAGTGTAAACCGTGTCAATTGAATGACAAGCTAAGGCAGGAAGTCACATAGTTGCCAATAGTCCCGGAATTTCCGAGGCAGTCCCAGGTTTTAAGTAGAAGTCCCGTTATCCTAAATTCCCGAGAAAAGTCCAGAGATCTGGCCGAACCGGAACACTGTACCTTTAAATTAAATGATCCTGTGCGGCGCCTGTATCGCGGCCGTAACCTGCAAATTGTGCTAGAATAGCAGTGTCTGCACGTCGTTGAAGCTTGCTGTCCCTCTACGTGCGGCAACGCGTCCCTGCACGCACGCAGTGGGAGGGGGTACAGGAGATTCTGAGCAGAGAGAGCCGTCTCGGCTGCGCGGAGCTGAGTTTTCTAGCGGTGCTGAAGTTGGAGGGAGAGTCACAGTGTGAACAGTGTGTCAGTCACTGTAGATTGAGCTCTGCTGTGTTTTACTGAAGAATTGCTGTATACAGTATGTATATGTTTGTAAGGGGGAGTGACAAAACTCCTATTGACTTACATTAGATGTACTTTGGCATGCATATAGCTCTTTTACTATTGCATTGAAAATAATTTTTAATATATGCAAGTATGGTTGAGAACAATTATATAAGAGACTAGCAAAAGTGTGCCCATTGGTGCACAGTGGGTTTTTTATGTGTTAATTTTATATAGTTTAATTTGCTGGAGTGTTAGTTACATATATTGATTAAAATATATGTGTAAGCTACCCGCCACTTACAAGGCCCTCCATATTAGGGTAGTCCTAACTAAGAATGACATATTTTAAAGGGCAAGTCCAGCCCTAAAATGAAAACTTACATACAGGTAAATCACCCCCCACCAGAGATAGACCATAGCGAGAGAGAGAGAGAGAGAGAGAAGACAGAGCGAGACGAGAGAGAGAGAAGAGCAGAGGAGGAGAGACAGAGAAGAGAGAGAGAGAAAGAGAGACAGAGAGAGACAGACAGACAGAGAGAGACACCCATAGACTGTACACTAAAGCAAAAATAACATTTACACTTACCGACATAAGAAGGAAACTTCCTTCAGGGAAGCACCAAAACAAAGGGATCCTTTAGTAAGACAGCCTGTAGGAGAAAGAAAAGTCTTCAGTAAATCGGGTTGTTTGGCACGCCCACCCTCTCCCACTACACATTGCATCAGGATGTGAAGCTCTCTCCCACAATGGCATACAGCAGGATATACTCTAAAGCATAAAAAGTAACTGTTTTTATCCAGAGGAGAGTTTGGACTCGTTGCTGTTCCGGTGTGCGCCGATTGTTGCAAAGCTCTTCATCATCAAGTACGTACTGACTGAACCAAAGCGAAGGTTTCGGGCAGGCGCAGCACCCGGACCACCGAAAGGGAAGGGGTGAGTACGGTTGTTTTCTGAGTCTGGTCTAAATTTGGGTCGATTTTATCAGGAAATATTTCCAGCGAGAGGCCACAGGGTTTGTTACACACTGTGCCTGCAGTGACATCAAGTAGTTTACGGTGTCACAGCAAAGTGTAATAAAAATAGATCTAATAGCATGCTTTTTGAGTTTAACTTCTAAAGCATCCTGATACTCTCTCTCACAATGCAATACAGCCGATGTCATCTACACTTACTGGAAAGCAAACTTTTTTTGATTGGCCATTAACTCGCACATGCTCAGTAAGTCTCTACCACAATGCAAAGCTAAAGGATGTTACTGTAAAGCATGCATTGCGTCAGGATGTGATGTAGTGCTACAGCAGCTACCGAAGCACACCTATTGGATATAGGACTATAAGGATTACAGCAAACTTCCATGCAGAATTTAATCATTTGAGAGTGTGTCTATGTCCATTGACGCAGTCCTTCAAACGTGGGGAGATTCTGTATGTTAGTACTTTTTTATTTTTTATTTCATATGCCATTTACACACTGTTAACACTTATATATCTTTATTTTGAACATATTAATAAACTAATTAATGGATAACCTTTCATTACAATATAAACTTTAACCATGTATAATATTATTTTAGCCTACCCCACCTACATAGTACAGTCTAAAAACTCAATGCAATCTCCACAAAATGGAAAATATTTTTATATAAAGGAAGGAAGATGCACCCCCTACTGTAAATATAAGGAATTAGAAAACACAGGTAGAGATGAACACAAAACCGAACTTGAACCCGTTCGAGCTCAAACTATTCAAACTAGTTGTTTGAACTAGTTCGTTTTTCCGGACTAACGGCTTGTATTTTCGTTAATCTAAAATGTGTCGTTCGCTAACCCTCGAAACTATTGTTCGTTTTCGGTAACCCTCAAATGTACGGATCATTTTCACTAACACTAGAATGTATCATTCATAACCTCAAATGTAGCCTTCGATTTTCGGTAACCCTCAAAAGTATCGTTCGTTGTTGGTAACCCTCGAATGTATGGATCATTTCTGCTAACCCTAGACTGTATCGTTCGCTAACCCTCGAATGTAGCCTTCGATTTTCGTAATCCTCGAAAGTTCGTGTCGATTTCGGTAATCCTCGAAAGTATTGATCGTTTTGGTAACCCTCGAAAGTATCGTCCGGTAACCTCGAATTGGCCATAACCCTCGAATTGGCCATGTCACTTGCGCAAAACCCGACATTACACGCTTGTTTTTAAGAAGTGTTTTGTGATAGTGACATGTTCCCCAGACCATTTCCCAGGTACCGCAGCCATTTACAGTAAGTTACCATTGTTAGTTTATCTGTAAATCACCCGGACTTTTCGAACCATCACTTTCCGTTGACTTTAATCGGCCAAAGTCGAAATTTCGAACTTTTACTGAAGTTCGCCATCTCTACCAAGGAGTTCTTTGACATATAAAAGCGCAAGGCCACAGTCAAGGACAAATAAGAAATTGCTTTCCTATTCCTGACTAATTTTTTTTGGGGTTAGTCTAAATTGATGGAAATATATCGATCCCTAAAAATCGGTAAAGGATATTTCTTATTGGGTTTTTTATAACCCAATGAGCAGTACCATATTTAGGAGCAGTAACAATATTAAGGTAACAGTATCCATATTAAGAGAACAGTATCCATATTTAGGGAGCAGTAATCCATATAAGGGAGCAGTTAACATATTTAGGGAACAGTATTCATAGTAAGGGAACAGTCTCCATATTTAGGGAAAAAAAAAAAACAGTCTCCATATTTAGGGGACCAGTATCCATATTTAGGGAGCAGTAACAATATTTAGGTACAGTACCATATAAGGGAACAGTTCCTATTTAGGAGCAAGTCGCTCCATATTTAGGGAGCAGTATCCATATTTAGGGAGCTATTCCATATTTAGGGAGCAGTAACAATATTTAGGGAATAGTCTCATATTTAGGGACAGTATCCATATTTAGGGAACAGTAACAATATTAGTAACAGTATCCATGTAAGGGAACAGTATCCATATTTAGGTGGAGCAGTAACACAATATTTAGGTAACATATCCATATTAAGGGAACAGTAATGCATATTTAGGGAGCAGTATACGTATTTAGGGAGCAGTATCCATATTTAGGGAGCAGTAACAATATTTTAGAACATTATCCATATTTTTGGAGCAGTATCCATATTTAGGGAGCAGTAACAATATTTAGGGACAACAGTATTTATATTTAGGGAGCAGTAACAATATTTAGGGGAACAGTATCCATAGTTAGGGAGCAGTAACAATATTTAGAGCACGTTCCATATTAGGAACAGTATGCATATATTTAGGGAGCAGTTTCATATTTAGGATCATAACAATATTAGGAACATATTCATATTTAGGGGCAGCAGTTTCTATATTTAGGGGAAAGTAACAATATTTAGACAGTTCCATATTAAGGGAACAGTCTCATATTTAGGAACATTCATGCCTATACTTAGGGAGCAGTAACAATATTTAGGGAACAGTATTCATATTTAGGGAACAGTATGCATATTTAGGGAGCAGTAACAATATTTAGGGAGCAGTATACATATTTAGGGAGCAGTTTCTATATTTATGGAGCAGTAACAATATTTAGGGGACAGTATTCATATTTAGGGAGCAGTAACAATATTTAGGGAACAGTATGCATATTTAGGGAGCAGTAACAATATTTAGGGAACAGTATTCATATTTAGGAACTGCCGGCCGGACTCGCGGCTGCCTCTGGATTGCAGGTAAGTTGCTTGTGACTCGAGTATAAGCCGAGTCAAGGTTTTTAGGTTAATTTTTAAACCTAAAAACCTCGGCTTATACTCGAGTATATACGGTACTGTTACACGCCCCAGACATGTATACTATTGCACATACTAGAAAAATATACTGTTGCACACACCAGACATGTATATTTAACTGTTGCACACACCAGACATGTATATTTTACTGTTGCAAGCCCCATACATGTATACTGTTGCACTTACCTTACATGAATACTGTTGCACACAAATAAGACAATTATACTGTTGCACACTCCAGACACGTATACTTTACTGTTGCAATCACCACACATGTATACTGTTGCACACACCAGACATGCATACTGTTATCCATTTGACATGTATACTGTTGCACATACCAGAGAAGTATACTGTTGCACACACCAGACATTTATACTGTTGCACATACCAGAGAAGTATACTGTTGCACATACCAGACATGTATACTGTTGCACATACCAGAGAAGTATACTGTTGCACACACCAGACATGTATACTGTTGCACATACCAGAGAAGTATACTGTTACACACACCAGACATGTATACTGTTGCACACACCAGACATGTATACTGTTGCACATACCAGAGAAGTATACTGTTGCACATACCAGAGAAGTATACTGTTGCACACACCAGACATTTATACTGTTGCACATACCAGAGAAGTATACTGTTGCACACACCAGACAGCACACTTTTGCTAGTATAATATATATATATATATTATATAAAATCTTTTTTAAAAAAAAACTATTTTTTACTTTTGTTGAACTCCTTGAGGAAATATTATATTGTAATGTAGATGACCACAAAATGTTAAGTGCATCATGGCAAAAAACAGTTAAATGTTCCTGATAGAATTGATCATGGTGCCTGTACTTACTGCAAGTAATATTTAGGTTTCCTAAATCTGAAAGGCTTGAACTACCGTTGTTGGTGCACAGTGGGTTTTTTATGTGTTAATTTTATATAGTTTAATTTGCTGGAGTGTTAGTTACTAGGGATGGCCGGTTCGCGGATCCGAACCCGGATCCGCCGCGGATTTATCCCGTTCGCGAACGGCGGATTTTCTGCCTTCCGAACTTCCGATTCGCGGATTTTTCGTATTTTCGGAAATTTTCGAAGTTACCAGTTTTCACGTATTTTCGAAAATTTTCAAAATACGGGAAAACATGTATTTTCAAAAATTTTCGAAAATACAAGGATTTCTCTTAATTCCTTACATACGTATTTTCGAAAATATTCGAAATTCCGAGGATTACTTGTATTTTCGAAAATACATGAAAACTCGTAATTTCGAAAATACGAAAAATCTCGTTATTTCAAGGGTATTTTTAATTTTAACGGGTCCGCTCGCGGATTTTCGAATTTTCAAATTTTTCCGAAAATTCGCGGATCCTCGAGCGGACCAGATTTTGCGAAGTTCGGACATCTCTATTAGTTACATATATTTATTAAAATATATGTGTAAGCTACCCGCCACTTACAAGGCCCACCATATTAGGGTAGTCCTATCTAAGAATGACATATTTTAAGTAATAATGCTGTTATTTTTGTAGTGTAATTATTATGTTTAAGATTTTTTTACCTAATGATAACTTCCCGCGGCACTTGGAGCCTTTCCCGGTAGTTCCGTCTTCCAGGGGTAGTTTGCGGCTGGTTGCGGCTGAAAACCAGGCCCCGCCGCGAGTGTTGGAAGGCTCCGCGGGGCTTCCCGCGGCCACTTGGAGCCCTTCCCGGTAGTTCCGTCTTCAAGGGGTAGTTTGCGGTTGACCACGGCCGAAAACCAGGCTCCCAGGCCCGCCGCGAGTTTTGGGAGGCTCCGCGGGACTTCCCGCGGCACTTGGAGCTCTTCCTGGTAGTTCCAACTTCCAGGGGGTGTTTGCGGTTTAAAAAATCTGACCATTAGGGGTTCTTGAAACCATTTTGTATCTGTTATTGCTGAAATTGTTGAAACTTGTCTTTTCAATGTAAACAGACTTAGTTTCCTTTGTAATCCTAATTGTAGGAATTCTAGTATATTTTCAACTGAAAGGTTTTTTGCATTTATTTTGTTGTCTATACACCAGTTTTGGAAGACTTCCCATGTTTTATAATAAGATAGGGATGTGGAGTTCTTCCGTGAAGACATTAGTGTTTGTATCAGGTTTTGTGATAGCCCTGTCTTCCATTGATTTCCGTTCAATCTCCATGCCACTAGCTTCAGTTTGTTGACTTGTGGATGGATTGCTATCCCCTGTGTTAATAGGTCTGGTCTGTTTGGTAGTTTCAGCGGAATTTCCGTTAAAAGCCCTTCTTGGCCACAAAGGTGTTACCATGATCACTGTGGCTTGATCTTCCTGGATTTTCTTCAGCACCCTCGGAATGAGAGATATTGGTGGAAATACATATGCTAGGTGGAAATTCCACTTTATCGCAAATGCATTAGTTTCTAGTGCCAATTGATCCGGGAGCCATGAAACAAACTGTTTCACCTTCCGATTGTCTCTTGTCGCCATCAGATCGATTTGCGGAGTCCCAAACGCTCGAACATTTAATTTGAACACTTGATTGTTCAGTGACCATTCTAGTGGGTTCAGTGTTGTTCTGCTTAGGCGATCTGCTTGTGTGTTCTGGTAGCCTGGTATATGTATTGCTGATATATCCAATAGATTGATTTCTGCCCAGTTCACTATTTCCTTTACTTGGTTCCATAGAGATTGGCTTTTGGTGCCCCCTTTCTTGTTTATATAGTACACCACCGACATATTGTCCGATATGATCCTCACTGCTTTCTTTATTATGAGGTGTTTGAAGGATAGTAGGCCCATTAGTACAGCTCGCATTTCCTTCACATTCTGGTGCATCATTTTCCATTATGATTTCCATATTCCTTGTGCTGATTGATCTTTGCAGATCGCTCCCCATCCAGATGGACTGGCGTCCACAGTAATTGTGATCCAATTTAATTGTGCTAAGTTTACTGGCTTGTAGTTTTCCTCTTTCAGCCACCATCTTAAATTCTGTATCGTTTCCTCTGATATCTTGATAATTTGATATTTGTTGTTCTGTCGAGTTCTTTGTTGCAGAAATTGTAACTGTAGGGGTCTCAGATGGAATTGTGCCCATTGCACTAGGTCTATTGTCGAGCCTAGTTTCCCCAGCACCCTTTGACAGATGTATTCTGTCGTCATTGGGAATTTCGATATTAATTAGTAATAATATTAACTTTTTATAGTTTAAGATAAAATAATTAAGCTTCGTATTGATTTTGTGCTTTTGACCAATTATCTAGTAAATTATCCTTTCTTTCTCCCTAACAGTATATATTCTTGTTTGAGTACAAAGTTGTCAGAAAGCCAGCAGATGCACCACCTATGGAAGGACAACCTCCTAACAACCGCAAGTTGTATAAAGCTGGCCATATGCTAGTAAGATTTCAAAGCTGATTAGATGTTCGTTGAAATTTTTTAAAGGACAACTCCACCCACATAAGAACATCTTTTAGAAAGAATGGCCTCTTTAAAATATGTTGATATATCATAATTTGTCCTATGAATTCATTACTGTATGCCTGCTATGCTTCTGGATGCCTCATGAAAACTGAGCAATTTAGAAACCTGTACTGAGCCTGGGCATGCTCAGAAGAGGCAGACAGGGGATAAACATCCAGTCATTGGCTGTGATGTCAACTGTCAAATCCATAACTGACAGTTGCTAACTGGAAGAACCAGGAAGCAGAAACAGGGGAAACAAGACATTGTGCAGCATTTCAGGTTAGACTTATATATTTCAGATTTCAAACTATTACTGTTAAGATTTTGGGGGTTGATTTACCTGTATGTAAGTTTTCATTTTAGGGCTGGACTTACCCTTTAACCTTCATCATTTCTGCAATGTTCCCCAGCTAGAATAGACTTTAGGATCGACGTGGATCAATAAATCCTGATCGAGGAACATTGTGGGAATGCCACTGGTAAGTTACCAGAACCAGGTATAGCAGAATCATGGCTTAATGATTCACACGACTGGACAGTAAATATTGAAGGGTACTCCTTATTTAGACATGACCGAGTTAATAAGAAAGGAGGAGGAGTATGTATGTATGTTAAACAGGAATTGAAGCCAAATTTAAAAGATGGAATAGATGGGGGAGCAAACGATGCGGCAGAAACATTATGGGTGGAACTGTGTACAGGAAGCAAGAAGGTAGGTAAATTAATTGTTGGAGTGTGTTATAAGCCGCCAAATGCCGGGGAAGAGGTGGAAATGAATCTCCATATGCAGTTGGCGAAGGCTGCTGGTATGGGGCATGTTCTGGTTATGGGGGATTTTAACTACCCTGAAATAGATTGGAGTAATGGAACTGCCAGCACCTCAAAAGGTATAAAGTTCTTAAATTTCCTATATGAGCATTTTCTTTCACAGATGGTAGAAGTTCCTACTAGAAAGAATGCGTTGTTGGATCTGGTGATATCTAATAACCCAGAGCTCATTTTGGAGATGTAGGTAATGGGAAGCTTAGGGAATAGTGACCATGATATAGTGTCATTTAATATAGGTTGCAGAAAACTAAAGTGCACTGGCTTAACAAAAACTTTTAACTTTAGGAAAGCTAATTTTATGCTTTTAAAGGAATCGCTCCTGCTCATAGACTGGGGGGAACTGTTTCTAGGTAAAGATACTGAGCAGATGTGGACCACTTTTAAAGGGATATTAAACTATAACATTTCCAAATCGGTACCTTTAGGAAACAAGTGTAAAAAAATTAGGTCCACTCCTGCATGGCTTAATGCTCAGGTAAAAAGGGAAATGGAAAAAAAGAAAAGGGCTTTTAAAATTTTGAAAGCAGAAGGCACAGAACAGGCTTACAGGGACTTCAAAAGTTGTAATAAAGAGTGCAAGAAAGCAATTAAACTAGCTAAAATAGAAAATGAAATACGGATTGCCGAACAAAGCAAGTCCAACCCCAAGATGTTTTTTAAGTATATAAATGGTAAAAAAATAAGGACTGAGAATGTGGGACCATTAAATAATGGAGCTGAGGTGGTTGTAGAGGATGCCGAAAAGGCTAATCTGCTAAACCGTTTTTTTACATCGGTTTTTACTGTTGAGAATCCTTACAGTAGGGATTGTAACAATGTGCAGGGAGGAAATGAAGAGTTTTCACATTGGATAACAGAGGATATGGTACGGAATCAATTATACAAAGTTAATATCAATAAAGCGCCAGGACCAGATGGATTGCATCCTAGGATTTTAAAAGAGCTTAGTTCAGTTCTAGCAAGACCACTGTGTCTCATCTTTTCAGATTCGCTTTTGTCTGGGGATGTGCCGCTGGATTGGAAAAAAGCCAATGTAATACCAATATTCAAAAAAGGTAGTCGTTCACAGCCTGGTAACTATAGACCTGTAAGCCTAACATCAGTGGTAGGGAAGGTGATGGAAACTTTGTTAAGGGATCATATCCTTGACTTTGTCTCCAGAGATCATCTTATTAGTAGTAGTCAGCATGGATTTATGAGAAATAGATCATGCCAGACAAATTTAATTGGTTTTTATGAAGAAGTGAGTAAGAAGTTAGATTCAGGCACAGCTGTGGATGTGGTATATTTGGATTTTGCAAAAGCCTTTGATACTGTGCCACATAGGCGACTAATGTATAAACTGAGGACTGTTGGCCTTGAAGAAAACATTTGTTCATGGATAGAGAACTGGTTATTGGACCGCAAACAGAGAGTGGTGGTTAATGGAGCTACATCTATGTGGGCTAAAGTTCTAAGCGGAGTTCCTCAGGGTTCTGTACTGGGGCCGCTTCTGTTTAATCTGTTTATAAATGACTTAGAAGGGGGCATTGAGAGCAAGGTCTCTGTGTTTGCTGATGACACTAAATTATGCAGAGCTTTGGAAACTTCCAATGATGTGCAAGTGCTGCAAGCAGACCTAGATAGATTATCAAAATGGGCAGCAGAATGGCAGATGAGATTCAATGTTGATAAATGTAAGGTGATGCATTTGGGATTTAATAATCCCTGTGCCACCTACACCATAAATAACTCTGTGTTAAGTGCATCTGAAATGGAAAAAGATTTGGGGGTTCTGGTAGATAACAGACTTAGCTGTAGCAAACAATGCCAGGTAGCAACAGCTAGAGCTAGCAAGATATTGTCTTGTATAAAGAGGGGAATGGAATCAAGAGAGAAAAATATTATTCTCCCTCTTTACAAGGCACTGGTAAGGCCACATTTGGAATATGCGGTGCAGTTTTGGAATCCCATATACAAAAGGGACATCTTGGAAATTGAGGCAGTTCAGAGAAGGGCAACTAAATTAATAAGGGGAATGGAGGGGCTTGAATATGCAGGCAGATTAGACAAGTTAGGGCTGTTTACATTGGAGAAGCGGCGGTTGCGTGGGGACATGATAACCTTATACAAATATATTAATGGCCCATACAGTGAACTCTCTGGTGCATTGTTCACTAATAGGTCATATCAGAGGACTCGTGGACATCCTTTAAGGTTGGAAGAAAAGAAGTTTCATCTTCAAGTTAGGAGAGGTTTCTTTACAGTGAGAACGGTGAAACTGTGGAACTGTCTTCCAGCAGAGGTGGTAATGGCAAGTTCATTGAATAACTTTAAAAAAGGCCTGGATAAGTTTCTAAAACTAAAAAATATTGAGAATTACTGGTATTAATGCATATAGATCTGGTTGATCCAGGGATACTTTCCGATTGCCGTTTGGAGTCAGGAAGGAATTTTCCCCCCCCTTTTTTAGCTGGGGTTTTTTGCCTTCCTCTGGATCAACTGTTAGGTAGGGTTAAAAAAAAAAAAAAAAAAAGGGAATAGGTTGGACTTGATGGACGAATGTCTTTATTCAACCTTAATTACTATGTTACTATGTTACTATTGTATGAGCACCTAAAAGGGTAACTGTGGTCTCCATACAAGCATCCTTTTAAAAAGAGCTCTCTTATAACTTGGAAACAAGCCAAGCTTCTTTGGTTCTTAAAGTGTATGTATACTGAAAAAATAACTTTGCATCATCTTAATCTATAAATACATGTAAGTAGCACTTACTCTGAGGTGTGTGTGTTGCTGCATGCCTTCAATACAATACTTGTTTTGCTCAGGCTCTGCAACTACCCTGACTGTTTTCCCAAATACCAACTGTCAAAACTGCATACAGCACACCAACTGTCCAACCATTCCAGCTACAGCAAAACTGCTTACAGAAATGCTAAAATGTAAGATGTTTCAGATTGGATATCTAATAAAATAGGGGGCAGATAAACAAAAAAAAAAGTACAGTGATAGTTGGGATGAATTATAGTTTTCACTAATGGGCAATAACATTTTTTTTTTCAGTGTACATGGGGGCGTGGCCTGACCTAGCATGGTGTGAGACGCACGGACCTGCAGCTCTGCTCCGGCCCTTTAGAACCAAACTCCTGCCACAATCCTTGGCTGCACAAAAGGCACCGGAATAGATCCCGACAGGGACCAACTTGGTCCGCATCACACTGACACCAATGGCGTCTAACAAAAGAGCCCAGGAGCATCTGGGGAAGACCAAGATGGCGGCACCCAGTCAGTATCCACAGCCTCACAGACCACACCAGATGAAGCCAATACAAAATTACTAGAAGCAATCGTTGCCTGCCAGCCGACCTTGACTTCTAAAATCGACAAAGTCAAGATCGATATTTCCCTGATGAGATAAGATGTACAATCACTGAGGGAGCATGTCACTGAAACTGAAACCCGCCTGGGCCTAATGGAAGATCAGCTCCCTGAAACACAACACAAAACAGCACAGCATGAGGCAGCCATCCAGAGCCTCCTGCAACAGATGAAGATGAAGAAAACAGGATGAAGGGATGCAATCTAAGGTTTGTGGGTCTGCCTGAAAAGGCAGAGGGCACAGACCCAGCGGGCTTTATGGAGGGACTCTTCATACATAATTATGGGAGAGAGAGCTTTTCCACCACATTTACAATAGAACGGGCCCACCATATATCCTCTCGCCCCCCGCCTCCTGGAGGACCACCAAGAACCTTCATTGCAAAATTCTTAAACTTCAGGGACAGGGACGCTCTTCTGAGGCTCCCTAGAGAACGGGGAAACTTACAACTACACAACGCCAAGATCGCAATCTACCCTGATTTTTCAACTGGGATACAAAAGCAGCGGACCAAGTTTACAGAGGCCAAAAGGATGCTACGAAACAAGCAGATCAAGTACACCATGCTGTATCCTGCTAAACTCCGGGTGATGGATGGAACCCAAACCCACTTCTTTACAAACCCTAAGGATGTAATCGTATGGATGGAGTCCAGACCCAACCAGAATGCAAACTGATAACTACATTTGGATGCCTGCTGTGCTTTTCTCTGGGGTGGGAGGGGGGGGGGAGATGTCAAGCAACAATAGGAGGGACATCAAGTACCTGGGACACAAAGACAACTGGGAAGACGGTACAGTGTGTGTTTTATATACAAATATGAACAAACATACTATATAATACAAGGAAATGGGTCTCCTCAGCGAAGACTCTCCTCACCACCCCACTTCTACCCCCCCCCCCGCCGAACAGCCGGTCACTGCCCCCCTTGCTCCCGGACCCCTAAGCCTAAGCTCCTGACCACAAAGGACATGACAAGGCCAAAATATGGCCTGTGGAGCTGCTGCAACACTTACCAAGGATCTCACTCTACTGCTGAGGTTAAACAGTTTAAAGTGTAAGGCCTGGTTTTTTACTGTCATTTATGCCAGACTTGTTCAAGAACAACATGGATATAAGAATGATATAAAAATGTGTAATGTACTAGAAGGACGTACCTTTCTCAGAAATATAAAATGTAAAATATTAGATAAGATAGATATGTCTATATGTCTAAATGCCTATAGAAAATATACTAATATCATAACATGGGTGAACTTAAAATGATGATATGGAAATTAAGGGGAATGTAAAATAAAGATCATGTGTTATGAGATATGTTAAAAAGCAAAAGAATGATTTAACAGTATTGGTGGAGACACACCTGTTGAAAAATCAGCGCCAAACATTAAAGAAACCCTGGTTGGGATGGATGTATGACAGTGAATTTACATCCTCCTCAAGAGGTGTGGCTGTGCTAATATCCAGAAATAATACCTTTCAACTGATAGAGTTGAAAACAGATAAATTTGGAAGATATATTTTTATACATGGTAGTCTAAACTCAAAACATATTCTAATTCTAGCATACTATGTACCTCCCCCGTTTACAGTGACCATAATACCAGAGGCAATATGCTTCATGGCAGAACACCCCTCAGTACCAGCTGTATGGCTGGGAGATTATAATACGGTACAAAATGTAGCCCTAGATAGATCACACACAGCCCCCACCCAATAACCCAATTACAAGATTCGGAAGGACACTACCATTGGTGGGGCTAACAGACCCATGGAGAAGAAAATTCCCAAACAATAAAGAATACTCCTGTTTTTCAGCCTCATGACACACGACCACGAATTAATATGATCCTAACAAATAACCTGCTACTCCCCCTTGTGAAGCAAATAGAATACAAACCCAGAATCCTTTCAGATAATGCCCCATGCTGGATGCTGGTTGAGTGGAATCAAAATTGCCCGTTACCTACCTGGAGACTTAATCCATTTTGGTTAACCCTGCTCCCAGAACAAACCAATCTTTCAGATAATTGGGACAAATTGTTTTCACATAAACGAGGGAACCACGGACTTTGTGACAGTCTGGAATACCTTTAAAACACATGCTAGAATGTCCCTCACCTTCACAATAAACCAGATCAAACGTAAATCTGCGATGGTAGAGCAGGAGGCAAATGATACGTTACTTAAAGCCCATAACAACTTTCTGTCAAACCCCTCTGACGAAAACACCCAGATACTTAAATCACAAACTAGACTAGTAGACAAACTACATTTTGAAAAAGCTAAAAGGGTAATGTTCTTTCAATCTCAATCCTTTTCTGAACATGGAGAAAAGAGTGGGAAATTACCAGCGTATATGGCTAACATTGAACATAGACCCCCCACAGTTATATCAATACGAACCCCAAACAATACTCTGATATCAAGTCCCCCAGAGGTGGCGGAATACTTTGCAGAATATTTTACAGAGCTATATACATCCTCCTTCCACCGTACACTGGGGTACCTACAAGAATATTTGCAACAAATACCCCTCCCACAACTGGAACCGGCAGACAAACGCATGCTAGAAATGACCATAACGGAAATGGAAATAAAACAAGCCATTTCACACTTTAAAAGAAATAAAGCTCCAGGGTCAGACGGGTTACCCATTGAATTCTATGCCCAGGAATCGCTAATACATAAACTATTAACCCTGTATAACAAAATTTTTAAGACTTCGTCCATGCCCGACACGATGAAGGAGGCACTAATAATACTTATCCCCAAACCCAGAAAGGACCTAAGCCTCCCGGGAGCATACAGACCAATATCTCTTCTCCAGGTAGATGTAAAAATATTAGCCAAAATCATGGCCCTCAGACTGAACAAAGTGGTTACATCCCTGGTACACCAGGATCAGACGGGTTTCATGCTAGGGAAAAATACCTCCATCAATACTAGGCGCCTGTTCATGAACCTGGGGGATACCCATGACAATACTGGATCGAGATGTATAATAAGTTTAGACGCAGCCCGAGCCTTTGACTAGGTAGAATGGCCATACCTATGGACTCTTCTTCAGAAGTTTGGGTTCGGACCAGTATACATTAGATGGATCAAAATCCTATACACAACACCAAGAGCTAGGGTATTGGCAAATGGATGGCTGTCCAGAACCTTCCACCTTGGTAGAGGAACCAGGCAGGGGTGTCCACTTTTGCCGATGCTATATGCACTGGCGGTGGAGCCACTGGCTGTCCAACTCCGCAACCACCCTAACTGGACTGCAAAAAGGCTCATTGATTGAGAAAACAAGTTTATATGCTGATGATATATTGCTGTACCTAGCAGAGCAAGGACCATCACTTCATATGGCACTGCAAACCATTAATATATTTGGAGAGTACTCGGGATTGTCCATTAACTGGATGAAGTCTCAGATATTACCCCTGGACAACTTCCCAGTTCCCTTCCCCTTCCGCTGGAAAGAACAAACACACTGAAATACATGGGACTATATATTTCAAACTGACTACCATTTAAACCTGGAACCAATGCTTCGGATTGTTAAGAACAAAACGCAAATCTGGGCCAAATCTAATTTAAATTTAATTTAAACTTAATTAAAATGATATTGCTCCCCAAAATACTATATACCCTGTGGCACTCCCCCTGTCTGATGCCACTTAAGCACTTTAAAGTCTTGGAAACCCTACTAAGACCATATGTGTGGGGCTCATCGAGATCCAAATTAGCCTGGAAATTCTTGAAACACCCAACAGACATAGGGGGCCTGACACTCCCAGATTTGAACTATTATTATATGAGAGGCTTGGGTAACTGTCCCCACTCTGGATCAATGGAAAGAGGCGATAAATAGCTTACTCCCTTATAAGAAATTAATTTATCAGCACAGAAAATGCCCTACCAAATTCGAGAAAATATGGAATAAATGGGAATCTGAACCATTGGCATGCAACTTAGGGAAGAATAGCTAGTAAAAACTGATTTTTGTTTGTTGCTATATTCCCCACAAATAACCCTAAAATTTGATACTCAGGGGGGTACATCTGGGTACATTTAGGTACAAAGGGCCTCATTTACCCAGACTCGCTGGGCAAATATATGGAGTTAAAGTCTTTAGCTCCATATAATTGTTGGATGCGCGGGTTACGCAAAAATCACCCGCCCATCCAACGCTCGCAATTTAATATCGTTTTAGCACAGGATTTTAACGCCAGCAGATAGCTGGCGTTAAAATCCCGCCGTTGATAAATCCCTACTGGGATTTACCCACATTTGCAAACGCGATATTAAATCGCAAACAAGACTTTTACCCAGTGCAGAAGCGGCTCTGGGTAAATGAGCCTGAAAGAGTCTAATGAACGGAGCTGGCAATTGTATATAGTTATTGGGGATGTTAAACATAAAATGTATTATCCTTTATAAAAATTCACTGAAAATGGTTTCTCTTAAAATATTAAAGTGTGTAATACTCTCATAAGACAAAAGGGGTAAATTAACAGAGAAATAATAGACTTTATAGTATTATACAGAAAGTCTTTATTGTATAAAATAGAATATACGTGTATATTATATATACAGAATATACGTGTATATATATGTGTTGACAACTACATTGTAAAACACGCTTATTTTTGCTATTGTTAAATTTACAATAAACGCTTTTCCAAATGGAGGGGATATAAAAAAAAAAATCCAGTGTACATACATACATTTTAAGTTATAGGCTTTACACTCAGATAGTTGGAATGAACAAAGAAGTTTGTGACAGTCACATGATGTGCTGTGTAAGAAGTCTCATCCCTCAAAAAGCAATCTTTTCTGAAGCTATTTAAGCACAGTTACTGCAGTAGGATACAACTGGGCATGCTCAGTGTCTGTGGCGGGTGGGCAGAGCAATGGTGCTGGGTCATGTGAGAGCTCACAGTGCTAGCTGGAAACACCACTTTTATACTGCTACTGTATAAGTTTGCATAGATTGCAGCTACAAGCATGATCCTGGAGTAGTTTTAAAGGGTATCTCCACCAGAAATTGACTTTGGGGGAACTATACAAACTACTTTGTGACCTGTCAGAAAAACAGCAGAGATAGACTGGAGAATGTCGTTAAAAGCTAAATTCTGTATATTGGATAAAACAACTATTTCTGACACTCAGGCTACACCCCCCAGTGAGAATTCGAACGAGGTAACTTTTAAGCCCAAGACATTCCACTCAATTTTTTGCGGAATTTCCAAGTTTAAATGTTTATTATAAAAATACACTTTCAGATATCCAGAGAATGACCACCAAAAAACCCGTCATCCAAAATTTCATTCACCTGGAACATAGAGCATTGAAGGAATTAGTTGAACTTCCTGATGTACAGATAAAACCTGCAGACAAAGGTGGGAACATTGTGACTTGGCCTACCTATATGTACTGCAGGGAAGTGTATAGACAACTGAATAATAGATATAATTATGTTTCACTCCCATCAGATGTTACCGAAAAATTTGCCCAGACTTTGGGGCATATTTATAAAAGAGCGAAAAGTAGCGAAATGTTTTCGCATTCGCTTTTCGCATGGGTTTTCGCCAAAAAGACAGTTAACGCTATTTATAAAGGTAGCGTTAACGAATGGCGAAACCGTTTCCGCGAGCTATCGCTAAAACCCTTTTCACCTTACTTCGCAATGGTAATTTTAGCGAAAAGGGAGCGAAAAGGCATAACGCGATTTATAAAAGAGCGAAAGGTGGTTTTTGCGTTAAAAAGAGCGAAAGATTAGCGCGACCCTGAAGGTGGTGAAAAGTCATTATTTGAGTGAAAAGGCATTCTAATGGGTAATATGCCTTGGAAAAGCGAACGCGCATTAGAAGGGCGAACGCACATTAGAAAGGCGACCGCGCATTATAATGGAATATGTCTTGGAAAGGCGATCGCGCATTATAATGGAATATGCCTTGGAAAGGCGATCGCGCATTATAATGGAATATGCCTTGTAAAGGCGATGGCGCATTAGAAAGGCGAACGCGCATTATAATGGAATATGCCTTGGAAAAGCGATCGCGCATTAGAAAGGAGAATGTGCAGTGCAAAAGAAAATTGTATTCCAATTGAGAAATTCTAAGAAGATTGACTAAATAAGACATGGCTGACTTCTTGGTAAATGTGAGGTGGCCATTTTGAACTTGACATCATTTTCTAGTGGGCTTTTCTGGTTTCGAATGGTTTTCGCAATGCAGTCTTCTTAGATGCGTTAAGTTTTCGCTGCGATACTTTTCGCTCTTTATCGTGCCCGTTCGCCTTTTTCAGCTGCGAAGTGTGGTTTTTTTCGCTTTTTTATAAATAAGGCGAAACGAAGCCCCAAATGGCGCTATTTTCGCTGCGATGTGCTGCGCTAATTATTTGGCGAAAAAGACAATCCTTTATAAATATGCCCCTTTGTCTAACCTGATTGAGGGCACTATCTCAGACCGTACTGCTAAATTTCTGAAGGTAAAAAATCCGGTTATACTGACTTTTTATATATTACCCAAAGTTCATAAAAACAGAGTTAATCCACTGGGAAGACCCATAGACTCTGGTATGACGGAACCAGCATGTCAATTTATCGACAAATTCTTGCAAACGCATGTACTTACCTTGGATTCGTATGCCAGAGACTCTGGGGACTTCATACAAAAAATATACAATACCACTGTGAGTGAAGAACATCTGCTCATCACTTGTGGAATTTTTATATACCAATATTGTACACTCACGGAGTCGCGGCAGTATCCTATTTCCTTAACATGGAGGATAGGTTTTTTATACAATGAAATACGTTCATACTTAAACTTTTGGAGTTTGTCTTTGTCACAAACCTACCTGTTGCTCTGATCCAGCGCCGCTCTGGTCTCAGCCGGGTGCTTCCGCGTAGGCAGCGCCATTGGCGTGATGACGTCACAACGCAGACGCATCTCCTGGCGCGAACTTTGGAAAGCTGGCGTCTCTCTCCTCCCATTGCCTGATTGTAGCTCAGCTACCCCTGGCTTCCATGAGTATCAGCATCCAGTTACCTTACCTTGCCTGTATCCAGCTACCTACCTTACCTTGCCTGTATCCAGCTACTTATCTTGTCTCCTGAATCCAGCCTACAGTTCCCAGCAGCACCTTGTCTCCAGAATCCAGCCTACAGTTCCCAGCAGCACCTTGTCTCCAGAATCCAGCCTACAGTTCCTGGGTATGTTTTGCAAGGTATGCACCAGGAAGAACTTTGGCTGCCTTGTCCTGATTAATACAGCTACGCCAAGGGTCTCGCTCTGTAGGACAATATGCTATTGAATTTCATACCCTAGCTTCCCCAATCCCCTTATTAATTTAGTTACCCTTCTCTGAACCCTTTCCATTTCAAAGATATCTTTGTACCCCAGATAGTTAATTGTATGGCCCATTAATGTATTTATACACAGTTATCATATCCCCATGCAAGCGCCTTTTCTCTAGCGTACATCATTTATCCAATCTCTCTTTATATTATAGCTCCTCCAATCCCCTTATAAATTTAGTTGCCCTTCTCTGAACCCTTTCCATTTCAAAGATGTGTTTTTGTGCACAGGATTCCAAAATTGCACTGCATATTCCAAATGAGGCCCTACCAATGCTTTGTAAAGAGGAAGAATAACCTTTTCCTGGCTCTGGCTGTTGCTGCCTGGCACTGCTTGCTACCTTTAAGTTTGTTATCCACCAAAACTCCAAGATCCCTTTCCAACAGGGAATAAAGGATAAGTACATTGCAAAATGAAGTTAAGGTCAATTGGAAACTGCAGCTTTAAAAATACATTTGCCATATTTTGTTTTCCCCTAAGCCCCTCCAAAGCCTACCTTAGTAGTTTTAAAGTTGCTGACATCTTGTTTCTGTTCAGTTGAATAGTTATCTCTGCCCCTCTGAGATTTCCCCCTTGCTCCTGATTTGTTAGCCCCAGACACTTGTAACTGAGGTAGGCTCTGGAGGGACTTAGGGGAAAACAAAATATGCCAAATGTATTTTTAAAGGTCCAATTGACCTTAACTTAATTTTACAAGGTACTTATCCTTTAACACAGAGGCATTTTATTGTATAAGCAGCACAAGGATTTTTAAGTCCAAAATGCATCACCTTACATTTATCAACATTGAATCTCATCTGCCACTTAGCAGCCCAATGTGACAATCTATCTAGATCCCCTCTGTCTGGGTATCCCTTAATTTATTTTTTTTTACCTTTGCTAAATTTGCCTACAACATATATAATATTCTTCCACTAAATTTTCTTAGTTTTTCATTAACTCCAGCAGAAACGTAAATTGTTCTTCACTAATAGATTCTCCCTCTGATATTTTGACCTTGAAGGATTGGTTCACCCATATGTCTAAAGTCTGGTCTCAAATTTCTAATAATATCAGTCAAGCCTCCTCTATGCAGAAGAAATTTGCTGACTGCCACATGTCTGTAGAACCAGATTTTGTACCAGGAGATCCTGTATGGGTATCTACCCATAAAATCACTCTATGGCAAACTTCTTCCAAGTTTGGTCCCAAATTTATAAGTTCATATCCTATTGAGCAGAGAATAAACCAAGTGACCTATAGGTATCATTGCCTAAGTCCATCAAGGGTGTTAACACCTTTCATACTTAAGTCTGCAGTAAATGCAGCCTCCAAAGAAACCCCAGCTCCAGTCTAAATGCAGGGAGAATCAAAGTTTGAAGTAAAAAAGATTCTAGATTCTCACCTGGTACAGAGTTCTCATCAATATTTAATATTTTAAGGGCATGTCCAGCCCCAAAACGAACTTTGGGAGTAAAGTAGGTAACCCCTACCCACCCTCAACCACTGCAATATTTCTTTAAAAAAATCCCCCAGATTTCTACTTAGAGCCCTTCTCTCTGCAGCAATTCGATCCGGCCTCCTGCTTGCAAGCAGCATGTCACAGCCCTTGTTGAGGACGAGGAATCAGCAAGGACCGGATGCCTCACCGACAGCTTGGAGTCTTCAGTTTCCTAGACTTTGAAAAGGCATAGCTGGAGAACCATAAGGAGCAGAGAGTGGGGCTAGTAGTGAGTTAAATTATAGTTTTCGGGGTGGACATGCCCTTCAAATAACTGGAAGGGTTATGGACCAGAGGAGAGGTCTTGGGTTCAGGTCCATGCTGTTTATGCCAAATAATGGATTTGAGAGGGGTCGGGGGGGGGGGGGTGATGTAAGGAAATCAAACATACCTCTTTGTGCGTGCAGCTGTTCTGCACGTGTTCTGAGATGTTTTCAGTAGCGTCTGTGTCTGATTCTTTGTCTGGGCTGACTGTTTGTTTGGATCTTGTGTGAGAGGGTGTGTGTGTTGTGTTTTACTGCTTTTGCTTGAATTGGCCTATCTGCTTAGTCCTTTTCATTTTCTCTGTTTTCCATTGGATCTCATCTACTCTGTTTTCATTGGTTCATTTTCCCTTTATATTGTCCTCTGACCCCCACCTCCCTGGCCGTTATAGCGTTTACTTGTCTACTCTGCTGCTGGTGCGTTTGACCTTTTGACCGTTTTCGACCATTGCTACGTTTTTGACTATTCTCTTGTTTGCTGCCTGGACCAACCTTTATTATGTTTTTGACCACTTTCTGTTTGCTGCCTGGACTGACATCTTGGTACATTGACTCTGCCCTTGTTTTACCTTACGGTATCACGCTTGTTTCGCCTGGCCCCTGGTCTGGGCCTTGTTAGTCTGACTACTCTGCTGACTGATCTAGCTACTGATTCGCTCCTGTTGCAACACTCTTTCAAGGCTTTTCCAGCCTCAGTGTTGAGTTCTTGCACCCTAAGTTCCTGGGGGCAGCCGTGCTCGTCTAGGCGGTAATTGCCTGGCGACAGACGAGGGCTTGTCTATAGGTGAAGATTGGTGAATCGTGCATCCTCGGTCTGCTCGAAGGAATCTGCGGATTTTCGGAAAAATCTGAAAATTCGAAAATCCGCGAGCGGACCTGTTAAAACGTATTAAAATGAAAGTTCTGCAAAATCCGCATTAAAAGTGGTCTAAATAGCCTTGCTAACGTACACTAAATCACTCAGGGACCTGGGTAATGACCTTGGAAACACGTATCAATGCCTACAATACCTAAAAATTACAGTCCGCAAGCGTGAATTAAAAAAAACGGTATTTTTCGAAAATACGAGGATTTCCGTAAATACGAGGATTCCCGTAAAAACGAGGATTCCCATAAAAACATTATGTGGCAGCCATATGTCAACTTATGTAAGGCAAGTATACTTTTTATTATATTACTGTAATGTAATAAGTAGTAAAATATTTTAATTCACTTCTGACAAAAACATATATATATATATATTTTTTTTTTTTAAAAAACATCAATAATCCATAAATTTGGCTTGAGAGAGAGAGAGAGATCCAAGTTCTTTGTATTTCTCATTCACTGGTTATTTTTACATTATTACATTATTATTATTCTTATCAGTCCTATTTAAAGGGTAAGTAAAGTCAAAAAATAAATCACTGAAAAGTGACTTTATTTAACATAACACCTATAAATTCAAAATGATACCCACACATAGATACAGGTGGCCCACCCTTCCATTTCCATGGCAGCCTTATTTAAAGGCTAAGTAAAGTTAAAAATGAAATCGATAATTAAAAATTGATTTCTTTTTGCCTTATAAATGCGCACTGATACCCACACATTGACACACTTAAACACACTTTACTGACCCACCCTTTTAGTTACATGGCAGCCCTATTTGAAGGGAAAGTAAAGTCAAAAATAAAATGTTGATCAATTATTAAAAATTGATTTTTACACTCCAAAATTAAAAATGTTGTGTTACCCACAAAATCTATACAGATACAAGTACACACAGCTACTGATGCTCCCCTACACCCAACCAACTTTTCCCTTTCCATGGCTACAATACACACAATAAAAATATAAGTACTTAGCCAGAATAAGGTATGAAATCATTGCCATAGAAATATGATTGACTTTTAAAGAAACTATAACATATTGCCTTATTTAATCTGTATGTTCAAGCAGAATTCAAAGTATATAATTAAATATATCCTTTAGATATATCATTCATTATGTATTTTTTTTATTTTAATTTGCAGCTGAATCATCCTCTGACACCCCACCCCCACCACCGTCCCCGCCAGAGGAAGAATGTAAGTGCAGCCTATTGAAAAAACAAGCATACAAGCGCGTGTTTCCGGTGCGCTCATGTGTATTGCCGTGCGAGTGCAGTATGATTGCACAATTGTGCAAAAATTGAGAATCACATTAATTGTGCCACACTATTGTGTGCTTTTTAACACGTTGATGTGTCCAAGCCCTTTATCCAAATGTTTGCATATTTTTTGACTTCTCCGAGAATTGTTTTAGTAAATGTATTCGAACATTTAATGACAGTGAGAGTTAAAATAAATTTCCTTTTTTTTTTAGCACTACCACCAACTAGCCCTCCGGGCAGTCCATTGTGCCCACCGGGCAGTCCACCGCCCCAAGTGGAGGCACCTGGCATCAGCCAGACACGTAAGGGCATCCTAAGCAATTTTTTTATCTTTTTATTAACCTTGATTGTCAGCAAATAATTAGTGAAAGTGAGGGTGCAGTCAAGATGTTTGGAAACTACACTCCCAGCTAATAAAGCATGCTGGGAGTTGTAGTTTCCAACCATCTTGAATGCCACCCTCACTTGGCATTCAAGATGTTTGGAAACTAACACTCCCAGCTAATAAAGGATGCTGGGAGTTGTAGTTTCCAAACATCTTGAATGCACCCTCACTTGGCATTCATGATGTTTGGAAACTACAACTTCCAGCATGCTTTATTACTGGGAGTTGTAGTTTCCAAACATCTTGAATACAAGTTACTACCCTTGGTTTATACTCGGTCAACACTTTATTAGATTTTTTAGGTGAAATTGGGTACCTCGGTTTATTACTCGGGTCGGTTTATACTCGAGTATATACGGTATACCCCCTAAACCTAAACAGATACAGGTAACACCAACACAACTACTGATTCCTCCTACACACCAACCCTCCCAACATTCCTTTCATTTTTTTGGTCTGAAGAAATACCTTCAGATATTCATTGTCTTTTTTTTATTTTAACCTAACGATGATGACTCTTCCACCCCCCTACCCCTGCATGAGACGCCAGCGGGGAGGATAGGTCCTTCATGAGCCAACAACGTAAGTGCATCCTAGCGAGGTTAATGTTTTTAAAATCTTTCATTAACCCAGTTTTTGATTGCATTTTTGTGGTTCAAAAATTATCCAAGAAATGTTCACTACGAGACCTTTTAGGAAATTTCTTATACATGTAATATTACTAATGGCTGGACAGTGTTGTTGAAATAATTTTTTTTTTTCTAGAAGCCGACCAGCCTCTCCAGGCCTTCCACCCTCTCCCAGGCCCTCCACCCTTCTCCAAGCCCTCCACCCTCTCCGCCCCTCCAGGCCCTCAACCCTCTCAGCTGCTCCAGCCACTCCAAGCCCCTCAGCCTCTCCAGTCTCTCTAGAGGCCATGATTCAAAATCGTAAGTAAACTAATGCAACGTTATGAAATGTTATATACAAGACTTATATTCTGTATTTTCCCAGTTGTAAAATCCACGCTACATGATGCCACAATGGGTACTGTGGGTTTGACAATGCTTTTATGGGGCTGCACCACTTCCAAAAATTTTTTGTATGTAGCACAGTCCTAGTCTACAAAACCAAGAATGTTCTGATACAATTTCGCAATAAACGTAATGTTTTATGCAGCAGCATTACCTACTGCTGTTTATCAGTGATCCCCATGATGCAATAATATCGCTTTAAGTGGAAGTTCAGTGAAAATACATAAACTTTTAAGAAAAAAGAGCAGTATTTTTCCATCCTAAATTAATTACCTTAACCTGTCAATCAGCATTGTGTCGTGTGTATAAAGAAAATACTGACTTCCTGTTTTGCAGGACCCCTAATAGAGATCGTTATGGTCTTGCCCTTGATTCAGTCCCTGTGTTGATTCAGTTGCTCAGTAGAGATCTGAGCATGTGTGACCCATCCAACAGCCATCAGAAAATCACTGTTACCATAACTAGTATGCATAATATAACTAAGAATTTAGAAATAATGATATTTTATACTGAGCTCCTTTTTATGACATACCGCAACATTATTGCATTGCAGTACCATGTATGTGTAAGTAGCTGTCAGGTGCAAAATTGCATCACCCGCTGGTGCTTTAGGAAATGTGCTCGAACATCTTCAACACAATTTCTCAATATCTTCCTCACAGAATTGAGAGCATGCGACGGGAGATGCGCCACAGGGCGCCGCCCCTGACCAGACTGGAGAGAGGGAATCCCGTTCCCGTAACCCCCAAAAATATATATTTTTTATTTGTTTTGTTTGTTGTAATAGTTTAAAAAAAAAGTTACTATCCCTCATAAAACTTTTGTTACAAAAGAATGTTTTTGCACCATTGTTGAAGAGCCGCAGGTTGGCCCCACTGGACTTACCCTCACCCCATTGGCTTCTCTCCTCAAGTAGCTTTTGCAAGGAAGCGTGTGAAGGGTAAGGCTTCGTAGGAACAGCCCATTGAGTTACAGCAGGCCCACTGCAGTTTCCACCATTGTTGAAGGACAGTCCAGGCTTGGCCCCACTGGACATACCCCTCACCCCATTGGCTTCTCTCCCTCAGAGTATGCTTCGTGCAAGGGAAAGCGAGTGAAAGGGTAAGGCTTCGTAGGAACAGCACCATTGAGTTACAGCAGGCCCACTGCAATTGCCACCATGTTGAAGAGCCAGTAGGCTTGGGCCCCCTGGACATACCCCTCACCCCATTGGCTTCTCTCCCTCAGAGTATGCTTTGTGCAAGGGAAAGCGGTGAAAGGTAAGGCTTCGTGGAACTGCACCATTGAGTTACAGCAGCCCACGCAGTTTGCCACCATGTTGAAGAGCCAGACATCTTGGCCCCACTGGACATACCCTCACACCATTGGCTTCTCTCCCTCAGAGTATGCTCGTGCAAGGGAAGCGGGTGAAAGGGTAAGGCTTCGTAGAACCGCACCATTGAGTTACAGCAGGCCCACACTTTGTAATATGGAGTACTGCTCTCGGCCAGGCAGGATTGACCCAGAGCTGAAAACATTAGCCACAGAGTAGCTGTTGCAGCTGTATGAGATGGTCAGAGTGTGTGACACCACAAAGGTGCCTCGTGGAGAGAGAAGGAAGAACAAATATGGAGTACTGCTCTCAGGCCAAGTAGGATCGACCCAATCTTAGAAAAATTAGCCACAAAGTAGCTGTTGTCGCAGAGCCTTTGTTATTTCACAACTTGAATGCAGTAGAGCAAGGTAGGACCATATATGGCACTGCCAATAAGAAAAAATTGCCATTTGCCAGCTAAGCTGGCATCAGCTAAGCCTCTAGGTGGAAAATGAGGCGGAAGGAGCAGTACGGGTGGCCAAGGGCAAGAGGCCTTCAGTCACGGGCATCAGCAATAGGGGTGCTGTACTGAGATTCTTGATGATCTTGATGAATGTAAGGCGGTCCACATTCTCAGTGGAGAGACGGGTCCTCCTCTCCGTTACAACACCCCCTGCCGCACTGAAGGTCCTCTTCGAAAGAACACTGGATGACGGGCATGAAAGGACCTCGATGGCATACTGTGCCAACTCGGGCCAGATATCAAGCCTCACCACCCAGTAGTCCAGTGGATCCTCAGTCTCTGATGTGGCTACATCGGCCCTGGATCCGATGTAGTCGGTGACCTGGCGACTGAGGTGTTGCCTGGTGGAGTTGCCAGTAGATGGGCCTGGCAACTGTGGCTGGAAGAACAGCCTGAAGTTGGCCGCGAGACCGCCTCCAGTACTGCTGCTCCTCCTGTCAGGCACAGGGGGACGTGAGCCCTGTTGATCCCCAAAATCAGGTGCTGTAGGCCTGCCAGCACCTGGGAAGGCAGAACAGAGGCAGTGTTGCCTCATAGTGCTGCATTCTACCTTCCCTCTGAGATGCGGGGATAAACTCCGACACTTTACCCTTATAGCGGGGATCTATAAGGGTGGCCACTCAGTACTGCTCCTTCTCTTTGATGGCCTTAATCCTGGGATCCTTGTGCAGGCATTGCAGCATGAACAAACCCATGCGCCGCAAACTGGCTGCCGCAGAGGACCCCATGTCCTCGATGTAAACTGAGGACAATAGTGTCTGGCTCAACCTCTCCCCAACCACGAATGACATGTGGTACTTGGGAGGGTTGAGATGTCCCCCTAGAGGAATGCCCCATTTCGCCTTGGTCCAGGTCACCTAAATCCCCCTCCTCATCATCGGACAGCTGCTCTGCACCGTGATGTTCGGGCTCGGAAAGCATCACAGTGTCGGCGTCCTCCTCTTCCAGTAGTTGCTGCTCGACAGCGAGTGCCCTGTCAAGTATGCCGCACAGAGTGTGCTCAAGGAGGAACACCAGTGGGATGGTATCCGCGATGGTGGCATCATTGCGGCTTACCATCCTGGTGGCCTCCTCAAATGGCGTGAGCACATGGCAGGCATCGCTAATCAGCAGCCACTGCCTGGGTAACAGCAAACCCAGGTCCCCAGAGCCTGATCTTGCCTCGTACTCGTACAAGTAGTCTATGATGGCTCACCTCTGCTGGAGCAGCCTCAGCAGCATCATAAGACTAGAGTTCCAGCGGGTGGGGGTGTCACAAATCAGGCGATTCTGCGGCAGACCATTCTGCGGCTGAAACTTGGCCAGACGAGCTGTGGCCGTGTATGACCGCCTGAAGTGACTGGACACCCTCCTAGCCATCCTCAGTACCTCCTGGAGACCAGGGTACTTGGTGAGGAACCGCTGGACAACCAGGTTGAGAACGGGTGCCAGGCAAGGAACATGTGTGACTCTGCCTATGCGAAGGGCAGACAGGATGTTGGTGGCATTGTCACACACGACCTTGCCAGCCACCTCTCAACCTGCCCTTGCAGTGCTGCCAGCAACTCTGCCCTGGTGTGGCTCCTATCACCGAGGCACACAAGCTGCAACACTGCATGGCACAGTCTCTCCTGGCACGAAGCATAGGCTCTGGGGGGGCACGGAGCTGTCCAGAAAGAGGGCTCACCGGATGAGGAGGGGGGGTGAGGTGGAGACTGGCGTATCACCAATGCGTGCTGGTACCACCATCTCCCCATTTGCACTCCGTGCCGCGTCTCTGACGGCTAGCAGAGTGACCCATTGGGCGGTAAATGACACATTCCGCCCCTGGCCGTGCTTGCTGGACCACGCGTCCATAGTAATGTGGACACACTTGCCCACACTGTGGGCCAGTGAAGCAGATATATTGCCCTGCAGGGCTGGTACTGCCTTCTGGGCAAAGTACCTACAGCCAGGGACCTGCCACTGTGGTGTGCCAATGGCCACAAACTCCCTGAACGCTGCACTGTCTACCAGGCTGAAAGGTAGCAGCTGCACCGCCAGGAGTTTTGCTAAGCCAGCAGTGAGACGCTGGGCTTGGGGGTGACTGGGGGACAGTTTCTGCCTCCGCTCCAACAACTGGGGAAGAGAGACTTGCCTTTTAGCTGACGCTCCAGCAGCAGTGTCAAGAGGCCTCTTAACACCACGTGCTGGGGCCAAAGGCTGCCTCTCCTCTCTAACTTCCACAGAGGAAGCAGCTGGTGGGGCCGGAGGGGGAGGAGGAACGGTGGCTACCTGGGCACGAGGTAGGGAACGTGTGGGTGCCTGCACGTTCCCTGTCCGCTGCTCCCTCCGGGCAAAGTGGTGCAGTATCATATGTCTCCTCATAGAGGAGGTGCCCAAATGTGATGTGGACTTCCCACGGCTAACACGTTGCAGGCACAACTTGCACACTGCAACCGTGCAGTCACCTGGATCCAGTGAGAAGAACTTCCACACCGCTGAGCCACCGGCACGAGTCGGAGCAGAGGTCACCTGCTGCTGTGGGGCACTGGCACCAGATCTCATTGGTGCCGTACCTCCACGTGCACCACTAGGTGCACTGCCACTGCCCCTGCCCCCAGTCCTGCCTCTGGGTTCAGGATCGTGCTCATGCTCTGAGGGACATCCCTCAGAGACACTATCCTCCTCCTTTCTCACAGAGGGCACCCATGGACGATCGGTGACCTCATCGTCCACTTCCACCTCCTCAATACTGGAGACTGCGTCACTAACAGCAGCAGCATCTGGAACCTCTGCCCCTGCATTAGTTCCCTGGCTGCTCACAGACTGCTGCGTGACATCGTCAGCCTCCTGTCCCCCTGTGCACTGAGCACTTTCCTCTGCCTCGGGCGACAGGAAAGATTGTGCATCAGTGCACGGCTCCTCCTCAAGCACACTAGCCCCACACATAGTGTGCGCCCCCCTAATCCCAAGGCATACAGTTTGTATTCCCATAAACCTAACCTTGGGGATTCTACTATTATGGACCTCAACCATATGTTTAGCACACTACTACGCGCTGTGTATCGCCCTTCTTGATTGCTCAGATGTGTACCCCAATGCGTGCACATAGTTTTCTCCATGTTTTCTCTATTACATTAACACCCACAATCACACATGACTAAATATATCACTTGCGGAGTCTGGCATGTGTGATCAACTCCCTTATTTTGTAACACACTGCCACTAGGATACATCACCGCTATCCCTCTTGTCATCCATAAAGTCACAACATGCACATCTCATCTCTGCATCTCTCCTCCTATGAGGGGGAGAAGGGCTGCAGTACGCATGCCAAACTTCTCCCGGAGGCCAGGTAGGAGGCAGAATCCTATATGGACTCTGCTAGCCTCCTGGTGGGCAGTTTTTGGGACTTTGGGGGGGGACTACAGGAGAACCCTATGGAGCTGGGATGTGAGGTAAGGATTAAACTACACTACATGGTGGGGCCAGTAGTTGGGGGATTATAGTTTTGGGGGTGGACATGCCCTTTAAAGGGCCCCTGGTGGGCTGCAGTGTGCCGGTGTCCCGTCTGTGGAGATGTGGGAGGCCCCCTGCTAGTGCGCACCTCCCATGGTGTGCCACTAGTGGGACATGGCCTCCCTTCCCAGCAACCCCCTTGCACCCCACCTTGACCCCTCCCCCGTGCGCGGCCCCCCCCCCCCCCCCCGTGGTGCGTCGACATTGAAACCCGCTGCGTCACCATCTCCTCTCTGCCATCATTGTTAAGCTTGTTTTGCTGCGATAATATACTTAACATTGATTACATAGTCACATTATGAGCAGTATCGCGGCAAAAAGGGAAGACAAGATCGCTACATCTATACTTTTTGCAGCAAAACCAATATTTTTTGTAAATATGACCATAAAAACTATTGTTTCTCGGCAATGTGCAGAAATGTATAACGACCATCATGACGAACCTTTATAAATATGCCCCAAACTTCGGTTAACCGAGGATATGGTACAGAAAGAACTAAATAAGGTTAATATTAATACTGGGGTTTTTTTGCCTTCCTCTGGATCAACTGGTTAGGTAGGGTAAAAAAAAAAAAGAAAAAAGGAATAGGTTGGACCTTGATGGACGATGTCTTTATTTCAAACCTCTAAATTACTATGTACTATGATTAACTATTGTATGAGCACCTATAAAGGGTAACTGTGGGTCTACCATACTCACATCACTCCGTTTAAAAAGAGCCTCTAGCTATATACTTGAAAACAAGACCGAAGCTCTCTATGTGTATCTTATAAGATGTATGTATACTGAAACAATAACTTGACATCTTCAGTCATATAATGCTCGTACATAAGTAAGTAGCACTTACTCTGAGGTGGTGTGTGTTGCTGACATGCCTTCAATACAATACTGTTTTTGCTCAGGATCTGCAACTACCCTGGACTGTTTTCCAAATACCAACTGTCAAACTGCATCAGACACCCAACTGTCCCAAAAACCATTCCAGCTACAGAAAACTGCTTACCGAAATGCTAAAAGTAAGATGGTTTTCAGATTGGATACAATAAAAGGGGCAGATAAACAAAAAAAAAGGACAGTGTATTGGGATGAATTATAGTTTTCCACGAATGGCATAACACTTTTTTGTTTTCAGTGTACTATGGGGCCGTGGCCTGACCTAGATGGTGTGAGATCGCAGAACTTGCCTCTCTGATCCGGCCCTTTAGAACCAAACTCCTGCCACATATCCTTGGCTGCACAAAATGCACCGAATAGATCCGACAGGGACCAACTTGGTCAGTCATACCACTGCACCAATGGCGTCTAACACAAGAGCCAGGAGCTCTGGGGAAGACCAAGATGGCGGCACCCAGTCATATCCCAACGCCTACAGACCCCACCAGGATGAAGCCAATACAAAATTACTAGAAGCAAATCGTTTGCTGCAGCCGACCTTGACCTTACTAAAATCGACAAAGTCAAGATCGATATTTCCCTTGAGTATAAGAATGTACAATCACGAGGAGCTGTCAACTGAAACTGGAAACCGGCCTGGCCTAATGGAATCAGCTCCTGAAACACAACACAAAAACGCACAGCATGACGAGCAGCCATCCAGAGCCTCCTGCAACAGATGAAGATAAGAAAACAGGATGAGAGGATGCAATCTAAGTTGTGGTCTGCCTGAAAGGCAGAGGGCACGCACCCACGGGGCTTTATGGAGGGACCTTCATAACATAATTATGGGAGAGAGAGCTTTTCCACCACATTTCAATAGAAACGGGCCCACCATATATCTCTCTCCCCCCGCCTCCTGGAGGACACCAAGAACCTTCATTGCAAAATTCTTAACGTCAGGGACAGGGCACGCTCTTCTGAGGCTTCCCTAGAGAACGGGAAACTAAACACCCAACGTCCAAGGATCGCATCTACCTGATTTGTTTTCAACTGCGGCTACAAAGAGCAGGACCAGTTTACGAGAGGCCCAAAAGGATCTACGAAACAAGCAGATCAAGTACAACCATGCTGTATCCTGCTAAACTTCCGGGTGATGGATGGCAACCCAAACCCACTCTTTACAAACCCTAAGGAGTAATCGTATGGATGGACGTCCAACCCAACCATATGCAAACTGATAACTACATTTGGATGCCTGCTTGCTTTTCTCTGGGGTGGGAGGGTAGGGGGGGGGAGATGTCAAGCAACAATACGGAGGGAACATCAAGTATCCTGGGACACAAGAGCAACTGGGAGACGGTACAGTGGTGTGTTTGTATATACAATATGACACAAACAACTATATAATACAAGGAAACGTGGTCTCCCAGCGAAGACTCTCTCCACCACCCCCCTTCTCCCCCCCCCCCACGCCGAACAGCCGGTTCATCCCCCCTTGCTCCCGGACCCTAAGCCTAGCTCCTGACCACAAAGGGACATGACAAGGGCCACAATATGGCATGTGAGAGCTGACTCAACACTACCAAGAATCTCACTCTTGCTGAGTTAAAACGTTTAAAGGTGTAAGGCCTGTTTTTTACTGTATTTTTTATGCCAGAACGTGTGTTCAGAACACATGGATATAAGAATGAATAAAAAGTGTATGGTACTAGTAAGGACGTAACCTTTCTCAGAAATATAAATGTAAAATATAGATAAGCATAGATATGTTATAGTCTAAATGCCTATAGAAAAAATAATATCATAACCATGGGTGAAAACTTAAAATAATAATGGAAATTAGGGGATGTAAAATTAAAGATCATGTGTTATGAGATATGTTAAAAAGCAAAAGAATGATTAACAGTATTGGTGGAAACACACGGTGAAAATATCAGCGCCAAACACTTAAAGAGACACTGGTTGGATGGATGTATGACCAGTGAATTGTACATCCTCCTCAAGAGGTGTGGGCTGTGCTAAATCCAGAAATACATTTCACTGATAGAGTTGAAACAATCAATTTGGAAGATAATTTTTATACATGGTATGCTAAAACTCCAAACCAGATCTTCTAATCGTTCTAGACACAGCACTATGTACCTTCCCCCGTTTACAGTGACCAAATACCGCTTCATCAGGCCAGAACAACCCGCCATACACTGTATAGGCTGGAGATTATAATACGGTACAAAATGTAGCCCTAGATAGATCACACACAGCCCCCACCAATAACCCAATTAACAAGATTCGGAAAGGACACTACCATTGGTGGGGCTAACAGAACCATTGAGAGAAAATTCCCAACATAAAGAAACTGCCTGTTTTTCAGCCTCATGCACACGACCACGATTAAATATGATCCTAACCAATAACATGCTAGCCCCCTTGTGAGCCAAGTAGAATACAAACCCAGATACCTTTCGATTAAGCCCATGCTGGATGCTGGGTTGAGTGGGAATCCAAAATTGCCTGTTACCTACTGGAGACTTAATCCAGTTTGGTTAAACCCTGCTCCCAGAACAAAAAACCATCGTCTCAGATATTGGGACAATTGTTTGTCACATAAACGGGGAACCACGGACTTTTACAGTCTGGGAATTACCTTTAAAACACAATGCTAGAATGTCCCTCACCTCACAATACATCCAGATCAAACGTAAATCTGCGATGGTAGAGCAGGAGGCAAATGATACGTTACTTAAACGCCCATAACAACTTCTGTCAACACCCTCCTGCGAAACAACCCCAGCATACTTAATCACAAACTAGACAGTAGACCAAACTACTTTGAAAAAGCTAAAAGGTCATTGTTCGTTCATCTCATCCTTTTATGAACATGGAGAAAAGAGTGGGAAATTACCCAGCGGTATATGGCTAAAAACTTGAAAATAGACCCCCCACCAGTTATATCAATACAACCCCAAAACATATCGCGATATCAAGTCCCCCAGAGGTGGCGGAAATACTTGCAGAAACTTTACAAGCTATATACATCCTCTTCCACCGTACACTGGGGTCCCTACAAAGAATATTTGCAACAATAATACCACCCCTCCCCAAAACTGGAAACGGCAGACAAACGCATGCTGGAAATGACCATACGAAAGGAAAGTAAAACAAGCCATTTCACACTTAAAAGAGAAATAAAGCTCCAGGGTCAGACGGTTCCCATGAATTCTATGCCCAGGAATCGCTAATACTAAACTATTAACCCTTATAACAAAATTGTTTAAGACTCGTCCATGCCCGACACGATGAAGGAGGCACTAAATAAATTCATCCCCAAACCCATAAAGGACCTAGCCTCCGGGCGTCATACAGACCAATATCTCTCTCCAGGTTAGATGTAAAAATATTAGCCAAAATCATGCCCTCAGTACTGAACAAAGTGGTGACACAACCTGGTACACACCATGATCAGACGGGTTGTTCATGCTAGGGAAAAATACATCCATCATTATCAGCGCCGTGTCATGAACTGGGGGATTACCCATGCAATACTGGATCACTGATGATAATAAGTTAGACGCAGGCCCCGAGTCCTTGACTAGGTAGAATGGCCAACCTATGGATCTTCCTTCAGCAGTTTGGGTTCGGACCAGTAACATTAGATGGATGCAAATCCTATACACAACACCAGAAGCCTAGTGGTATTGGCAATGGAGGCTCTGCCAGAAACCTTCCACCTTGGTAGACGGAACCATGCAGGGGTGTCCCCTTGTGCCGATGCTATATGCCTGGCGGTTTGAGCCACTGCTGTCCAACTTCCGCAACACCCCTACTGGACTGCAAAAAAAGGCTCATTGTGAGAAAACAAGTTTATTAATGCGTGATGATATAGTGCGGTAACTAGCCAGAGCAAGGACCCATCACTTCATAGGGCACTGCAAACCATTATATATTTGGAGAGTACTCGGGATTGTCCATAAATGCATGAAGTCTTCAGCATATTACCCCTGGACAACTTCCCAGTTTTCCCTTCCCCTTCCGTCTGGGAAAGACAACACCATGAAATACATGGGACTATATTTTCAAAAACTGACTACCATTTTAAACCGGAACCATGCCTTTCGGATTGTTAAGAACAAAACGCAAATCTGGGCCAAATCAATTAAATTTAATTTAAACTTAATAAATGATATTGCGCTTCCCAAAATACATATACCCTGTGCACTCCCCCTGTTGATGCACTTAAGCACTTTAACAGTCTTGGAAACCTACTAGAGCCACATATGTGGGGATCATCGAGATCCAAATTAGCCTGGAAATCTTAAACACCCAACAGACATGGGGCCGCTGACACTCCCAGATTTGAATATTACTTATTGAGATGCTTGGGTAACGTCCCCTCTGGATCAATGGAATAGGCGATAAAACGCTTACTCCCTTATAGAAAATAATTTTATCAGCACAAAAATGCCCTAACCCACAATTCGAGAAAATAGTGGAATAAATGGGATCGAACCATTGGCCTGCAAACTTAGGGAGAATAGCTAGTTAAAAAAACTGTTTTTGTTTGTTGCATATTTTCCCACAAATAACCAAAATTTATTACTCCAGGGGGTACATCTGGGTACATTAGGTACAAAGGGCCTCATTACCCAGACTCGCTGGTCAAATATATGGGTTACAAAAAGTCCGTTTAGCTCATATAATGTGGATGAGCGGTTACGCAAATCACCCGCCATCCAAACGCTCGTCTCGCAATTTAATATCGTTTTAGCACAGGATTTTAACCCCAGCAATAGCTGGCGTTAAAACCAACCCGTTGATAAATCCCTACTGGGATGTTACCGACAACTTGCAAACGCGATATTAAATCGCAAACAAGACTTTTACCCCGTGGCAGAAGCGGCTCTGGTAAATGAGCCTGAAAGTCTAATGAACGGAGCTGGCAATGTATACTAGTTATTGGGGGATTAACATTAAAAAATGTATAATCCTTTATACAAAATCCACTGGAAATGGTTTCTTAAAATATTAAAGTGTGTAATACTACTCAAAGAAGACCAAAGGGAAATTAACAGAGAAATAAAAATAACCTTTATAGTATATACAGAAAGTCTGTATTGTTAATAGATAATAGATATCTGTATATTATATATACAGAATACGTGTTATATGATGTGTTGCAACGTACATTGTAAACACGCTTTTTTTGCTATTGGTTAAATTTACAATAAACGCTTTTCAAATGGAGGGGATAATTAAAAAAAAACATCCATGTACATACAACATTTTAAGAGTATAAGGCTTACATCAGATATTGGAATAACAAAAGAAGTTTGTGACAGTCACATGATGGTGCTGTGGTAAGAAGTCGTCAATCCCTCCAAAAGCCACTTTTCTGGTAACTATTTAAGTCACAGTACTGCAATAGGAACAACTGGGAATGCTCAGGTCTGGGCGGGTGGGCAGAGCAATGTGTGCTGGGTTATTGAGAGCTCACATGCTAGCTGGAACACACTTTATACTGCTACTCGATAAGTTTGCATAGAAATATAAGCAGCTACAAGAGCATGATCCTGGAAGTATTTTACAGGATCTCCACCAGAAAATTGACTTTGGGGGAACTATACAACTACTTGGACCTGTCCGAAAAACAGGCAGAGAAGTACTGTGAGAATCGTCGTTTAAAGCTAAATTCTGTAGTATTGGATAAACAAACTATTTCTGACACTACAGGAGCTAACACCATCAGTGAGAATTCGAACGATCGGTAACTGTTTAAGCCCAAGACATGCCACTGCAATTTTGCGAATTCCAATTTAAATGTTTTATTAAAAGAATACACTTTCAGCTATCCAGAGAATGACCACCAAAAAACCCGTCATCCAAAATTTCCCATTCACTGCTGGAATACTAGAGACATTGAAGAATTAGTGAACTTCCTGATGTACAGATAAAACCTGCAGACAACGGTGGAATGTGTGACTGTTGGCCTACTTATATGTACTGCAGGGAAGGGTATAGACAACTGAATAAAGCATATAATTATGTCATCACTCCCATCAGATGTTACCGAAAAATTTGCCCGACTTTGGTGCATATTTATAAAGAGCGAAAAAAGTGCGAAATGTGTTCGCATTCGCTTTTCGCAGGGTTTTTTTCGCAAAAAAAAGACAGTTAACGCTATTTATAAAGGTAGCGTTGACGATGGCGAAACCGTTTCCGCGAGCTATCGCCAAAACCGCTTTTCACCTTACTTCGTCAATGGTAATTTTAGCGAAAAGGAGCGAAAGGCATAACGCGATTTATAAAAGAGCGAAAGGTGGTTTTGTTTGCGTTCAAAAGAGCGAAAGATTTAGCGCGGCCCTGAAGGGGTGAAAAGTCTTAATTTGAGGAAAAGGCATTCTAATGGGTAATATGTCTTGAAAAAGCGAACTGCCATTAGAAGGGCGGGAATGCACCATTAGAAGAGATATCCTGCAAGCGATAACCTGCAATTACAAGTCCATTAAAAGGCGACCGCGCAAGTATAATGGAAATGCCTGAAGGGATGCGCACTATGAAGCTGTAAAGTGCGGGGATTCGAAGCACGTCATTATAAGGAATATGCCCTTGTGAAAGCTATGCTTGGGCAGCTATATGTGAATGAAACGAGAGATAGCGAGAATGTGCAGTGCAAAAGAAAATTTGTTTCCAATTGAGAAATCTAGATAAGATTGACTAAATAAGACATTGGCGGGAGCTTTCTTGGTACATATGTGAGTGGTCCATTTTGACGTATGACATCATGACCTATTTCGTGTGGGCTTTTCTTCTGGTTTTGAATGGTTTTCGCAATGAGTCTTCTAGATGTTAAGATTTTCGCTGCGATACTTTTCGCTCTTTACTTGCGCCCGTTCGCCTTTTTTCAGCTGCCGAAGTGTGTGTTTTTTCGCTTTTTTTAGTAAATACAAGGAGAAACGAAGCCCCAAATGGCGCTATATTTCGCTGCGATGCTCTGGCTCAATTATTGGCGAAAAAGACAATCCTTTATAATATATGCCCCTTGTCTAACCTGAAGTTGAGGGCACTATCTCGACCGTACTGCAAATTTCTGAGGTAAAAATCGCGTTATAACGACTTTTGTTATATATTACCCAAAGTTCATAAAACACGAGTTAATCCACTGGGAAGACCATAAAGCGGATGGAACGGAACCAGCATGTCAATTTATCGACAAACTTTTCTTGCAAAGGCATGTATTAACCCCTTGGATTCGTATGCCAGAGACTCTGGGACTTCATACAAAAATATCAAATACCACTGTGAGTTGGAAGAAACATCTGTCATCCACTGTGGGGGAAATTTTATTACCAATATTGTACATAACAGGAGTCGGGCAGGTATCCTTTTCCATTACATGGAGGGATAGGTTTTTATAAATGAAATACGTTCATCTCTTAAACTTTGGAGTTTGTCTTTGTCACAAACCTACCTGTTGCTCGATCCAGCGCGCTCTGGTCGCAGCCCGGGTGCTTCGCCGTAGGCATGGTCGCCAGTGGGCGTTGACTCACAACCAGACGCATATCCTGGCGCGAACTTTGGAAACCTGGCGTCTCTCTCCTCCCATTGCCTGATTTGTAGCTCCAGCTACCCCTGGCTTCATAGTACACGCATCCAGTTACTTACCTTTGCCTGTATCAGTCGACCTACTACTTGCCTGTATCCAGCTACTTATTTGGTCTCCTGAATTCCAGCCTACAGTTCGCGCAGCAGCACACTTGTCTCCATAATCCCAGCCTAGAGCATACCAGCAGCACCTTGTCTCCAAAATCCAGCCTACAGTTCCAGCAGTCACCTTTCTCAGAATGCCCCTACAGTTCCCAGCAGCACCTTGTCCAGAATCCCAGCCTACAGTCGCTGGTAATGTTTTGCAAGGTATGCACCAGGAAGAACTTTGGCTGCCTTGTCTGATAATACAGCTAACGCCAAGGGTCCTGCTCTGTAGGACAATAGGTATTGAATTTATACCCAGACTCGCTTCCCCAATCCCATTATTAATTTAGTACCCTTCTCTGAAACCTGTTCCATTTCAAAGATATCTTTGTACCCCACCAGATAGTTTAATTGTATGCACCTTAATGTATTTATACACATTATATTATCCCATGGCAAGCGCCTTTTCTTCTAGCTAACATCATTTATCCAATCTCTCGTTAATTCTAGCTCCTCCATTCTCCCCTTATAATTTCGTTGTCCTTCTCTGAACCTCCATTTCAAAGATTTGTTTTTGTGACACAGTGATTCGCAAATTTGGCACTTGCATATTCCAAATAGCGCCTACCAATGCTTTTAAAGAGGAAGACATAACCTTTTCCTGGCTGCTGGCTTGTTGCCTGCCTGGCACTGCTTGCTACCTTTAAAGTTTGTATCCACCAAACACTCCACAGATCCCTTTCAAACGAGTGAATAAAGGATAAGTACTTGCAAATGAATTAAGTCAATTGGAAAACTGCAGCTTTAAAAATACATTTGCCATATTTTTGTTTCTCCACCTAAGCCCCCCAAGCCTACCTTAGTTAGTTTAAAGTTGCTGACATCTGTTTCTGATTCAGTGAATAGTTTATCAATCTCACCCTCTGGAAGAATTCCCCTTGCTCTCCAATTTTAGCCTACACTTGTAATATAGTTGGAACTTGGAAATATCAATGTATTAATTCCAATACAACTATTTAAACTATCTTAACAGAGGCATGTTATTATAAGCAGCACAAGGATTTTTAAGTCCAAATGCAACACCTACATTTATCAACATTGAATCTCATCTGCCCTTAGAAGACCCAATGTGACCAATCTATCAGATCCCTCCTGCTGGGTATCCCTTAATTTAATTTATTTTTTTTACCTTTGCTAATTTGCCTACAACATAATAATATTCCTTCCAACTAAATTTCTTAGTTTTTCATTACTCCAGCGAAAGATAAATGTTCTTCACTAATTAGATTTCTCCCTCTTATATTTGGACCTTGAAGATTGGGTTACATCCCAATGTCTAAAGTCGGGTCTCACTTCTTAATAAATCGTCAGCCTCCTCCTAGTGCAGCAAGAAATTGCGACTGACGCCACAGTATGTTAGAAAACCATGAATTTTGTACGAGGAGATCTGTATGGGTATCTACCCATTAACATCAAAACTCTGATGGCAAACTTCTTCCAAGTTTGGTCCCAAAATTTAAGTTCATATCATATGATGACAGAGAAAAACCAATGACCTATAGGTATCCATTGCCTAAGTCCATCAAGTGTGTGTACCACACTTTCATACTTAAGTCTGCAGTAAATGCAGCGCATCTCCAAAGAACCCCAGCTCCAGTCTAAAAATGCAGGGGAATCAAAAGTTTGACTAACAAAAATTCTAGATTCTCACCTGTACAGAGTTCGCCATCAATATTAATCTATTTAAGGGAATGTCCCCCAAACGAACTTGTGGGAGTCAAGTAGGTAAACCCTACCCACCCTCACCCACTGGCAATATTTCTTTAAAAAAATCCCCCAGATTTCTACTTAAAGCCCTTCTCTCTACAGCAACTTCGACTCCGGCCTCCCTGTGCAAAGCAGCATGTCACAACAGCCCTTTGTTGAGGACGAGGAATCAGCAAGGACCGTCCTCCCGACAGATTGGAGGTATTCAGTTTTCCTAGACTTTGAAAAGAGCCTAGCTGGAGAAACCATAAGGAGCAGAGTGGGCTAGTAGTGAGTTAAAGTTATAAGTTTCGTGGGGACATGCCCTTCAAATAACCTGGAAAGGGTTATGGGACCAGAGGAGAGGTCTTGTGTTCGGTCCCAATGTGTTTATGCCCAAATGAAGTGATTTGAGGAGGGGTCGGGGGGTGGGGTGGGTGATGTAGGGAAACAAAACATACCTCTTGTGCGTGCAGCTGTTCTGCACGGTTCTGTAGATGTTCCGTAGACGTTGTGTTGATTCGTTGTACTGGGCTGACTGTTTTGGTTTGGATCATTGTGGAGGAGGGTGGTGTGTTGTGTTTTACTGCTTTTGCTTTGAAGTGGCCTATCGCCTTAGCCTTTTCATTTCTCGTTTCACATTGGATCTCAATTACTGCTGTTTTTCATTGGTTCATTTTCCTTTATATTGGATTCTCTGCCCCCACCTCCCTGGCCGTTTATAAGCTTTAAGCTCTACTCTGTCTTGGTGCGTTTGACCTTTTGAACCGTTTTCGAGTCCATGTGTAGCAATTGGTTGACTGTTCTACTTGCGGGGTTGTGGCTGGTCATGGAACCAACCTTTTATATGTTATTTGACCACTTTCTTTGCTGCCTGAACTGATCATCGTTGTGCTCGATACTCTGGCCCGTGTTTTACCTTACAGGTATCACGCTTTTTCGCCTGCCATGGTCTGGGCCTGTGTTTAGTTCTGACTACTCTGCTGACTGATTAGCTACTGATTCGCTCCTGTTGCAAACATCTTTCCAGGCGTTTTCGCCTCAGTGTTGAGTTCTTTGCAACCCTAAGTTACTGGGGGCAGCCGTGCGTCTAGGCTGTAATTTGGCTGGCGACAGACGGAGGGTCTTGTCTATAGGGAAGATTGGTGAATAGTGGCATCTCCTCGGTCTGCTCGAAGGAATCGCGGATTTTCGGTAAAAATCTGAAAATTGAAAATCGCGAGGGCGGACCTGTTAAAACGTATTAAAATGACAGTTCTGAAAATCCGCATTAAAATCGTCGTAAATAGCCTTGCTACGTACACTAACTCACTCAGGACTGGGTAATGACCTTGGAAACACGATCAATGCCTACATACACCTAAAAAATTACAGTCCCGCAAGCTGAAGTTAAAAAAACGGTATTTTTTTCAAAATAAGAGGATTCCGTAAATAGGAGGATCCCAAAAACGAGGATCCCATAAAAACATTCTGTGGCAGCCATATGTCAACTTATGTAAGGCAAGTATAACTTTTACTTATATTAACTGTAATGTATAAGTGTAAAATATTTTAATTTCAACTTCTGACAAAAACATATACTAATATATATATATTTTTTTTTTAAAAACAGTCAATAACTCCATAATTTGCTTGAGAGAGAGAGAGATCCAAGTTCTTTGTATTACTCATTCACTGTTTTTTTCATTATTACATACTATTTATTCTTATCATCCTATTTAAAGGATAAGAAAGCCCAAAAATAAATCACACTGAAATATGCTTTATTTAACATAACACCTATAAATTCAAAATGATAGCCCACACATAGATAACAGTGGCCCACCCTTCCATTTCCAGGCACCTTATTTAAGGCAAGTAAAGTTAAAAATGAAACGATAATTAAAATTGATTTCTTGTTTGCCTTATAAATGCGCACTGATATCTCCACTACTTTGGAACACATTCTTTAAAACACTGTACTGACCACCCTGTTAGGTACCTGGCAAGCCCTATTTGAAGGAAAGTAAAGTCAATTGAATAAAAGTTGATCAATTATTAAAAATTTGATTTTTAAAACACTCCAAAATTTAAAAATGTTGTGTTAACCCACAACATCTACAGATACCAAGTACACACAGCTACTGAGCTCCCCTACACCCAACAACTTTTTCCCTTTCCATGGCTACAATACACACATTAATAAATATAACGTACTTAGCCAGAATAAGGTACTGAAATCATTGCCATAGACACATATGATTGACTTTAAAGAACTTAACAATTGCCTTATTTAATCTGTATGTTCACGCAAATTAAATATCTAATTAAATCATATCCTTTAGATATACTATTCCTTATGTATTTTTTTTTATTTTAATTTGCTCAGCTGAAATCATCCTCTGACACCCCAACCCCCACCACCGTCCCCGCCGAGGAATAATGTAGTTGCACCTATTGGAAAAAACAAGCTACAAGCCGCGTGTTTCCGGTTGCGTCGCATGTGTATTGCCGTGCAGTGCAGTAATGATTGCACAAATTGTGCAAAAATTGAGAATCACATTAATGGTGCCACCACTATTGTGTTGCTGTTTAACAACGTTGATTGTGTCCAACGCCCTTTATCCAAATGTTTGCATATTTGTTTGACTCTCCAGAATTGTTTTAGTAATGTACTTCGAAACATTAATGACGTGAGAAGGTTAAAAGTAAATTTCTTTTTTTTTTAAGCACTACACAAACTAGCCCTCCGGACCAGGTGCCCACGGGTCCCAATGGCCTGTCAGCAGACCAGCATCCTAAGCATTTTTTTATTCGTTTTATTAACCTTGATTGTCACAAATAATTAGTGAAATAGTGATAGTGCAATTTTATGAGTTTCGAAACTAAACTCCTTGCAGTAATAAATGACAAATCTGATTGTAGATTTTGGCTAAGACATCTGAATCACCGTCTCATTGTTCCATTCGCCATTTGGATAGTCACACTCCCCAGCTAATAAATGGCTTATGCTGGGCCCAGTTTGAGTTTCCGAAATCTGAGTCAACCCCTTCATTACATCAATGTGTTGCGATATCCTCAACTTAGCATGCTTTATTACGGAATTTGTTCCAAACGAAACAGCATACCCGTAATGACCGAGTCCAACACAATTTATTCAACCTATGTGGCACTAGTGAAATGACATGGATATCGGTTTTATAATAGTAGATTATACCATATATACCGAGTATACACCGATATTCAGCTAAAGATTACACCGCCTGAAACACGAACTCGTTTATATCGATAATAAGTTGAAGGACCTGTAACTCCTCCTACCATCCGGCAGACCCTCACGCAGCGCACATCCATTTCCATGTCTGGCGAGATCCTCAGATTCATCTGCTTTTTTTCGAAGGCCACAGTGCGACTCTTCCACGTACCTGATCGAAGCGCGGCACGCCGTGAAGGAATGGAGGGTCCTCATCGGAGCCACGGAACGAGTGGGATAGACGCTGCTGGGTAAGTTTAGAACCTCTTAAAGCCGTTTTTGATGCATTGGTAGAAGAACTTACCATGATCAATGTCACTACGTAGGAACCTTGTGAGGAAATGTCCCAGTCCTGATGAATGTAAATGCGTAACGTGAACTTTGGCTGGAGGGTGAGGTGCTTTACACAGATTGTTTCTAGGACACAACTCCAGCTAATCAAGCGCTTGGATTCCAAACATCTCTGATGCCACTCCACACTGCACAGCCTCTGACTCATCCAGCCATCAAGGCCCAGTGATTTCCAAACTCTCTGCCACCCTGCTGACACATGATTTGCTACAACACACTCCAGCATCTCTTAGTTCTCTAGGAGGCTATTCAACTCTTGATTGCAAGTTAATACTGTAAGCATCAACATATGCTTACGATTTTTAGTGAAATGTGGTACCTACGTTACTAAGCGATCGTTTTAATACTCAGTCTATACGTTTAGAACCCAGCTAAACAATCACGTAACACAAACGAACACTGACTGATATCACTGCTAACCCACTACTTGGGCTTTACATTTTCTGGGGTCTGACCCACGAAATCTTCCAAGATTTTGATGTTCTTTTTTTTTGGCTTTTTTTTTTATTTTCCTAGTCAAGACTCATAGGGATCTTCACCACCCTACAACCCTCAAGAGCCAGGTTCGTGACTCGAGAGGTCTAATACTAAGTTATGAACGTTTCCATCTACAATCCCCATGGCACTAATATTCGTTATAGGTCATGAATACAAACTTAGTACAAAAGCAGTATTTGCCCATCTAATTTACTTGACCTCGTCAAATCAGCTTGTGCGGTTATAAAAAACACTTTCTTAAACTGTTTGCAGGAACCCCCTAATAGAGATCGTATGTTCTTGCCCGTTGATTCAGTCCCTGTGTTTGATTCAGTTGGCCTCAGTAGAGATTAACCCTGTGATGCCATCACGGCATAGTAATACTTTACCATAACTAGGTATGCATAATATAAACTAAGAATTGTTAGAAAATAATGAATTTTTATACTGAGGCTTTCTTCTCTTGCGACATACCGACGACATTGATTGGCATTGCCAGTACCATGTATGTGTAACCGTAGCCCCGTTCAGGGTGCACAAAGGCCCCTGTCATCACCTGCTTGGGCGTTTTAGGAAAGTGTCCTCTCGAACATTCTTCAACACAATTCTCAATATTTCCTCACAGAATTCGAGAGCATGCGACGGGAGATGCGCCACAGGGGGCCGCCGCCGACCAGACTGGAGAGAGGGAATCCCGTTCCGTAACCCCCAAAAATATATATTTTTTTAATTGGTTTGTTGTGTTGTAAATAGTTAAAAAAAAAAAGTTATCTATCCTCATAAAACTTTTGTTAACAAAGAAGTTTTGCCACCATTGTTGAAGAGCCAGGCAGCTTGGCCCCACGGACATACCCCTCACCCATTGGCTTTCTCCTCCAGAGTATGCTCGTGCAAGGGAAACGGGTGAAGGGTAAGCTTCGTAGGAACAGCACCATTGAGTTCAGCAGCCACTGCAGTTTGCCACCAGTGAAGGATGCCAGTCAGGTTGGCCCCACTGGACATACCCCTCACCCCATTGGCTTTCTCCCTCAGAGTATGCTTCGTGCAAGGGAAAGCGAGTGAAAGGGTAAGGCTGTAGGAAAGCACCATTGAGTACAGCAGGCCACTGCAATTTGCCACCATTGTTGAAGAGACAGGTAGGCTTGGCCCCACTGGACATACCCTCAACCCATTGGCTCTCTCTCCCTCAGAGTTGCTTTGTGCAAGGGAAGCGGGAAAAGGTAGGCTCGTAGAAGCTTGTTCAGCAGCCACTCATGCACCATGGAAGAGCAGAAGCTGGCCACGGCAACTCACATGCCTTCTCAAGATGCTGTAAGACGGTGAGAGGTTCGTAGGAAGCACCATGAGTACGCAGGCCCACACTTTGTAATATGGAGTACTGCTCTGCCAGCAGGATTGACCAGAGCTGAAAACATTAGCCACAGAGTAGCTGTTGCAAGCTGTATGAGATGGTCAGAGTGTGTGTGACACCAAAAGGTGCCTCGTGGAGAGAGAAGGAGAACAAATATGGAGTACTGCTTAGGCCAAGTAGATCGACCAATCTTAGAAAATAAATTAGCCACAAAAGAGCTGTTGTCGAGAGCCTTTGTTATTTCACAACTTGAATGCAGTAGAGCAAGGTAGGACCATATATGGCACTGCCAATAAGAAAAAATTGCCATTTGCCAGCTAAGCTGGCATCAGCTAAGCTCTAGGTGGAAAAATGAGGCGGAAGGAGCAGTACGGGGGCCAAGGGCAAGAGGCCTTCAGTCACGGGCATCAGCAATAGGGGTGCTGTACTGAGATATCCACTCTATCATCTTGATGAAGTAAGGCGGTCCACATTCTCAGTGGAGAGAGGGTCTCCTCTCGTTACAACACCCCCGCCGCACTGAAGGTCCTCTTCGAAAGAACACTGGATGAAGGGAGAAAGGCCTCGAGGCATACTGTGCCAACTCGGGCCAGATATCAAGCCTCACCACCAGTAGGCCAGTGGATCCTCGTCTCTGATGTGGCCTACACCGGCCCTGGATCCGATGTAGTCGGTGACCTGGCGACTGACTGTTTGCCTGGGGAGTTGCCAGTAGATGGGGCCTGGCAACTGTGGCTGGAAGAACGCCTGAAGTTGGCCGCGAGACCGCCTCCAGTACTGCTGCTCCCCTGTCAGGCACAGGGGGACATGAGCCCTGTTGATCCCCAAAATCAGGTGCTGTAGGCCTGCCAGCACCTGGAAGGCAGAACAGAGGCAGTGTTGCCTCATAGTGCTGCATTCTACCTTCCCTCTGAGATGCGGGGATAAACTCCGACACTTTACCCTTATAGCGGGGATCTATAAGGGTGGCCACTCAGTACTGCTCCTTCTCTTTGATGGCCTTAATCCTGGGATCTTGTGCAGGCATTGCAGCATGAACAAACCCATTGCGCCGCAAACTGGCTGCGCGAGGACCCCATGTCCTCGATGTAAACTGAGGACAATAGTGGTCTGGCTCAACCTTCCCCAACACGAATGACATGTGGTACTGGGAGGGTTGAGATGTCCCCTAGAGGAAGGCCCCTTTTCGCCTTGGTCCAGGTCACCTAAATCCCCCTCCTCATTCATCGGAAGCTGCCTCCACCGTGATGTTCGGGCTCGGGAAAGCATCACAGTGGTCGGCGTCCTCCTCTTCCAGTAGTTGCTGCTCGACAGCGAGTGCCCTGTCAAGTAGCCGCCAGAGTGTGCTCAAGGAGGAACACCAGTGGATGGTATCCGCATGGTGGCATCATTGCGGCTTACCATCCTGGTGGCCTCCTCAAATGGCGGAGCACATGGCGGCATCGCTAATCAGCAGCCACTGCCTGGGGAACAGCAAACCCAGTCCCCAGAGCTGATCTTGCCTCGTACTCGTACAAGTAGTCTATTTGCTCACCTCTGCTGGAGCAGCCTCAGCAGCCATCATAAGACTAGAGTTCCAGCGGGTGGGGGTGTCACAAATCAGGCGATTTCGCGGCAGACCATTCTGCGGCTGAAACTTGGCCAACTGAGCTGTGGCCGTGTATGACGCCTGAGTGACTGGACACCCTCCTAGCCATCCTCAGTACCTCCTGGAGACCAGGGTACTGGTGAGGAACCGGGACAACCAGGTTGAGAACGGTGTGCCAGCATGGAACATGTGGGACTCTGCCTATGCGAAGGGCAGACAGGATGTTGGTGGCATTGTCACACACGCACCTTGCCAGCCCCCTCTCAACCTGCCTTGCAGTGCTGCCAGCAACTCTGCCCTGGTGTGGCTCCTATCACCGGCACACAAGCTGCAACACTGCATGGCACAGTTCTCCTGGCACGAAGCATAGGCTCTGGGGGGCACGGAAGCTGTCCGAAAGAGGGCTCACCGGAGAGGAGGGGGGTGAGGTGGAGACTGGCGTATCACCAATGCGTGCTGGTACCACCATCTCCCCATTTGCACTCCGTGCCGCGTCTCTGAACGGCTAGCAAGTGACCCATTGGGCGGTAATGCACATTCCGCCCCTGGCCGTGCTTGCTGACCACGCGTCCATAGTATATGTGGACACACTTGCACACATGTGGGCCAGTGAAGCAGATATATTGCCTGAGGGGCTGTACTGCCTTCTGGGCAAAGTACCTACAGCCAGGACCTGCCACTGTGGTGTGCAATGGCCACAAACTCCCTGAACGCTGCACTGTCTACAGGCTGAAAGGTAGCAGCTGCACCGCCATGGATGTTTTGCTAAGCAGCATGAGACGCTGGGCTGGGGGTGACTGGGGGACAGTTTCTGCCTCCGCTCCAAACAACTGGGGAAGAGAGACTTGCCTTTTAGCTGACGCTCCAGCAGCAGTGCAGAGGCCTCTTAACACCACGTGCGGGGGCAAAGGCTGCCTCTCCTCTCTAACTTCCACAGAGGAAGCAGCTGGATGGGGCCGGAGGGGGGAGAGGAACGGTGGCTACCTGGGCACGAGGTAGGGAACGTGTGGTGCCTGCACGTTCCCGTCCGCTGCTCCCCATCCGGGCAAAAGTGGTGCAGTATCATAGTCTTCTCATAGAGGAGGTGCCCAATTGATGTGGACTTCCCACGGCTAACACGTTGCAGGCACAACTTGCACACTGCACCGTGCAGTCACCTGGATCCAGTGAGAAGAACTCCCACACCGCTGAGCCACCGGCACGAGTCGGACAGAGGTCACCTGCTGCTGTGGGGCACTGGCACCAGATCTCATTGGTGCGTTACCTCCACGTGCCACCACTAGGTGCACTGCCACTGCCCCTGCCCCCAGTCCTGCCTCTGGGTTCAGGATCGTGCTCATGCTCTGAGGGAATCCCTCAGAGACACTATCCTCCTCTTTCTCACAGAGGGCACCCATGGACGATCGGTGACCTCATCGTCCACTTCCACCTCCTCAATACTGGAGACGCGTCACTAACAGCAGCAGCATCTGGAACCTCTGCCCTGCATTAGTTCCTTTCCGGTGCTCACAGAATGCTGACGTGACATGTCAGCCTCCTGTCCCCCTGTGCACTGAGCACTTTCCTCTGCCTCGGCGACAGGAAAGATTGTGCATCAGTGCACGGCTCCTCCTCAAGCACACTAGCCCCACCAAGTGTGCGAAAACAGATCTGAGACCCTCCTCCGGATCCCCAAAGGTACGGGCCATGTGGGCAATGAACTCCTGATAGAGAGGATCAGGGTCCATGCCCACAGTAGGAGCCTCAGGTGAGGAAGGAGCAGGCACAGTGCCTGTGAGGAGGTGGATGAGGAAGGCTGGGTAATCCAGTCTACTACCCGCCTTCCTTGATCCGAAGAGATAGCCCTAGCACAGCTACCCATAAACATATCGGTACAGTTACCGGCTGCCCTGCGAAGGGCCAGGTAGCCTCCTGGCCAGAGCCTTCAGTAGGCTCTCCTCTGCCTCTCCCTCCACGTGCAGAAGCACCTTGCTCCCTGGCTCTCCCTCTTGCCCTGCCAGGCATTTCCCTCTTCCAAATTTTAACAAAAAATAAAATATAAGATATATATATAGTATTAACACACACAAAAACACAAAAGACAAAGCAACAAAACAACACAGAGCAAACAATAAACACAAAGCTTTTTTTTTTTACACTAAAGCACAAATAGGACAAATTGGACACCAACTGACAGCAAACAGCAGATCAGACAGCAAAAGCTGCTGATTGCTGCTAAAGGCAGCACTGTCAGCTACACAAAACCCACAGACACTGACACACAGATACAAACAAAAAACCAGCACCTAGACTCTAAAAGGTCTCACACAAATTGTCCTAAGGACTAGGGGGGGTTAGTCCTTAAAAGGACTTTTGGGTCTCACAGGAACGTTAGTCCTTAAAAGGACTGTTGGTATCAAGATGTATGAAAACAGGGGGGTTAACAAAAGTGCTAAACACCACACTGAAATCCACACACAGAAAGCTCAAAAAAAGCTCAAAAAGCACAAAAAACACTCTCAACTCCTACCACTGTCAGGTCTCCACTAAACACACTCCAACACACTGACCAAATGGCGCCTGTGAAGCAGCCTTTTATACCCAGGGGCTGGCAATAATCATGTTAGCTGCCATTGGATTTTGAGACATCAACACTCTGTCTTGAAAATAATCCCCAAAATGCGGAAATTCCGCAAATTTACAAGAATTTCTCAGTATTTCCCTGTATTTTCTAAAATACGAGAATTCTCTAATTTCGAGAATTTCCCATATTTCAAAATACGGAGATCCTCTGTAATTTCTAAAATTTCTAAATACGAGAATCCGCGGTTAGGAAGTTGGGAGGGCAGAAAATCCGGAATAATTGCGCGCAGGATAAATCCGCGGCGGATCCAGGTTGATTCCGAACTGCCATCCCTAATCTACTGAAAGAAGCTAGATAGATTGTCACATTGAGCTGATAAGGGGCAGATGAAATTCAATGGTGATTAATGTAAGGTGATTTGGACTGAAAAATCCTTGTGCTGCTAATAATATAAATGCCTCTAAACTTTCTTTTAACTGTTTGACTGAACAGAGGCGGACAATACCACTCCAAATCATTAATAAACAATAAATAGATCGGGCACTGTGGCACCCTACTTAGCACTTTATTCCATAATGTGAAGCACCATTAACAATTACTCTGCTTCTATTCATCAACCATTTTTCTATCCATGTACAAATGTGCCTCCCCAGACCAACAGACCTTAGCTTATACATTAGTCGCCTATGGGGGACTGTATCAAAAGCCTTTCACAAATCCAAGTAAACTACATCTACTGCTATGCCCTTGTTCTAATTTACTACTTCCTCATAAAAGCCAAGCAAGTTAGTTTGACAAGATCTATTCTCTAAATCCATGCTGGTTACTACTTATAATGTCAGTCCTTGAAACATACTCTAGAATGTTTCCCTTATTAAACTTTCCAGTATTTTCCCCACTTACAAACCCTGCTGTGAACGACTACCCTTTTCGAATATTGGAATAACATCAGCTTTTCCAATCCAGAGCACACTCCGGACATGAGGGAATCGGCAAAAATAAGGAAACAATGGGCCTAGATAACACTGAATTAGCTCCCTAAGGACCCTAGTGTATGATCCGGTCCAGGAGATTTCTTAATTTAACCTATTTAGTTCTTTCTGTACCATATCCTCGGTTAACCGAAAGTTTGGGGCATATTATAAAGGTTCGTCATGATGGTGTTATACATTTCTGCACATTGCCGAGAAACAATAGTTTTTATGGTCATATTTACAAAAAATATTGGTTTTGCTGCAAAAAGTATAGATGTAGCGATCTTGTCTTCCCTTTTTGCCGCGATAATGTCATAATGTGACATTGTAATCAATGTTAAGTATATTATCGCAGCAAAACAAGCAACAATGATGGCAGAGAGGAGATGGTGACGCAGCGGGTTTCAATGTCGACGCACCACGGGGGGGGGGGCTGCGCACAGGAGAGGGGTCAAGGTGGGGTGCAAGGGGGTTGCTGGGAAGGGAGGCCATGTCCACTAGTGGCACACCATGGAGGTGCGCACTAGCAGGGGGCCTCCCACATCTCCACAGACGGGACACCGGCACACTGCAGCCCACCAGGGGCCCTTTAAAGGGCATGTCCACCCCCAAAACTATAATCCCCCAACTACTGGCCCCACCATGTAGTGTAGTTTAATCCTTACCTCACATCCCAGCTCCATAGGGTTCTCCTGTAGTCCCCCCCCAAAGTCCCAAAAACTGCCCACCAGGAGGCTAGCAGAGTCCATATAGGATTCTGCTCCTACCTGGCCTCGGGAGAAGTTTGGCATCGTACTGCAGCCCTTCTCCCCCTCCATACCTCTCCCTCCCTCTCCGGTTTCCCTCCTCCTAGCGTTAATCCCCTTTATATAGTAATCCCCCTGGTCCCCAGCCCCTACCGCATGATTTTATTTTTAGAAAGCTCCCCAAACTTACTTACCTCTCCTCTTTCCTCCGCCGAAGTGAGCTGCCGGCAGCCGCGTCCGTGAATTGCTGCCGCTCAGCCAATCACAGACACGACTGCCGGTCCCGCCCCTCTGCTTGCATTTCCTCACAAGCAGAGGGCCGGGAGCGCGGCGGAGGAAAGAGGGGAGGTAAGTAGACTTTGGGGGGCTTTCTAAAAATAAAAATAATGCGGTTGGGGCTGGGGGACCAGGGGGAAGGCTATATTACAAAATAGGTTTAAGGGTGGACATACCCTTTAAAGAGCCTTTTGGGTCTAAGGGGGTCCCGTAGTGGGACCACCCCTGGTCCTAAAAAGAACCCTTTTCAGGTCTCCAATGCGTTCTTTTTGCCACCAATGCCGGCGGCGACACCAGCCCCACCAATGTCACAGATGCCGGACAGAGTCTCTGCAGCCACCAGTGACAATGCTGTCACCAGCAACGTTGCCAACGCCACCAAGGACCAAATTTTATATTTCAATCCTTGCAATCGTTTCGAGCTGCGGAACCCACTGAGCCCAAAAAGGGCCTTTAAGGGCCCCTGGTGGGGTGCGGGTGGCCCCTCTGCTAAGTGGAGGTGTGGGAGGCCCCCCTGCTATTGCGCACCCATGGGGTGCCATTAGTGGAATATGGCTCCCCACCTCGCCCCCTCCCCTGCACATGCCCCACCTCCTCCCACGCAGCCACTCACGTCGCCACCCCTAGCGCCATCGCCACCCCCATTGCTGACGCGCCACTATTGTTGTTGCTGCGCTTGTTTCGGCTGCCGATTTGGGAAGGTGCAATATTGCCATTATCAACACTTTATACAATCAAGTATGATCAAGCATTAACTGCCGATGGAAATTTTCGGCCTTTCCTGAAACGTTCACACATAACGATAAAGCCCCGACGGTATCGAGGCTTTATCGTTACTGTGTGTACCCAGCTTAAGAGACAGTACAATGCAGGTAGTGGGCCTGCAAGGTGAATAAACTGTTAAGTTACAGCACTTCCCAAAACCAAATAAAGGACCATACAGTCACCACAGTACACCTCTATGGAGCACAAGCACTGTTTAGCAGCTAAATGAAAAAATTATTTTTTAAATAAATAATTTATATTTATTTACCATACACAATACACCGTGCAAATATGCAATAATAACTTACTCAAAAAACATCATGACATAGCAATAAATACAGATACAGAGCTCGGGGCGTCCCCCGCACTTTAAGACATAAAATCCAGTGACCGGGAATCCCCCTCCCCAAACAACCCTATGTATGCTGAGTCTCATAAACCAAAGTTCATGCTGGACCAAATACAAAGAACAAATATGAGCCAGAATGAGAGCTATACTACTCACATCCCCCGGGTTTGCGGCACTACTGGACGGGACTTCTACACTGCCCGAGGCTCTCGGCACGCTCCATCGTCTCCTCTGATATCGTGTTCCGTCTCCGCCCACTGGCTTCGTTCACCAGCTCTTCACCTATCCGCATTACCTGTCCCGCACAGGGGTACCGCTCAGTCCGGATTCAGTCTCACCCGCAAAGTTCAGTCCTACTTCATATCAGCTATACATGGGCGTGCAGAAGATTTAAACACCACCTTATCCTACTGTTAGCACATCAACAGTCCTAAGTAAAAGTATATAACAATTAACAAGCCTTATTTCATATTTATGACTACTACAGATAACAAGCATATGATATGTCCTCGTTCACACCAAATGGGGACACCGTATTTAAGTTAAAAATCCATCTTGTTTTTCTGTTTGTAGTAGTTTCTTTTCCAGGTTTCCACCCTATCCCAAGGCATACAGTTTGATTCCAAAAATTACCTGGGGATTCTACTATTATGAACCTCAACCATATGTTTAGCCACACTACTGCGCTGTTTATCGCCCTTCTTGATTGCTCAGATGTGTACCCCAATGCGTACACATTTCCCTATATACATTAACCCACAATGCTTCCTCATTATCGAGTAGCTTTTTCTTCCCAAATAACAGATCGTGTTGGGTAGTTTGTCTGGTTCAGTCCCTTTTCCAGGTCTCTGTGACTGTACCCTCTCTGTCTCAATCTGGCCCTCAAATCATTAGCCTGTCATTCAAAATAGCTTTCCTCAGAACAGTTCCTCCTAATGCGCTGGAACTGCCCTACTGGGACCCCTCTTATGGTACTGGCCGGGTGGTGGCTGCTTGCATGTAACAGTGAGTTTACTAACATGGATTTATAAAAGGTGGACGTAATTAACCTGTCCCCCACTTTCTGGATTTGCAGGTCCAAAAATGTGATTTCATGATTGCTCGCCTCATATGTTAATTTAATGTTACAACTGTTGTTGTTAAAGAAAAACACATTATTTTCTAATATGAACCTTAATAGAGTTCTAACAAATTCATTTTGGCGAGCACACTGTTTACCCATGGATTCCAGAAAGTGTTGGCAGGCTGATAAACCTATTTCATGGGGTATCGACGGGCTTAGCTCCTCTACATCCAGGGCAAATTAATCCTCCTTAATACATCTGAGGAATTGAGTACAAAAGAGCTCAGATTCTTACAAAGGGCTGTAATACAGAGTCCACAAAGCGGCTGATATTTTCCGTTGGGCCCCCCAGCCCCGACACAATCATTCGGCCTGGAGGGAACCGCTTTTTCTTGTGTATTTTTGCTATGGAACGGATCTCAGACGGAATTAGAGGCTTTTGTCAAGGACCTTAACAACAACAGTCGTAACATTAAACATCATATGAGGCGAGCAATCATGAAATCACATTTTGGACCTGCAAATCCAGAAAGTGGGGGACAGGGATATACGTCCACCTTTCATAAATCCATGGCAGTAAGCTCACTATTCCATGCAAGCAGCCACCACCCGGCCAACACCATAAGAGGGGTCCCAGTAGACGTTCCTGCGCATTAGGAGGAACTGTTCTGAGGAGAGCTATTTTGAAAGACAGGCTAATGATTTGGAGGCCGATTGAGAAAGAGAGGGTATAGTCACAGAGACCTGGAAAAGGGACTGAGCAGAGCCAGACAAACTACCCAACACGATCTTTTATTTGGGAAGAAAATCTACTCGATAATGAGGAAGCAAAAAAAATCAGACTAATATCTCCCTATAATCAAGAGTGGGTTACACTCAAAAAGATCTTAAAGGAGAACTAAACCCAATTTTTTATACTCCAGAATCTGAAAACAACCCCCCTAAAAACACCAATAAACTATAAAATGCCACTTTAGTAAACTCTTTAAATCAAACCTGTTAAGAACTGGATGAAGTATCTGTGTGTATGTGCAGTGTCAGACCACACCTCTGACCTCAGTCACATGCTTCCTTGCTTTATCTGTCCTGTGAAAGGATTGGCTAGAGATTATTATGGGTGGACCAACTGAACAAGTTTCTGCCATAGCTAAGGACTGAGCATGTGCAGAACATAATGGTCGTTGACCAAACTGTCTGATACTAGAGATGTGTAAGTAAAGCACAAACCATATGTATTTAGGTAAATTTCTCAGCTCCTGAATCAAAATGAGAGGTAAGACACAGATTACTGGGTTTATATCAAGGTGTTCTGCCTTCTGGTTCAGTGATTGGTCAGGGGTGGAAACCTGGAAAAGAAACTACTACAAACAGAAACAAGATGGATTTTTAACTTAAATACGGTGTCCCCATTTGGTGTGAACGAGGACATATCATGTGTTTGTTATCTGTAGTAGTGATAAATATGAAATAAAGCTTGTTAATTGTTGTATACTTTTACTTAGGACTGTTGATGTGTTAACAGTAGGATAAGGTGGTGTTTAAATCCCAGTCGATATATAAGCAAGATTGTATAAACAGATACTTTGTTTAAAACTAACAGCCTCTAATTACCGTTCTTACAACAATATGATTCTAATAGTTACATTGTAACTTTAAGAGGCAGGGATAAAAGGACGAAAATGAGGCTCTGACGTAGCACCCTGAGGAAGCCCGGTAGGGAAGAAACGCACGTAGGTGCGAGTGGGATCCTTCTTCACGCCCACGTAGAGCTGATATGAAGTAGGACTGAAGATTGTGGGTGAGACTGAATCCAGAATGAGCGGTACCCCTGTGCGGGACAGGTAGTGTAGATGGGTGAAGAGCCGGCGAACGAAGCCAGTGGGCGGAGACGGAACACGATATCAGAGGAGACAGTGGAGTGTGCCGAGAGCCTCGGGCAGTGTAGAAGTCCCGTCCAGTAGTGCCGCAAACCCGGGGAACGTGAGTAGTATAGCTCTCATTCCGGCTCATATTTGCTCTTTGTATTTGGTCCAGCACAAACTTCATCTAACACAAATCTTTGGTTTATGAGACTCAGCATACATAGGGTTGTTTGGGGAGGGGGATTTCCGGTCACTGGATTTTATGTCTTATAGTGTGGGGGACGCCTCAAGCTCTGTATTTATATTTATCACTGTGTCATGATGTTTTTTGAGTAAGTTAATATTGCATATTTGCACGGCATTTTGTGTATGGTGAATACATTTTTCATTTAGCTGCAGTGCTTGTGCTCCATAGAGGTGTACTGTGGTGACTGTATGGTCCTTTTTTTTGGTTTTGGGAGATACTAGTATTTTTACACTGGGAGCACCACCTTTAAAGGTGATGCACAACAGCACAAGTCAGTAGCTGTGCATTTAGGATACCCAATTGGAGTCTAAGTTACAGCACTTGCCTTATTGTGGTTTCCAGCAGATTATTGAAGCTAAGAAGTTATCACTAAGACCATTGTTTCGATTTTACATTGTTGCCTGCAACATTTTCAAGTGTATGATGTGGTTATAGGACAACCAATTACCTTCCCCATACAAGTGCTTGGGGTGAGGACCTGAATTGCTAAGTCCCCACCCCTGGGTACACATCAAGTTATACTTACCCAAAGTTTCCTTTGTTCCTAATGAACTAGAGGGCTGACTAACTCCAGCTAATGAGCTGGAGGGTTGACAAACACAGAATAATAAACTTGGGGGCTGATTAACACTGTCTAATGAACTGGAGGTCTGACCACACTGGCTAATGATCTGAAGGACTGACAACACTGGCTAATGTTCTTGATGGTTGCCAACACTATTTAATGAACAGGAGGGCTGACAACACTGGCTAATGAAGTGGAGGGCCGATGACACTGGATACTGAACTGGAGGGCTAACTAAAACTGCTAATTAACTTTAGGGCTGACTTGTAAACGATCTGAATTAGGATGAGTTTCCTGATTCTTGCATGTTAGAGCTAGAGGTGTCAGCTGTGCCTTTCAAGCATGTAACGTACTTAATAACTTCTGTGGCAGCCCAAATTTTTTATTGGAGACCAGCCTGGGGGCATTAGCCCCTCAGCCTACTGGGCCAGTCCTATAGCTTCATCAGTTCCTTCCCTGTTCCCCTTTGACTTACTGTTTACTCTCAAATTAATCAAAACCTCTTTAAATCTGTTTAGAGGGCATTTCACAAACCTTCTGCCCTCACAGTGAAAAAAATAACATTTGCATTGTTCCAATGACACAGCACTCTCATTTCAGCTGTTGTAAAATGCAACTAGAAAGGGAAATTTTAAGTATAAACTATGAATTAGGCTTGAAAGGCCACATTTCGGAAGGGAAAGTGTGTACTTGTGCTGCAGATTTTAAAACTTAATAATTATGAGGACATTGTTGTTTTTTTTACTTACCCTTTAAATATAGCTTTCACATGAATGAATAGGTAGTTGGTGTGTTTACTCGTGTCAGGTTGGGGGATAAAAGACTAAGGGGCATATTTATAAAAGGGTGAAAAGTCGCGAAAAGTTTTTGCTTTTGCTTACCGCATGGTTTTTCAAAAAAAAGCTAGTTAACGAGATTTAAAAAGGTGGTGTTAATGAGTGGCGAAAACTTTTCCGCAACCTATCGCTAAAACCCTTTTCGCCATACTTCGCTATACATCGCAACAGTAATTTGAGCGAAAAGGGAGCGAAAAGGCATAATGCGATTTCTAAAAAGCGTGTTTTCGCCTTAAATGGAGCGGAATATTATCGCCAACTTGAAGGTAGCGAAAAGGCATCTTTTTACCATGTTTGGTATACATTTAATTCGCCTTTTTCTTAACATTTTTAGCTTGGACTTTAAATGAGGTCTGCTTTTTGTCTTTCACATTAAAGCACCCGCACCCCCTTTTTTCTTGGGGCTTTTTAGCGGTTGCAATGTAGGCTAATTTTTGCATTTCCAATGCGAGGCCAATTGTTAGCATTCAGGGTGTGCGCTTTATGCTCTGCTTTTTATGCTCTGGTAGTGTTAAAACAACTCATTCTGTCCGTTCGCCTTTCGAATGCGCATTTACGTTGTTAATAGGCATATTGTCAACTTTATTATTTTTCTTTCTCTGTATTCTCCCAATTTTTGCTTATTTGAAATATAATGCCAAGAATGTTGAACAGCTGGCTAGCCGGTAACAATGATTGCATGTGGTTTTCACTTCTTTTTCGAACAATAAAGTTTGACTGATAACAAACACTATTTAAACAAGCAGCCTAAGCTTATCATTGTGGCTAGAGAAAATGAGTGGGGAGGAGCTACTTTTGTTTGGCTATGTCTAATGGTTTTCACAATGCAGTCATCTTGTAGACGCGTTAAGTTTTCGCTGCGATACTTTTCGCTCTTTATCGCGCCTGTTCTTTCCCCCCCGCTTTTTTATAAATACCATGAAAAGAAGTCCCAAAAAGCGTTGTTTTGTTCGCAGTTATTTACTAGGCGAAAAATTTAGACTTTTATAAATATGCCCCTAACTTTTTTTGATAATTGGTCAAAATGTGTTTTTTGACTATACTTCCCCTTTAAATCTGGTTGCCACATGAATGAATGGGTAGCTCATTTGGTGTCTGCACCCGTGTGAGGTTGGAAGTTAAAAAACAAACTTTTTTGATTATTGATCAAAATTTGTTTTTTACTAAAGTTTACTAGTTAGTTAAGTATGGCTGCGACAGAAATGGAAGGGTAGGTCCGTAGGTGTGTGTACCAGGGTCTGGTAGAGGGGGTATGACTTTTTTGTGTTTACAACCATAAAATTAACTTTATTGAGGATATATCAAAATTAGTTTTTATTATTTTATTTACCCTTTAAAGGATAACTGTATTGCCTCAATGCATTTTTTTTTAAAATAATTGCTTTAGAAAGAGTAAAGGTATACACTTTGATTAGGTAAATTACTTACCAAACCTTTAAACTTCCATATTGGGAAAGGCATTTATAACAAGCCAAAATGATTCTGTATACAGAATCCTGATATACTTATTAACAGTATACATTATTCCAATTATTCCAATAAGGTTCCACAAAGTCACAAGGGACACAAAAGGGACATCTTGAAAATGGAAGCAGTTCAGAGAAGGGCAACTAAATTACGTTTGTGTGGGGATATGATAACGGATATGATAACCTTATACAAATATATTAATGGGCCATACAGTGAGCTCTCTGGTACATTGTTCACTAATAGGTCATATCAAAGGACTCGTGATCATCCTTTAAGGTTGGAAGAAAAGAAGTTTCATCTTCAGGTTAGGAAAGGTTTCTTTACAGTGAGAATGGTGAAACTGTGGAACTGTCTTCCAGCAGATGTGGTACTGGCAAGTTCATTAAATAGCTTTAAAGGCCTGGATAAGTTCCTAAAACTAAATAATATTGAGAATTACTGGTATTAATGCATATAGATTATAGGTTGATCCAGGGATACTTTCCGATTGCCGTTTGGAGTCAGGAAGGAATTTCCCCCCTTTTTAGCTGTTTTTTTTTTTTTTTGCCTTCCTGTGGATCAACTGTTAGGTAGGGTAAAAAAATAAAGGAGGGTGAATAGGTTGGACTTGATGGACATATGTCTTTATTCAACCTCAATTACTATGTACTATGTTACAAGGATCTGAGCTTGGAGGATCCATCTCAATTCTTACTGTTTGAGATTTCTGAAATCTGTCTCATTAGGACCAACATTGGCATTTTGCAGTGAGATGGATTCACCACATAATTTGGTTTATCCATTGTCATTGGAATAAAACTAGTGGCCTCTCGCTTGTTGGACACAAGAACCACATTATCGTTTGTAATAAATAGTTGGGCGCTATCGAACGTATAAACCAGGAATTGTTACACCGCTCCAGGTGTAGTGCTGGAGGTCAAATAATATCAACTCACATTATTGACTTTATGTGTGCTGTTTACATGTCTTCTGTAGAACTATAATAGGGCCCACTCCCTGCTTCATCTGCAGCAGTGTTTTATGGCGGGACTGTATCCGTGGTGGTTACACCTGTATTTATTTGTAATAAATGTATATCTATATTGTATTATATATATATATATATATATATATATATATATATTATTATATATCATCAAATATACACGGCACTCGCAGGTCTTTGTGATAAAAATTACTTTTATAAGCAACAAATAAAAATGCTATCTACGCGTTTCAGCAATGAAGCCGTCCTCAGGATATCCTGAGGACGGCTTCATTGCTGAAACCTAGATAGCCTTTTTATTTGTTGCTAGTGAAAGTTATTTTTATCATTAAGACCGTGAGTGCCGTCGTATATTTGACTGTATCTACAGTCTATTTGACTGTATCTAAGTTGATATATTATTATATAATGGCACTTTTCCTCCAAACAAAAATGCTCAGATGCCAATAATTTCCCTTATTTAATTTCCCAAATAAATGTTTGTGTACTACTAAAGCACACATATATGCATGAGATAAGATAGTTATACACCAAATAGATGGTGGTAAACATATGAAAAGGAATATACTGCAAAATCGCATTCATTCACTTTTTTGATGCAGACACAACAATAACACTCATTTGTACTCTTAGTCAGTTGATTACCAGCAATTCCAAAGCATCAAGAAAAAGCCATACAGAGACTGTAAATAATCACCTGCAGGAGAGGGGAGGGAAAATCCCATGTATCCAGTGACAGTGCTAGAGTGGATAAAAAGATATAGTACCAGGCTAAGGGAAGGTGAATATGAAATATAATAGGTAGGAGTGAGAGATACTAAGGAGCTGAGCTGCTTGAGAGGGGGGTGCAGAATAGTGGGGAGAATAGAGGGAACACTCAGAAGGAGGGGGTGAGAAAAAGAGAGGCCACAAAGAGAGTGGAGGAGGGAGAGAAAGAAAGGACATTAACCGAGACAGAAAGGGGACACCGATGGGGGAGCAATAGGAATAGACTGAAGGACAGAGACATTAAGGCTGCTAAGAAGGTTGAAAGCTACCAGTCAAGGAGAAGAGGATTGAGACAGTGGGGACATAATAAGAAGATAAGAGCATGCAGGATATTCCCATGGTACTGAAGGAGAGCTGGGCATTAGAGCATGTGCACAACCTGGAACCCAACATTACAAATGACATGATGTGACAAGGACAAAAGTAAAAAGGGTGTGTGATGTCGCATGTGCATGTGGGGACCACTAGTATACATAGTGTCACTGTTGCTGCTTAGGAAAAGCGCGTGCACATCGCAGTGTGTGATTGTGTTGTTACTGTGCAAGCAGGTTCCCCTGTATTATCGGTGTTGTAATCTTATTGTCTATGTTTCCCATACAGCACAATGTGCAGTGTATGTGTTATATGCTATGTTTCAGCATTCCAATCCTGCTACCAGCTGCTAGTACCTGTATTTATGGTGAAAACCCAGTTGGCCACCCCTGTAATGCTTTGTATCAGTGTAGCACCTTGTTACACACATCTAATTACTCTTGCATTTAAATGATGAAAATAGAATAACATTTTATTGCATAAATGAATTCCTGGGTGTATTTATTCACTGCTAACCGCCAAAAGCTTTACATAAATGGTCGATTTTTCATATCCATTTTTTTTTATAACCGAAGACAATCTCTTGTTTTTTCTTTAACACATACTTAACTGTACGATCATGTGTTGTCCTTTGTGTGTGGACAAAGCTAAACTAAAGCCATATATACGGGAGATCCTGGGAATTGTAGTTCAAGGGATATCTTTTAGCAAACCATATGTCATAGAATGTCATTTCTAGCTGCTGTTCTGTAAATGACAATTCAAAATTCCATCAGCTAATACTGACAAGGTTTAATGGAAAATGTAGTTAAACTTCAGCTAGAGACTACAGGATTGTGCCTGTAGTCTCATTCATTGTTTCGTGATCAGCCTACAACTATTGGTGTACTTCAACTGCGATTCCTAAAATCCTGCATCTTTTTTCGTTTGTGGAGTGTTCCAGTTTAGGAGTAACATTCTGTTGTGATCAGTTTTTTGAGCAAGTCAGGGTGACAACACCCCAGCCTATACTTATTTTTCCTGTATTTTTTTGGATAAAGGATCCTGTATGCTGTAGTCCAACAACAGCAGGAAATTGCAGGACTGTAGAGCACACACACACAACTTTCAGGACTGTGCACACAGTTTAACATAGGGAACGACAACAACACCTCTGAAAATATGAAATGTTTAGTGCACGAATTTTGTATATTTTCCATTTGTCAGGCTGCAGTTCAGACATTCCATTCCACATATCACCATACACCTTTATCTATTGTAACTGATGAAGGATTCTAGATTTTCAGCTACACCATTTAGTTCAGTAGTTATCCCTCCAGATTAAAGGAGAACTAAACTTAAATTTTCAAAAACCTAATGTGAAAGTTTTTCTCCCCAGAACACCTATACATTGTAAGATTCTTCTGTGGTACATTGCATTTAATATATGTGAGAAATAGATTCTGTAAATAAGAAGGCTTCCATGTTGTTGCCAGTACAACCCACAGCCCATGAAGTCATCAAAGAACCATGCCCCCTGACCCCAGTATTCACTGTCCCTATGCACAAAGTGTTTTCTATACAGATGTCTACACACCAATATGGAATCCCTGATAAGACTTTTAAAGCTGCTTGTTACCCTGCAGTTTATTTACCAGTCAGTGTGAGTTGCTAGAAAATAAACTGCAGGGTAACAAGCAGCTTTCTAAGTTATCAGGGATTCCATAATCCATTTTTTAAATTATTCTTTTACTAGCAAAAGATAAAGTTACCAAATGTAGCTGGACTTTCTGCTCATTCAGTGTTGGTGCACCAGGTAAGGCACCAGATTTAAAAAATAAGCAGTTCAGAAGGTCACAAGTTCAATACCCCAGATGTAGCTTTTTTTTGTTTCTATTATATTCCATGAGAAAGATAAAGCTTCTAATTGTACCTTTACGTTCAGCTTGTGCAGTGGTGGCGCACCTTGTAAGACACCAGGGTTAGACACATACAATTCTGAATATCACAAGTTCAATACCCCAGCTAAACCTTTTTTTTTTGTTTCTATTATATTCCATGCAAAAGATAAAGCTTCTAAATGTTCCTAGGCTTTACGCTTGTTCAGCGGTGGCTCACCTTGTAGGATGCCAGGGATAGACACATACAGATCAGAAGGTTATGAGTTTGATTCCCCCATAGGAGGAAGAGATGCAGGAGATGTGCATGTTTGTGACTTTATGGATGACAAGAGGGATAGCGTGATGTATCCTAGTGGCAGTGTGTTACAAAATAAGGGAGTTGATCACACATGCCAGACTCCGCAAGTGATATATTTAGTCATGTGTGATTGTGGGGTTAATGTAATAGAGAAAACATGGAGAAAACTATGTGCACGCATTGGGTACACATCTGAGCAATCAAGAAGGGCGATACACAGCGCGTAGTAGTGTGGCTAAACATATGGTTGAGGTCCATAATAGTAGAATCCCCAAGGTTTAGGTTTATGGGAATACAAACTGTATGCCTTGGGATTAGGGGGGTGGAAACCTGGAAAAGAAACTACTACAAACAGAAACAAGATGGATTTTTAACTTAAATCGGTGTCCCCATTTGGTTGTGAACGAGGACATATCATAGTGTTTGTTATCGTAGTAGTGATAAATATGAAATAAGCTTGTTAATTGTTGTATACTTTTACTTAGAATGTTGATGTGTTAACAGTAGGATAAGGTGGTGTTTAAATCCCAGTCGATATAAGCAAGATTGTATAAACAGATACTTTGTTTAAAACTAACAGCCTCTAATTACCGTTCTTACAACAATATGATTCTAATAGTTACATTGTACTTTAAGAGGCAGGGATAAAAGGACGAAAATGAGGCTCTGACGTAGCACCCTGAGGAAGCCCGGTAGGGAAGAAACGCACGTAGGTCGTCGAGTGGGATCCTTCTCACGCCCACGTAGAGCTGATATGAAGTAGGACTGAAGATTGTGGGTGAGACTGAATCCAGAATGAGCGGTACCCCTGTGCGGGACAGGTAGTGTAGATGGGTGAAGAGCCGGCGAACGAAGCCAGTGGGCGGAGACGAACACGATATCAGAGGAGACAGTGGAGGTGTGCCGAGAGCCTCGGCAGTGTAGAAGTCCCGTCCAGTAGTGCCGCAAACCGGGGAACGTGAGTATATAGCTCTCATTCCGGCTCATATTTGCTCTTTGTATTTGGTCCAGCACAAACTTCATCTAACACAATCTTTGGTTTATAGACTCAGCATACATAGGGTTGTTTGGGGAGGGGGATTTCCGGTCACTGGATTTTATGTCTTATAGTGTGGGGGACGCCTCAAGCTCTGTATTTATATTTATCACTGTGTCATGATGTTTTTTGAGTAAGTTAATATTGCATATTTGCACGGCATTTTGTGTATGGTGAATACATTTTTCATTTAGCTGCAGTGCTTGTGCTCCATAGAGGTGTACTGTGGTGACTGTATGGTCCTTTTTTTTGGTTTTGGGAGATACTAGTATTTTTACACTGGGAGCACCACCTTTAAAGGTGATGCACAACAGCACAAGTCAGTAGCTGTGCATTTAGGATACCCAATTGGAGTCTAAGTTACAGCACTTGCCTTATTGTGGTTTCCAGCAGATTATGAAGCTAAGAAGTTATCACTAAGACCATTGTTTCGATTTACATTGTTGCCTGCAACATTTTCAAGTGTATGATGTGGTTATAGGACAACCAATTACCTTCCCCATACAAGCTTGGGGTGAGGACCTGAATTGCTATGTCCCACCCTGGGTACACATCAAGTTTACTTACCCAAAGTTTCCTTTGTTCCTAATGAACTAGAGGGCTGACAACTCCAGCTAATGAGCTGGAGGGTTGACAAAAACAGAATAATAAACTTGGGGGCTGATTAACACTGTCTAATGAACTGGAGGTCTGACCACACTGGCTAATGATCTGAAGGACTGACAACACTGGCTAATGTTCTTGATGGTTGCCAACATATTTAATGAACAGGAGGGCTGACAACACGGCTAATGAAGTGGAGGGCCGATGACACTGGATACTGAACTGGAGGGCTAACTAAAACTGCTAATTAACTTTAGGGCTGACTTGTAAACGATCTGAATTAGGATGAGTTTCCTGATTCTTGCATGTTAGAGCTAGAGGTGTCAGCTGTGCCTTTCAAGCATGTAAGTACTTAATAACTTCTGTGGCAGCCCAATTTTTTATTGGAGACCAGCTGGGGCATTAGCCCCTCAGCCTACTGGGCCAGTCCTATAGCTTCATCAGTTCCTTCCTGTTCCCCTTTGACTTACTGTTTTCTCTAAATTAATCAAAACCTCTTTAAATCTGTTTAGAGGGCATTTCACAAACCTTCTGCCCTCACAGTGAAAAAAATAACATTTGCATTGTTCCAATGACACAGCACTCTCATTTCAGCTGTTGTAAAATGCAACTAGAAAGGGAAATTTTAAGTATAAACTATGAATTAGGCTTGAAAGGCCACATTTCGGAAGGGAAAGTGTGTACTTGTGCTGCAGATTTTAAAACTTAATAATTATGAGGACATTGTTGTTTTTTTTACTTACCCTTAAATATAGCTTTCAATGAATGAATAGGTAGTTGGTGTGTTTACTCGTGTCAGGTTGGGGGATAAAAGACTAAGGGGCATATTTATAAAAGGGTGAAAAGTCGCGAAAAGTTTTTGCTTTGCTTACCGCATGGTTTTTCAAAAAAAAAGCTAGTTAACGAGATTTAAAAAGGTGGTGTTAATGAGTGGCGAAAACTTTTCCGCAACCTATCGCTAAAACCCTTTTCGCCATACTTCGCTATACATCGCAACAGTAATTTGAGCGAAAAGGGAGCGAAAAGGCATAATGCGATTTCTAAAAGCGAAAAGTGTGTGTTTTCGCCTTAAATGGAGCGGAATATTATCGCCAAACTTGAAGGTAGCGAAAAGGCATCTTTTTACCATGTTTGGTATACATTTAATTCGCCTTTTTCTTAACATTTTTAGCGGACTTTAAATGAGGTCTGCTTTTTGTCTTTCACCTTAAAGCACCCGCACCCCCTTTTCTTGGGGCTTTTTAGCGGTTGCAATGTAGGCTAATTTTTGCATTTCCAATGCGAGGCCAATTGTTAGCATTCAGGGTGTGCGCTTTATGCTCTGCTTTTTATGCTCTGGTAGTGTTAAAACAACTCATTCTGTCCGTTCGCCTTTCGAATTGTGTTTTTTGGCGAAAAATTTTACTTTTATAAATATGCCCTAACTTTTTTGATAATTGGTTAAATGTGTTTTTTTGACTATACTTCCCCTTTTTAATCTGGTTGCCACATGAATGAATGGGTAGCTCTTTGGTGTCTGCACCCGTGTGAGGTTGGAAGTTAAAAACAAACTTTTTTGATTATTGATCAAAATTTGTTTTTACTAAGTTTACTAGTTAGTTAAGTATGGCTGCGACAGAAATGGAAGGGTAGGTCCGTAGGTGTGTGTACCAGGGTCTGGTAGGGGGGGTATGACTTTTTGTGTTTACAACCATAAAATTAACTTTATTGAGGATATTCAAAATTAGTTTTATTATTTATTTACCCTTTAAAGGATAACTGTATTGCCCAAGCATTTTTTTTTAAAATAATTGCTTTAGAAAGAGTAAAGGTTTACACTTTGATTAGGTAAATTATTACCAAACCTTTAAACTTCCATATTGGGAAAGGCATTTATAACAAGCCAAAATGATTCTGTATACAGAATCCTGATATACTTATTAACAGATACATTATTCCAATTATTCCAATAAGGTTCCAAAGTCACAAGGGACACAAAAGGGACATCTTGAAAATGGAAGCAGTTCAGAGAAGGGCAACTAAATTACGTTTGTGTGGGGATATGATAACGGATATGATACCTTATACAAAATTATAATGGGCCAATCAGTGAGCTCTCTGGTACATTGTTCACTAATAGGTCATATCAAAGGACTCGTGATCATCTTTAAGGTTGGAAGAAAAGAAGTTTCATCTTCAGGTTAGGAAAGGTTTCTTTACAGTGGAGAATGGTGAAACTGTGGAAATGTCTTCCAGCAGATGTGGTACTGGCAAGTTCATTAAATAGCTTTAAAGGCCTGGATAAGTTCCTAAAACTAATAATATTGAGAATTACTGGTATTAATGCATATAGATTATAGGTTGATCCAGGGATACTTTCCGATTGCCGTTTGGAGTCAGGAAGGAATTTCCCCCCTTTAGCTGTTTTTTTTTTTTTGCTTCCTGTGGATCAACTGTTAGGTAGGGTAAAAAAATAAGGAGGGTGAATAGGTTGGACTTGATGGACATATGTTTTTATTCAACCTCAATTACTATGTTACTATGTTACAAGGATCTGAGCTTGGAGGATCCATCTCAATTCTTACTGTTTGAGATTTCTGAAATCTGTCTCATTAGGACCAACATTGGCATTTTGCAGTGAGATGGATTCACCACATCATTTGGTTTATCCATTGTCATTGGAAAAAACTAGTGGCCTCTCGCTTGTTGGACCAAGAACCACATTATCGTATCATTAAATATGTTGGGCGCTATCGAACGTATAAACCAGGAATTGTTACACCGCTCCAGGTGTAGTGCTGGAGGTCAAATAATATCAACTCACATTATTGACTTTATGTGTGCTGTTTCATGTCTTCTGTGCAGAACTATAATAGGCGCCCATCCCTGCTTCATCTGCAGCAGGTTTTTATGGCGGGACTGTATCCGTGGTGGTTACACCTGTATTTATTTGTAATATAATGTATATCTATATTGTATATATATATATATATATTATATATATATATATATATATTATATATATACAGTCAAATATACGACGGCACTCGCAGGTCTTTTTGATAAAAAAACTTTTATAAGCAACAAATAAAAATGCTATCTACGCGTTTCAGCAATGAAGCCGTCCTCAGGATATCCTGAGGACGGCTTCATTGCTGAAACGCGTAGATAGCCTTTTATTTGTTGCTAGTGAAAGTTAATTTTTATCATTAAGACCTGTGAGTGCCGTCGTATATTGACTGTATCTACAGTCTTGACTGATCTAGTATTGGCATAATTATATAGGTTTATATATATATATATATATATATAAAATGGCACTTTTCTCCCAACAAAAAATGCTCAGATGCCAATAATTTCCCTTATTTAATTTCCCAAATAAATGTTTGTGTACTACTAAAGCACACATATATGCATGAGATAAGATAGTTATACACCAAATAGATGGTGGTAAACATATGAAAAGGATATACTGCAAAATCGCATTATTCACTTTTCTGATGCAGACACAACAATAACACTCATTTGTACTCTTAGTCAGTTGATTACCAGACATTCCAGAGCATCAAGAAAAAAGCCATACAGAGACTGTAAATAATCACCTGCAGGAGAGAGGGAGGGTAAAATCCCATGTATCCAGTGACAGTGCTAGAGTGGATAAAAAGATATAGTACCAGGCTAAGGGGAAGGTGAATATGAAATATAATAGGTATGAGTGAGAGATACTAAGGAGCTGAGCTGCTTGAGAGGGGGAGGGTGCAGAAATGAGTGGAGGAGAAGAGGGAACACTCAGAAGGGAGGGGTGGAGAAAAAGAGAGGCCACAAAGAGAGTGGAGGGGGAGAGAAAGAAAGGACATTAACCGAGACAGAAAGGGGACACCGATGGGGGAGCAATAGGAATAGGACTGAGGACAGAGAATTAAGAGGCTGCTAGAGAAGGTTGAAAGCTACCAGTCAAGGAAAGAGGATTGAGACAGTGGGGACATAATAAGAAGATAAGAGCAGTGACAGGATATTTCCATGGTACTGAAGGAGGCTGGGCATTAGAGCATGTGCACAACCCGGAACCCACATTACAATATGACATGATGTGACAGGACAAAAGGTAAAAAGGGTGTGTGATGTCGCATGTGCATGTGGGGACCACTAGTATACATAGGTGTCACTGTTGCTGCTTAGGAAAAGCGCAGTGCACATCGCAGTGTGTGATTGTGTGTGTACTGTGCAAGCAGGTTCCCCCTGTATTATCGGTGTTGTAATCTTATTGTCTATGTTTCCCATACAGCACAATGTGCAGTGTATGTGTTATATGCTATGTTTCAGCATTCCAATCCTGCTACCAGCTGCTAGTACCTGTATTTATGGTGAATACCCAGTTGGCCACCCTGTAATGCTTTGTATCAGTGTAGCACCTTGTTACACTACATCTAATTACTCTTGCATTTTAAATGATGAAAATAGAATAACATTTTATTGCATAAATGAATTCCTGGGTGTATTTATTCACTGCTAACCTGCCAAAAGCTTTACATAAATGGTCGATTTTTCATATCCATTTTTTTATAACCGAAGACAATCTCTTGTTTTTTCTTTAACACATACTTAACTGTACGATCATGTGTTGTCCTTTGTGTGTGACAAAGCTAAACTAAAGCCTATATACGGGGAGATCCTGGGAATTGTAGTTCAAGGGATCTTTTAGCAAACCATTGTCATAGATGTCATTTCTAGCTGCTGTTAAATGACAATTCAAAATTCCATCAGCTAATACTGACAAGGTTTAATGGAAAATGTAGTTAAACTTCAGCTAGAGACTACAGGATTGGCTGTGTAGTCTCATTCATTGTTGTGATCAGCCTACAACTATTGGTGTACTTCAACTGCGATTCCTAAAATCCTGCATCTTTTTTCGTTTGTGGAGTGTTACAGTTTAGGAGTAACATTCTGTTGTGATCAGTTTTTTGAGCAAGTCAGGGTGACAACACCCCAGCCTATACTTATTTTTCCTGTTTTTTTTGGTATAAGGATCCTGTATGCTGTAGTCAACAACAGCAGGAAATTGCAGGACTGTAGAGGCACACACACACAACTTTTCAGGACTGTGCACACAGTTTAACATAGGGAACGCAACAACACCTCTGAAAAATATGAAATGTTTAGTGCACGAATTTTGTTTTTGTGTTGCACAAATTATAAATATCTGTGACACGTCCGGAGCTAATGCTAGGGTGTATACACCATGCAGTATTTGGCTTATCGACCAATAGTCTAGTGTATTGGCCTATAAGGCTGAAAAAATTGCACAGGGTTTTGGCTTGCCGCAACCGGCGTTCAACTGCTCGTTCTTCCAAGAAGCGATCAGATGCTTTGGAAAACTACGGTCAATCATGAGGTCCTCTATGTTCGGCCATGGCTATTTTGATGTGACCAACAGTCCTCGTCCTGGCCGACCGGTCAGAAGTGATGAACGGTCGGTCAGGACAAAGCATCTAATGGTGCTGGTTGTGCAACTATTACCCCTTAAAGATAGTATAATATAGTATAGTATTTGAGGTTGAATAAAGACATACATCCATCCAGTCCAACCCATCTAGCAATATCCTCATTTCCTACCTAACTTGATCCAGAGGAAGGCAAAAAACCCCCACCAAATTTATGAAGGGGGAAAAAATTCCTTCCTGACTCCAAGTGGCAATCGGAAATTTCCCTGGATCAACTCTACTTTATGTATCAATACCAGTAACTTGCAACATTCCTTGTTTGCAGAAACTCATCCAGCTTTTTTTTTAAACTGACCAATGAACTGCCATAACAACGTCCACGGAAGCAGTTCCATAGCTTTACCGTTCTCACAGTGAAAAACCCTTTCCGAACTTGAGGCCTAAACCTTTTTTCTTCAAGTCTTAAGGGATGTCCTCGTGTCTCTGATATGTTCTATTGTGAACAATGCCCCAGTTTATTGTATGGCCCGTTAATGTATTTATACACAGTAATCATATCCCCACACAAGCGCATTTCTCCAGCATAACATAATTGTAATTTTCCCAGTCTCTCTTTATATTCAAGCTCCCCCAATCCCCTTATTAATTTAGTTGCCCTTCTCTGAACCCTTTCCATTTCAAAGATATCCTTTTGGCACACAGGATTCCAAAATTGCACTGCATATTCCAAATGAGGCCTTACCAATGCTTTGTAAAGAGGAGAATAACATTTTCCTCCCTTGAATCCATACCTCTCTTTATACAAGACACCATGCTGTGGAATTCCAAAATCTGCTTCTGCTTAATGCCTTATTTGACAGGGCCTCAGCAGCTAATAGTAGTAGTTAACTAACTCTGCATTATTCTGCACCATTTACTGCAGGGGTTTTAATAGTTGCCATTTACATTAAAGGGAACTAAAGTCTCCAGACAACAGTCCCTAGACAGAGCACATTCACAAACATGCAAAAAGCTGTGTCTCACCTTCCCTTTGCTGTGGCCATTGGGTGATTTATGAAAATAACCTGTGAGTACTGGGGTCAGCTCCCACAATCCACCTTAGCTGGGTAAACCCCCAGCTAAGTGTCTGCGTACAGGCACATGCTCCATAAAGCTCAACAGATCAAAACAAGGAAGTTGCAGCCTTGCTTCCTAAAAGTGACAACCAATCCCATTATAGCACAGAGATCCTCCTCTCCATGACACAGAACAGGGATTTCAGTTTTTTGTTTTCAAACACATTCAAGGCTCCTGTCCTAACAATGATATAATCCTTTACTTTACATCAAAAGAAAATGAATCTTTGCAGTGTATTTCATAGATAGCATGGAAGAGAAACGGAATACTTACATTTCAGCAAAAATAAAAGTAAATGTGGGGAATAGAACCTGCAACTTGTACATTTACCCTGTCTTGCTAAAAGCAGAAGTCTTACCTCTAGGCTAAGAGAGACACTATAAAAACCATTGGTACAGTAGAATATTGTGTAGGATAGAACATAAGAAACAAAAATAAAAATACATGCACTCCAACACACTGACAAAATGGCGCCTGTGAAGCAGCCTTTTATACCCAGGGGGCTGGCAATAATCATGTTAGCTGCCATTGGATTTTGAGACATGTGGCTTGCTCTGTCTTGAAAATAATCCCCAAAATGCGGAAATTCCGCAAATTTACAAGAATTTCTCATATTTCCCTGTATTTTCTAAAATACGAGAATTCTCGTAATTTCGAGAATTTCCCATATTTCAAAAATACGGAGATCCTCGTAATTTCTAAAATTTTCGAAAATACGAGAAATCCGCGGTTAGGAAGTTGGGAAGGCAGAAAATCCGGAATAATTCGCCAATAATAATAATTCGAACTGGCCATCCCTAATCAGTACTGAAAAGAAGCTAGATAGATTGAATAATTATTATTGGCGAATTATCCGGATTTTCTCCCTTCCCAACTTCCTACCGCGGATTTCTCGTGATTTCGATAATTTTAGAAATTACAGAGGTCTCCGTATTTTTGAAATATTGGAAATTCTCGAAATTATGAGAATTCTCGTATTTTAGAAATACATGGAAATACTGAGAATTCTTTAAATTTGCGGAATTTCCGCATTTTGGGGGATTATTCAGACAAGCTGATGCCAGATGTCTCAAAATCCAATGGGCAGCTAAACATGATTATTGCCAGCCCCCTGGGTATAAAAAGGCTGCTTCACAGGCGCCATTTGTCCAGTGTGTTGGAGTGTGTTTAAGTTGGAGACCTGACAGGGTAGGAGTTTGGAGAGTGTTTTTTTGTGCTTTGTTGAGCTTTTTTGAGCTTTCTGTGTGGTGGATTTCAGTTGTGGTGGTTAAGCACTTGTTGTTAACCACCCTGTTTCATACATCTTGTGACCCACGTCCTTTTAAGGACTAACGTTCCTTTGGACCCAAAAGTCCTTTTAGAGACTAAACCCCCCCCTAGTCCTTAGGAACAAATTGTGTGTGAGACCTTTTAGAGGTCTGGTGCTGTTTTTTGTTTTATCTGTGTGTCAGTGTCTGTGTGTTTTGTGTAGCTGACAGTGCTGGCCTTTAGCACAATCAGCAGCTTTTGCTGTCTGATCTGCTGTTTGCTGTCAGTTGTGTCCAATTTGTCCTATTTGTGCTTTAGTGTAAAAAAAAAAGCTTGTGTTTATTGTTTGCTCTGGTTGTTTTGTTGCTTTGTCTTTGTGTTTTTGTGTGTGTGTAATCATATCATATATATCTTATATTTTATTTTTTAGTAAATTTGGAAAGGGAAATGCCTGGCAGGGCAAGAGGGAGAGCCAGGAGCAAGGTGCTTCTGCACGTGGAGGGAGAGGCAGAGGAGAGCCTACTGAAGGCTCTGGCCAGGAGGCTACCTGGCCCTTCGCAGGGCAGCCGGTAACTGTACCCGATATGTTTATGGGTAGCTGTGCTAGGGCTATCTCTTCGATCAAGGGAGCGGGTAGTAGACTGGATTACCCAGCCTTCCTCATCCACCTCCTCACAGGCACTGTGCCTGCTCCTTCCTCACCTGACGGTCCTACTGTGGGCATGCCCCTGTCCTCTCTATCAGGAGTTCATTGCCCACATGGCCCGTACCTTTGGGGATCCGGAGGAGGGTCTCAGATCTGTTTTCGCACACTTGGTGGGGCTAGTGTGCTGGGAGAGCCGTGCACTGATGCACAATCTTTCCTGTCGCCCGAGGCAGAGGAAGTGCTCAGTGCACAGGGGGACAGGAGGCGACATGTCACGCAGATTCTGTGAGCACCGGGGGAAAGGAACTAATGCAGGGCAGAGGTTCCAGATGCTGCTTGCTGTTATTGACGCGTCTCCAGTATTGAGGAGGTGGAAGTGGACATGAGGTCAACCGATCGTCCATGGGTGCCCTCTGTGAGAAAGAGGAGGTAGTGTTCTCTGAGGGATTCCCTCAGAGCATGAGCACGATCCTGAACCCAGAGGCAGGACTGGGGGCACGGGGCAGTGGCAGTGCACCTAGTGGTGGCACGTGGAGGTACGCACCAATGAGATCTGGTGCCAGTTGCCCCACAGCAGCAGGTGACCTCTGCTCCGACTCGTGCCGGTGGCTCAGCGGTTGGGAGTTCTTCTCACTGGATCCAGGTGACTGCACGGTGCAGTGTGGCAAGTTGTGCCTGCAACGTGTTAGCCGTGGGAAGTCCACATCAATTTGGGCACCTCCTCTATAGAAGACTATGTACTGCACACTTGGCCCGGAGGGGAGCAGCGGACAGGGAACGTGCAGGCACCACACGTTCCCTACCTCGTGCCCAGGTAGCCACCGTTCCTCTTCCCCCCTCCGGCCCCACCAGCTGCTTCCTCTGTGGAAGTTAGAGAGGAGAGGCAGCCTTTGCCCCCGCACGTGGTGTTAAGAGCCTCTTGACACTGCTGCTGGAGCGTCAGCTAAAAGGCAAGTCTCTCTTCCCCAGTTGTTTGGAGCGGAGGCAGAAACTGTCCCCCAGTCACCCCCAGCCCAGCGTCTCACTGCTGCTTAGCAAAACTCCTGGCGGTGCAGCTGCTACCTTTCAGCCTGTAGACAGTGCAGCGTTCAGAGTTTGTGGCCATTGCACACCACAGTGGCAGGTCCTGGCTGTAGGTACTTTGCCCAGAAGCAGTACAGCCCCTCAGGCAATATATCTGCTTCACTGCCCACATGTGTGCAGTGTGTCCACATATACTATGGACGCGTGGTCAGCAGCACGGCCAGGGGCGGAATGTGCATTTACCGCCCAATGGGTCACTTGCTAGCCGTCAGAGACTGGCGCACGGAGTGCAAATGGGGAGATGGTGGTACCAGCACCATTGGTGATCACGCCAGTCTCCACCTCACCCCCTCCTCATCCGGTGAGCCCTCTTTCGGACAGCTTCCGTGCCCCCCAGAGCCTATGCTTCGTGCCAGGAGAACTGTGCCATGCAGTGTTGCAGCTTGTGTGCCGGTGATAGGAGCCACACCAGGGCAGAGTTGCTGGCAGCACTGCAAGGCAGGTTGGAGGGTGGCTGGCAGGTCGTGTGTGACAATGCCACCAACCATCCTGTCTGCCCTTCGCATAGGCAGAGTCCCACATGTTCATTGCTGGCACACCGTTCTCAACCTGGTTGTCCCGGTTCCTCCACCAGTACCCTGGTCTCCAGGAGGTACTGAGGATGGCTAGGAGGGTGTCCAGTCACTCAGGCGGTCATACACGGCCACAGCCGTCTGGCCAAGTTTCAGCCGCAGAAATGGTCTGCCGCGAATCGCCTGATTTGTGACACCCCCATCCCGCTGGAACTCTAGTCTTATATGCTGCTGAGGCTGCTCCAGCAGAGGGAGCCACCATAGACTACTTGTACGAGTACAGGCAAGATCAGGCTCTGGGGACCTGGGTTTTGCTGTTCCCCAGGCAGTGGCTTCTGATTAGCGATGCCGCCATGTGCTCCGCCATTTGAGGAGGCCACCAGGATGGTAAGCCGCAATGATGCCACCATGCGGATACCATCCCACTGGTGTTCCTCCTTAGCACACTCTGGCGGCTATTGACAGGCACTCGACTGTCGAGCAGCAACTACTGGAAGAGGAGGACGCCGACCACTGTGATGCTTTCCCGAGCCCGAACATCACGGTGAGGCAGCTGTCCGATGAATGAGGAGGGGGATTTAGGTGACCTGGACCAAGCGAAAGGGGCCTTCCTCTAGGGGACAATCTCAACCCTCCCGTACCACATGTCATTCGTGTTTGGGGAAGGTTGAGCCAGACCACTATTGTCCTCAGTTTACATCGAGGACATGGGGTCCTCGCGCAGCCATTTGCGGCGCAATGGGTTTGTTCATGCTGCAATGCCTGCACACGATCCCAGGATTAAGGCCATCAAACGAGAAGGAGCAGTACTGGAGTGGCCACCCTTATAGATCCCCGCTATAAGGGTAAAGTGTCGGAGTTTATCCCCGCATCTCAGAGGGAAGGTAGAATGCAGCACTATGAGGCAACACTGCCTCTGTTCTGCCTTCCAGGTGCTGGCAGGCCTACAGCACCTGATTTTGGGGATCAACGGGCTCAGTCCCCCTGTGCTGACAGGGGAGCAGCAGTACTGGAGGGGTCTCGCGCGCCAACTTCAGGCGTTCTTCCAGCCACAGTTGCCAGGCCCCATCTACTGGCACTCCCACCAGGCAACACCTCAGTCGCCAGGTCACCGACTACATCGGATCCAGGGTCCGTGTAGGCCACATCAGAGACGTAGGATCCACTGGCCTACTGGTGGTGAGGCTTGATATCTGGCCCGAGTTGGCACAGTATGCCTCGAGGCCTTTCTTCCCTTCATCCAGTGTTCTTTTCGAAGAGGACCTTCAGTGTCGGCGGGGGTGTTGGTAACGAGAGGAGACCCTCTCTCCACTGAGAATGTGGACCGCCTTACTTCATCAAGATATAAGTCGATCACATCTCAGTACAGCACCCCTATTGCTGATGCCCGTGACTGAAGGCCTCTTGCCCTTGGCCCCCGTACTGCTCCTTCCGCCTCATTTTTCCACCTAGAGGCCTTAGCTGATGCCAGCTTAGCTGGCAAATGGCAATTTTTTCTTATTGGCAGTGCCATATATGGTCCTACCTGCTCTACTGCATTCAAGTTGTGTAAATAACAAAGGCTCTCGTCAACAGCTACTTTGTGGCTAATTTATTTTTCTAAGATTGGTCGATCTACTTGGCCTAAGCAGTACTCCATATTTGTTCTTCCTTCTCTCTCCACGAGGCACCTTTTGGTGTCCACACACTCTGACCATCTCATACAGCTTGCAACAGCTACTCTGTGGCTAATGTTTTCAGCTCTGGGTCAATCCTGCTGGCAGAGCAGTACTCCATATTACAAAGTGTGGGCCTGCGTAACTCATGGTGCTTCCACGAACCTTCCTTTCACCCGCTTCCCTTGCACAGCATACTTGAGGGAGAGAGCAATGGTGAGGGTATGTCCAGTGGGGCCAAGCTTCTGGCTCTTCAACAATGGTGGCAAACTGCAGTGGGCCTGCTGTAACTCAATGGTGCTTTCCTACGAAGCCTTACCTTTTTCACCGCTTCCCTTGCACAAAGCATACTCTGAGGGAAGAAGCCAATGGGGTTGAGGGTATGTCCAGTGGGCCCAGCCTACCTCTCTTCAACAATGGTGGCAAATTGCAGTGGCCTGCTGTACTCAATGGTGCTTTCCTACAGCCTTACCCTTTTCACTCCTTTCCCTTGCACGAAGCATACTCTGAGGGAGAAAGCCAATGGGGTGAGGGGTATGTCCAGTGGGGCCAACCTGACGGCTCTTCAACAATGGTGGCAAACTGCAGTGGGCTCTGAACTCAATGGTGCTGTTCCTACTAAGCTTACCCTTTCACCGCTTTCCCTTGCACGAGCATCTCTGAGGAGAAAGCCAATGGGTGAGGGGTATGTCAGTGGGGCCAGCTGCCTGGCTCTTAACAATGGTGGCAAAACATTCTTTGTTAACAAAAGTTTTATGAGGATAGTAACTTTTTTTTTTTTAACTATTTACAACACAACAAACCAATTAAAAAAATATATATTTTTGGGGGTTACGGAACGGGATTCCCTCTCTCCAGTCTGGTCGGCGGCGGCCCCCTGTGGCGCATCTCCCGTCGCATGCTCTCGAATTCTGTGAGGAAATATTGAGAATTGTGTTGAAGAATGTTCGAGAACACTTATCCTAAAAACAGCCCATATGCAGGGATGACAGGTTTGTCACCTGACCAGGCTACTTACTACATAACATGGTTACTGCAAATGCAATCAATGTCTGTTCGGTATGTCGAAGGAGAAGGAAAGCTCAGTATAAGAAATCTCTTATTTCTAAAATTCTTAGTTTAATATTATGCATACCTAGTTATGGAGTCATTTTACATTCTCGTTATGTCATCACGGGGTTACAGTCTCCTACTGAGGCCAACTGAATCAAACACAGGGACTGAATCACGGGCAAGAACCATAACGATCTCTATTAGGGGTTCCTGCAAACAGAGAGTCAGTTTTTATACACGCAAAGCTGATTTGACGAGGCAGAAAATTAATGGGGCAAAAATCTGCTTGTCTAAAGTTTGTATTTCACGCTACAAGGTTTAGGCATCGGTCCTGATAACAGTGGTAATCGTTGCATATGTTATTGAAACCTCATCTATCCACAGCTGGTCTATGGGGTTGTAGGGTTGAAGTATCGCCATATGAGTCATCGTGATCTGTAGGAAAATAAAAAAAAGAATAAAAGATCATCAAAATTTGAAGTATGTGGGGTGCAGCCCCCAGAAAATTGAAAGGCCACAGTTAGGGTGGTTAGCGCCAGGATATGCATCAGTGTCGGTGTTTCGTATGTTTAGTGTCATGGGGTAACGTATAGACTCATAATTAAAAGACTCGCTTTAAATAGGTACCAATTTCACTAAAAAATCGTAATGAACAATGTTCGCTTAAACGGGTATTAATTGTAATCAGTGTTGAACGCCTCATAGAGACTAAGAGCAGGCTGGAAGGTAAGGTTGTAGTTCAAGTGCTGAAGTCGGAGGGTGGAGCAAGTGTTGTGGAATAATCCACAGGGCCTTATTGGCTGGATTGAGTTGAGCTGATGCGAGTGTGGGGGCTCTAGATGTGGAACTACAATCAGCAGCTGATAGGCTGGGTCTGTAGTCTAAAAAACAATTCATTGTAGCCAACCTCACCCTTCCAGCCAAAGTTCAGTTGTACCTGGGCATATTCTTATCAGACCGGGACATCTTCCATCCAAGGTTCTGTAGTGGAACATTGCGGATAATTCTTTTGCCAATGCATCAAAACTGGCTAAGTGCAGCGATCTTAAAATTACCGCGCAGGCCATCCACACTCGTTCCGTTGCACTTCGTGAGGACCCTCCATTCCTACGGTCGTGCGGCTCGAGCAGGTCACGGTGGAATTGAGTCAGCCTCGAGGTTGGCCGATAAAAAGCAGTGACATTCTGAGCGTCTCGCCAGAATGGGAATGGAATGTGCTGCGATGAGGGCCTGCTGCGTGGTAGGAGGACTAAGGTCTTCATTATTCTCGGTAAGGTTCCAGTTTTAGCGGGTTTCTTTAGTGAACTGGTATACTCGAGTATATATGGTAAATTCTACCCATTATAAAAACCATACCCATTTCACTTTAGCACAGAGTGTAATAAAGTTGTGTTGCCGGTCATTACGGGTATGCTGTATTCAGATTTGGAAACCATACATCTGCGCCGTAAAAGATGCAATTGACGGATAATCGCACACATTGAATGTATGAGCGTTTGCACCTCAGATTTCGGACTAACTAAACAACTGCACCAGATGCCTTATTAGCTGGGAGTCGGGGAGTTAACATTTGAATGGACAATGAGAAGGTGGATTCAATGTCTCTCGCCAGAAATTAAATCCCAGCATTGGGCTTTTATTCTGAAGATTTGTTATCACAAATCAATAAATTCACTATCACTATTTCACTAATATTTGTGACAATCAAGTTAATAAAGAATAAAAAAATGCTTAGGATGCTGGCTGCGATCAGCTCCACTTGGGGCGACGCCGGTGGCCCATGGGCGAGGGCTAGTTTTGTGGTAGTTGCTAAAAAAAAAAGGAAATTTACTTTTAACTTCTACTGTCATTAATGTTTGCGAAGATACATTACCTAAAACAATTCTACGGAGAAGTCAAAAAATATGCAAACATTTTGGATAAGGGCTTGGCACACATCAACGTGTTAAAACAGCACACAATAGTGGTGGCACCATTAATGTGATTCTCAATGTTTTGCCACAATTGTGCAATCATTACTGCACTGCACGGCAATACCATGCCGCACCGGAAACACGCGGCTTGTAGCTTGTTTTTTCAATAGGTGCAACTACATTACTTCCTCTGGCGGGACGTGGTGGGGGTGGGGTGTCAGAGATGATTTCAGCTGAAATTAAAATAAAAAAAAATACATTAAGAATGAATATCTAAAGGATAGATTAATTAATACTTTAATTTGCTGGAACATACAGATTAAATAAGGCAATATGTTATAGTTCTTTAAAGCAATCATATTGAGGCAATGATTTCAGTACCTTATTCTGGCTCAAGTACGTTATATTTTTATGTGTGTATTGTAGCCATGGAAAGGGAAAAAGGTTGTTGGGTGTAGGGGAGCTCGAGTAGCTGTGTGTACTGGTATCTGTATAGATTTGTGGGTAAACACAACCATTTTTAATTTTGGAGTGTTTTAAAAATCAAATTTTTAATACATTGATCAACATTTTATCTTGACTTTACTTTCCCCTTCCATATACGGGCTGCCATGGTACCTAAAAGGGTTGGTCAGTAAGTGTTTTAAGTGTGTCCAATGTAGTGGAGTATCAGTGGCGCATTTTAAGGCAAACAAGAAATCAATGTTTTAATTATCGATTTCATTTTTAACTTTACTTGCCTAAATAAGGCTGCCTGGAAATGGCAGGGTGGGCCACTGTTATCTATGTGTGGGTATCATTTGAATTTATAGGTGTATGTAAATAAAGTTTTCAGTGTATTTATTTTTGTGACTTTCTTATCCTTTAAATAGGAACTGATAAGAATAAATAGTTGTAATAATGAAAAAGACCAGTGAATGAAATACAAAGAAACTTGGATCTCTCTCTCCTCTCAGCAAATTTATGGAGTTATTGACTGTTTTTAAAAAAAAAAAAATATATATATTAGTATTGTTTTTGTCAGAATTGAAATTAAAATATTTTACTACTTATGTACATTACGTAATATAAGTAACAAAGTAACTTGCTTACATAAGTTGACATATGGCTGCCACAAATGTTTTTATGGGATCCTCGTTTTTACGGGATCCTCCTATTTACGGAAACTCCTCTATTTTGAAAAAATACCGTTTTTTTTATTCACGCTTGCGGGACTGTAATTTTTTAGGTTATTGTAGGCATTGATACGTTTTTCCAAGGTGCATTACCCAGTCCCTGAGTGATTTAGTGTACGTAGCAGGCTATTTACGACGCATTTTATGCGGATTTTGCAGAACTTCATGTTTAACTACGTTTTAACCAGGTCCGCCTCGCGGATTTTCGAATTTTCAGATTTTTACGAAAATCCGCCAGATTCTTCGAGCAGACCGAGGAAGCCACGATTCACCAATCTTACCCTATAGACAAGCCCTGTCTGTCGCAGGCAAATTACCAGCCTAGACGAGCACGGCTGCCACCCAGGAACTTAGGGTTGCAAAGAACTCAACACTGAGGCGGAAACGCCTGTGAAAGATGTGTTGCAACAGGAGCGAATCAGTAGCTAATCAGTCAGCAGAGTAGTAGAACTAACAAGGCCCAGACCAGTGGCCAGGCGAAAACAGCGTGATACCATAAGGTTAAAACAGGGGCAGAGTATGTAGGCCAAGAATGATCGTACCAGGCGCAACACGAAGTGGTCAAATACATCATAAAAGGTTGGTTTCCAGACCAGCAACACGCGCAGTAGACACAGTCAACATCCAGTTTTCGTAGCAAGGATCAAACGGTTCAAAAGGTCAAACGCACCAGACAGAGTAGAGTAAATACGCTATAACGGCCAGGGAGGTGGGGGCAGAGATCCAATATAAGGAAAAATGAACCATGAACAGCGTAGATTGAGATTCCAATGAAACAGAGAAATGAAAAGGCTAAGGCGATAGGCCACTCAAGCAAAAGCAGTAAAACACAACACACCACCCTCCTCACACAATGATCCAAACAAACAGTCAGCCCAGACAACGAATCAGTACACAGACGGCTACGAACATCTCAGAACCACGTGCAGAACAGCTGCAACGCCAAAAGGTAGTTTGTTTCCTACATCACCGACCCCACCCCCCGACCCCTCTCAAATCTTATTTGGGCATAAACGACATTGGGAACCGAACACAAGACCCTCTCCTCTGGTCCCTAACCCTTTCCAGGTTATTGAAGGGCATGTCCACCACCGAAACTTATAACTTTACACTCACTACTAGCCGCACTCTCTGCTCCTTATGGTTTCTCCAGCTAGGCCCTTTTCAAAGTCTAGGACAACTGAAACTCCAATCTGGTTCGGGGAGGCATCGGTCCTTGCTGATTCCTCGTCCTCAACAAGGGCTGTTGGACATGCTGCTTGCAGCAGGGAGGTCCGGAGCGAAGTTGCTGTAAGAGAGAAGGGCTTTAAGTAGAAATCTGGGGGATTTTTTTAAAGAAATATTGCAGTGGGTTGAGGGTGGGTAGGGTTTACCTACTTGACTCCCCAAGTTCGTTGTGGGATGCGACATTCCCTTAACATAGTTAAATATTGATGGGAACTCTGTACCAGGTGAGAATCTAGAATCTTTTTTAGTCAACCTCTTTGATTCTCCCCTGCATTTTAGACTGAGCTGGGGTTCTTTGGAGAGCGGCATTTACTGCAGACTTAAGTATGAAAGATGTGGTACACACACCTTGATGGACTTAGGCCAATGGATACTAAGGTCATTGGTTTATTCTCTGTCAATATGATATGAACTTAATAATTTTCGGGACCAAACTTGGAAGGAAGTTTGCCATAGTGTTTATGGTTACTGGTTAGATACCATACAGATCTCCTCGTACAAAATCATGGTTCTTACTAACATGACTGTGGTCAGTCGCAACATTTCTTCTGCATAGGAGGAGGCTGACGATATTATTAGACTGTTGGACCGACTTTAGACATTTGGGATGGAACCATCTTCAAGGTCCAAAATATCAGGGGAGAATCTAATTAGTGAAGAACTATTTAATTTTCGCCTGGAGTTAATGAAAAACTAAGAAAATTTAGTTGGAAGGAATATTATTATGTTGTAGGCAAATTTAGCAAGGTAAAAAAAATAAATTAAATTAAGGGATCCCAGCAGCGAGTGGATCTGATAGATTGTCACATTGGGGCTCTAAGGGCAGATGAGATTCAATGTTGATAAATGTAAGGTGTTGCATTTGGACTTAAAAATCCTGTGCTGCTGTACTACATAACATGCCTCTGTTTAAGTAAGTACTTGAAATAAGGCAATTGAACCTTTAACTTTGGATATTTTCCTAACTAGATCCTCATTTACAGTGTGGGCTAAAATGGAGAGCAAGGGGGAAATCTTCAGAGGGTGTTAGGATTGATAAACTATTTCCACTGAACAGAAACAGATGTCAGCAACTTTAAAACTAACTAAGGTAGGCTTGGGAGGCTAGGGAAAACAAAAAATATGGCAAATGTATCTTTTTAAAGCTTGCAGTTTTCCAATTGACTTAAACTTCATTGGTGCAATGCTACTTATCCTTTATTCCCTGTTTGAAAGGGATCTGTGGAGTTTTGGTGGATACAAACTTTAAAGGTAGCAAGCAGTGCCAGGCAGGCAAAGCCAGCAGCCAGGAAAAGGTTATTCTTCCTCTTTAAAGCATTGGTAGGCGCTCATTTGGAATATGCAGTGCAAATTTGCGAATCACTGTGCCAAAACAAATCTTTGAATGAAGGTTCAGAGAAGGACAACAAATTTATAAGGGGAGAATGGAGAGCTATAATTACGAGAGATTGGATAAATGATTTAGCTAGAAGAAAAGGCGCTTGCCATGGTGATATATAATGTGGTATAAATACATAATGTCCATTACCATTAACTATCTGGTTGGGTACAAAGATATCTTTGAAATGGAAGGGTTTCAGAGAAGGGTAACTAAATTAATAAGTGGGATTGGGGGGGGAGCTGGGATAAATTCAATGACCTATTGTCTACAGAGCGGGACCCTTGCGTTAGCTGTATTAATCAGGACAAAGGCAGCCGAAGTTCTTCCCTGGTGCATACCTTGCAAAACATACCCAGCGACTGAGGCTGGATTCTGGGATCAAGGTGCTGCTGGGAACGTAGGTGGCGGATTCTGAGACAAGGTGATCTGGGAACGTAGGCTGGATTTTGGAGACAAGTGCTGCTGGGATATGACTTAGCGCTGGGATTCTGGAGCAAGTGTGCTGCTGCGGAACTGTAGGCTGGATTCAGGAGACAAATTACAGTAGTGGATACAGGCAAGGTTAAGTAGGTATGATACAGGCAAGGTAAAGGTAACTGGGATGCGACTACTATGAAAGCCAGGGTAGCTGGAGCTACAAATCAGGCAATGGGAGGAGAGAGAAGCCAGGCTTCCAAAGTTCGCCGCCAGGATATGCTCTGCGTTGTGAGTCTATACGCCCACTGGCGACATGCCTACGGCGGAAAGCACCCGGCTGCACCAGACGTCGCGCTAGGATCGAGCGCAACAGGTAGGTTTGTGACAAAGAAAACTCCAAAAGTTTAAGAGATGAACGTATTCATTGTATAAAAACCTGATCCCTCCATGTACGGAAAAGGATACTGCCCGACTCCTTTATGTACAATATTGGTAATAAAGATTTCCCACAGTTGATTAGCAGATGTTCTTCCACTCACAGTGGTATTTGATATTTTTGTATGAGTCCCCAGAGGTCTCTGGCATACGAATCCAAGGTATACATGCGCTTTGCAAGAAAAGTTTGTCGATAAATTGACATGCTGGTTCCGTCCTACCGCTTTTGTCTTCCGTGGATTAACTCTGTTTTATGAACTTTGGGCTAATATATAAAAAGTCGTATAACGCGATTTTTACCTCATAAATTAGCAGTACGGTCATGAGATAGTGCCCTCAATTCAGGTTAGACAAGGGGCATATTATAAAGGATTGTCTTTTTCGCCAACATAATTAGCGCAGCACATCGCAGCGAAATAATAGCGCCATTTGGGGCTTCGTTTCTCCTTTGTATTTATAAAAAAAAGCGAAAAAACACACCTTCGGCAGCTGAAAAAGGCGAACGGGCCAGATAAAGAGCGAAAAGTATCGCAGCGAAAACTTAACCATCTAGAGAAGACTCATCTGCGAAAAACCATTCAGTAACCAGAGAAAAGCCCACACGAAGAACTGGTCATAGTGTCAAGTTCAAATGGCACACTCACATTGTTCACCAAGAAGACTCACGCGCCAAGTTCTTGATTTAGTCAATCTTATTAGAATTTCTCAATTGGAATCAAATTTTCTTTTGCATGCACATTCTCTTGTCTATTGGTCGCCAAGCATTTCACATTTAGCCTGCTTTAGCCATACGCTTTTCACAAGGCATATTCACTTATAATAGTGCTGTCGAATCGCCCCTGCCTTCAGTCTTTGCGCATCCTTAGGCATTTCCTCTATATTGCGCGAGTCGCCTTTCCAATGACGTTGTCCTAATTGAGTTTCGCTTGCAAGGCACATTATCCTACTTTCTAATGGGTCGCCCTTCTATGCGCTTCGGCTTTTTCAAGCATATTACCCATTAGAATGCCTTTTCACCTCAAATTAATGAACTTTTCACCCCTTCAGGGCCGCGCTAATCTTCGCTCTTTTTAACGCAAACAAAAACCACCTTTCGCTCTTTTATAAATCGCGTTATGCCTTTCGCTCCCTTTTCGCTAAAATTACCATTGACGAAGTAAGGTGAAAAGCGGTTTTGCGATAGCTCGCGGAAGGAACGGTTTCGCCATCGTCAACGACTACCTTTATAAATAGACGTTAACTGTCTTTTTTGCGAAAAAACCCATGCGAAAAGCGAAATGCGAAACATTTCGCACTTTTTCGCTCTTTTACTAAATATGCCCAAAGTCGGGCAAATTTTTTCGGTAACATCTGATGGGAGTGAACATAATTATATCTATTATTCAGTTGTCTATACACCTTCCCTGCAGTACATATAAGGTAGGCCAAGTCACCATTCCCACCTTGTCTGCAGGTTTTATCTGTACTCAGGAGTTCAACTAATTCCTTCAATGTCTCTAAGTATTTCCAGCGTGAATGGAAAGTTTTGGATGACGGGTTTTTTTGGTGGTCATTTCTCTGATAGCTGAAAGTGTATTTTTTAATAAAAACATTTACAATTGGAAATTCCGCAAAAAATTGCAGTGGAATGTCTTGGGCTTTAAAGTTACCATCGTCGAATTCTCACTGATGGTGTAGCCCTGTAGTGTCAAAATAGTTGTTTATCCAATATCTACAGAATTTAGCTTTGTAAACGCCCATCTCAGTCTCTCTGCTGTTTTCGACAGGTCCAAAGTAGTTGTATAGTTCCCCAAAGTCAATTTCTGGTGCGAGATACCCTTAAAAACTCTCCAGGATCATGCTGTGTAGCTGCTTTATATTTCTATGCAAACTTATCAGTAGCAGTATAAAGTGTGTTTCCCAGCTAGCAGTGTGAGCTCTCACAGACCTCAGCACACATTTGTCTGCCCACCCGCCCAAGACCCTGACATCCAGTTGTATCCTATGCAGTAACTGTGACTTAAATAGCTTCAGAAAAGATTGGCTTTTTGGAGGGATGACGACTTCTTACACAGCACCATCATGTGACTGTCACAAACTTCTTTTGTATATTCCAACTATCTGATGTAAAGCCTATAACTCTTAAAATGTACGTATTTGTACATGGATGTTTTTTTTTAATTATCCCCTCCATTGGAAAAGCGTTTATTGTTAAATTTAACCATAGCAAAAAGAAGCTGTTTACAGGTAAGTTGCAACCACATGATATACACGATATTTCTGTATATAGTAATATACAGCGATATATTTTAGTTATACAATACAGACTTTCTGTATAATACTATAAAGTCTATTTTATTTCTCTGTTAATTTCCCTTTGTCTGTCTTTGATGAGTAGTATTACAACACTTTAATATTTATAGAGAAACCATTTTCCAGTGAATTTTGATAAAAGGATACATACATTATTTTAATGTTAACCAGCCCCCAATATACTAGTATATCCATTGCCAGCTCCTTCATTAGACTCTTTCAGGTATTTACCAGAGCCGCTTCTGCCACGGTGGAAAAGTCTTGTTTGGCGATTTAAATTATCGCGTTTGCCAATTCGTCTGGTAACATCCCAGTAGGGATTTTATCAACGCGGTCGGATTTTAACGCCAGCTATTGCTGGGTTAAAATCCGTGCTTAAAACGATATTACAATTGCGAGCGTTGGATGGCGGGTGATTTGCGTAACCCGCGCCATCCACACATTATATGAGCTAAACGACCTTTTTTTAACTCCATATATTTGACCCAGCGAGTCTGGGTAATGAGGCCCTTTGTACCTAAATGTACCCAGATGTACCCCCTGAGTAATCAAATTTGCGTATGGTTATTTGTGGGGAAATATACAAACAACCAAAAATCAGTTTTTACTAGCTCTTCTTCCCTAAGTTGCAGTGCCAATGGGTTCGATCCCATTATATTCCACTATTTTCTCGAATTGTGGGTTAGGGGCATTTTCTGTGCTGATAAAATTCTTTTTATAAGGGAGTAAGCTTTTATCGCCTCTTTGCCATTGAATCCAGAGGTGGACAGTTTACCCAAGCACTCTCATGATAATAATAGTTCAATATCTGGGAGTGTCAGGCCCCTAGTCTGTGGGTGTTTAAGATTTCCTAGGCTAATTTGGATCTCGATGAGTCCCCAACATATGTGGCTTAGTTAGGTTTCAATACTGTTAAAGTGCTTAAGTGGCATCAACAGGGTGAGTGCACAGGGTATATGTATTTTGGGGAAGCCAAGATCATTATTAAGTTTAAATTAAATTATAATTAGATTTGGGCCCAGATTTGCGTTTTGTTCTTAACAATCCGAAAGCATGGTTCCAGGTTTAAAATGGTAGTCAGGTTTTGAAAATATAGTCCCATGTATTCATGGTGTTGTTCTTTCCCAGGGAAGGGGAAGTGAAAACTGGTAAGTTGGCCAGGGGTAATATGCTGAAGACTTCATCCATTATGGACAATCCGAGTACTCTCCAAATTATATAATGGTTTGCATGCCTATGAGTGATGGGTCCTGCTCTGCTAGTGCCGCCTATATCATCAGCATTAATTAAACTTGTTTTCTCATCAATGGCCTTTTTGCAGTCCAGTAGGGGTGGTTGCGGAGTTGGGGACAGCCAGTGGCACTCACCGCCAGTGCATATAGCTCGGCACAAGTGGACACCCCTGCCTGGTTTCCTCACCAAGGTGAAGGTTTCTGCAGCCATCCATTTGCCAATACCCTAGGCTCTGGTGTTGTGTATAGGATGTTGCTCCATCTAATGTATACTGGTCCGAACCCAAACTGTCTGAAGGAAGAGTCCATAGGTATGGCCATTTCTACCTAGTCAAGGCTCGGGGCCTGGCGTCTAAACTTATTATCATCAGTGATCCAGTATTGTCATGGGTAATCCCCCATGTTCATGAACGTGCGCTGATAATTGATGGATGTATTTTTTCCCTAGCATGAACACCCGTCTGATCCTGGTGTACCAGGGTGTATGTCAACCACTTTGTTCAGTACTGAGGGCATGATTTGGCTAATATTTTTACATCTAACCCTGGAGGAAGAGAATGGTCTGTATGATCCCGGAGGCTAGGTCCTTTATGGGTTTGGGGATAATTTATTTAGTGCCTCCTTCATCGTGCTCGGGCATGGACGAGTCTTAAACAATTTTGTTATACAGGGTTAATAGTTTATGTATTAGCGATTCCTGGGCATAGAATTCATGGGAACCCGTCTGCACCCTGGAGCTTTATTTTTTTTAAGTGTGAAATGGCTTGTTTTTTTCCTTTCTGTATGGTCATTTTAGCATGGCGTTTGTCTTGCCGTTCCAGTTTGGGGAGGGGTGGGTATTGTTGGGCAAATATTCTGTAGGGTACCACCAGTTACGTGGAAGGAGGATGTATATAGCTTGTAAAGTAGGTTCTGCAAGTATTCCCGCCACCTCTGGGGGACTTGATATCAGATATTTTGGGGTTCTATGATATAACTGGGGGGGTCTATTTTCAAGGTTTTAGCCATAATACGCTGGGTAATTTCCACTCTTTTCGTCCCATGTCCATAAAAGGATGAGATTGAAAGAACAATGACCTTTTAGCTTTTTCAAAGTAGTTTGGTTACTGTCTGTTTGTGATTTAAGTATCTGGGGTTTGTTTCGCAGAGGGTTGACAGAAAGTTGTTATGGGCGTTAAGTAAACGTATCATTTGCCTCCTGCTCTACCATCGACAGATTTACGTTTGATCTGGATGTATTGTGAAGGTGAGGGCATTCTAGCATTGTGTTTTAAAGGTTATTCCCAGACTGTAAAAGTCCGTGGTTCCCTCGTTTTGTGAAAACAATTGTCCCAATATCTGAGACGATGGTTTTTGTTCTGGGAGCAGGGTTTAACCAAAAGGGATTAAGTCTCCAGTAGGTAAGAGGCAATTTTGGATTCCCACTCAACAGCACCAGCATGGGGCTTAATCTGAAAGGCATCTGGGTTTGTATTCTACTTGGCTTCACAAGGGGGCATAGCAGTTATTTGGTAGGATCATATTTAATCGTGGTCGTGTGCATGAGGCTGAAAAACAGGGTTTCTTTATTGTTGGGAATTTTCTCTCACATGGTTCTGTTAGCCCCCACCATGGTGGTCTTCCGAATCTCTGTTAATTGGGTTATTGGGTGGGGGCTGTGTGTGATCTTCTAGGCTATTTTTGTACCGTTATTATAATCTCCCAGCCATACAGTGTATGGGCGAGGGTTTTCTGCCATGAATGCGTATTATGGTCACTGTAAACGGGGGAGGTACATAGTATCTGTGTAGAATTAGAAGATGGTTTTGGAGTTTAGCATACCATGTATAAAAATTATCTTCCAAATTGATTGTTTCAACTCTATCAGTTGAATGTATTTTTCCTGGATATTAGCACAGCCACACTCTTGAGAGGATGTAAATTCACTGGTCATACTCCATCCAACCAGGTGTTCTTTAGCGTTTGGCGCTGATATTTCACCAGTGTGTCTCCACCAATACTGTTAAATCATTCTTTTGCTTTTTAACATATCTCATAACACATGATCTTTATTTTACATCCCCTTAACTTTCCATTATCTACATTTAAGTTCACCCATGTTATGATATTATATTTTTCTATAGGCATTTGCCTATAGACATATCTAGCTTATCTAATATTTTACATTTAATTTCTGAGAAAGGTACGCCTTCAGTACATTACACTTTTTATCATCATTCTTATATCCATGTGTTCTGAACACACGTTTGGCATAAAATACAGTAAAAAAACCAGGCCTTACACCTTTAAAACTTTTTAACCTCAAGCAAGAGTGAGATCTTGGTAAGTGTTGGTGCAGCTCACAGTGCCATATTGTTGCCCTTGTCAATGTCCTTTGTGGTCAGGAGCTAGGCTTAGGGTCCGGAGCAGGGGGGAAGTTGACGGCTGTTCGGCGGGGGGGTGGGTTAGAAGGGTTGGGTGTGTGAGGAGAGTCTTCGCTGAGGAGACCCGGTTTCCTTGTATTATATAGTACTGTTTGTTCATATTTGTATAAAACACACCACTGTACCGTCTCCCAGTTGTCTGTGTCCCAGGATACTTGATGTCCCTCCGTATTGTTGCTTGACATCTCCCCCCCCCACTCCCCCCCGAGAAAAGCAAGCAGGCATCCAATGTAGTTATCAGTTTGCATACTGGTGGGTCTGGACTCCATCCATACGATTACTCCTTAGGGTTTGTAAAGAGGGGTTTTGGGTTCCATCCATCACCCGGAGTTTAGCAGGATACAGCATGGTTTGTATTGATCTGCTTGTTTCGTAGATCCTTTTGGGCCTCTGTAAACTTGGTCCTCTGTTTGATAGCCGCAGTTGAAACAAATCAGGTAGATGCGTATCCTTGCGTTGGTGTTGTAGTTTTCCCGTTCTCTAGGGAGCCTCAAGAAGAGCGGCCCTGTCCCTGACGTTTAAGAATTTTGCAATGAAGGTTCTTGGTGTCCTCCAGGAGGCGGGGTGAGAGGATTATGGTGGGCCCGTTTCCGTTATTGTAATGTGGTGGAAAGCTCTCTCTCCCATAATTATGTTATGAAGGTCCCTCCATAAAGCCCCTGGGTATGGGCCTCTGCCTTTTCAGGCAGACCACAAACAGCTAGATTGCATCCTCTTCATTCCTGTTTTCTTCATTCTTCATCTGTTTGCGGAGGCTCTGGATGGCTGCTCTCATGCTGTGCTGGTTTGTGTTGTGTTTCGGAGCTGATCTCCATTAGGCCACAGGCCGGTTTCAGTTTCAGTTGACATCGTCTCCTCATGATGTACATTCTCTATACTCATAGGGAAATATCGATCTTGACTTTGTCGATTTTAGTAAGGTCAAGGTACGGCTGGCAGCAACGATTTGCTTTAGTAATGTTTGTATTTGGCTTCATCTGGTGGGGTCTGTGAGGCGTTGTGGATCTGACTGGGTGCCGCCATCTTGGTCTTCCCCAGAGCTCCTGGCTCTTTGTGTAGACGCCATTGGTGCGTGGTATGCGACCAGTTGGTTCCCTGTCCGGATCTATTCGGGCATTGTTGTGCAGCCAAGGATTGTGGCAGGGAGTTTGGTTCTAAAGGGCCGGAGTCAAGACTGCATAGTCTGCGTCTCACACCATGCTAGGTCAGGCCGACGGCCCCTGTACACTGAAAAAAAAAAGTGTTATGCCTCATTCGTGGAAAACTATAATTTCATCCCATAGCACTGCTCCTTTTTTTTTTGTTATCTGCCCCTATTTTATTAGTATCCAATCTGAAACATCTTACATTTAGCATTTCGTGTAAGCAGTTTTCTGTAGCTGGAATGGTTTTGGGACATTGGTGTCTGATGCAGTTTGACAGTTGGTATTTGGAAAACAGTCAGGGTAGTTGCAGATCCTGGCAAAAAGTATGATTGAAGGCATGCAGCAACACACACCACCTCAGAGTAGTGCTACTTACTATGTACACATTATAGACTAAGGTAGCAAAGTTATTGTTTAGTATACATACATCTTATAAGAACACAAGAGAGCTTCGGCTGTGTTTCAAGTATATAGTTAGAGCTCTTTTAAAGGTGATGTTGAGTATGGTAGACCCACAGTTACCTTTATAGTGCTCATACAATAGTTACATAGTACATAGTAATTAGTAGGTTGAATAAAGACATCGTCCATCAAAGGTCCAACCTATTCCCTTTTTTCTTTTTTTTTTTTAACCCTACCTAACAGTTGATCCAGAGGAAGGCAAAAACAAACCCCAGTACGAACTGGCCATCCCTAATCAGTACTGAAAAGAAGCTAGATAGATTGTCACATTGAGCTGATAAGTGGCAGATGAAATTCAATGGTGATTAATGTAAGGTGATTTTGGACTGAAAAATCCTTGTGCTGCTAATACTATAAATGCCTCTAAACTTTCTTTTAACTGTTTGACTGAACAGGAGGCTGACAATACCCACTTCCAAATCATTAATAAACAGATTAAATAGATCCGTGGCACCTGTGGCACCCCACTTAGTACTTTAGTCCATAATGATGAAGCACCATTAACAATTACTCTCTGCTTCTTATTCATCAACCATTTTTCTATCCATGTACAAATGTGCCTCCCCAGACCAACAGACCTTAGCTTATACATTAGTCGCTGTTCGTCCTATCTAGGAAACAGAGTGCGCTACAATAAACTCTGTTCATATAAATATGTCACCTGCATGGCTTTGCTCAGGTTAAAAGGAAAAAGAGAAAGAAAAAAGAAAACGGGCTATTAAAATATTTGAAAGCAGAAGAGCACAAAATGCTTACAGGGCATTCAAAAATGTATAAAGCTAGTGCAAAAACAATTAAACTAAGCTAAAATAGAAATGAAAAAGGATTGGCCGACAAAGCAAGTCCACCCAGCATTTTTTTAAGTTATAATGGTAAAAAAATAAGGACTGAGAATGTGGGGACCATATTAAATATGGAGTCTGAGGTGTTTGTAGTAGGGGGATGCCGAAAAGGCTCATCTGCTAACCGTTTTTTTTACAAATCGGTTTTACTGTTGAGAATCCTGTTACATATGTGTAACAATTTGCAGGGAGGAAATGAAGATTTTCACATTGGATAACAGAGGATATGGTACGGAATCAAATATCCAAAGTTAATATCAATAAAGCGGCCAGGGACCAGATGGATTGCAATCCTAGGATTTTAAAAGAGCTTAGTTCAGTTTCTAGCAAGAACCACTGTGTCTCATCATCTTTTCAGATTCGCTTTGTCCTGGGGATGTGCCGCTGGATTGGAAAAAAAGCCAATGTAATACACCAATATTCAAAAAAGGTAGCGTTCACAGCCCGGGTAACTATGACCTGTAGCCTAACATCAGTGGTAGGGAAGTGTGATGGAACTTTGTAAGGATCATATCCTTGATTTGTCTCCAGAAGATCATCCTTATATAGTAGTAGTCCAGCATGGATTTGAGAAATTAGATCATGCCAGACAAAATTTAATAAAAAATTGTGGTTTTTAATGAAGAAGATGAGTAGAGTTAGATCATTCACAGTGTGGATGTGGTCATATTTGTGATTTTGCAAAAGCCTTTGATCTGTGCCCACATAGGCGACTAATGTATAAACTGAGGTGACTGTTGGCCTTGAAGGAAAACATTCATTGTTCATGTATGAGAAACGGTTATTGGACCGCAAACAGCTAGTGTGGTTAATAGGAGCTACCCTCTATGTGGGCTAAGTTCTAACGGGAGTTCCTCAGATTGGTTTCTGTACTGGGAGCCGCTTCTGTTTATAAATTATTATCTGTTTATTTTTAATAAATGACTTAAAGGGGGCTTGAGGAGCAAGGTCTCTTTGTGTTGCGATGACACTAAATATGCAGAGTTGAGAAAACTCCATGAGTGCAAGTGACTGCAAGCGACAGATGATTATCAAAATGGGCAAGCAAGAATGGCAGAGTAGATTCATGTTGTCAAATGTTAAGGTGATGCAATTGATTTAATAATCCCGTGTGCCACCTACACACATAAATAACTCTGTGTTAAGTGCACTGAGAATGGGAAAAGGATTTGGGGTTCTGGTGTAATACAGACTTACTGTAGTCAAACATGCCAGGTAGCAACAGCTAGAGCTAGCAGATATTGTCTTGTATAAAGGGGGAATGGAATCAAGAGAGAAAAATATTATTCTCCTCTTTAAACAAGGCAGTGGTAAGGCCACATTTGAATATGCGGGTTGAGTTTTGGAACCCATATACAAAGGGACATCTTGGAAATTGAGGCAGTTCAGAGATGAAGGGCAACTAATTAATAAGGGGAATAGAGGGGGTGAATATTGCAGGCAAGATTAGACAATTAGGGTGTTTTACATTGGAGAAGCGGCGGTTGCGTGGAGGACATGATAACCTATACAAATATATTAAGGGCCCATACCAGTTGAACTCTCTGGTGCAATTGTTCACTACTAGGTCATATCAGAGGACAGATCGTGGACACCTTTAAGGTTGGAAGAAAAGAAGTTTCTCTTCAAGTAGGATAGGGTTTTAGAGGTTTCTTCTACAGTGAGAAACGTGAAACTGTGGAAAACTGTCTTCCAGCAGAGTGTAATGGCAGTTCATTGAATAACTTTACAAAAAAGGCCCTGGATAGATTTTCTAAACTAGAAAATATTGAGGAAATTTACTATGGTGATTACTGCACTATAGTAATCTGGTTAATCCCAGGATTACTTTCCGATTGTGCCGTTTGGAGTACAGAAGAATTTTTCCCCCGAATTTTTAGCTGGGGTTTTTTGTTTGCCTTCCTCTGGTCAACTGGTTAGGTAGGGTTTAAAAAAAAAAAAAAAAAAAGGGAATAGGTTGGACCTTTGATGGACGAATGTCTTTATTTCAACCTAGTAAATTACATGTTACTAGTTACTATTGTATGAGCACTAAAAGGTAACCTGTGGGTCTCCATTACAACACTCCTGTTTAAAAAGAGTCCTAAGCTTATAACTTGAAAACAAGACCAACTCTCCTTGGTGTTCTTGAAAAGTGTGTATGTATCTGAAAAATAACTTTGCTCACTCATCATTAACTCGTATAATCAGTAAGTAGCACTTACTCTGAGGTGTGTGTGTGTTGCTGGCATGCATTCAATCATACTTTTTTGCTCAGGCTCTGCAACATACCCTGATGTTTCCCAAATACCAACGGTCAAAACTGCAACAGAAACACACCCAACTGTCCAAAACCCATTCCAGCTACAGCAAAACTGCTTCCGAAATGTAAAAGGTACGATGTTTTCAGATTGGATATCTAATAAAAGGGGGCAGATAAACAAAAAAAAAAGTACAGTGAGTATTGGGATGGAATTATAGTGTTTTCCACTAATGAGGCATAACATTTTTTTTTTTCAGTGTACATGGGGCGTGGCCTGACCTAGATGGTGTGAGACGCACGACCTGCAGTCTCTGCTCGGCCCTTTTAGAACCAAACTCCTGCCCAAATCCTTGGCTGCCACAAAAGTGCACCGAATAGATCCGAAGGGACCAATTGGTCATCACCACTGACACCATGGCGTCTAACAAAGAGACCGGAGCATTGGGGAAGACCAAGATGGCGGGCACCCAGTCATAATCCAACAGCCTCACAGGACCCCACCAGATGAAGCCATACAAACATTACTAAGAAGCAATCGTTGCCTGCAGCCTACCTTGACTTCTAAAATACGACAAAAGTCAAAGATCGATATTTCCCTGATAGATAAGAATGTACAATCACTGAGGGAAATGTCACTGAAACTGAACCCGCCTGGCCTTAATGGAATTCAGCTCCCGGAAAACACAACACCAAACAGCACCAAGCATTGAGCAGCCATCCAGAGCCTCCTGCCAACAGATGAGATGAGATAAAAACAGGATGAAGGATGCAATCTAGCGTTTGGGGTCTGCCTGAAAGGCAGAGGGCCGATCCACGCGGGCTTTATGGAGGGAACCTTCATACATAATTATGGGAGAGAGAGCTTTCCACCCACATTTCCAATAGACGGAAACGGGCCACCATAATCCTCTCTCCCCCCGCTCCTTGGAGGACCCACCAAGAACCTTCATTGCAAAATTCTTAAACTCAGGGACAGGGACGCTCTTCTGAGGCTTCCTAGAGACGGGGAAAACTACAATCACAACCCCAAGAATCGCATTACCCTGATTTTTTTCAACTGGGATACAAAAGCAGAGTCGGGACAGTTTACAGAGGCCAAAAGGATGCTAGAAAACAAGCAGATCAAGTACAACCATGCTGTATTCCTGACTAAACTCCGGGTGATGGATGGAACCCCAAAACCTCTTTACACAACCTAAGGAGTAATCGTATGGATGGCGTCCAACCCAACCATAATGCAAACTTGATAACACTTTGGATGCCTGCTGTGCTTTCTCTGGGGTGGGAGGGGGGGGGAGATGTCAAGCAACAATCGGAGGGACATCAAGTACCTGGGACACAAAGAGCAACTGGAGAGAGGTTACAGTGGGTTTTATATACAAATATGAACAAACATACTATATAATACAAGGAACCGGGTCTCCTCAGCGAAGACTCTCCTCACCACCCCCTTTACCCCCCCCCCTCCCGCCGACAGCCGTCATGCCCCCCTTGCTCCGGACCCTAAGCCTAAGCTCACTGACCACAAAGGACATTGACAAGGCCAAATATGGCCTGTGAGAGCTGCTGGCAACACTACCAAGGAATCTCACTCTACTGCTGAGGTAATAAACAGTTTAAAGTGTAAGCTGGTTTTTTTACTGTCATTTTATATGCCAACTTGTTCAAAGGACAACATGGATATAAGAATGAATAAAATGTGTATGTACTGAAGGACGTACTCTTCAGAAATATAAAATGATAAATATGAGATAAGATAGATATGTCTATATGTGCTAAATGCCTATAGAAAAAATACTAATATCATAACATGGGTGAAAACTTAAAATTATGAATGGAAATGTAGGGGATGTAAAAAAGATCCTGTGTTATGCAGATATGTTAAAAAGCAAAAGGAATGATTAACAGTATTGGTGGAGACACACCTGTTTGAATTAATCAGCGCCAAACCTAAAGAAACCCTGGTTGGGATGGATGTATGACAGTGAATTTACCATCCTCCTCAAGAGGTGTGGCTGTGCTAATATCCAGAATATACCTTTCACTGCATAGAGTTGGAACAACAAATTGGAAGATATTTTGTTATACATGGTATGCTAAACTCAAAACATACTTCTAATCGTCTAGCATATATGTACCCTCCCCCGTTACAGTGACCATAATACCAGAGGCATTGCTTCATGGCAGAACACACCCCGCCCGCGTTAATGTAATAGGCTGGGAGATTATAATAACGGTACAAAAGTTAGCTAAGATAGATTCACACACAGCCCCCACCAATATAACCCAATTAACAGAGATTCGGAGGACCACCTTGGTGGGGCTACAGACCCATGGAGAGAAAATTCCCAAACAATAAAGAAACTCCTGTTTTCAGCCTCATGACAACACGACCAGAATTAATATGATCCTACACAATAACCTGCTACGCCCCCATGGTGAGACAATAGAATACAACCCAGAATCCTTTCAGATAAGCCCCATGCTGGTGCTGGAGTTGAGTGGGAATCAAAAATGGCCGTTTACCTACTGGAGGACTTAATCCCTTTTGGTTACCCTGCTCCAGAACAAACCAATCTTCAGATAATGGGACAAATTGTTTGTCACATAAACGGGAAACCACGGACTTTGACAGTCTGGAATAACCTTTAAAAACAATGCTAGAAATGGCCCTCACCTTCACATATAACCAGATTCAAACGTAAATCTGCGATGGTAAGATCAGGAGGCAAATGATACGTTACGTAAGCCCATAACACTTCTGTCCACCCCTCTGCGAAAAAAACACCCAGGATACTTAAATCACAAAACTAGATCAGTAGACCAAACTACATTTGAAAAAGCTAAAAGGTACATGTTCTTTCACTCTCAAATCCTTTTCTGACATGGGGCGAAAAGAGTGGGAAATTGACCCAGCGTATTAGGCTACTTTGAAACATAGAACCCCCCCAACCAGTTATATCAATAGAAACCCCAAAAAAATACTCTGCATATCAGCCCCCAGAGGGTGGCGGGAAATACTTTGCAGAATATTGTACAGAGCTATATTGTACATCCTCCTCCACGTAAACTGGGGTCCCTACACAGAATATTTGCAACAATAATACCCCCCCCTCCCAACTGGAACGGCAAGAAAAACGCATGCTAGAAATGACCATACAGAAATGGAAATAAAACAAGCCATTTCACATTTTAAAAGAATAAAAAGCTCCAGGGTCAGCAGACGGGTTCCCATAGAATCTATGCCCAGGAATCGCTTAATACCTAAACTATAACCCGTATAACAAAATTTTTAAGACTCGTCCATGGCCCGACAACGATGAAGGAGGCACTAATAATCTTATCCCAAACCATAGAAGGACCTAAGCTTCCGGACATACAGACCATATCCTTCTCCCGGTCGATGTAAAAATATTAGCAAACAAATCTGCCCTAATACTGAACAAAGTGGTGACAACACCCTGGTAACACAGGATCAGACGGTTTTCATGCTAGGGAAAAAAATCCTCCCATCAATCTAGCGGCGCCTGTTCCATGAAACCTGGGGATTACCCATGCAATACTGGATCCAGATGTATAATAAGTTTGACGCCAGCCGCGAGCCTTTGACTAGGTTAGAAATGGCCATACCTATGGACTCTTCTTCAGAGTTGGGTTCGGACCAGTATACATTAGATGGATGCAAAAATCACTATACACAACACCAGAGCCTAGGGTATTGGCAATGATGGCTGCCAGAACCTTCCCTTGGTAGAGGAACCAGCAGGGGTGTCCTCTTTGCCGATGCTATATGCCTGGCGGTGAGTCCACTTGGCTGATCCCAATTCCGCAACCCCTAACTGGACTGCAAAAGGCTCATTGTTGAGAAAACACAGTTTATTTAATGACTGATGTATATGTGACTGTAACTAGCAGAGCAAGGACCATCATTCATATGGCACTGCAAACCATATATATTTGGAGAGTACTCGGATTGTCCATTAACTGGATGAAGTCTCAGATATATACCCGCTGGCAACTTCCCGTTTCCCTTCCCCTTCCTCGGAAACGAACAAAAACACTGAATACATGGGACTATATATTTCAACCTGACTACCATTTAAACCTGGAACCACTGCTTTCGGATTGTAGAACAAACGCAAATCTGGGCCAAAATCTAATTTAAGTATTAATTTAAACTTAATTAAATGAGATTGGCTTCCCCAAAATACCATTATACCCTGTGCACTCCCCTGGTATGATGCCACTTAAGCACTTTAAGTCTGGAAACCATAACTAAACCATATGTTTGGGGCTCATCGAGATCCAAATTAGCCTGGAAATTCTTGAAACACCCAACAGACACTGGGGGACCGTACACTCCCAGATTGAACTATTCTTATATGGAGCTTGGGTAAACTGTGCCCCCTTGGATCAATGGAAGAGGCGATAAATACGCTTACTCCCTTATAAAAATTAATGTATCAGCACAAAAATGCCCTACCAAATTCGAGGAAAATATGGAATAAATTGGATCGAACCATTGGCCTGCAACTAGGAAGAAGAATGCTCGTAAAAATCTGATTTTTGTGTTGTTTGCTATATTCCACAAATAACCCTGAAATTTTTACTCCAGGGGGGTACATCTGGGTACATTTAGGTACAAAGGGCCTCATTACCCAGACTCGCTGGTCAAATATATGGGTTAAAGTCTTTCGTTAGTCCATTATAATGTTGGATGCGCGGGTTACGCAAATCACCCGCCCATCCAACGCTCGCTAATTATAATATCGTTTTAGCACGGATTTTAACGCCAGCAAATAGATGGCGTTAAACATCCCGAACCCGGTTTGATAAATCCCTATTGGGATTTTACCAACAACTTTGCAAACGCGATAATTAAATCGCAAAAACAAGACTTTTACCCGTGGCAGAAGAGCGCTCTGGGTAATGAGCCGAAGAGTCTAATGAACGGAGCTTGCAATGTCATAAGTTATATTGGGATGTTAAACATAAAAGTAAGATATGCCTTTATAAAAATCCACTGAGAAATGGTTTCTCAAATATTAAAGTGTGTAATACTACTCATAAAGAACAAAAGGGGAACTTAACAGAGAAATAAATAGACTTTATAGTATTATACAGAAAGTCTTGTATTGTTAACATAGAATAATATCCGTGTATATTATTATTACAGGAGAATATACGTGTATATTCATGTGTTGCCAACTACTTGTAAAACACGCTTATTTTTGCTTATGTTTAAATTTAACAATAAACGCTTTTCACAAATGGAGGGTATAATAAAAAAAAAATCCAGTGTACAAATTACTACATTGTAAAGTTATAGGCTTTGACACTCAGATAGTTGGAATGAACAAAGAAGTTGTGACAGTCACATGATGTCTGTGGTAAGAAGTCTCAATCCCTCAAAAAGCAATCTTTTCTGAATATTTAAGCACATTACTGCAAGTAGGATACCAACTGGCATGCTCAGTGTCTTGGCGGGTGGGCAGAGCAATGGATTGTGCTGGGTCATTGAGAGCTCCACATGCTAGCTGGACAACACCACTTTATACTGACTACTCGTATAAGTTTGCATAGATATAAAGCAGCGACAAGCAGTGATCCTGGAGTAGTTTTAAAGGGTGATCTAACCACCAGAAAATTGCTTTGGGGAACCTATACAAACTACTTTGTGACCTGTCAGAAAAACAGGCAGAGAGCAACTGTGAGATGGCGTTCAAAGATAAATCTGTAATATTGGATAAAACAACTATTTCTGACAACTCAGGTCTAACACCTCCCAGTGAGAATTCGAACGGGTAACTGTTAAGCCCAAGACATTCCACTGCAATTTTGCGGATTTCCAATTTAAATGTTTGTTATAAAAAAATACACTTTCAGCTATCCAGAGAATGACCACCAAAAAAACCCGTCTCACAAGAACTTCATTCACCTGGAAATTAGAGCATTGAAGAAATTAGTTTGAAACTTACCTGATAGTAACAGATACAAACCTGCAGACCAAACGGTGGGGAACATTGTGGACTTTGGCCTACTTAATGTGTACTGCAGGGAAGTGGATAGACAACTGCAATATAATATAATTATGTTTCACCTCCCATCAGATGTTACCGAAAATTTGCCCGACTCTTGAGGCATATATTATAAAAGAGCGAAAAGTGCGAAATGTTTTCGCATTTCGCTTTTGACATGGGTTTTTTCGCCAAAAAAGACAGTTAACGCTATTTATAAAGGTAGCGTGAGAATGGCGAAACCGTTTCCCGCTGAGCTATCGCTAAAACCCTTTTCACCTACTTCGTCAATTGTAATTTTAGCGAAAAAGGAGACGAAAAGGCATCATACCGATTTATAAAAGAGCGAAAGGTGGTTTTCTGTTATGCTTAAAAAGAGCGAAAGATTAGCGCGCCCCTGAAGGTGAGTGAAAAGTTCACTTAGTTGAGTGAAAAGGCATTCTAATGGGTATATGTCTGTGAAAAAGCGAATGCCCATTAGAAGGGCGATCTCGAATTAGAATGTAATATGTGCCTTGAAAAGCGACAAACCCAATTAGAAGGACGAACGCACATTAGAAAGGCGACCGGCATTATAATGGATATGCCTTGAAAGGCGATCGCGCATCTATAAATGGAATTGCCTTGTAAAGTGCGAGGCGATGAAAGGCGAAATGAACGCACGCATTATAATGGAATATGCCCTTGGAAAAGCGATCGGCATTAATAAAGGAGAATGTGCAGTGCAAAAGGAAAATTGTTTTCCAATTGAGGAAATCTAATAAGATTGACAAATCAAGACTGGCGTGATCTCTTGGTAAATGTGAGTGGCCCATTTGAATTTGACAATCATTTTCTAGTGGGCTTTTTCTGGTTTGAATGGTTTTTCGCAGATGCGTCTTCTCTAGATCGTTAAGATTTTCGCTGCGATACTTTTCGCTTCTGTATCGCGCCCCTGCTTCGCCTTTCTTTCAGCTGCCGAGTGTGTTTTTTTTCGCTTTTTTATAAATAAAGGCGAAACGAAGCCCCAAATGGCCTATTTTCGCGCGATGCTGCTGCGTAATATTTGCGAAAAGACAATCCTTTATAAACTGCCCCTTTGTCTACCTGATTGAGGGCACTATCTCTGACCGTACTGCTAAATTCTGAGGTAAAAAATCCGGTTATACGACTTTTTTATATATTACCCAAAGTTCATCAAAACGAGTTAATCCACGGGAAGACCCTAGACGCTTGGTAGACGGAACCAGCATGTCAATTTCAATTTCGACAAATTCTTTTCTTGCAAACGATTCGTACTTACCCGTGGATTGTATGCCAGAGACTATGGGGACTTCATACAAAAAATATACAATACCACTTGTGATGGAAGAACATCTGCTCATCACTTGTGGGAAATCTGTTATTACCAATATTGTCACCACGGAGCGCAGGCAGTATCTTATTTCCTTACATGGAGGGACAGGTTTTTTATTACAATGAAATAGTTCATACTTTAAACTTTTGGAGTTTTCTTTGTCACAAACCTACCTGTTGCTCTGATCCAGCCCTCTGGTCTCAACCCGGTGCTTCCGCGTAGGCAGCGCCATGGCGGTGATGTAGCGTACACCAACGCCGACGCATCTCCTGGCCCGCGAACGTTGGAAAGCTGCCTGGCTCTCTCTCACTCCCATTGCCTGATTTAGTCTCACGCACTGGCTTTCCATGTAGTATCCGAATCCAGTACTTACCTTGCCTGTATCATCGACTACTACCTTGCTGTATCCAGCTACGTAATCTTGGTCTCTGAATCCAGCCTACAGTCCCAGCAGCGCACTTGTCTCCAGTAATCCAGCCTAAGATACCCAGAAGCACCGTGTCTCCAAATCCAGCCTACAGTTCCAGCAACCTTGTCTCCAGAATCCACCTACAGTTCCCAGCCGCACCTTGTCCCCAGAATCCAGCCTACAGTTTGGGTAATGTTTTTGCAAGTAGCACCAGGAAGAACTCGGCTGCCTTGTCCTGATTAATAACAGCTACGCCAAGGGTCCTGCTATGTAGGACAATAGCTCGATTGATTTCATAACCCCTACCGCTTCCCCAATCCCCTTATTAATTTAGTTACCCTTCTCTGAACTCGTTCCATTATAAAGATACTTTGTACCCCAGATAGTTAATTGTAAGCCCGTTAAGTAGTTATAACACAGTTATAATCCCTGCAAGCGCCTTTTCTTCTAGCGTACATCATTATCCAATCTCTCTGTTATATTATTAGCTCCTCCAATCCCTCCCCCTTATAAATTTAGCTGGTGTCCTTCTCGAACCTCATTTCAAAGATGTTGTTTTTGCTGCAAAGATTCGCAAAATTGCACTGCATATTCCCAAATAGGCCTACAATGCTTTGTATAAAGAAGGAAGACATAACCTTTCCTGGCTTGGCTTGTTGCTGCCTGCATGCTTGCTACCGTTACGTTTGTTATCCACCAAACACTCCAAGATCCCCTTCCTCCAAACGGGAATAAGGATAAGTCCATTGCACAATGAAGTTAAGTTCTCAATTGGAACATGCAGCTTTCTTAATAAAAATACATTTGCCATATTTTTTGTTTTCCCTTCCCCTAAGCCCCCAAGCCTACCTTAGTTAGTTTTTGAAAGTTGCTGAATTGTTCTGTTTCATGTGGTAATAGTTATCAATCTTGCACAACCCTCTGGAAAGAATTCCCCCTTGCTCTCAATTTACCTTAACTTAATTTTTACAAGGGTACTTATCCTTTAAAACACGAGGCATGTTATTGTACTAGCAGCCAAGGATTTTTAAGTCCAAATGCATCATCTACAGTTATACAACATTGAATTCATCGCACCTTAGCACCCCAATGTGACCAATCTATCTAGATCCCCTCCTGTTGGTATCCCTTAATTTATTTTTTTTTTTACCTTGCTAATTTGCCTAACAACATATTAATATTCTTCCAACTAAATTTTTCTTAGTTTTCATTAACTCCAGCAGAAACTAAATTTGTTCTCACAATAGATTCTCCTCTATATTTGACTTAAGATTGGTCACACACCCATAATGTCCTAAAAGTCTGGGTCTCAATTCTAAAAAATAATATCGTCAAGCCTCCCTCTAGTGCAGAAGAAAAATTTGGCTGACTGCACACATGGTCTGTAAGAACCAGATTGTACAGGAGATCCCTGTATGGGTACTAACCCTAACAAAAACCTGATGGCCCAAACTTCTTCCAAGTTTGGTCCCCAAAATTTATAAGTTCACTACTATTGAGCAGAGAATAACCAATGACTTAGGTACCATTGCCTAGTCCATTCAATGGTGTTAACTCTTTAATACTTAGTCGCAGTAAGAATGCAGCCTCTCAAAGAAACCCCAGCCCAGTCTAAAACTGCAGGGAATCAAAGTTTGAAGTTAAAAAGAATTCTAGATTCTACACCTGGTACAGAGTTCTCATCAATATTTAATATGTTAAGGGAATGTCCAGCCCCAAAACGAACTTTGGGAGTAAGTAGGTAACCCTTACCCACCCTCAACCCACTGCACATATTTCTTTAACAAAAATCCCCCGATTTCTACTTAAGCCCTTCTCTCTGACAGCAATTGTTCCCGGACCTCCTGCTGCAAGCAGGCATGTCACAACAGCCCTTGTTGAGGAACGAGGAATCAGCAAGGACCGGATGCCTCCAACGCAGCTTGGAGTATTCAGTTCCTAGACTTTGAAAAGAGCCATAGCTGGAGAACCATAAGGAGCAAGAGTGGGGCTAGTAGTGAGTTAAAGTTATAAGTTTTCGGGAGTGGACATGCCCTTCAAATAACCTGGAAGAGGTTATGGGACCAGAGGAGAGGTCTTGGTTCGGTCCAATGCTGGTTTATGCCAAATAAGATTTGAGGAGGGGTCGGGGGTGGGGGGGTGATGTAGGAAACAAACATACCTCTTTGTGCGTGAGCTGTATGCACGGGTTCTGAGGATGTCTCCAGTAGACCGTCTGGGTCTGATTCTGGTTGTCTGGCTGACTTGTTTGGTTGGATCTTGTGTGAGGCGTGTGTGGTGGTTGTGTTTGTACGTGCTTTGCTTGAATTGGCCTATCGCCTAGTCCTTTCATTTTTCTCGTTTGTCCATTGGATCTCATCTCCTGGTTTTTCATTGGTCATTTCTCCTTTATATTGATTCTGCCCCACCTCCCGTTGGCCGTTTCTTATAGGAGCATTTACTTCTCTACTCGGCTACTGGTGCGTTTGACCCTTTTGACCGTTTTTCGCAGTCGTTTTGTGACTTACTACTGACTGATGGCGTGACGGCGGCGTGGGCGGTCAAACCAACCTTTTAAAGTGATTTGACCACTTTCTGTTTGCGCATCATGGCCTGATCATTCCTTGGCCTTACGATACTCTGCCCTGTGTTTTAACCTTATGGTATCACGTTTTTCGCCTGCCCCTGGTCCTGGGCCTTGTAGTATGCTACTACTCTGCCTGACTGATCTAGCTACTGATTCGCTCCTGTGCAAACATCTTTCAGGCTTTCCAGCTCAGTGTTGAGTTCTTGCACCCTAAGTTCCTGGTGGCAGCCGTGCTCGTCTAGCGTGTAAATTGCTGGCGACAGACAGGGCTGTCTATAGGTGAAGAGGTGGGAATCGGTGCTCCCACTCGGCCGCTCGAAGGAATAGGCGGATTTTCGGGTAAAATCTGAAAATTCGAAAATCGCGAGCGGACCTGTTAAAACGTATTTTAAACATGAAAGTTCTGGCAAAATCCGCATTAAAATGGTCTAAATAGCCTTTGCCTAACGTACACTCAATCACTCAGGGACTGGGTTAATGACTGGAAACACGTATCAATGCCTACCATACCTAAAAATTAAGTCCCGCAAGCGTGACATACAAAAAAACGGTATTTTTTTCCAAAATACGAGGATTTCCGTAAATAGAGGATCCCTTAAAAAACGAGGATTCCCATAAAAAAACATTACTGTGGCAGCCATATGTCCAACTATATGTAGCGCAGTATACTTTTTATGTATATTAACTGTAATGTAATAAGTGATTAAATATATTTAATTCCTTCTGACAAAAACATTATCTAATATATATATATTTTTTTTTTTTCTAAAAACATCAATAACCATAAATTTGGCTTTGAGAGAGAGAGAGAGATCCAAGTTCTTGTGATTTCTCATTCACTGGTTATTTTTTTACATTATTACAATTATTATATTCCTTATCATTCTATTTAAAGGGTAAAGAAAGCCAAAAATAATCACACTGAAAATGCTTTATTTACATACAACCTATAAATTCAAATGATACCCACACTAGACAGTGGCCACCCTTCCATTTCACATGGCACCTTATTTAAGGCTAAGTAAAGTTAAAATGAAATCGATAATTAAAATTGAGTTTCTTTTTGCCCTTATTAAATGCGGCCCTGAACCCAACACTGGAACACACTTAAACACACTTACTGACCCCACCCTGGTTAGTGTACATGGCCAGAGCCCCTATTTGAAGGGAAAGTAGTCAAAATAAAATGTTGATCAATGTATAAAAATTTGATTTTTAACAACTCCAAAATTAAAAATGTTGGTGTTTTACCCACAAACATCTTACAGATCAAGTACACACAGCGTACTCGTGCTCCCTACACCCAACCAACTTTTTCCCTTTCCATCGGCCTACAATACACACATAAAAATATAAGTATTAGCCAGAATAAGGTCGAAATCATTGCCATAGAACATATGATTGCCTTTTAAAGAAACTATAACATATTGACCTTATTTAAGTCTGTATGTTCAACGCAGAATTAAATATATAATAAAATATATCCTTTAGATGATCTATTAACTTAATGGTATTTTTTTTTATTTTAATTTTCAGCTGAATCATCCTCTGACACCCAACCCCCACCACCGTCCACCGCAGAGGAATAATGTAAGTGCAGCCTATTGAAAAAACAAGCATACAAGCGCGTGTTTCGTGTGCGTCGCATGTGTATTGCCGTGCTAGTGCAGGTAATGATTGCACAATTGTGCAAACATTGAGAATCACATTAATTGTGAACCACACTATGTGTTGCTTTTGTAACAACGTTGATGTGTGCCAAGCCCTTATCCAAATGTTTGCATATTTTTTGACTCTCCAGAAATTGTTTTAGTAAAATGTTCTTGAACATTAAATGACAGTGAAGTTAAAAATAAATTTCTTTTTTGTTTTAAGCAATACACAACTAGCCCTCCGGGCAGTCCATTGCGCCCATCCTAAGCAATTTTTTTAATTTTTATTAACTGATTGTCACAATGATTAGTGAAAGTATATGTGATAATTAAGTGAATTTTATTATTTACTGATAAAAATTTTTGTTGAAAATACAAATGCAACCAAATCTATTTAATTTTGGCTTGAGAGACAGAATCACGTTTTTCTCATTTTCTCATTCCCCATTTATTGTCCCGACTCCCCATGGTTTGGGCTTATCTTGTCCCTCCGTTTTTGAGCTTAAGTCCGAAATTCGGTCCAAACGTGCAGTACACAGTGGCGTTATTCGTAATATCTTTGCCACATGTCAACAAACACATACCCATGACCCCAACACATCATTCACACCTACTGGGGCAACTTAAAGTGAAAATTGAACATGTTGATTTTTTTATTAAATAGTAAATTTACCATATATACTCGAGTAGAACCGAGTTTTTTCAGCTGTAAAAAGAACCCGCCTGAAAACTTGGACTCGCGTTTATACTCGAGTAAATAAGTTGAAGGTACCTGTAAGCGTCCTAGCCATCATCCGGCAGCAGCTCCTCTCCATTCCGGCAGCGCACGATCCATTCCATGTACGGCGCGCGGCCGATGTCACTGCCCGGCGCCAAGGCCCGGGCGCACAAATTAGTGATGTCCGAGCCGGGCACGCCCAGTACAGGAAAGCGAGCGGAGTGCCGGAAAGGGTGGAAGGACGCTGCTGCCGGAATGTAGCAGGACGCTGCTTGCCGGGAATGGAGAAGACATTACCTTCAATGCCAGCAACAGGAAAACCCTTGGATGGAGGAGATAGCCCACAGCTCCTGGATGAAGGAGAGCCCAGGGTAAAAATGAAAACTTTGGTGGGAGGGTTGAGGTGGCCTTTACAAGATGTTTTGGAACTACAACTCCCAGCTATAAGCATGTGGAGTTGTAGTTTTCCAAACATCTTGAATGCCACCCTCACTTGGCATTCAGAGTTTGGAAACTACAATCCGCTAATAAAGGATGTGGAGTTGTATTTCAAAACATCTGACTGCCACCCTCATTGCATTCATGATGTTTGGAAACTACACACCTTTCCAGCAATGCTTATTACTGGGAGTGTAGTTCAAACATCTTGAATGACAAGTTTAACTACCTTGGTTATACTCAACACTTTTCTTAGATTTTTTAGGTGAAATTGGGTACCTCGGTTTTATAAACGCGGGTCGGTTTATACTCGGAGTTATACGTAAAAACCCCATAACACCTAACAGATACAGGTTAATACCAACACAAACTACGATATCCTCCTACACCCAACCCTCCCAACTTCCACTTTCATTTTTTGGTCTTGAAGAAATACCTTCAGATCTGATCATTGTCTTTTTTTTATTTTAACCTACAGATAGATGACTCTATGTGCCTTCCACCCCCCTACCCCTGCATGAGACGCCAGCGTGGGATGATGAGGGTCCTTCTTGAAGCCAACAACGTAATTGAATCCTAGCGAGGATTAATTTTTAAATCTTTCCATTAAACCCTTTCATTAAACTGTTTGCAGGACCCCTAATAGAGATCGTTATGGTCTTGCCCTTGATTCAGTCCCTGTGTTGATTCAGTTGCTCAGTAGAGATCTGAGCATGTGTTACCATAACTAGGTATGCATAATATAAACTAAGAATTTTAGAAATAATGATATTTTATACTGAGCTTTCCTTTTATGACATACCGCAACATTGATTGCATTGCAGTACCATGTTATGTGTAAGTAGCGTCAGGTGCAAAAATTGCATCACCTGCTATGGGTGTCTTTAGGAAATGTTGCTCGAACATTCTTCAACACAATCTCTCATATCTTCCTCACAGAATTCGAGAGCATGCGACGGGAGATGCGCCACACGGGCCGCCGCCTACCAGACTGGAGAAGAGGGAATCCCGTTCCGTAACCCCCAAATATATATTTTTTAATTGGTTTTTGTTTGTTGTAAATAGTTAAAAAAAAAAAAGTATCTATCCTCATAAAACTTTTGTTAACAAAGAATGTTTTTTGCCACCATTGGTTAAGAGCACGGCAGGCTTGGCCCCAACTGACATTTACCCCTCCACACCCCATTGGCTTCTCTCCCCAGAGTATGCTTCGTGCAAGGGAAAAGCGGGTGAAAGGGTAAGGCTTCGTAGGAACAGCACCATGTGAGTCAGCAGGCCCACTGCAGTTTGCCACCATTGTTGAAGAGCCGTCAGGCTTGGCCCACTGGACATACCCTCACCCCATTGCTTATCTCCCTCAGATATGCTTGTGCAAGGGAAAGCGAGTGAAAGGGTAAGGCTTCGTAGGAACACAATTGAGTTACAGCAGGCCCACTGCAGATTTGCACCAATTGTTGAAGAGCCAGGTAGGCTTGGCCCCACTGGACATACCCCTCACACCTTGGCTCTCTCTCCCTCAGAGTATGCTTTGTGCAAGGGAAGCGGGTGAAAGGTAAGGCTTCGTCGGAACGCACCATGAGTTACAGCAGGCCCACACTTTGTAATATGGAGTACTGCTCTCGCCAGCAGGTTGACCCAGAGCTGAAAACATTAGCCACAGAGTAGCTGTGCAGCTGTATGAGATGGTCAGAGTTGTGTGACACCAAAAGGTGCCTCGTGGAGAGAGAAGGAAGAACAAATATGGAGTACTGCTTGAGGCCAAGTAGATCGACCAATCTTAGAAAAATAAGCCACAAGTAGCTGTTGTCGCAGAGCCTTTGTTATTTCACAAACTTGAATGCAGTAGCGCAGGTAGGACCATATATGGCACTGCCAATAAGAAAAAATTGCCATTGTGCCAGCTAAGCTGCATCAGCTAAGGCCTCTAGGTGGAAATGAGGCGGAAGGAGCAGTATACGGGGGCCAAGGGCAAGAGGCCTTCAGTCACGGGCATCAGCAATAGGGGTGCTGTACTGAGATGTGATCCACTCCTATTCATCTTGATGAATGTAAGGCGGTCCACATTCTCAGTGGAGAGATGGGTCTCCTCTCCGTTACAAACACCCCCCTGCCTCACCTGAAGGTCCTCTTCAAAGAACACGGAATGACGCATGAAAGACCTCGAAGGCATACTGTGCCAACTCGGGCCAATATCAAGCCTCACCACCCGGTAGCCAGTGGATCCTCAGTCTCTGATGTGGCGTACACCGGCCCTGGATCCGATGTAGTCGGTGACCTGGCGACTGAGCTGTTGCCTGGTGGAGTTGCCATAGATGTGGGCCTGGCAACTGTGACTGGGAAAACGCCTGAAGTTGGCGCGCGAGACCACCTCCAGTACTGCTCTGCTCCTCTGTCAGCACAGGGGGACATGAGCCCTGTTGATCCCCAAAATCAGGTGCTGTAGGCCTGCCGCACCTGGAAGGCAGAACAGGCAGTGTTGCCTCATAGTGCTGCATTCTACCTTCCCTCTGAGATCGGGGATAAACTCCGACAATTTACCCTTATAGCGGGGATCTATAAGGGTGCCACTCACGTACTGCTCCTTCTCTTTGATGGCCTTAATCCTGGGATCCTGTGCAGGCATTGCAGCATGAACAAACCCATTGCGCCGCAAACTGGCTGCCGCAAGGACCCCATGTCCTCGATGTAAACTGAGGACAATAGTGGTCTGGCTCAACCTCCCCAAACACGAATGACATGTGGTACTTGGAGGGTTGAGATTGTCCCCTAGAGGAATGCCCCCTTCGCCTTGGTCCAGGTCACCTAAATCCCCCTCCTCATTCATGCGGACAGCTGCTCTGCACCGTGATGTTCGGGTCTCGGAAAGCATCACAGTGGTCGGCTCCTCCTCTTCCAGTAGTTGCTGCTCGACAGCGAGTGCCTGTCAATATGCCGCGCAGAGTGTGCTCAGGAGGAACACCAGTGGCATGGTATCCGCGTGGTGGCATCATTGCGGCTTACCATCCTGGTGGCCTCCTCAAATGGCGCGAGCACATGGCTGCATCGCAATCAGCAGCCACTGCCTGGGTAACAGCAAAACCCAGGTCCCCAGAGCCTGATCTTGCCTCGTACTCGTACAAGTAGTCTATGATGCTCCCTCTGCTGGAGCAGCCTCAGCAGCATCATAAGACTAGAATTCCAGCGGGTGGGTGGTGTCACAAATCAGGCGATTCTGCGGCAGACCATTCTGCGCGGCTGAAACTTGGCCAGATGGCTGTGGCCGTGTATGACCGCCTGAGTGACTGGACACCCCTCCAGCCATCCTCAGTACCTCCTGGAGACCAGGGTACTGGTGAGGAACCGCTGGACAACCAGGTTGAGAACGTGTGCCAGCATAGGAACATGTGGACTCTGCCTATGCGAAGGGCAGACAGGATGTTGGTGGCATTGTCACACACGACCTTGCCAGCCACCTCTCAACCTGCCTTGCAGTGCTGCCAGCAACTCTGCCCTGGTGTGGCTCCTATCACCGGCACACACAGCTGCAACACTGCATGGCACAGTCTCTCCTGGCACAAGCATAGGCTCTGGGGGGCACGGAAGCTGTCCGGAAAGAGGGCTCACCGGATGAGGAGGGGGGGAGTGGAGACTGGCGTATCACCAATGCTGCTGGTACCACCATCTCCCCATTTGCACTCCGTGCCGATCTCTGACGGCTAGCAGATGACCCATTGGGCGGTAAATGCACCATTCCGCCCCTGGCCGTGCTGCTGACCACGCGTCCATAGTAATGTTGACACACTGCCCACTGTGGGCAGTGAAGCAGATATATTGCCCGCAGGCGGGTACTGCTTCTGGGCAAAGTACCTACAGCCAGGACCTGCCACTGTGGTGTGCCAATGGCCACAAACTCCCTGAACGCTGCACTGTCTACAGGCTGAAAGGTAGCAGCTGCACCGCCAGGAGTTTTGCTAAGCAGCAGTGAGACGCTGGGCTGGGGTGACTGGGGGACAGTTTCTGCCTCCGCTCCAACAACTGGGGAAGAGAGCTTGCCTTTTAGCTGACGCTCCAGCAGCAGTGTCAAGAGGCTCTTAACACCAGTGGCTGGGGCCAAAGGCTGCCTCTCCTCTCTAACTTCCACAGAGGAAGCAGCTGATGGGGCCGGAGGGGGAGGAGAACGGTGGCTACCTGGGCACAGGTAGGGAACGTGTGGTGCCTGCACGTTCCCTGTCCGCTGCTCCCCTCCGGGCAAAGTGGTGCAGTACATAGTCTCCTCATAGAGGAGGTGCCCAAATCTGATGTGGACTTCCCACGGCTAACACGTTGCAGGCACAACTTGCACACTGCACCGTGCAGTCACCTGGATCCAGTGAGAAGAATCCCACACCGCTGAGCCACCGGCACGAGTCGGAGGAGAGGTCACCTGCTCTGTGGGGCAACTGGCACCAGATCTCATTGGTGCCGTACCTCCACGTGCACCACTAGGTGCACTGCCACTGCCCCTGCCCCCAGTCCTGCCTCTGTTCAGGATCGTGCTCATGCTCTGAGGGAATCCCTCAGAGACACTATCCTCCTCCTTTCTCACAGAGGGCACCCATGACGATCGGTTGACCTCATGTCCACTTCCACCTCCTCAATACTGGAGACTGCGTCACTAACAGCATGCAGCATCTGGAACCTCTGCCCCTGCATTATTCCCCCTGGCTGCCACAGACTGCGCGTGACATTGTCGCCTCCTGTCCCCCTGTGCACTGAGCACTTCCTCTGCCTCGGGCGACAGGAAAGATTGTGTTCATCAGTGCACGGCTCTCCCAGCACACTAGCCCCACACAGAGTGTGCGAAAACAGATCTGAGACTCTCCTCCGGATCCCCAAAGGTACGGGCCATGTGGGCAATGAACTCCTGATAAGAGGATCAGGGTCCATGCCCACAGTAGGAGCCTCAGGTGAGGAAGGAAGGCAGGCACAGTGCCTGTGAGGAGGTGGATGAGGAAGGCTGGGTAATCCAGTCTACTACCCGCCTCCTTGATCGAAGAGATAGCCCTAGCACAGCTACCCATAAACATATCGGGTACAGTTACCCGCTGCCCTGCGAAGGGCCAGGTGTCGCTCCTGGCCAGAGCCTTCAGTAGGCTCTCCTCTGCCTCTCCCTCCACGTGCAGAAGCACCTTGCTCCTGGCTCTCCCTCTTGCCCTGCCAGGCATTTCCATCTTCCAAATTTTAACAAAATAAATATAGATATATATATTATGTATATATAACACACACACAAACACAAAAGACAAAGCAACAAAACAACCGAACAAACAATAAACACAAAGCTTTTTTTTTTACACTAAACGCACAAATAGGACAAATTGGACACAACTGACACAAACAGCAGATCAGACAGCAAAGCTTGCTGATTGCTGCTAAAGGCAGCACTGTCAGCTACACAAAACACCCAGACACTGAACACACAGATACAAACAAAAAACAGAACCTAGACCCTAAAAGGTCTCACACAAATTGTGTCCTAAGGACTAGGGGGGGGGGGTTAGTCCTAAAAGGACTTTTGGGTCTCACAAAAACGTTAGTCCTTAAAAGGACGTTGGTCTCAAGATTATGAAATACAGGGGTGGTTAACAAAAGTGCTAAACCACCACACTGAAATCCACACACAGAAGCTCAAAAAAAGCTCAAAAAGCACAAAAAAACACTCTCCAACTCCTACACTGTCAGGTCTCCACTAAACACACTCCAACACACTGACAAATGGCGCCTGTGAAGCAGCCTTTTATACCCAGGGGCTGGCAATAATCATGTTAGCTGCCATTGGATTTTGAGACATGAACACACTCTGTCTTGAAAATAATCCCCAAAATGCGGAAATTCCGCAAATTTACAAGAATTCTCGTATTTCCCTGTATTTTCTAAAATACGAGAATTCTCATAATTTCGAGAATTTCCCTATTTCAAAATACGGAGATCCTCTGTAATTTCTAAATTTTCAAAATACGAGAAATCCGCGGTAGGAAGTTGGGAAGGCAGAAAATCCGGAATATTCGCCGTCGCGGAGGATAAATCCGCGGCGGATCCAGGTTGGATCCGCGAACTGGCCATCCCTAATCATACTGAAAAGAAGCTAGATAGATTGTCACATTGAGCTGATAAGTGGCAGATGAAATTCAATGGTGATTAATGTAAGGTGATTTGGACTGAAAAATCCTTGTGCTGCTAATACTATAATATAATGCCTCTAAACTTTCTTTTAACTGTTTGACTGAACAGAGGCTGCACATACCACTCCAAATCATTAATAAACAGATTAATAGATCTGTGGCACCTGTGGCACCCTACTTAGTACTTTATTCATAATGATAGCACCATTAACAATTACTCTCGTGCTTCTATTCATCAACCATTTTTCTATCCATGT